>NHNX01000019.1:64727-664727 GCA_002786045.1 Zasmidium angulare
GGCGCTTCCCCAGTGCCTACCTGCCTATTGCTTGCTTCCTCCGCCGAGACTGGCGGTCCTGCTGCAGTCTTGCTCGAGCGTGGGAGACGGCTGATCTTCCCTTAGGCCGTCTCCATCAGCGATGATGCTGGGTCGCGCTGCAGGACGGACGAGCGCTCTCGGCTCGGCTTGAATATGGAATATTCTAAAGAGCACAATCCCCGGGCCCGGCGGGCCGGTGCTAAGAGAACGCCGCCTACCAAATTTTAGTGACGACTCTTCTGTCAATAGACTTATATTAGGCTTAATACTACCTATTCGACATTTAAAGCCTAATATTAACTAGTATAGGATAACTATAGGTATAAGTAACTTTATACTACCTTAGGTATCTTTTATAACTTCCTCTAGTTTAATAGCGCTATTCGAGGACGTTAATAGAGCATATATCGAATTACTACTTTAAGAGGGTCTATCTAATAATAAAATCTAGCTCTAACTACGTCTAAAGGGGTTACTTATAGCTATTAAACGTCTCTCTAAGAGCTTTAAGGATTTTAGAACTATATATAGGCCTAAAGGTAAGCCTAGCCTACTAAGGATTATAACGCTAGTAATACGAGACTTTATAGTTTAATATAATACTATAAAGTTATCTATATAGGTAGAGGAGATATAGGACCTACTATTAGATAAGTTTAGTATCCTTATAAGCGAATATACTATTAATAGGACCTATTATTATAATAACTTTATATATAAAGTAAAGTAATTTAGAGCTAGCTAACGAGACGACGTTATAATAGCTATATACCTCGCTAACCTATTATACTATTATACTCGTTAAATTATCTATATCGATAAGACCTATTATAGCGAGAAAACTATAGTTTAGTAGTATAGTTAGGCTTTAAGGAGTAAACTAGTAGTCGAGATTAATTATAGGTACGTACCTATTATATATACTATTTTACCTACGTTTATAATAGATAGCTAGCTACTATACGTACGTATTAAGAGAAAAAGTATTAATAGTAATAAGTTTTTTCTATAGATATAGGAATTAGTACTACTATTTACTACTTTTTACCTAGGCCTACGCTCTATTCTTATAATAGATAACTATTTAACCTATAGCTATATTAGACTACGAGAGATTTACTAGCTATATAGCGTACTCGTTAAGTTCCTACTCGCCTATTTACTATACCTTAATCTAATAAAGGTATTATTCTACCTATTTAAGTATTAAATTCGTAAGTACTAGTATCTAATACCCCCCTATAAGAGGAGTAAGCTCTAGTAAGAGGTATTCGTTAAGTTCCTTCGACTTAGCTATAACTTATAGAGTAACGAAACGACGTATATTCGGCTATTTAAACGAGCTAAAGTAGACGTAGCCGGATTAGAGCTACTATTAGCTTAAAACTTAACCGATCTAGACGATTTATAGGTTAAATAAAAGCCCTTAATCGGCTTAACGAGCTCGTATATAGTATATATAGGTATAATATTACTATATAGTATAGGAGGGAGAGTTAAAGTTAATATTAACTTAGCTATTAAGAAGCTCGCTAAATCCGAGCTATCTAAGCTAATATAGTAAGCCGAAGTAACTATCTTATAGTAATTTTCGTATTATAACTATATATTAGATTAACTTACTTTAAAATTTATATAATAGCGTATATTTACGCTTATAAGTAGAATTAAAAATATAATTAATTAAGCGACTCGTTATTATATAATAATTATATAAAGATTAGTAACGTAGTAGTATATATATACGGCTTACTAGAGGTACTAAGACTTCGAAATATCCTAGCTAGAGGAGAGTACTATATCGCTTCTAACCTATCCTATCGCTAGTCGTCTATACTACTAATTTATATAAAAGTATAGTTAATTTTTAGTATAGTAGAGCTTAGTCTAGTAAAAGTAATAGGAGAGGCTAGGATTAATATAGTACGCTCCTCGAGGTATTTTAAAAATTCTTAAAGTTTATTCCGAGCTTAGACTACAAATCTTTAAATATATACTATATAGTAGCTACTATACTAATTTATTTACTTATTTTTTTATATAATACGTAAATTACTGTTCTATTACGTAATAAATAAATTATAATAAAAACATTTATAGTTATTACGTAGTTTAGGGGTTTAATATAGATTAAGCTTAAATTTAACGCTAAAATACGAAATTAACGCGCTAAATTTAGGGTCTAGTAGGCTACTAAAAGTATATTAAATTTATAGTTCTATCTACACCGACTTTTTTAAACCTATTAAATACTATTAATACTTAACTAATTTTATCTAAATAATAATAAAAGGAGTTTCTAATATACCTAAGTAAGAATATATTAAAGTACTAATAATAGGCGATAAGTTTTAGTAGAATAGCGGCTACTATCTAGCTATAAGCTAGACTAGACTATAAGCGTTAGATATTAACGAATATTAACTCTAAACTAAATAGTTAGAAACTTACTAAACCTATTCTAAACGTCTACTCTACGCTCTCTAAGTCGCTTATAAGGTTAGTATTAATATACTAGCTACGTTAATACTTATAGAGAAAGTTTCGGATACTTTCTTAAAGTCGGAATAGGACTCCTAGGTTCCTTACTATAGTAGTAAACCCGTATTTATAGCTTAAACTATTCTTTAAGTATTAAAGGTAGATAAAGTTCGCTCTAAGCTAGCTCTATACTTTAATATAGATTACGTTCGCTATTAACGAGAACTTCTTTTAGAGCTAATAATAGTAGATTATTATTACCTCTAGATCTATCTCTATAATAGGAGGTAACGGCCTTCTTAATAGACTAGAGTAGCCGCCTATTAGAGCCGGAGTTAGAGTCGTTATTATAGCTAGAGCTAGATAGAATAGTAGAAACGCCTATAGCGAGTATTAAGCTAGAGGTTATTACTACTAGACTAGAACGTTAATACGCCTCTTACTTTAGCTATTAACTAGGTATCTAGCTATATAGGTATCTATAATCTTCTTAATAACGGCTATATTCGGATTATTAATAGAGTAATAGCTAAGCTTAATCTCGTTATACTAGAACGTAAGTATAACGCTATTAATCTCGTAATAGTTACCTACTAATTAGTAGTAACCTAGTACGCCTTTATTACTATAAAGGGGACTTAGTATTAAGAGACCCTATAGGCGTCTCGTTCTCGGAACGTAGTAGTTCTAAGGGTATTACGTAAGAGCTTAACTAAGCGAAGCGCTTATTATAGAGCTTAGGAGGAAAATCTCTAAAAGCGTAACTAAGCTAATAATAGCGTACTTAGCTATAGGCCTTTTAAATACGCGATATATACGTATCTCGAGCGAAAGTAGGAATTAGTTCTTTCTTTAATCGCTTAATTATAGGAGAGTTCTATACGCTACGATATACCCTTTTATAGTTCTAATTCCTCTCCTTTTAGTTATAGTCTATAGAGCCTCTATTTAATTATAGCCTCCGAAGTACTCCTTAATAGCTCTACGTATTCGACCTATAGTCGTCGTATACGTATTAATAAAACCTAAGACTCCTCTTTAGGAGATACCTAAACTCTAGTACCTTAAGAAGCCTAGAATAAGGTTCGCGTATAACTCGAATACGACGCGAATACGTCCTATATTATTAAAGTCGAAGACGACTTATCTTTAGACGAATCTAATATAGGAAGTTAAAAAGAGTAACTTTACTCTTACTCCTCTAAAGCGCTACTATTATATACGCGTACTAAATATAGCGTCGACCTAGTAATACTAGCTAACTTATAGTAGTAGATTAAAGAGCTACGTTAGGCTAACTTAATTCGGGGTACGACTCTAATATATATCCCTATTATCTCGAACTCTAATAATAGATAATACTATATTAGTAGTAGCTTAGGCTTAGAAGATCCTAATACTACCTATACTCTACTACTTCGTAGACCTATCGAGGAGCCTATATTCCTATCTACCTTTTAGGCTAAGAGTAGACGACTATAAGAGGAGGCTAATCGTCTCTAAAGATATAATAACTATATAGGAAGTAGATAGACCGAAAGCTAACTATATAGTAGTTACGTACCCCCCCCTCTAGGCGGCTATATAAGTCGTTATCTAAGCGTTTCCTCTTCGACTCGCTTAATACTAGTACGAGCTATAGAACTACTACTAGATAGTTTATTTAGTAGTAGACCTCCTATAGAGAACTATATAACTATAGCGCTACTATTAGTTTATATACTATACGCTAGGGGAATAAAGCCGAAACTCCTAGATCCCGAGAAGTTTAAAGTAAAGTCGAGTAAGGAGTACTAATAGTTTCTTCGAGCTTTAGACCTCCTATTTATAATAACTAGGGAGTAGTATTACACTCCTATAGCTAAAGCGACGTATAGACTTATATTCCTCGTACCTAATATATCTAAGTAGTAGTACGCCGACTATAGCTTAGAAGAGATTACTAATAGCTACTATACCTATAAAGACTTTAAGGAATAGTGTTATAACGCTATTAGCGACTCTATAAACTATATACTCTATACTACTATTAAGTATAAGTAAGTATATTAGAAGGAGAACTAATCTATTTAGGCCTTTATAATAGAGCTAAATATAATAGAGGACTAACTAAGCGACTATACTAAGCTGTAGTAGATCTAATATCTTCTTACGAAGATAGTTCTATACCTTCGTAATTAAATTATAAAGTTTTATAACGTCCTTTATATACGCTACGAACTCGTAACGCTAGCGATTTATATTAAAAGTACTAACGAGTCGAAGAAGCGATCTTATTATAATTATAATAATTCTTCGATAGGTAAGGAATACCTATTAAAGAAACGTAGTAGCTTAGATAAGAAGCTATTATATACCCGTTAGACTACTAGCGAACTAGCTATAAAGCGTAGCGAGCGAGGTAATAGTAATAATAGTTATATAAAGTGTTTTAACTACTAGTAATTTAGGCACTACTCTCTATAGTATCCTAATCCGAAGAAAGCCCTAGAGGCAGTTTATAAGGTTACTAAAAGTAAGAAGTAATTAGATAGCTATATAAAGGAGAAAGAGTTAAGAAAAGGGAAAAGCTTAGTAAAGAAGAGTCGCTCCTAAGCCTAACTATCCTAGTCGACTCTAGGCCTATAATACTATATCGAGGCTATATTATTACGCTAGTAGGCCTAATAGATATAATAATACTACTCGATAATAGTATAGATATTAACGTTATTCCCTAGTAGCTCGTAGTACTTCTAAAGCTAAAGCGTAAGTAGAATATAATACTCCCGCGTATAGATTCGTTTATAGGAAATAAGAGCTATTATTATAGAGCCTTTTAAGCGAAGATAACCCTTAAGGACTCGATAGGTATAGAATATACTAGTTCTACGCTCTTTTACTTATTCGATACTATAGATCCTTATTTAATTTTAGGAAAGCTATAGAGGTATTAAAATACTATTATTATTAATAACTACTCGGATATATAGCGATATAGCTCTAAAGCTAATACGTATATATTCCGAATCTAGGAGCTATAGAAGTTCTAGCGAGATATCGAGGCTAAGTAGTTATATATCTATATAATAAGCGTATAATAAGTATCTAAAGCGACTAAGCCTATCCTCTCTAAGTTCTAGGACTTTTATAACGTCTTCGAGTATAACGCGAAGACCTTTTATAAGGTCCCTACGCGCTATACGTATATAATTAACCTTAAACCCGATTAGAAACCGCTCTTTAAGCTACTATACTAGTACTTAGAGAAGGAGCTCGAGTACCTTTATAAATATCTAAGTAAAGCCGAAGCGAATAGATAGATTAGGCGATCTACTAGCGAAGTAGGTACGCCTATCCTTTTCGTACTAAAGAAAAATAGTTAGCTAAAGTTATATATAGATTACTAAGGGTTAAATAAAATTATAATTAAGAATTATTATTCTTTACTACTAATTAGCGAGACGCTTAACTAGCTTATAGGTACTAAATAGTTTACGACTCTAGATCTAATAGATACGTACTATCGGATCTCTATTAAGCGAGGCGATAAGTAGAAGACTACGTTTCGTACTTATTATAGCTACTACGAGTATCTTATAATACCTTTCGGGTTAACGAACGCGCTAGCGATATTTTAGGCCTATATTAATAGCGCTTTATTAGAGCTAGTTAATACTATTATAGTTATTTATCTCGACGATATCTTAATCTATAGTCGTATATACGAGTAATATACGAAAAACGTACGTACTATACTAGAATAACTTTACGATTACTCCTTATATATAAATAAAGCGAAGTGTTCCTTCTTCTAAAAGCGGGTTAAGTTCCTAGGTTATATTATTACTCCTAGGGGCGTATTAATAGACTCCTATAGAGTAGATACTATCGTCGAGTAGCCTACTCCCTAGACGTACTATAAAGTATAGTAGTTCCTAGGCTTTACGAATTTTTATTATAGGTTTATCGAATAGTACTCGAAAATCGTTACTCTATTAACTAGACTCCTAAAAGAGTCGAAGAATAGGAAGAAGCTAGGGCGTCTTATATAGAATAAGGCCTATAAGTAGGCATTCTATACGCTTAAAGATAAATTTACCTAGATACTAATACTAAGGTATTTTAACCTATTACTACCTTTATAGGTCGAGACTAATACGTCTACGTTTACCTTAGGAGATATTCTTACCTAGTTATTTAAGAGTAACTAGTACTCTATCGCGTACTAGTCGAGAAAGATACTACCTATAGAGTATAACTATAAGACTTATAATTAAGAGTTATTTATAGTTATAGAAGCTTTTAAATAGTAGTAACTCTACCTCGAGAGCTCTATATATATAGTCTATATAATTATCGACTACGCTAACCTTAAGGGCTTTATAAAGGTAAAGTAATTAAATAGAAAGTAAGCGAGATAGGTAACGTTTTTAGCTCTATATAACTTTGTTATTAAGTATAGAGTAGGAAGTCGTAACCTAGCTAATATACTATTATAACGCCCCGATTATATAGCTAAAGAGTAGCGTATAAATTACCTTTTACTATTATTATAAAAGAAGTTATAAGCCTAGAGTAGTATATAAAGCGTAGATAAACTATATGTTTAGCGCGTAGTATTAATATACTATTATCTCTACTCTAATTAGGAGAGCGAAGATAAGAGTAGACCTAGAGTTAACTAGGGGCTTATCGAGTAGGTAGCTACGCTTCTATTATAGATTATAAGCGCTACTATTACTATAGAAGATCTATATATAAGCCTATCTAAGTTAATACTTATAATAATATAGATACTATAGGAGCGCGATCCTAAATATTAGGAGCTCTACTATAAGGCTATTAAACCGACCTCGAGCGACTTATATAATATAGTTATAGAGAAGAGTATAGGGACGCCTATTAAATACTCTATATTAGATAGGATTCTCTTAAGAGATAGTCTAACTATTATTCCTAAGAATCCCGCGCTCGTTATATAGTTAATCCGAATATACTATAATAACGTACTCGTAGGCTATTTTAGCTAGGCGAAGACGTAAGCGTTACTATAGTAGAAGTACTAGTAGAAGTATCTACCTACTAATATTACCGAGTATTATTATACGTATTTAGTATACTAGCGTTCGAAAGCGAAACGCTATTAGCTCTATAGCGACCTAAAGTCGTTACTATAGCCTTAAGGCTCCTAGTAAGAAATCTCGATAGACTTTATTACTAACCTACTACCTAGTATACGAGATAGTGTCGTCTACAATGCTATACTAGTAGTAGTTAATAGGTATACTAAGATAGTAGTCTACCTACCTATAACGAAGACCTATATAGTAGCCGACTTAGCGTAACTACTATAGTATAGTATTATATCGCAGTTTAGAGTACTATAAGGTATTATTAGTAATCGTAGGCTAGTATTTATAAGTAAGCTCTAGTTAGAGTTCTATTTTAAGGCGCGTATAACGCGTAAGCTTTCGACTATATTTTACCCCTAAACTAATAGTTAAATAGAATAAGTAAATTAAGTACTTAAGTAGTACTTAAGGATATTTTACTCGGAGTTCTAAGATAACTAGGTAGCCTTACTACTAGATATAGAATTCGCGTATAATAATAGCGATTCGCCTTCGATTAGTATAAGCCCCTTTATAGCGTACTAGAGTTAGAACCTAGAAATATATCTAGTACCTACTAAAACTCGGGATAAGTTTCCTAAAGGAAGAGTACCTATAGCGAGAACTAAAGTATAGAGTATATATAATAGGTACGAGAAGCTAATAGAGTAATAGAAATAAGCTATAGCCTCGTAAGTAAAGTACTATAATAAGACCTATAAACCTATATAATTCGAGGTTAGAATACGTATTATACTCTCTACTAAGAATCTCTAATTAGATCTTCCTAAGAAAAAGCTCGGCCTAAAGTATTTAGGACTATACCGAGTAATTAAGAAGATTAGAATATATACTTATCGACTAGTACTTCTATCTAATACGAAGGTATATAATATATTCTATATTTCCTTACTAGAACCTTAGTATAGTAGTAGTCCTAATACGGAAAATATACCTCTCGTAGATAAGGACGATAAATAGGAAGTCGAGAATATAATAGATATAAAGCGACTACGTAGTAAGCGCTTTTATAAAGTATATTAGAAAGGTTAGCCTAACTTATATAATATATAGGAGCTAGAAGAGAGTTTAGAGAACTCTAAGGAGATACTTAAAGTATACTAGTTATATACTTCCTATAGGCGTAAGGCCTATAAAGTAAAAAGGAAGAAGTTAAAAAGAAGATAGTAAAGTCTAAGTTAGAAAAGTTTAATTTAAAGAACTACCTAGTATAGGACACCCGCGAAACGCCTACGCGCTAGACGCTAACTAAAACTACTAAATATTCTTTATAGTATCGTCTATCTCGGCTATACTACTACCGACCTAGTAAATAATCTAAGAGCTATTAGTAGGTATATTATATAAGTTATAAAACTAAAATATACCTAGTAAAGACTCTCGAAGATACCTATTAAAGCGTTAGTAGACTTCTATAGAGATAAACTAGTAGAGTCTATACTTATACGCGTACTAAAATTACGCGTAGAGTATAGGCGACCCGACTATATAGCGAATATAATATCCTTAAAATCCTAAATAGTAGCCGATAGATCGCTCTTAAGATTATCTTAGATATTTAGGTCTACGAAAGAATAGTTAGCCTACGAAATACCTATAAAAAAGGAGTAAAATATACTCTAGTTAGAGTTTATAAGCTCTATTACACCTAAAACTAAAGCCTACTTCTCTTTATACGTATAGTCTATAATCTTCTTATATAAGTAGCGCGTAGTAGTATAGATATAGTATTTCTTTATAATACCCTCCTAAACTATATTATACGAGCTAGAACTATCTAAGTTAAAATATTAGCGAAATATATACGTAAAGAAAGATAAACGACTTACTATCCTTAATATTACGAATATAGCGCTAGTAGACTTCGATACGTAGTAGCTTAACGCGTAGCGTAGCTAGAGTAATAGGTTAGAGATTATTATTTATAGTCGAAGTTATTAGTAAAAGTTAGCAAAAGAGTTAGTATTAATTTATAGGTGTTATATAACTAAAAAGAGTACGTAGCTAGAGTAGTAGAGAGCTTAGTATTTATACTAAGTCGCTATATATACGATTAATCCTAATTAAACATTATTATTTAGTTAAAGCTTAACGTATAGTAACTATATAAAGAAGGAGCGCTTTTCGTACTTAATATAGCTATACTACTATACTACTATACTACACCTCCTAATTAGTTAAAAGTAGTAAGAATATCTTTATTAATATAGCTCTATAGGCCTCTAGTATATAATAATTATACTAGCTATAAAGTAAGCGCTAGAGTAGTCGATTTTAGTAGTGTTTTAATATATAAGCTAGTAACTTCCGCTTTAGGAAGCGCTAAGCTATTAATACTAGGGATACTATACTTACTATAAACGACGTTACTATAATACCCTATAGCGATACCTCGACGAGGTCCTTTTTACGAAGACGAAAGTTTAATATCGCCTATATTACCTTTACGCCTATTAAGCGTATAATATCTAACTAAGAGATAAGGCTAGAGATAGCTTTACTAGGGAGGAGAAAGTAATTATAAAAAGGACTTAGTATTAAGAGACCCCGTAGGCGTCTCGTTCTTAGAATATAGTAGTTCCGAGGGTATTATATAAGAGCTTAACTAAGTAAAGCGCTTATCGTAGAGCTTAGGAGGAAAATCTCTAAAAGCGTAACTAAGCTAATAATAGCGTACTTAGCTATAGGCCCTTTAAATATATAACGTATACGTATCTCGAGTAAAAGTAGGAATTAGTTCTTTCTTTAATCGCTTAATTATAGGAGAGTTCTATACGCTATAATATACCCCTTTATAATTACTCGATAGCGTATACTATTTATCTCTATAGAGATAAATTCTCTTAATATCTTTAAAAGTAGTAAGCTTAACTAGGTATTCTTCTTTATTATAATAGTCTACGCCTCTATAGGCTCTCGTTATTATCGTCGTCGTTATTCGCGCTGTTCTATCTAGTATTACTAGACTAGATAGAAGGTTATTATCTAATAATAGTTCGATAAATAATAAGCTAGTAGTAGTATTACTAGTACTCCTACCTACTAAAAGGACTAGATCGAAGGTAATAGGCCTATTAGATATAAGAATAACCGGATACTCTAGTTTATATAACTAATACTTATTAACTTTAATAATAATCGATATAGGCTTAAACTACGCTATATATTCGATAAAGTCTCGAACTTCTAGCTAATTATTAGCGACGTTATTAAGTCGTAGGCCTACGCTAGCCTTATCTAGTACTTAACTACGTTTATCTAGGTAGATATAAAGCTTAATAGTATATAGAAGAAAGTAGTATTATTAGCTATAAGCGTTAGTATAACGTTTAATAGCGGCGTAGTTAGTAGTAGCTTAACTTATAAGCTTTAATAGGTATTCGAATTCGAGTTAGATTAGGAACGTTATACTAAGTATTAGGTATTAGTTAAACTAGGTATTCTATTCGATAGTATACTTTACTATATAGTCCGAAATTACTAGTTATAACCTACCCTAGGTAATAGTACTAGCTACTTTACTAGAGGTAGTATTACTATTTAAAGTATTAGCTAGTATCGATTTTAGAGTAGGGTTATTACTACTTAGAATATTAGTTAAGTTAATAGATTTATAGCTACTCTCGGCGGCCTATTACTCTATAGGTATTAGTCTAATCGATTTATTTTTTTAGATAAGGAGTTTCCTCTAGGTTAGGTAATATAGCGATAACTTTACTAGACTTACCTAGACTATTAGTTATAGTATTATTATCGTCGATAGATAGAGAGTTATTATATTCGTTATTAGCTAGCCTACTAAGCTAGCTTTTAGACCGCTTCCTACCTAGAGTAGCTATAGCTATTAAAGATAACTTCCTTTTTAATAGACTAGCGTTACTCTTATTAGTACCTATTTTACCCGCTAAGACTAGCGTTTTAGCTAGTAGTTTAGCTAATTTAGAGGGACGTTTAGTAGCTTTAGTAGTAGTACTTAGTACTTTTAAAAAAGGAGGTAGTTTAATATCGATTCGGAGAGTTATAGGCTTACGACTTTATAACCTTATAGAGTAGGCTAGAGGTAGTATCGCCTCTATAGCGGCATAGGTAAATAAAGAGGTTATATTAGAGGTATAAAAGATATCTAATAGGTTACTATAGCTAGTATTATTATTATTAGCTATAGTAAGTTACTAGATTAAGGAAACGATAGAGTAGTAGTTAGAGAAACGATAAATAAGCTTAATAGACAGTTAATATAGTAATACTACTCTTTTATATAACTTTAAACCCTCTTACTACTTCTTATATACGCCGAGGTAGCTATCTAAAGGATTATAATAACCTATAGTTACTATAGGAGGCGCCTATATTAAGTATTAATTAATAAACCTACTGCAGTAATAGCAGTCCTAAAATGAAGCTGTAAAAGGAACGGTTTGTATAAGGATTTTAGTGGGCGGCGTTCTCTTAGCACCGGCCAGCCGGGCCCGGGGATTGTGCTCTTTAGAATAGCTGAGGCGGGCAAAGCTGTTCATCGCATCGAGTGGTGTCCGCGCACAATCCCGGTCGGGTGCACTGAGCACAAATGGCACAGCAGGCCTGTCGTGTGCCGTCCGCTATCGAATCGCATCGGCCGACAGCTTGGGGCGGAATTGGCCAACACACAAATCATCTCATCGACTCTTCAGGCCCGCCGCCGCTGTGGATGATGTTGTTCTTCGCGTGTCGTGTCGTCCTTGTCATCCACAGCAACGGGTGCCAAGGTCCAACGGTGGCGTTGGCAGGATTGCCGCCGTCGCCAGCGGCTTTGTCTCGCCACAGCCTTCTCGCGTGCGTTTTAGCGTGGCGCACGCGAGCGAATCTCGTTCCTGCATACGACATCTACTCGCCTATTGGTCGCACACCTCATCCTCCTGTGTCCAATTCCATCCCGATGCCACTCCTCTTCTGTCCCAACCGCCTACCTTTGGCAGTCTGCCCTCCATCGCCATTGCCCTGGACATCTTCCACTGCGGAGATAGAGTTCAGGGGAACCGTCATGCGAGAGCAAGTACTCCCGTCTACAGCTCCTTCTACCTCACCACTGGAAAGTACGAAAGCTGGCGACTGCAAGTGGCGAGCTGCTCCGATGTAAAGACTTGTCTCGGTAAATACATCGATCGGCACTGCTGATGCAGCCATCGACAACGTTGCATCCTATTCTCCACGGCTACGGCGGCACCACAACCGCTCACAATAGAAAGAATCGTCCATCTCGTCACATGCAGCACTCCCAATCAACAACATCTTCCTCTCCTCGACCACCGTCAACCTTACGTAAATGAGCCTCCAACATCAACCCCTGCTCTCCCCGTTCCCTCCACATCCGGCCAGACGCCAGATCCTCCAGTCATGAAACCACGGACTACGCCTCCGCTCGGGAGAGGATTCAGTTCTGGACTTCATCCTCTTCTCCTTCCTTCCTGTCCTTACCAAGACGCCGAGCAACATGTCATGCGCGGCACGTTCTGCTGACGAGCCTCGTGGCTGCAGGTCCTAGCCCTGCGTATCACAGAAGCGATATTGGATCGACATTACTGCTTCCCAAGGTATCACTGACTTGCAGGTGGTAGTCTCCCAGCCACGCGGGCATTGTACTTGACTTGCATGGAAGGCTCGGAGAATTTGCCATGTGTGCCGTCTTGACCTCACCTGTGCCGTCTTGACCTCACCGCTACCGAGTTTGCTGAGGGGTTCGATGATGGTGCATGAGAGGCTTGCGGCAGTTCAAGAACTCGCCAATGGATTCAAAGATGTAAGTCTCTCGACCGAGATTCTCCTCGGCAGTGGAGGTAGCAATCGACTGCATGCCATTGAGAGCATGTGCGAAGTCGGGGTTGGTGCTAGACCTGCTCCTGATGTTTGCTCGCTCCAGGAGATGCTGATTGCGCACAATGCCTCTGCGCATGAACGAGCAGCAAGTAGTCAGGTCTTGGTAAGAACAGATCTGAATCCGACCACACTCAAGCTGCGATATTACGGTATCTGGAGGGTCTTCCCAAAGGTATGGATGCACTCACGCTATTCAATGACCTCCTATCTTACAATGCCAGACACCTTCCCACCATACCGAACCCTCGCTATGCCTCACAACAATCCCAACATCAAAGTCCAAGCCCACAATCTCTTCTCTTAACCTCCTACTCCGTCGTATACTCACAAGCCTCCCTCGCCGGCGCATCATACCCCCTCAAACTCACATCCACACACCCCTCCTGCCACCCGGGCGTCTCACTCTCACTAAACCACAAACTCCACCGCCCCTCCTCCCCCGTCGGACAAGCCTTCGCCCCCGTCTCCCCAAACTTCACCTCTCCGGTCGTCCCATCAACCTCAAATCCCTCAAAGCTCGCATTCCTCGGCGCCGCGGAGACTGTGCCATTCGCATCCACATTATCGAACCCCGTGATCCCCATGCCCATCCCGCTGGCGTCGACCCAGACTTGCTGGGGCGGGTTGCCGTATTTGTAGAGGTAGAGGGTTTTGTCGGAGTAGGTTACGAAGGTGGCGAAGTCTTGACGGGCGTTGTTGGTGCAGGTGGGGGTTTGGGAGCCGCCGATGAAGAGGCGGCCGGCTTGGGCGGTTACTTGGAGGTTTGTTATGTTTGTGCCTGTTGCTTCGATGCCGAAGGGGGCGCCGAGGGAGGGTGGGGTGCTGTTGGGGATGGATTGTGGGAGGGCGGTCGCTGTGGCGAGGAGGGTGAGGAGGGGGAGGAGCATCGTGGCGTTGCTGGTGGGTGGATGTTCGATTGTTGAGTCGGTGAGGTCGTTGATGTTGATGCAGGTAAGTGGTTGCTGTACTTTCGATCAGGTCGAGCAAGGTATGGTCCGGTTGTGGTGAAGGATCTATGGGAGTGATTTATATACCTCCCCTATTGATCTCACCAACCACTCGCACTGCTTCGGCTCAACTTCTGCGAGCAATACGACCTGCTCACGTAGCAATGCCAAGATGGACTACGCCGGCACCAGAACACGAACGGAGCTTCGATACGCCGGAGGTTGTGCTAGATGATGCTAGATGTATGTATAGGCCAATGTGCCAGTAAAATAGTATGCATGATCACGAACAGCGCCAGAACCTCTCCTCCGCGCAGCCGATGATCCTTTGTAGAGGACAGCATGATGGGTGTTCTTCTCGACGAGGGACGGCGGAGCGGGATCGATGAAATGAGCGAGACATGGATGATGATCGAAGTCTTTACCAGGTTCGTGGTGTCATTTGGTTCGCAAGCTGTAAAATCCCGGATGATACGAGAGTGGTAAGTCGTTACGAGTGAAGGCATTACGACCTGTCTGACGACATGCTATTCGTCGAACGACGTTGACAGTCCATCAACGATCAAAGACTGTCTCGTGACTGATATGACACGACAGATGTTCGTGTTGGCGATGTCTTGGAAGAATGTATTCTTAGACCCAATAACCCGGGGTTGAGGTACCCCTTGCAACACTTCTGCAGGCACAAGAGTCCCCAACTCCCATGATCCCTACTGCTCCGACAAGTTCCCGACATTTGGCACCGACATCTTTTCTCCAGCATTATGCCTCCTAATCCCTTTGAACTCCTCCTTCATGTGGAACCCCTTAGCAGAGAGTGAGAGTCCAGTCGACCTGAACCTGCTGCCCAGTATACCAATCCTGCTGATCACAACGCATGCCGCCAGACGACGACACAAACATGTGGTACCTGCCTTGGCAATCGATGTATCCGTTGTCGCCGTATTGGTTGATGGAGTCTTTCGTCAGATCGATAATGTCTGCATTGCCGACGTAGCCAGTTCCGCCTTGGCTTCGGGCGTTGAAACAGCCTGGTTAGGACATGTTAGCCACGATGTGTGCTCCATGTTAGTAGATATGAGTTGTTTTGGGTAGCTTACAAGTGCCAAATGAAGCCAAAGTCTCGCCGTTCTGATCAACAGGCCACGAGTAGTCGCCTTGGATGCTCGCTACCATTTGCTGGCAGTCTTCTACGCGAGGTTGTTGTTGATTTTGCGTGAGCTCAACGAAGGTTGAGAGGCCGCATGCATTGTCGCCTGGTGCGTTGCCGGCGTTTGGGTTACCGCCGGATTGCATCAGAGAGGCGCCTAGAGGACCTTGAGGGCTTTGGGATGAGCCACCGCATATGTAGCAGGTGGCGGAACCAAGAGTTGGAAGGAGGGCGATGATGGCTGCTGCGTTGAAGTGCATTGTGGTGGACTGTACTGGA
This sequence comes from Zasmidium angulare, assembly GCA_002786045.1. Lineage (NCBI taxonomy): Eukaryota > Fungi > Ascomycota > Dothideomycetes > Mycosphaerellales > Mycosphaerellaceae > Zasmidium > Zasmidium angulare. The sequence goes on from NHNX01000019.1 coordinate 80,573, forward strand.
ATGGTGGTGGATGTAGTGTAAAGGCGTAGTCGAAGTCGTTGCTGCTCTGAAACCAGACCGAGAAAGACCAGAAGGAGGCTCTTTTATACTCTGTGACCGTGGGCTGATCTTCGAACCTTAAGGACGATGTTCCTGGCCATGCGTATTGCAAGGCTCGTGGCTACGCCCGTAGGGAGGCCGAGATCCATGTGGATGTTCCAAAAATTGTTTCTTGGGCATGTTAGCCTGTCATGCTTTCCTGGATTGACGGTCGTGTAGATTCTGAAAGCTCAGACGCTGGAAGGCCACCAAAAGCTCGATCAGGCTCGGAGGCCGTCTACGACCAAGAGGCTGAGGCTTGCGCACTCCTGGCGTCAGAGCCGTGTACCAGGTTGTGATGATCACTGGTGACTAGGCCACTGAGGCAGGCGGTTCGTTGTCTTCGGGTATACCTGGAGATACTCCGAATGATGGTAGACTTGCTTGGGCGTCCTTGATCATGGGAGCAAAGAGGTCGGCTCTAAGGAGACCAGCCTCTGAAACCCATCCTTGAAAGACAGGTAGGTATTCAACGTGGTTCAGGTATGTTGCTGTGGGAGTGGACAGCGCGTTCTTCGTCTTGGCCACGGGATCTCGACTAAACGTGGAGTCATGGCGCACGTGGAACCATGTGTGTTGACAGTTCAGGATCCCAGAACCAGTTCCGTGGCGTCCGTTCCCGAAAGATCAATACTTGGTGATGTCAAGAGCGACATGCAAGGCAAACAATGCCACCAGGAGCTTTCTCGATGTCAGAGACCGCGTTCTAAAGATGACTGTGCCTTCAACGTACCGAACTCGAAAAGACAACGATCGTCAACACTTCCCATCCTCCTGCAAACACCTTTCCCCTAGCCATTGCGGACTGCTGTCGGTAGTAACGTGCGGCACCTAAAAGCACCATACCCAGAGCCGAGCATTGCAAGATGGCGCTAATAGGTTTGCTCAGCACGAAGTAACCGAATACTGGATCTGGGTGGGCTGAGTGGTTCAGACGATAGAGCTGAGCGACAACAGCACCCAGCATAGACAAGGCCACTGAGGTTCGAAGGTAGCCAAGGAACGTGCGCTCGTTTGCTGCGAGTCAAGCGTCAGTGTGCGTTTGAGATGGAAATGTTGTGAACAGCAAAAGGGCAGGCATTGAGGACTGTTGCGGTCAGCAAGGAAGATTGCTGGTGAGGCAGTGCACTGTCGCAGCCAGGCCAGGAACAAGATCTTTGTGTGCGTAAGATCACCAGGGAGGCCGGCTGTCTGCAAATTTGGCAACTTCCCAGGTACGAGTAACCTAAACTCGACATCGCCCCATCACTCTGCTCTGAGCACGATTCGCTTTCAACTCGTGTCCGACAAACGCTGATATATCGGATGATGGTCCTTGCGGTCCACTCCTATGAAGAACAGAGACACGCACGGGTTGCCACTCCTCCAGTTCAGAGACAGCGTTGTGGTATGTTTTTCAACAATATCGCGACGTCGGCACGCGGAGATGCTACTCACCAAGGTGGTCTCTGCAATCGACATGCGGCACAGAGATGCGGACGTGATGTCTCCAGAACTTCTTGGCAGGATCGTACCACTGTTCCTGCGGCAGACCAGCGCTCAAGACACGGCTGAGTCTGGGGCGCTGTATGACTGTCCTCAGCTCTGTGGCTTCCCGGTCATCGTCGGTGTCGGTATCATCGCGCAAGTGTGCAGGCTCCGGCTCAGGAATTTGTTCTTGTCGTTGTACTGGGTCGCCAGATACTTCCTGAGACTTTCGCTGCTCCATTGGACGTGGGACAGGGAGACAAAGAATGGTGACTTCCTGCCCACATATCGTTCGAGATCATGGACTTCGTGGGTGAGATCAGTGCCGCAGCGGGAGGTCTTGTCCATTTTCTGCTCACACGCGTGTGACGCAAGGGAGGCGCCGGCGATGCGTCGACAATGGCCGGCGGTAGGATTTATGGCTATCTTGGACGAGATGGATAGACGGAACGGAACCAATACTTGCCATTGACGCTTCATACGTTCGGTGAAGCCTTGCCTAATCGTTACGGAGGGTATATGTATCGAAACGAGGCTGTAGAAAATGGAGAAGGTGTTGTTGGAGGTTTACTCAATGGCGTGATTGACGGGGCGTCGACTTATGCGCACCAGTATCGCGAGCTCCTATAACGGCGAGGCGGCAGGTGCTTTTGGGATTCTTGGATCGAGCGTGGTACTACTACGGCAATCGCGATGCTGTATGACTTACCGTGCAACGAGCTAATGGCAATATTTGCAAGTCGTTGTGCTCTTCTCTTCCAGCTCTAGAACGCATTGAGTTTCGGCAGTCGGGCAAGGGTGACGCGCAGGATCCGAAGAGTGGCGCTTTTCGGTTTGTCACCCTTCGACGTTAAGACTTTGAATCTTCGTCGGTCCTCATCTGTGCTGCCATGGTACTCCCAGTCCAACCGCACACCCGCTCCACAATCCTGCTATAGGGGCGTGACAGACCAACTCCCATTGCGACTGCGACGACACTGCCCGCGACCAGAGCTCACAGCTCTCCTCCGCCCGAACATCTCCCTCCCCGACCACCATCTCCTCCATCCATCCGCCTCCAAGATGGCGCTCTCCAAGTCGACCCGCATCATCATCTTGCTGGTCATTGACACCGCCTTCTTCTTCCTCGAGCTCATCACCGGATATGCCGTCCACTCGCTCGCCCTCGTCGCCGACTCCTTCCATATGCTTAACGATGTCCTCTCACTCTGCGTTGGACTCTGGGCTGTCAAGATGGCAAATCGCACATCCACCCCAAAGATGTACACCTATGGCTACCAGCGAGCCGAGACTCTCGGTGCATTGGTGAATGGAGTCTTCTTGGTCGCGCTATGCGTAACAATCTTCTTGGACGCCATACAACGATTCGTGGAGCCACAAGAGGTTAACAATCCCCAGCTCATTCTGATAGTAGGCTGCTTGGGTCTGGCTTCCAATGTCGTCGGTCTCGTGCTCTTCCACGATCATGGCCACAGCCATGGTGGTGGACACAGTCATGGTCACGGCGAGGAGGGCCACAGCCACGACGTAAGAGATGCTGAGGAAGGCCATGCTGGACATGTGCATGAGCCATACACTGATGAGCCTACTGGACATTCCCACGGCGAGTCGCATGCTGGAGTGGACGACACCATTCGCAACACTTCCTCCGATCTGGTCCAGCAAGAGAGCCACAGCGACACAACCGCAGTCGACGAATTCGCTGCCAAGACGCAATTGAGCCCAACACAGAAGAAGCGCAGACACAGTCGCTCGGCATCCAAGGGCTTTGTGAACTACGAAGACTATCCCGGCCCGACTGGCTTCAGAAACTCCATCATTGCTGCAGCACGAATGGATCCTGTCGATTCAGATGAAGGTACCGACACCGAGAATGCTGTTGAGCCAGAGCCAGAGACTGCTGGTTCTTTTGAGCCACTTCTCGGCGGTGCGGCGCAAAAGGCGATCTATGGGACCACCAACAACAAGAAGTCGTTCGACCACCGCGAGCACAAGCACGCCAAGCCGAGAGAAGCAGGGAAGAGTGGCGGTCACTCACATGGCGATCTCAACATGAAGGGCATCTTCCTACACGTTATGGGTGATGCTCTTGGCAATATCGGTGTCATCGCGACTGCTCTCATCATCTGGCTCACGAAGTTCCCGGGCCGCTTCTACTTCGACCCGGCCATTTCGCTCGTCATCACCATCATCATTCTGTGCTCTGCCATCCCATTGTGCAAGGCAGCATCGCGGATCCTGCTCCAGGCTGTGCCGCACGGTATCGAAGTGGACGACATCAGAGACGACATTGAAGATTTGGAAGGCATCGAGAGCTGCCACCACCTGCACGTTTGGCAGCTGAGCGACACCAAGCTGATTGCAAGTCTCCACGTCCGCGTCACTTTCAACTTCAAGGGCGAGGGATCGCAGAGGTACATGGAGCTGGCATCTGCCGTCAGACAGTGCCTCCACGAATATGGCATCCACTCCTCCACCATCCAGCCAGAGTTCCACCACGACCTTGACGAGGACTCCCACGACCATCCAGATGGCTCCCACAGTCACGACGACAGCCCACGTAACGGATCCCTGCGCCGAGCAGCTAGCGAGCGTGGAGACCAGAGCTGCCTGTTGGAATGCAGCGATGATTGCGGCGGTGGCAAGAGCTGCTGTCCTCCGGCACAACAGAAGAAGGATGACTCTCACGACGGCCACGGCCATGCTCACTAGATGACGTCTAGATTTTATTACCCGAGTTCGACAGGTGTCACATTACTTTCTAGATTCACGGCCGAAGATCCTGTTTAGGTGGTCGGTTTGCTCTACTTTATGCACGGTGTTTATGGCGCAAGCAGAGCAAGGGGAAGCTCGAAAGAAAGGGGATGATGGGGCATTCGTGTCATGGTGTAAAGTCGATTTTAACTGTATTGTGTATTAACAACTAGTCCCAGTCTCGACAAGACGCCTTCCGGGGAAATTTGTCCCCGTGTTGACTTGCACTGCCCCCCTGAGCATCTAGGCATCTATCACCTCATGCACTACAATGCACCGAGAGGCGAACCACAGTAGCATGAACGGCCGTATGAATCCCCGACGATATGTAGGATGATGCTTAGATGTTTTGGGCGTCTTTCGCGAAGAAGTGGCATTCGAACGTCATACTGACCCTTATGAACGCCTTCGAGCGGGCGTTTGACGCCGTATACACCGGGCGCCGTGGACACCGGGAACATATGGTATGTCGTTCGAGAGGGTATATAACACAGAGAGATACTTCGAAGTATTACTATTCCTCATCTGCAACAACTACTCACACAACAACAATCAAATCAACCCAACAACCAACAACATCAACCATGTCTTCTTCAACCAACCAGTCCCACGCCACCGACCCGGTGAACAACTCAAAGGGTTCGTTCTCTCCCCTTACCCACCCCATCCTCATTCTAGTCACCATCTAATACCTGTATAGTCCCGCTCAAGGCCCAAGAGAAGGTCCCCGCCGGCGTCGAGGACAAGCTCCCCAACAGCGTCCACGACACGGGCAACCCAGACAAGGTCTCGCACGACAAGGGCCACACGATTGTGCCGCAGAAGATTGCGGAGGCGTTGCCAAAGAGTGTGGAGGAGAAGGTGCCTGATGCTATTCACGATACCACTGGCCAGAAGTCGTAAATGTATTGATGTGTTGAGAGGATGTTGGTGATGGAGATATTATGTGTACGATAGATGATTGAATGTTATGACATTCAATGAAGCGACAAATTATCTGCTTGTTCTTTTCCTGACTGTCTTGTTCATGAGTGTGTATGGTTTCGTAAAACTAATGTGAGTGAACGTTTGTCCTTTGAAGACGACGGGAACGTTGCAGCTTAAAGGTTTCAAGGATGTACTCGGATTTAAGGACTCGCGCTAGAGCAGGCACGGCCCGCCCGCTCCACCAATCGTCCACCAAACTTCACTTAGCTATTTGACTGGACTCTCGAAGAATTAGTTGGTGCTTCTGGTCCACATGCTAGAACGCCCTCTTCAGCGTGAGTATCGCCCACCAACACTCTTCATATGACCGCATGATGGCCGACCATAGTGCGAAACGCCGCAGACTCGACAATGGCGACGACGAACATCTGAACATCGCACCGCGACGAAAAACACACCACGAGCGAGACAACCGATCAAAACCTCAGTCCCAGTTCCAACATGAGAAACCTCACCAAGAAGAGTTCGACGGCCCAGAGCCTGGTGTGGATGCAGAAGACTCAGCCGCCCTAGACCGCGACTGGTACAACTACGGCGAAGATGGAGCCGTGCTAGGCGACGAAACGCACAATCCCTTCGGAGGGACAGAAGATACGACATGGGCGGATCAGGAGCGTGAGCGCGAGCTGTGGGAGAAGAAGATGGCTGTGAGGAGTAAAGTCAATCCCAAGTTCCTGCAGCGGCAGAAAGACAACGATGCGTGGGAGACGAATCGAATGCTGGCGAGTAGCGTGGCTCAGACGAGGGACCAGTACAGCAACAGCTTTGACGATGAGAACGATGAGACGAGGGTGCATTTACTTGTGCACGATCTTAAACCCCCGTTTCTGGATGGGAAGACGGTCTTTACGAAGCAGTTGGAACCCATCAGTGCGGTTCGCGATCCGCAGAGCGATATGGCTGTGTTTGCGAGGAAGGGGAGTAAAGTGGTGAAAGAGAGACGTCAGCAGAAAGAACGGCAAAAGCAAGCACAGGAAGCGACGGCTATTGCAGGGACCGCTTTGGGGAACATCATGGGCGCGAAGGAAGAGGATACGGATTCTGCTGCTCCTGCGGCGAATGGCGAGGAGGAGGCAAAGCCGCAGGGGAATAAGTTCGCGGAACATATGAAGAAGCAGGATAAGGGGCAGTCGGACTTTTCCCGCTCGAAGACGTTGCGTGAGCAGAGGGAATATCTGCCTGCTTTTGCGGTGCGGGAGGAGCTGTTGAAGGTCGTGAGGGATAATCAGGTGATTATCGTGGTGGGACAGACGGGGTCTGGTAAAACGACGCAGCTCACGCAGTTCTTGTATGAGGATGGGTATGCGAAGAGCGGGATGATCGGGTGTACGCAACCGCGTCGAGTGGCTGCCATGTCTGTCGCGAAACGTGTCTCGGAGGAGATGGAGGTTCCTTTGGGTGGACTGGTCGGTTACGCGATTCGATTCGAGGACTGCACCAGCAAGGAGACGCAGATCAAGTACATGACCGATGGTGTGCTGCTTCGAGAGTCTTTGACGAATCCGGATCTGGATCAGTACAGCTGTATTATCATGGACGAGGCGCATGAGAGAGCGCTAAACACGGACGTGTTGATGGGCCTGATCAAGAAGGTGCTTGCGAGACGGAGGGATCTCAAACTCATCGTAACGTCGGCGACGATGAACGCTGAGCGGTTTGCGAGGTTCTATGGAGGTGCGCCGGAGTTCTTCATCCCTGGACGGACCTTTCCTGTCGATATCCAGTACTCGAGATCCCCTTGCGAGGATTATGTCGACAGCGCGGTGAGACAAGTCCTGGCTATTCACGTCAGCCAGCCAACGGGTGATATTCTGGTCTTCATGACAGGGCAAGAGGATATTGAGGTGACGTGCGAGCTGGTCGCGGAACGTCTGGCTCAACTCAATGACCCTCCAAAGCTCAGCATTCTCCCGATCTACTCGCAAATGCCGGCAGACCTGCAAGCGAAGATCTTTGACCGGGCAGCGCCAGGCGTGAGGAAGGTCATTGTGGCCACGAACATTGCCGAGACATCTCTGACGGTCGATGGTATCATGTATGTCGTCGACTGCGGATTCAGCAAGCTCAAGGTCTATAACCCTCGGATGGGTATGGATACGCTCCAGATCACGCCTGTCAGTCAAGCCAACGCTTCGCAGAGAGCTGGTCGCGCTGGGCGTACTGGTCCAGGCAAGGCTTTCCATCTCTATACTGAACGGGCATTCAAGGAGGAGTTCTACATCGCCACGATCCCTGAGATCCAGCGCACGAATCTAGCCAACACTGTCCTGCTTCTCAAAAGTCTCGGCGTCAAAGACCTCCTGGACTTTGACTTCATGGACCCTCCGCCCCAAGACACCATCACAACCTCCCTCTTCGACCTCTGGGCCCTCGGCGCCCTTACCAATCTTGGCGAGCTGACAGACCTTGGACGCCAAATGACCTCGTATCCCATGGATCCATCCCTTGCCAAGCTCGTCATCACCTCCTCGACCCTCTACCGCTGCAGCGAAGAAATCGTCACCATAGTCGCCATGCTCTCCGTCCCCTCAGTCTTCTACCGCCCAAAAGAACGCCTCGAAGAAGCCGACGCCGCGCGCGAGAAATTCTTCGTCCACGACTCCGATCATCTCACCCTCCTCACCGTCTACCAGCAATGGGTCGCCAACGGCTGCAAGGACGGCTGGTGCGTCAAACACTTCCTGCACCCCAAGGCCCTTCGCCGAGCGCAGGAAATCCGGCAGCAGATAACCGACATCATGTCCTCCAGCAAAATGGAAATCACCTCCTGCGGCTACGACCTCGACATCGTCCGCCAGTGCATCTGCAGCGGCTACTACCACCAAGCCGCCAAACGCAAAGGCCTCGGCGAGTACGTCAACCTCCGCACCTCCGTCACCATGGCCCTGCACCCCACGAGCGCCCTTTACAACTCCGGCGATCCGCCCGACTACGTCGTCTACCACGAACTCATCCTGACCAGCAAAGAGTACATGAGCGTCGCGACGGCCGTCGACGCGCATTGGCTGGCGGATCTGGGTGGGGTGTTTTACAGCGTCAAGGAGAAGGGTTATAGTGCCGTGAGGGGGAGACGGGAGATGGAGTTTTCGAAGAAGGCGGAGTTGGAGAGGGAGATTGAGAGGGATCGGGCGAGGCAGAGGGTTGAGGAGGAAAGGGAGAGGAATGGTGTGGCGAAGAAGGGGGCAAGTGTGGTTGTGGCCGGAAAGGGGGTTGTTAAGAAGGCTGGGGTTGTGAGTAAGGGGTCTGCGGTCGTGAAGCCGACGATTGGGAGACGGAGAGGGATATAGACGATTCGACGGGACACACAGGTTGATTGGGTAGAATCACATTGAAGCCTATTCTGCCGTGGCGCTGCATCAAAAAGCGAATGCATAAAGCACCATTCCTCTCTTCCCGTGACTCAAGCGCGTCCAGTATGGTACGACTGCTAAGAACGTCGCTCGGGTTGCAGTGCGCAAGCCAGACCTTTTCAGCTGGAGATGACCAGGATTCAGGCGCCTGTGCTCTATAGTTTTGTCGCGCATTCTCTCGAAGATCATGCGTTCCCGCAACCAGGATGATCAGGCCTCGCCGGGGGGCCTTTGCATTGCGGGAAAACCAGTCCCTCTCATTGTCTTGCGCCTCGCTGCGACAAGATTCCAGAACACGCCACTCTTCTTCAGCTCAGATGTTGTTTATTTGATGAGGTCTTCAGACGTCCCCGGGCTGATGGCACGAATCAGGTTGGATCCATCGATATGCGTCTCGTCAAGCCATCTGATCGGCGACAGTCGCATACTTGGAGAGTTACTTTGAAGCTCGAAGACTGCTCACATATCCTGTGTCGCACATCAGCAAGGCACTTTCGATTTCCATCGACGCATGCTCGTGCAGAATCGTTCAAAGGTCGGAGAGAAGATTAAGGTCGACAGCACGTCAACACAAGGCACCGAGTGGCTAGATGTCCGAAGACCCCAACCGACAACGGCGATCTTGTGAGACGTTTACGTCTAAGGATGACAAAAAGGTTTTTCATCATTGCAAAGAGTTTAGAGGGAACCTGGTAGTGTACTCACTGACTAGTGATCTGCTTTGTGTTTGTCGATTTCGATACTAGGATCGTCGTGTCCTTGTGTCGAAGTCGTGCCTTGCATATATAGTCAGCACATGGCCCTGCAGAGCTTTTTCAGGTGCGTGAAGTGTTTGTGTGAATCTCAGTGATCTTGGTCTAAAGAGCATCAGAGCCGAAGCTCAGCTACATCTGTGTGCGTATGGTTGTAATCATTGATAGTGTGGGAGAGGCGTGGTTGCTTACCTTGGGTTGATATCCCTTGACACAGGCGGTCGTCAATATTCCATCTCGATGCTTTCAGTCGGCTGGTTGTCTAGCTCTCTGACCAGCCGTCGGTGTGTAAGCGAACCCTCAGAAGGATCAATCTTCTCGACGTGTTCTTCCCACTTACGCTTGTGCCTCTGGTCGTAGGGCACCTCCGCCGGCCGCTTGCGGTTCTTTGAAGCTGCTGGAGCTTCGCTCCCGCTGCGATGGTTGCTGGTCTTTTTCGATTTCGGGTTCTGCGATTTCGAATGCGCTGACGCCGAAGGATGAGTGGCCGATTCTGGCTTGGATGGCTTAGATCTCGACTCAGGCGGTGGTGGCGAAGGCGTCTTCTGCCTCTGTTTACTCGCGTAAGCCAGCAACTCATCCTCAAGACTCGACTCCGAGGCAGGTGAAGGCGGGCAATCGACATCGTCTTCCTCCATCCCACGCTGCTCGCGCCCCTCCTCTTTCTGACGCTGTTGCTCGCGCTTCATCTGCCACAGCTCGGAGCGGCGGAATATGGCAATCTGCTCATCGGTGAGGGTGCGCTTTACACCATCGGGATAGTAGCCCAGCCCATCATCTGGCTCCGGTGGTTGGAAGTTGATTGCTTCCTCAGCAGATACAAACCACCTCTCTGGGCGCGTGTCGTCGCCGAAGTGTTTGATCTGGTAGTTGAGGAGGTCCTCCTTGAGGTGGAAACGTCAGTACTTACCTTTCCACTCGGGCTTACAGACTCGAAGATGATTCTTTACCTCTGTGATTTTGGGGAAAGCAGCCAGGGATTTCTGAAAAGCAGTCAAGGACTTCTTCTGTTGCTTGGCTGTCTTTTCGGCCTGTTTCTTGGCTATTTTCTTGAGTCTCGCCCGCTTCACGTTGTTACGTCTCTGCGCTCCTTTGCCGGGCATGTTGGCGTTGAGGCTGTGATGATATTGGATTTGTGAGCGTGACGTTGTGTGTTGTTGATGCGGAACTGCAAGACGCGAGGTGGAAAGAAAGTGTCCGCGATTTAGAGTTCAGGGTAGTCGCGAACCCGAGCCTTCTCGGTTAGCGTCGATCCGCCGACCACTTGCACACGGGCACTTCTGGCCGTCGTCTGCTAAAGAAGTCTATGACGTACGACCAGGAAATATTGGGAGAACAACACCAAACAAACCATCGCGCGGACTCTGGAACGTCCGGCCATATACGCCGTAGGAGAAAGATGCACTCGTCATTGTGACAGGCCTGGCCGTTGGAAAAGCTATATACCCCGACAGTCTTCTTGTATTGATCCCCGATCAACAACAGTAAACAACGATAGGAAGAAAGAATCAACACCAGAATACCTGCCCACGAGGGCCTACAATACTCAACAATGGCCCTCTACTCCCCCATCCACGTCCTGGATAACTACTACCTCGCCATCACGCTCCTCATAACCATCGCCTATCAACTAATCGGTTTCTCCATCGCCTTCACCTTCAAATTCGACAAACTCACCGACTTCGCTGGCGGCTCCAACTTCGTCATCCTCGCAATCCTCACCCTCTGCTTCAGTGGTACCACCACTGCCCGCCAGATCGTAGCCTCCATCTTCCTCATCCTCTGGGCCACACGCTTGTCCGGCTTCCTCCTTTTCAGAATCTTGAAGACCGGCAGCGATGATCGATTCGATGACAAGCGGGACAAGTTCTTCCCGTTCTTGGGATTCTGGGTCTTCCAGATGATTTGGGTGTGGACAGTGAGCATGCCAGTCACGATTCTGAACTCGCCGAATGTGCTGCAGTATGCGCAGCCCAGGTTCAACAAGGCCACGGATATTATTGGCGTGATCATGTTTGCGGTGGGATTCTTGATGGAGGCTACTGCGGATGTGCAGAAGTACCGGTTCAAGCAGGGACCTGGGAAGCAGCCTGGCGCGGTCTGCAATGTGGGCTTCTTCCACTACAGTCGGCATCCAAACTACGCGGGTGAGATCCTTGTGCAAGTCTGTAAGTCGTCAATTCCCCGTCCACGACCTCACCTCAGCGCTCCCACTAACACCCCATACTAGCCATCTACATGATCGCCGTCACCCCTGCCTCTTACGGCTTCATTCCGAGCGGGACCGGTGCCTACGCCGCCCTCTACGCCTCTTGTGTCGGCTGGATCCTCCTGACTACCCTCCTGATGTTCGTCAGTGGTCTCACCCTTCAGGAACGTCCATCTGCCAAGAAACGCTACGAGAAAGGCACTGGATGGCCCGAGTATGAGAAGTACCTGCACGACACGAGTATTCTTGTTCCTATGCCACCAGCAATCTGGAAGAGGCTGCCGGTGATCGTGAAGCGAACAATAGGCTTGGAGTTCCCAATCTACGTGTTTGACCCCGCGAAGCATGCAGATCAACAGAAGGCAGCGGAGAACAGGGTCGAGGAGGGGAGAAGTGAAAGTGAGGGTAATGGAGTTAGGCAAAGTGGTGAGCCGCTAAGGCAGTAGATGGATTTTTGTGCACGAGGCGATGATGATACCATCTGTGTACGCTTTGCTTGAATCTAGCGTTCAGCGATTATTCATAGACATGTCCTAATATCCAATACAGATGCGCTATGCATTGTTCTACTTTGATTGGGTGCGTTGCTCATGTTTGCTCGCCTTCGTGGGTATCACAGTGGTGCAGGCGGAATGCACGCGCACGTCAAGAAACAATCGACTGAGCCATGCCCATTCTGGCACTATCGCATCTCAAAATAGTGTCTTCGTGACCCCATGCTACGCCGTAGGGGTCGTTACTTCACTTTACCTCCTTGCTCTTCCCTCGGTTCTTCATTCGACGTCTCTCTAGTCTCGTAGACGACCGTTGTCAACACATCGTGCGGGTTGTGATGGCTTTTGTTCGTCTGGTGCTGCGTATACCAGTGTTTAGTGTACTACAGTTACGGGACACTGACAGTCAAGTGGAGATCGCTCAGCTGGCTCCCAGGCTGTTTAGTGCGATTTTAAGCTCCTTCACAGCAGTGTTGACATCTTCGAAGTTAAGAGCTGAAATGGCCCATTTCGCGTGCTTCTGCGCTGCCATGATGGAGTCGTCATCCGTCTTGTAGCCACCAGTCGGAGGGCCACCATATGTTGGCTGCGTTGTAGCCTGAAGTGGCGCAGGGGCTGCCTGTACCGGGGGTGGGATCGAAGGGGCCGGTGAATGTACCGGTGGGATTGAAGGACCAACTGTTGCTTGATGGGGCGTAGGCCTACTTGGCCGGTCGAGATCATCTGGTGGAGGTGCGGTAGGTTGCTGTGTGGCAGATTGACCGTAGAAGTCGGCAGGATCAGAAGTGGTGAAAGTTTGCGTTGATGACGGCGGTTGCGAAATAGGTCCAGCGCTATTAACGTTCGAGGGCGCGTCAGGTGTTTCAGGAAAATAGCCGCCACCGATTGAGCCTGCTCTACTATTGACAGTTTCTGCTGGATCGATTGGCGAGATGTCTGGCTCCTGTGGTGCAGTATTCTCCTCTGCTGTCCGAAGTGATACCGCCGGCTGCTGTATCGGATCTGGATGAAGTGTTGAGTCCGGCCTTGAAGGCAGTGCACTGTCAGGTGCACTTTCCACTGTCGGCTGCTTGTACACACCAGCATCATTCTCCATGTTCTTCAACTCTTCCTCGATCCCATCTTCCATGGTCTGGTCTGGCTGTGGCGGCAGTTCCACGACTGGATTCGTCGCATTTGGATCCTCTCCCGCTCGGTACGCCTTCGCTATCCGCAATGCGTGGAACTTGGCGAACTTCATCTTCGCTTGGATTTCGGGCTCAAGAGGACCCCAGATGTTCAGCAGCTCCATGAAGGTCGCTGCCGCCTGAAATGTATCGGCCGTCGCCTTTGTCACTTTGTTCGTCCTCTGCGCCTCATCGCCCTTGTTGAATGTTTCCAGTGCAAAGTTCTCGATATATGCCTTGGATGCCACATCGTCTTCGACAGCATCGTTACCCTTGTTCGCCTCTTTGTACTGTTCCATCTTGTCCATCAGTTGTACAGCATACTGGGCGGACTCGTCGTCGGCGGTGTGAAGGCTCTTGGAGAGAATGAGTTGGATGATGTAGTATTCGCCTGAAAACAATGTCAGAGTATAGCCTCCGCCAATATGACTATGCGAACTCACACCAATAGCTCACGATAGGCCGGAACTTCTGCAGCTGAGCCGCTCGTACTGCCAGTCGCTGGATATCCGGGCACGCCGACTTCATGCGATCAGGCACTGTCGCCGCCATGATTGCAGTGCTTCCGCCGCGGCGCCGTATTGCTGCAGTGTCGGATAGTGTTTTGCAACTGCCCGATGGGGAAGAAGGTTGTAAGGTGAGTGAATGTTTGGGTGCGCTAAAAGCTGCCCTCGTCATTTTAAGCTCAGCTCTCCCCCGCAAAAGCGTGGACGCACAGATCGCCCAGGGGCTGGGAGTGGAAGCTTCACCCGCATGTGAAGCCAAAGAGGACAAGTTGCCTGTGAGCGACGAGCACAACTATATCATGTAATCGCCTCCAGACCCAGCCTGAGCCTTTCTCCAGCTTCACTGCAAACATCATGGTCAAGTCCGAAACTCTCGCTGCCGCCGCGGCTTCGCTGCTGCTCATCCCCGCCGCCAATGCCATATACACCAAGCAGTCGCCTGTGCTGCAGGTCGACCACCGAACATACCCCGATCTGATCAGCAAATCCAACTACACATCCATCGTCGAGTTCTATGCACCATGGTGTGGTCACTGCCAGAACCTCAAACCTGCCTACGAAAAAGCTGCCAAGTCACTCACGGGTCTGGCTAAAGTGGCAGCCATCGATTGCAACGAGGAGGACAACAAGCCGTTCTGCGGTCAACAAGGCGTCCAGGGCTTCCCCACATTAAAGATTGTTCGACCAGGCAAGAAGGTTGGCAAACCCATTGTGGAGGACTACCAAGGGCCAAGGACAGCAAAGGGCATCGTTGATGCTGTCCTCGACAAGGTGCCGAACCACGTCAAGAGACTGAAAGACGCAGACTACGCAGCCTGGGTGGCTGAAGATGGACCTAAGGCGATCTTGTTCACGGACAAGGGTACTGTCAGCGCACTGCTCAAGGCAGTTGCGATTGACTTCCTTGGTGTGTTGAACGTCGGTCAGATCCGCAACAAGGAGACCGAAGCTGTTGAGGCGTTCGGTGTTGAGGAGTTTCCTACCCTGGTCCTTCTCCCTGGAGGCGGCGAAGATCCAATCACCTACGACGGTGAGCTGAAGAAGGATGCTATTGTGAAGTTCCTGTCCAAAGCTGCTACGCCGAACCCCGATCCTGCGCCCAAGCAAAAGAAAGAGAAGACATCCAAGACCGACAAGGCCAAGGCATCGAGCGCATCGTCCAAGTTGTCGAAGGCATCTGCTTCTCAGGCATCCGAGCAGGCGCAGACAGACCCTGCTGGAACCAAGACCGATGAAACGATCATCGATGACCCAACTTACTCGCCAAACCCTCAAGTCCACGCAAAAAAGCCTACCAAGGTTGGCGAAGGCGGCATCGAATCAGCCAAGCCCATCAAATCTCTGCTGGACGGTCTTTCGTTACAACAGAAGTGTCTCAACACCAAAGCTGGCACATGCATTCTCGCGCTTCTACCAGAGGAAGATGTTCCATCCGCGAAGACGCTCCAAGCCATCATGACGTTAAGCGAGCTGCACCACAAGCACGAATCCGGTGGTCGCAACCTTTTCCCATTCTATCAGCTCCCGCACACCAATTCGCAAGCAGCCGCACTCCGTACCAAGCTAGAGCTATCACCCTCAGACGTCGAAGTCATCGCCATCAACGGCAAGCGCTCGTGGTGGAGGTACTTCTCGTCCATGGAGTTCACCATGAAGAACGTCGAAGACTGGGTTGACGCCATTCGCATGGGCGACTCCAAGAAACTCGACGTACCCTCAGGTCTCATCGCTGATGCTGCCTCTCTACCACCGGAGCCGGTCGAGCTGAATGAGGAAGTCCCGCCACCTAGAGCCAGCAAAGCCACTGAAGTTGACCCAGAGCTCGAGCGTCTGAAGGAGCAGATGAAGGGAACTATGCCTGAGGGTATGGACTTCGAGCTTGAGGAGATCGACGATGATGAGTATGAGCGTATCATGAACCAACAAGGCCAGGAGCAGAAGCCTATCGACCACGATGAGTTGTGAAGCCATCAAGCTTGTGGCTCCAGAAAAGTTCGGCGTCCTTGCTTGCCGATGAAACTCCACCTTGCTCTATCTGGCTGTACAAGATGTATTATGATATTCCTAGCCGAGGCATGGCACGAGCGTTTCTTTGAGTGTACGAATACCAAAGCAAGTAAGTTCAACCCCTTTCAAGCACACTCAGCCTGCCAATATTACTATCGGCACTTACAGTAACGAGCACAGAAATTGCCACAATGCGGTAGTGCGCAGCCGGGCTAACTATCAGCTCTTTTCTATCTTTCTTATCAATCTTTGATTTCGTACCCCTCCCTTCCGCGCGAGAACAGTCTGTTGCGCCCTTCAACTGGAAGCTCATTGCAGCACCATGCTTGTTCTCCCCAGTCGCCACATATACAGCTGCCTCGTCCTGCTTGCCTGTTCCGTCCGCTGGCATGACGTCCTTGGGTGCGAGTTGGGAAATGAGGTCGCTTGAGCCGCCATGTGCAACACAAGCACACTTGACTCCTCAGCGCCGCTCTCTACACTTCCTACAAGCACTCTCGTCATCTACCAGGCCTTATGATGACTATTCCGTGTGGCCGAATCACAGCGTAGGTGCGGCTAAGCTATGTATACGCTCAAGATTTTGCGTCAGCCAATCATACGCGGCTGTAAGTTGTCAACCTGGCTGCGAAGATTGTGGAGCTTCTCCTAACGATACCATAGGCTTGGCTCAATGGTAGAGCGTCCGCCTCCTATACAGGAGCATTGCAAGCGGAAGGTTGTGGGTTCGAGTCCCGTGAGTATACACAACGTCTTCCACCTTGTGTAAGCCATTGCTAATAATATCGATAGATGGTGGTCGACATTTGAGGATGTGCGATCTAAAGCGTTTGATCTTTTGCTATTTATGGTCCAGTCAGTTCTTTTGCTCCTTTGCTTCCATGAGAACCCTCTTTTTGCCAAATCAAGTTCTGTGATGGTGATGTGGCATCCACACATCTCTTTGCAAGATGTCACTTTTGGCTTCGGGATCTCGGAAAACATGCCGAGCACGTGCCGATTGTTTGCGAGGCCGAGCGCGGACTTCTAGACTCGCCAACAGCCGATGACTACATGTACAATCCCTCCTCCTCTTCCTCCATCCCACTACCTACTACGCCTACGAAACCCACCGGTTCATCTGTGCGAAGAAACATTGCGACATCTCGACGCCAGGCGAAACAGCGACTCTTGGGCAAAGCCTCGCCCTGCTGAATCCTCCGCGGTTGCGCGGCCGCATATCACGCACGAGACCACTCGCCGATCCACCCACGAGCCTCTCACCTTGACTTCTTCCCGCACACGCCATGGCACAAGATGCGCAAACATCCATAAACATCCCTCAGCTCATCGCTGTGGCTGTCGTCGGCTTCCTCGCGATCCGCTGGTTCATGAGCAAACCCTCCACCCCAGGCTCATCATCTTCACGGCGCAACACGATTGATGTCAGCAAGATCGAGCAAGTGTCGTCTGTATTTCCACAGCTCGACCGACGGAGTATAGCCTGGGACCTACAACGAAATGGTGGCAATGTGGAGGCGACGATGGAACGTGTGCTAGGCGGCAGGGGACTGGAGTCGCCTCCGCCATCTTTCCAGCCGAATATACCCACGCCGGCGACGACGCAGAACGCAAGTGGAAATACGGTGGCAGGCAGGAAAGCGAACGGGTCACAGCAAGACTTGATCACGAGATATAATCTGCAGTCGAGGGTCAGTGGGAAGGGCAAAGAGCCGATGCCTAGCGAAGAGCAGAAGAGGAATGCATGGAGTGCCGACAAAAACGCAAGAGCAGATGCCCTGAAGAAGCGGAGAGAAGACATGATTCTGGCCGCGAGGAGGAAGATGGAGGAGAAGGAGAGGCAAGCATAATCTGACGTCCTGCTTTCATCGCTACTGGCATTCAACACTAAGCACTATACCTGTTGACACGTGTATATGAAGAAGTATCTAAGCTGTTCGTCACAGACACGCCGAGGCACCTTCGTACGTTTGCTCGTCGATGAGCTATCCGCCGTCGACAGCCATGCTTCAGCTTTCAGACCCAGCAAAGATGCATGCCTTCTACAGCTCAACAACGACCTTCTTTGCGCTCACGCCCGCCTTGTGCGTATCCATAGCCTTCTGCACATTCTCCAGCCCCTTACCCACCACCAGCGCCTCAGGCACCGCCTTGAGCTTCCCCTGTTCCAGCGCCGGGGTCAAATACTTCTCCCACAGCGGCCCGTTAATCTCCACATTCACGGCAAACACATTAGTAGCCTTGACACCGCTCGGCAACTTCTCAGGCGGCGGCAAGGTCGTGGCGATGCTGGCGCCGCCCATTTGCTCAGCGATCGGAATCACGGCCTTGTACGTAGCGGCTTCCGAGACGGCATCGTAAATGCCAGCGAACTCGCCTCCAAGGGACTTGATCGCTTTGACGACATCGTCGACGATCGATGACGAGCTGTAATCGAGCACTTCGACTGCGCCAAGCGACTTGACAAAGTCCAGATTGTGCTTGCTGGCGACCGAGACGACCTTTGCGCCTGAAGCTGTGGCAAGCTGGACGGCGAGGGCGCCGACGGACGATGAGCCTCCCCAGACCAGAAGGGTCTTGCCGGAAGACTTTGGGCTGAGGGATGGGTAATCGAGACCGAGGAAGCCTTTCTCCCTGCTGTCATATAATCCATGGCCAGCCGTGTCTAGAGCAAGAGGCAGGACCGAGCCTTGAGCGAACGAGAGACTGTCGGGGATCTTTGCCGTCACGGCCGCGAGGACTCTGGAGTAGAGGTTGAAAGCTCCATCCTCGGGCTTGCCGGTTGCAAGGGAGAAGCAATGTCTGTGAGATGGTCAGCCTCCAAGTCTGTCTAAGGGGTTGGAGAGGTTGGAGAGATGCTACTGACGCCACCACACGATCGCCCTTCTTGAACTTGCTAACATTCGAGCCGACTTCGTACACCTCGCCAGCGATGTCTTCGCCGAGGACCATGGGCCACTTCTGCACGAATAGGCCGTAGTCCTGGATCTTCCAGTCGACCGGGTTGATGGCGATGGCGTGGTTTTTGATCACCACTTCGTCTGGACCGGGCTTGGGGAGATCGGCTGGGCCGACCTGTTAATGTGGTTAGCTCTCATTCGGACAGAGTTGGACATGTGATGTTGTCGATTTACCCGGAGCTTCTCGCCCTTGCCATCGATCCATGCAGCTTGGTTGGACATTGTCGTTTGTCGAGGGTATGACTTCTTGGGATGCTTGCTTGATTGAATTGTGGTTCTGGAGCTGAATGGCGACTTCGTAGGTCAGATCACCGCACCACAAATATATACACAAGTCCTGACAAACGTGCAGGTGTAACCTCAATACTTATTACGGAAGCGGCGAGGAAGCACATGAAGCTTATGAAATCATTGCGGGTCATGGAAGCTCCAAGGGACCAGTGAGCTGCTCCTAGCCTCATTCTTGTGCGAGCTTGTGGCAATAACGATGCCATCATCCACGGAATTCCGTTGGTATTGCAAAGCACTCAAGCCTCGTCAAGCTTTTATCTTTCCTGATCAAGCCAAATGCGTACCTGACATCTGAAACCTTCATGCTTTGATACGTTAGGACATTAGCGCTGTCAGAAGGATTGTCAGAAATTAGTCTGGGGCCTTGTTTCCTTCTTTGGCCTTCGTATTCGCCTGGGTTGACATCTGAATAGGAAGAAGCATTCTACAGGTTCAGAATATAATCTCAAGAAGACGACGTTCTACCAATGCACCCACCTGCTAGGAGCTGAGCAATCAACTTTTAGACGCTCAGAAGGACCATCGGCTTCGCTGAGATATGCGCTGTCGTCTTGCGGAAGATTGCTATGACATGCATTCGTTGGACCAACATGAGCACATACTGGATTCACCGGCGAGAGTGGATCGTTCGCCTCTGATCACAAGCATAGCTTAGCGGATTGAGATGCCGCTCAACTTGGAGCAGATATCACCTCTAGCCGAGCTTGATTTTTCTGCTCATGCCTAAGTTTCGCCAACGATCTGCGAGTCTAACCCCGGCGAAAGGCATCGCGGCACTGCAAAGGACGACAGCCTCTTGGAAAGTCTCAATCAACCTGCGGATGATAATCTAGCCGTCGAGATGAATGGCGGATGGCACAACGATGCATGGTACATCAGTCAGCTGGGGAAGTTGGAGAAGTGGGAAGTCAAGCTCCAGAAGTCATGCGTAAAGGAGGTATAAGAGAAGTGCACTTCGCCGCGAGAGCCTCTCTTCGATCGTTCTTCTTTTACCTTACACCCATCTTCTCCAGAAAGACGCAAACAACAATGGCACATCTTCAGTACAAGTCGTATCCTGGCTTCGGAGAGTACAACTTTGAGAACTTCCAGTACGTACCGCGAAATTACCCAATCCAGGAGTGGCTAATGCCCTCTAACACGTGCTGAACATCTACTCTCTGCTTTAGCTACTCATCAGCAGTCCGCATCCCTCCAGGAGAACAAATCCAGATCTCAGGGCAAGGAGGCTGGACCCGGAACGACGGCAAAGTCAAAGGCAATCTCGCCGAGGAGTTCGCCCAGGTAAGAGCACACACCAACTTCTATGTCAAATGAAATGTCAGCGTACTGAAATCACAGGCCAGGCGTTTGAGAATGTCGACTTCACCATCAGGAATGCCGGTGGCAAAGGCATGTCGTCTGTCTACAAGCTGGCTGTCTACTACTGTCCCATCACGGAAGAGGCACTGAATGAGACAATTGCCAATCTGAGAAAGTGGTTTCCAGACCATCGACCGCTTTTGACGGCGATTGGCGTGGCGCAATTGGCTCTGCTGGAGATGCATGTTGAGATTGAGGCCTGGGCTCATGTAGATTAGAGATGAGTTGTACTATACGTGAGCAAGGACATCAATGTGGCTTGCTGAGCCGTTGAATCGAGTGCATGGATGTTATCTTCGTCGTTGGGCTTTTACTGGGTCGAGCGTAAAGCAGAGCATACATTGTGAACGACCGCTCAAGTCGCTTTGTAAAGGAGTAGCGTATTTTGACCCTAGGTAGAATGATTACTTCCTAAACGCCTCAACCTCGATCTCAACGATCATTCCTGGTGCGCCCAATCTTGGGACCGAGAGTGCCGTATAAACCGGCCGATGTGGAAGTCTTTTCTTCATGACCTCAGTAAGATATCCAAAGTGGCTATCCACATCGGTGAGGTAGCTTCGAATGAGATATATCTGCGCATGCTTAGCATGATAAAGTTGATCGACGATACTGCTGTTGAAACGTACGTCTTCTAGGCCAGACAACCCAGCTGTTTTCAGGACCACTTCGATGTTATCGAAAGCGCGTTCTATCTGTCCCTTCCAATCGTTTGCATCGATCTGGCCATCCCGTGTCCAACCTCCTTGGCCAGAAAGTTTGGTGATTCCATGTGGCAAGTGAACGAATTGTGAGTAGTGGTAGGTGTTGCCTGAAGCGTCAATCGTTAGTAGTTGTGTCGACCTGAAGCGTTGCCTTCGTTGTGCGGCTCACCAAGCTCAGTCCCGGCCCCTTCGTCGTTTCCGTATTGTAGAGACGACATCGTTGCTTGATTTGCAGTGGAAAGATGGTACTTGTCGAAATGGAGTGATCGATCTAACTCCGAATGTGCTTGTTCTGACTTCCAGCTTTCGTTGCCTTCCTGGCCGTGTCTCTTTTATGCCTCGACGCAACACTTCAGTGGCGTCGATCTCGCCCTCATCCAATGCATCTCGCATCTGCCTGCTTTGTCATGATGAGCGCCGCCACAAATCCAATTCACCTCGCGCAAGCTCGGATCTCCAACTTTCTCCAAGTCTTTCTCCTCTTTCTCCTCTTCCCCTCCTCCATCTCCACATCAACATGGCCAGCACTGCTGGCTCGAGCGAGAAGCCACATCAATGTCAGCACTGCCAACGAAGCTTCTCGAGGCTGGAGCACCTGCAGCGGCACGTTCGTACTCGTAAGCAACATGCCGTCGGTGGTGAAATAACAGCCCAAGCTAATCGCCTTAGCAAAGATACCAAAGAGAAGCCATTTGCCTGCTTTTGCGGCCGATCATTCGCACGAAACGATTTGCTCAAGAGACATAAGCTGCGTGGACACTCGACTGCGAGAACGACGTCTGAAGATGTGCCGCAAGGCGACCTACATGTACACACAGATGCCGGTGAAAGACACGTAGTGACAGAGGGTTGCAGCCTGGAGCCTCAATTGGTGGGCAATGGAGCGGTTCGCGATGATCTAGGCGCCGCCGTGAGTCCAAGTCAGAGCTTTCCTGCCTTCATGGAATTCATGGATAGCATCGGTCTGGCTCCAGATTGGGATTTCGATTTTGACCTCCAATCTGGCTTTCCTTTGGGAGACTCGCAGCTATCTCCTCTTGAAGATCGAGGTGGATCTTCAAACGCTTTACAGAACGCAAACCTCACATTATTAGGGACGCAAGAGGCGGCGCCAACAACCGCAGAGCTCAGCGCTGTTGCCGACCGTGCAGGATCGCAGCAGGCGCTCACACCGATTGCCTGGAAACTGACCGAAAGTCAATGGCACAAGCTCGTCCAGAGATGTCGAGAGTTGTTGCCCAGCGGCTTCGCCCTGCCCTCGCGTCCCGCAATGTCTCGCTACCTCCAGTCATACGTGACCAAGTTCCACAAGCATTATCCCTTGATACACCTGCCCAGCTTTTGTCCTGTGACTTCGCCACTATGCCTCACGTTGATCATGGCTGCAGTTGGGGCCCAGTGCATATTCGAAGCCAACAACGGCTTCAAATTGTACCAGGCTGCAAGGTCGTTGACGCTGGCGCAGAGACAGCTAGATTCTGGCAGTGGACATTTGGAGAGGCCCGAGATCCACCGGCTTTTGATGATCCAGACTTTGATCTTGCTGATGGTGTATAGTGCGTGGGATACAGACACGAGTCTGCTCGGCGATGCGCTGGATCTGCAGAGTGTTGTATCTGGCTATATCCGAAAGAGTCTTCGCGATGGGCCTTTCATTGACGCTCATGGCGAGGAGTGGAGGCGATGGATTGAAGAAGAGACGTACAGGCGAGTCATATTGATATCTTTCGCTTATCTGATGGTGCAGAGCACGACGTATAATCTGCCTCCAGTGGTCCTGAGCGCAGAGATCCAAGATTTGCAGTTGCCGTGTGGGTCAGCGGAATGGGAAGCGAGGACTGAGGTGGAGTGGAAGGACGCTGTTCGCCGTTCGACTCATAGTCAAGTACGAGGTGGCGATGTACTGCGGCAGCTGCTCGCCGATCAACCTAACGAAAGCGTCGATGGGCCTCTGCGCTTCTCTGCCGTGGGTAGTTTCGTTGTGCTTCAATCCCTGATCCAGCGAATCTTCTTCGCAAGACAATTGCACGACACATCAGGCGAAGCGTTGCCCCCGGCAGAGCTCGACATCATCCAGTAAGTAGCGATATCAGGGTGGCACGACCAACATCGCTGACAATCGATAGGCAGGCTTTGACAAGATGGAAGACCGTATGCCAGCGAACGCCAAACTCTAGCTTGGATCCGCAGAATGCTGATGGCCCCGTACCCTTCACCTCTGCGGCGTTCCTTGCGTTGGCATTTGCTCGCTTGCATCTTAATCTTGGGCCAAGTACCAATCTCAGAAGTCGCGATCCCCAGCAGGTGGCCTCATCGATATTGGCGTCACCTGTGCCGCAATGTGGTGGGCCAGGTAAGTCAAAGGGCGCTACAGAAACAGTGCTTGACCAAGCTGATCGAGCAAAGTCATTCCTGCTCTATTGCACAGTGCCCATTCTCTCAGCGTTCCGGTAATGCTCGGGGTCGATTGCGTCCTCGGAAGCCAGTCGCTCTTTTGGAATTGTGAGCACTCGGTGTGTAGTTTCGAGTCAGGCATATTCCTCTGGAGATGGTTGCAGTCAGCGGGTGAGGCTGGTCAATGGCGCGACTTAGATGGTGAGTGCTGCCAAATTCGCTGGGCGATGCAGTGCTAATGGCGAGAAAGCGGACGAGAAAGGCATCGTCTCATGGGTTCTTTTCTCAATCCGAGAGGCGCTCGAGTCCGTAAGTGCCAGCGAGCTTGGCATCACCGAAGACACGGTGCTGTCTCAGCTCAGCTTCCCAAGACTAGGCATATTGGTGTTGAAGATCTGGGCAAGAATCTTTTCGAGCGGCAGAAGCTGGGCCATAACGCAAGAGATTGGGGAGAGCTTGAGGCTGCTCGCGGAGGCGGTGGAGTCATCGTAAGCGTTCTTGAATCAGATATTACACTTTGACGGCGAATCTCTGAGCACATTTGACAATCCGCTTGCCATGCTCTAAAATGTTGTTGCACGGAGAGACGATGAGGTCGACGTTGCCAGAAAGGGGTCAGAACAAGCTCGAGGCTAGTGACTCTTACGGACTAGCGCATTTTCCTCCAACTGCACCTTGTGATGAGTGTGAGTGTGTCGAATCACTACTTGAACATGACATCTACGCACTAAATACATAGCCATGCATGGCAGACACTAGCGCTGAAGATGGTCATGTAGGCGAGAGAAAGAGACGTGGTGGTCCTAGGCGCAAGACGGGATGGTAAGCCCATACATTCGCCGCCACTGTCCGGAACGCTGCTGAGTCGTCAAAACAGTGAAACATGCAAGAAGCGTCACATACGATGTGATGAGAGAATACCAAAATGCAGCAACTGCGAGCGGCTTGGCTTGGAGTGCCGAGCTTCAGACTTCATAGCCCAGTCGACTTGGGAGCCAGTGAAGTCTAGCCGGCGGACAGTGACCAAGGGACGCCATCTGCCAAGATCTGCCGTGAGGGCTGCAGTAACGGCTGCCAGTACCGCTATCGAACTTGAAAGCGGCAGTGGCACTGTATCTCCAACTGTTGACCTTACCGTGAACTCCAGGCCTACCGGCACACCCAGTTCATCTCGACTCGACAGTCCTCTCAGTCTGACTGAAGAGAATGTATACCTTCTCACGACCTACAGATCAGGCGTCGCAACTTGGGTAAGTCTATGTACTAGGACCATGGACGCAGAGAAATTTCGGCCATTGACATTACGTCCTTGCTCTAGATGGACGTCTTCGATCAAGGCAAAACATATCAGGAAGACGTCACCCAGATCGGCACGACATGTCCCCTCCTACTTCGTTGTATCTGTGCATTCACAGCTAAGCATTTGTCGCTCCGCGCATCAGGTGCCATTTGGGAGCCGATCGCCTCTCGATACTACGTCGAAGCGCTTAATCTTCTCATCAGAGAGATTGACTGTTCCGCGCCAACTGCAAACAGTCTCACGGCAGCAATGCTGTTGAGCAGCTACGAAGTCATGGCAGCGCTGAGCGTTCCACACAGGTCGCACACGAAGTGAGTATCAACGATACGTATGGTTCGGCGAAGCACGCACTAATGTGTATTTGCGTGAACAGAGGAGCCTTGGATCTGATTCGGGCCAGAAATGTATCTGCGCGGTCTCTAGGCTCCGACGGCAAGAACTTTAGAATCTATGTTCGCCATGAGCTTGTTGTTGCCTTGGTCAACGAATCGCCTTTACAGCTTGATCCTCAAGACTGGCAGATGCCGCCGCTGGAATCCAATCCACCAGATGACCAACTTGCAATGCATATGATGTGGCTTGCCGGCAAATCTATCAATTACGCCTTCGACGATGAATGTAGAACATCTCGCGATGACTTGATCCGCAAGCTTGACGTGTGGTACGATCTATGTCCGCCGACGTTTCGAGGAACATCGTACGGTGAGACCGACGACGCAGGGCTTCGCAAGGTTTTCTTTGCTGTTCCAGCTGCTGGTGAGATCAACAAAGAGGGTGAATAGTTTACTCGAACAAGCTAACAGCGTAGCAGCAGCAGCAATGCTCTGGTATCACCTGTCATGCGTTCTCCTCTCTGCAGTGCGATGCGATAACAGCTCATCGGGGTGGAAACCGGTATGCTTCCACGACACCACACAAGGGTGGATCTTGCTGTTGACTTTTGCACTAGGGGAAATATTATGTGCTATCAATACTTGAAATCTGTGCCTCCGACCTTCCGGATTGTGTGCGCTGCTTCGCAATTATGCCACTCTATATCGGTAAGCCTCCAAGCCTTCAGCTGCCGCAACACGGAACCTGCAGTAACGTTGAGATAGCGGGGAAATATGCCGACCATATCGCGTTGAAGTTTCGCGCTTGGTCTCTACTTGCCGATATTGAACGCGAGTTGGGGTATCATACTAATGCAATGGTCAAAGCCCTCAAGGACATGATGGACTGATGGATTGACCCAATGCCTACGCTGGGCGATGTGACTTGGAAATCAACCCACCACGATACTACCACGCATGTCGGGACAACAAGAACGGCTATATTACTAGCGGCTGGCAATGTCAAGACATCGGCCGAATTGAAGACTGCTTACAGCAAAGACGAAGAAGTAAGATCAGGAGAAGCGGTTCTGTCAGCGATTGAATTGATCGCTGAGCCAACGAGCTGCTGTAGCTGCTCCTCTTCCGTCACCCAATCTCCGCATTTGGTACTCATCTTTCTCTGTCAGCACCGACGACTGTCAGCTCGAGCTTATGATGTCTTTGAACCTTCGAAGGCCAGTGTGTAGGTGATGCATTTGCTCATCGTATCAATGAACCAAGCTCTTTCCACCCACGATACAGATCGCCAGCTTCTCGCCTCCACGAGCTCCATGCGCATCTTGATGAAAGGTGATGCTTCCCTCTGACCAAATCATCTTTGAGCTCTCCTCTTCACAACCCCATAGAGAACAAGATTGAATGCTACGTTGGAATCGATACTGTATATAAGTACGTTGCAGACTGGCTACGAATGTGCTCGTTTGAAATAGAGAGTCCATCATTCTGATCAACAAAAGCATGACTTAGAGATCGACCTCGAATACAGCGGATTTCATTCACAATGTGTAGGGCAAGAAGGCAACGGGAAACGGAGGCACTGTGTTTTTGTTACAATTCGTACAAATACAGGTCGTGTACAGCTCTCTTCCTGCCCTTTCGTCATCTCATGCAACTTGGTAGCTAAGGTACAGAAGGGACCCATATGCGTATCGTTCCATGTCTACTCAAACTTGCGAATGACATCAACCTTCTGGCAAGATGGGTTCTCCGGCTTGCCGTTTCCCAGAACCCAGGCCAAGGTCTCGTAGACGTAACCCTCGTAATTCGTCTTGCACACGTACCAACGGTAGTATGCACGAACTTTGGTATCTGTAGGCGGGTTCACGGTGTCGTCAAGGTAAGATTGAACATGCATGCGGTTGGTTGAGTCGAAGCCAATTTGCTGGCCGGTCTCGGATGGCTCGAACAATGGAAGCACAACGTTCGTCGATGGGTCGGAGAAGAATTGCATGGGCTCAGACTCTGCAAGGTGTGTTAATATTGACGCCAGAGCACGCCCGAAATCAGATTCACGTACCATTCAGCTTGTCAACCTGAAGCTCGAAGATTAGAAGTCCAGTTGGGCCAAGCTTCTTGTCGGACACGATTTCGTTCGAGCTTGAGTTGAAGTAGAAGGTGTTGTATTCCGTTGTCTTGGCAGCATCCTGAGTGCAGAGGCCTTCAATGGCCGCGCCTTCGTGGCATGCTCCAAGGACCTTGCCGTTGATGGTCTTGTTTGCGCTCTTGACACTGAGCTGGAATGGCTTCGACTGCTCTGTGAACTGGGCGAGCCCGCTCGAGGCCAGAGAAAGCACAGCTGCACTGGAGATGATGGTGGACTTCATGATTGTTGTTTTGATTGAAGAGATGATATGATATCAAGGGCTCGATGATGGAGGATTGAGTTGTCTTGTTGATGTATCGATAGCCATTGAAGACGAAAGCATGTATCCTTATATCTCCTTCCATTCGGCGCGAAGGCATCGACAGTCGGCGAAAGGATTGGCAATACGAGCTGTATGATGTCGTGCATACTAAACATCCAAAGCATAAGGTGGTGGTGCCAGAACGATGTGACGTCGGTCTTGCCACCTTGGAGTACTAATAGCTCCAAGGCTAGACGATCAGCCAGAGGTAGCGTCGAGTATAAGCTCTATACGGAATCCCATCGGCATCCACGTGCCGGAATGCTATTCTTGGCAGCATGTCAATGCTTTGGCGCTGGAGCTTGGATAGAGGTTGCATCGTATTTGTGCAGTAGGTGAAGACAACAGGTCGACGGTGTGTTGATGAGCAGATCATTTGGAGAAGTTGACGGGAGGCCTGACGTGTTCTGAGCCGCGGAGCTCGAAGACCTTCCGATGAGCATGACAATCGACGTCAGTGCTTCGAAGATGCTAATCCCTCTCGTGCATTGAACCATTTTCGCTGACTCGAGATGTGGCCACTGCTGCGAGTGGTAAGGCTGCCGACCGCAGCTGATGCCACCAACAAGCAATAGCCGGCTCGAACAAGTACGACTTGGCAACAGCGAAGCATCTTGATCAATGTAAGGTTCCAAGGCCTGACATACTGTAGCCTGCCGGCATGGGGATTCGATGATGGCCGTAGGCGACATACAACCAGCAGCTCAGGTTGTCGTCACGCAGACGGATGTACGAATTGCCGTCGTGCTGACGATGATGGGGCCTTTTGCAAGAGCCATCACTCTCCTCGTACCTGGACCGAACACGATACTAGAGCACATCTTCTAGCGCCTAATCTGCAAGTCCTCTTCTGGTATCTTCGTGCGCACTGCGTTTCTCCGAGCGGAAAGGAGGATTTTTCGGCGTACATCATATTTTCATTCTCGCTCAGCATCACACGGACTCGAGGTCGCACGGGATCTCGATCGTATTCAGGGTCGCTGAGTTCTGTGTCGACTACGATGCTGGTGTCGCAAGGACCAAGTGTTGTGCATGTACCTAGATTGAAGCCCTCGGAAGATCGCCGGGGACCGGGGTAGTACGGCCCGAGCGCCAGCGATGGAGAGGTCCGACTTCGAGACTTGTCTTTGTTACCACTTACCAACCCATCGAACCACGGCCATACATGTCTGGGAGTAGTCTGGCCGACAAGCACGAGCGAATATGACCAGCCTTCGTTGCACGAAACGCAGAATTCGCCCACGCTCGCCGAGGGTCTCGCAACCGCAACCGCACAGGAAGCGAACAAGAACGAGTGAAAGATGTCAGATGTGAAGAGATTTGTATACAAACTCTGCCGAAGACTGCGGCATCGAACCAGCAGCCGCGATCGGTTCGAAAAGGCTAGAAGATGCCAGCGAAGAGGAACAGCTGGAGGTCTTTACCGTAAGGATATAACGCAGGAGGGACGCACTCCAACTCCGTTAAGAGTCATCGATGCTGCATATCATGGTCACGCACAGGGGCAGACTTAAATTCCGTCGTGGAGACCCCGGGGCTATCAGAGGTCTGGTAGAGCGACACAAAGAGGCAGTCCCAGACAGTCTTCTGGACTTTGGGAGACGACTAGCGATCGTGACGAAGAACACTACCAGCACACTGCTTGACGAAGAGGTCGAAGCATCATGTAATGGCCAATCGAGAGGAGCTCGACATCCGTCTTGAAGCGATCATCCAACACTGCACAACGGCCCATCCGAAGCAGCTGGAAGAGCCGCGGTGCGGCAAAGCTTGTTAGGTGTTTACGATCAATAGACGAAGACCATGAGCTGTTCAGTAAACGCGTCACTGACTATTGACAAGTCTAGCATTTTATGTGAATGGCTCAGCTGCTCGCCATTGATCCAAAAATGACTTGTCTGGATCACCATGTACTCAGTCCAGCTTGTACTGGTGAGATGACATTTGCAACAGAGCTCCTCGGATCATGTCCGCGTTTCCACGGATAGAAAGGTCTCGCTGTACCTCTGCTGCCTGGAGCAAGATAATAACAACAACGCGGATTGGCCGAACGAACTCCGGGCTGTATGCTGTGCCGCAATGGTAAATGTACACAGCTTTCAGTGGGCAAGCATTCTTATTCTTCAACACATACCAACACTCTCACACTTCGCAGAAGCCTCGCGAATATCAGCGTCTCAACGGTGCGTAGTCGCCGAGACACTATCCCATGGCATGACAAACTGACCTCCAGTACGAATAGTGCGCGCAGTGTTGTCAAAGACAATAGCAAGATGGCGACCGTATCTACAGCCGATTTGGACGCGATGGAACTCGAGGCAGTCTCTTACTTCTCCCTTGGCCAGTATCATGACGCAGAACAACTCTATCGCCGGCTTCTGCAAACTCGCAGCGGAAACGAAGACTCAGACGCAGCGCGACGCGACCAGTACAATCTAGCTTCTGTTCTGGTCAAGGAACAGAAGTTCGACGAAGCCGAGCCTCTCTTAAGAGACCTGTTGGCATATTTCGAATCACGCAGCGTTCGCGATCGAAAGCATTTCATGCAGCAGGAGGCGGGCACTATGAGACTGCTCGTTCAGACGCTTGGCGAGGATAAAGCGGACGAGGCTACGAGGTTGTCGGAGGCCGCCTCTCAGCTTGAAGAATCTGCTGCTTCGATGGCAGAGTGAGTCTTGATATGGAGTAGAATCATCATCATGCTATGACAGTGTTCTGTTGCCGTTGCCAAGGAACGGACGACTGATCGTCCCTTGGCATGCAGCAAAGGGGCGGACCCGAGTCCACTCATCTCTCAGCCGCATTCAACGCCTTTTCCAATTCGTCCATCGCATCTGAAGGAGCAAGCCAAGGCACGTGGTCGCTCGCAATAGTCTTGTGCGACAAATACCTCGGGCGTGGCGCGTGCAGCTCGCGCAACGAGCCATGCGGTACAAGTCGTCACTTTCACATGCGCTCAGCGAGAATCCTGTCCTTCTCTTTCTTTGTCGGCTTTGGCTTTGATGCTGCATGGTCTGCGATGAGACTTCGGCAGTTTCTTTACTTTTTGGGATGCATTGGGCTGCTCTATATTGTCTTTCGCAACTTGCCCCTTGCTAATCGGATTGCCTCGTCAAGAAACATCTCTTGCGAAGTAGACCAGAATCATCCCATCGACTCGCTTATGCAAGAAGCCAACCGCAAGTGCTCGACACTCTCGAAGCAAAGAACATACAATGTCAGAGATGCAGCAGCTGCATACCGCGCTCGGCGGGCAAGGCAACCGCCACCTTGGTTCGATCGCTGGCACAAAAAGGCCCAATCTCTGGAGGCGGTCATTATTGAGGATTTCTTCGATCAAATTTACCAGGACTTAGAACCCTTCTGGGCGCTGGACCCAACCTCAATCCGAGCTTCACTCGAAGGCTGGCAGGACCTTGCCAAAGTAAGGAATGGTCGAGTAGTGGAAATTCCTCGAGGCAGGTTCAGGACCAGAGTATGGGGAGACATGCTGAAGAAGATATCATCCGAGCTGCCCGATATTGATCTTGCTCTCAATGGCCTGGATGAGCCCAGAGTCCTTGTTCCGTGGGAGGTCATCAATCAAAGCATTGCTGATGCAAACGTCCAGAGGAAACAGACGACGTCTACATCTACACAGAGTTTCGTGAACGACTACCCGAAAATGGTGCAGTCGACCGAAAGTGCAAGGAACAAGGTACGGTGGACTAAACAGGTCGATCAGTTCAAGCAAGCCTTGCGCAAAAGCTGTCCGCCAGACTCGCCTTTGACAACGACAGACCCCACCAGAGGAGGCGAGTCCATGCACGCATTCGTTCGAAATGTGACGGCATCCAGTGACATCTGCCACAATCCTAGTCTCCTCGAACAGCATGGCTTCCTCATCGAGCCTGCTAGTGTCGATGTCACGACGTCGCTAGTGCCCATATTCAGCGCAGCGAAGCTCGGCGTCAACAACGACATTCTTCTCCCCGAGCCAGCGTACTACAGCAACAACAAGCTCTTCAGTGGCAAAGACTGGCGGGGCGATTGGAGCTCTTACTTTCCATGGCAACGTAAGATCCACGGACTCGTCTGGAGAGGTGCTGCGACTGGAGGTCACGCGAGAGCAGACACTTGGCAGCAGTTTCATCGGCATCGATTTGTCGCACGCTTGAATGGAAGCAATGCGAATGTTGGACACGGCGATGAAAGCGAGCACAGCATCAAGGCGAATCTTCAAGACCAGGAGCCTCTCACAGACTGGCTTCCTCGCATAGCAGACGTGGGACTTAGCAAGATACTCTGCGGTGGATCCCAGGCAGAGCAAATCTGTCCCGTCCTCCATCAAAACTACCAAACCGCATCTTCGATCAAAATGGGCCAGCAATTCAAATGGAAGTATCTTGCCGACATCGACGGAAACACACTCTCGGGTCGCTTTCGTGCCTTTCTACGAAGCAACAGCGCAGTCATGAAAGCCACTATCTTCACAGAATGGCATGATATGCGGCTGTCTGCGTGGAAGCATTACATTCCGCTCGACATCTCTTTCGACGGGCTCTATGATGTTTTGGCCTACTTTCTTGGTATCGGGACCACCTGCGGACATGATGCTGTTGGCGAGAGAATCGCCAAAGATGGGCAGAAGTGGGCCAATGCGGTGCTGAGGAAGGAAGACATGGTGGTGTATATGCACCGAGCTCTGCTGGAATATGCGAGGGTTGTGCATGATGAGAGGGACTATCTGGGATATGTCGACGATCTTCTGGAAGACGATACGACATGACATCGCACCAATTTGGTTTCCCGCTCACTGTGGCCCAAGTACAACTCTTGCTCGCAAGTCTTGTACACTGATCTTACAGCCATTGTGGGCTCAGTAGCCTAGGCGATCTCGCAAAGCTACAGTCGTCTAGCATCTTGCATACCGCTTTGGAACCAATTCGGAGGAACTATCGCTTTTGATTACTGAACGGACTTAGGGGTAACATCGACAGTACCTTGTTTACGGCCAAGTTGGTGGCAAGCCACCAAGATCAAAGGAATTGGGAGCTCTCGCGCCAAGCAGAGCTTGCACACGGAGTTGTGCAAGCAGTGGAGAAATACAGCCGTTCGAATTGGTAATACACGACCATAAAGCGGGAGGATTCGTCCGACTCGTCCGTCTTTCTCGAGCCTTTAGCATCGAGTATATGGAGACTCCAAGCAACACGAAGATCAACACATGAGTAGTGTCGATTGCTCGACATCAAGGACTTACCATCGTCACCAATCTTCGAAGTAGCCGCTCCAGTATGGGTCTGCCAAGCACGATGAAGGCTATTAAAATGGCCGAAGCCGGCAAGGCTGAGATCCAGGATGCTCCGCTGCCGAAGTTGAGAGATGGCACTGTCCTAGTAAAGAACACCTATGTGGCACTTAACCCTACAGATTGGTTGGTGACACCCACTTTTCTGATCAAGATCGAGGCGCTGACATCTTTTACAGGAAGCACATTGACTGGATGTCATCACCAGGCTCAACTGTAGGCTGCGACTTCGCCGGCATCGTCGAAGAAATCGGCCCAAACGCCGGCAACAGATGGAAGAAGGGCGATCGTATTGCTGGCATTGTCCATGGATCAAATACTCTCCGCCATGATGGAGGTTGCTTCGCGGAATACACGGTCGCCGATGCAGCTGTTTCATTCAAGATCCCGAACAATGTGACCAATGAGCAGGCTGCTGGCATGGGCGTTGCGACTCTCACCATCGGCCTGTGTCTTTACCAGAAGCTTGGCCTACCGACTCCAGGATCAGTTCCCGCCGACTTTCCCATCCTTATCTATGGCGGAAGTTCGGCCATGGGCAGTGTGGCCATCCAATATGCAAAGCTGTAAGGCCGGTTGGTTGACACTGTGATCTTGTGCTGATCGTGTCTTAGTTCTGGAGCTAAGGTCGTAACGACGTGTTCGGCCAGAAACTTCGACTTCGTCAAGTCTTTGGGTGCGGAGGAGATTTTCGACTATAACGATCCCGACTGTGCTAAAAAGGTGAGTAGCTTGTGTACTCGTTTGTAGGGGCATAAGTTGATGTGTGACCTAGATCCGGGAGATCACTCAAGACAAGCTACATCATGTCATGGACTGCATCGGAGAAGGCGGAGCCAAAATTTGTATGGGCGCCATGTCCTCGTCCGGCGGTCAGCTTGTCACAATCAACTCTCGAGTCACTTACGATCGAGAAGATGTCCGCTTGAAGGTGGTCATCGCATACAGTGCTTGTGGCGAGCCATATCGAATGGCAGGAAGGGACTTCCCAGCCATCAAGGAGGAATACGATCTAGCTGCGATGTACTTTCGACTGAACGAAAAGCTGATGGGCGAGGGCAAGATCAAAGCACATCCTCCGAAAGTCGGCCATGGTTTGGAGGGTGTTCTGCAGGGCCTGAATGAGATGAGGCAGGGTAAGGTTAGTGGTGTGAAGTTGACTTACAAGATATGAACAGAGTACGGGCGCTTTCCATCGTTGTCCATCGTTTGGAGATGGGTACGTCGGAGCCAGATGCAACGCCAGATTCGGCTCTACCAGTCCGTATTATGTGTCTAAGCGCCGTGGCAGTGCCAAGGTCCTACTATCAATCATTCGAGTCTTTTCGTTCGGCTGACTATTCGGAACAGAGCCAAGCACAGCCGTAGTGACAAAGTTGCACTCGGCGAGGCGGCGTAGAAAGTCGAAGGTCGATTGAGACTGCCATTCGACATACACAGCCACGTATGTCTCGCTTGTGCCAGCAGCAGGACCATCGATGGGTAGAGCAAGACCTGCAAACACTCTGCTCAGAGCCAGCTAACCACGAAGCAATCTCGTCGCCGTAAACCTGAGGAGAAGTGCCACAAGTCCCGAAAGCGGAAACGAGATCTCAGCAGAACCACGGATCGAGTACGGTTCGGTTTGCCGTATGACCCAGCTCAAGGGCTTCCGGAATCCTGATTGAGTGCCAAACTCTTGTCGTTCTCCTCACTCTACCAAACTTTAGCATACTGGCTCAACGGCAACGCTTTGTGAACGCCTGTTCGGGCAAGTTCTTTCCAGCGCTTAGCAGGGCTGTGCTTTGGAGCGGCCTCATTCGATCTTGAGGCAAGACAATAGCCAGGATTTCGATCTGCTGAACGATCGTGGCGATGTTGTCGATGTTCTTGACGAGAGGACATATACAAGATCCTGTTGTTCGCATGTTTGAAGCGACTAATACCGAAAGTGTCGGGTCTGAGAAGAACAAAGGATCGAAAGGATGGCGGGNGCCTTCCCACCTTGCCCAGGCCCACCGCCCACCAAGCCTCTACCGCCGTTGCCGTCGAACTGAGACCAAACGTCAGCAGAACAAACGCCTTCTCCATATCCACTGGCGGGGCATACCAGAAGCAAACCCATATAATTGACCGGCGCTGGCTTCTACGAGGGCGATGAAACGCAGCAATGATGGTCATTCAATTGAAGGAACATATCACCAACTGCGCTCTCCTCCAACTCCCTCCCGTCATTCGCAACATCATCTACAACTTCGTCTTCCGAGAACCCGAAGGCGTCAACATCGACTTCAGTAAACGCCCAAAGCTCTCCCCTCCACACACCACATTTGCCTTGGCTATAACCTGCAAAGCAATCTACGATGAAACCCGCGACCTTCCCTACTGGCTCAATGTGTACCACTTCCAGGTCCCGGTGCTGCAAAACATGGAGAGCCTCTACACAACTGCAGGTCCGTTATCGACATGGCCAGTACCTCGTTCAAGGCCATTCAAGGACAGTGCTTCCTTGAAGCAGAAGTCCCAGCAATTCGTGTCTGCAGCAACTCGTTCACCGCACGCCATGGACATCGCACACAGCCTGAGAAGGGCAATCGATCACGAGTGGGTTATGTTCAAGCTGCGCAAGGTCCACGTGGACCTGGGATCACAGATCAATCACACTTTCGTGGAAAGATTCTTTCACGCTTGGGGTGAAGTTGAAGGCTCTCTCTGCCGACTCAGAGGACGTCTGGCTCTGCGGATCTCATTTGAGTTGAGGATCAGCAGGTGGCTTGTCGTGCAATATAGCTTCGATGTCGAGAACGCTGGACAGACGTTGGCAGAGATGGATCGGTGTGTCAAGGTGGATGGAGTTCTAACGTTGCCTGAGATCTCGACGATTAATGCGGTGCGACTCAGAGTGTGGCGAACTTTCTTTGAGAGGGACGTCGGGAGCACGAAGCCTGTCTCGTACTTGGCTGCCGCTCGAGGATATGCAAACATGTTGCCGTCGAGATGTGGCGAGAGAGCAGAAGAGCTGATGCAACTTGTGGCGGTCGAGGGGACTATGCAATGATTGTTAGACGCATCAGAGACGCCCATGTAGCGAGCGCTGGAACATCCTGTAGCATAATGGAACATGCGAGCTGGTCTCGCAAACCCACTTGATCAAAGCAATGTTCCCCATTGTCGAAAAGCCAATGTAAGATGGCTGATGTCTTGATCGTTCTTTCATGCTGTAAGACAAGCACCTATGAAAGAACACGTCAGTACAAATATCGCACAAGAACGACCATCCCACCATGACATACGCACACTTACCAGCTTGGTCTCAGACGAAATACAATGGCTGAGAAGAACCCATCCCTCCCAGCGTCCTCCTTCGCGGATCTGAACACAAATCTCGACGCAGCTTTTCAAGCACTCGGAGTCCCTTCATTCGAGCCCGTCGAGTTTCGCCATCTCATCGAAGACTATGTTAACATCACAGTGCCCCCAGAATGTCTACAGAATCTCTGGCTCGACCCGGAACAGGTACAACCGCAAGCCACCATAACCGCGGGCGACTTCCTGGTTTTGTACGGCTCTGACTTGTTTGACATGTCGGAGGAAGACATTCGCAACGATGATGCCCTTCGAATCAATGTAGTGGCATACTTCGTGTGCTTACTTCAGATCCCACGGGAGTTGGAGGAGAACAAGTTGCCGGATGATGTGGAATCTCCTCCACCACAGCAGAGGCCGAGAGGCTTGAGTGTGCCAAGAGAAGCCCCTGAGGCCAAGCAGCAGTGGAACGAGATGAAGAAGCAGGACCCAAGAACGGAGGAAGTGGAGAAGCTACTGGCCAAGGTCACCATTACGGAGCATAACGATTCCAACGAAGAAGAAGAAGACGCACTTGATCCTGACGACGGAGAAGAAGCAGCTTTTGGCCTGGAAGAAGAGGAATCGGACGAGAGTGGCTCGGATCCTATGTGTTTCGACGATGAAGGCGAAGCAGCTGATGGTTCGGAAGAAGAGGAAGCGAATGAGAATGGCGCGAAACCTGCGTATTCATGCCCGGTCAGGTGCGGAAAATCTTTCCCTGATGCTGCCGCGGTCGGCGAGCATGTCGACAAAGAGCATCCAGTGTAGTCACCGGCTCGCTAAACGAGTTTGCGATATGGATCAGCGTCTTGGACGTGTTTGGATTTGTACATTGCGCTGGACTCACCAGCCTCTCTGGACCTGAAAGATGGGTTGCATGCTGGGAACCGGTCACTGAGAGGTGTGGTCCAGTGTGGAAGAAAGTAGAAGCAGTTGTGAGGATCCATCAAGACCTCAAGAGATAGCGACAGTGTATTTGCGACCAAAATATCGAACGAACGTCATCAGTCTGAGCGGCTCCATTGACAGTACCGCTGCCTTCAAGATATAGTAGGGCTTGACAAGCACTCCATAACAGTAGTCGCTGTAGCACAGATGCAAATGCCTGTAGCAAACACATTAGCACCCTGCTCAAGATCACGTAGCAACGATGATCACTCACCAGGAACCTCAAAATTCACCGTCTGCAACGCACATCCGCCACAATCCACACCAATAGTCTTCGTCACAGGAAACTCAGTAGCTCCACAGTCCTGACACCCAGGCGTTGTCTTGGTACCGGTGGTCGTGCATGTCGCAGTAGGATAGTCCAATGTGGTCGTCTCGATCTGGCGGCGGATGTACCTTTTGATCGAGGGCGTGACGCTTGCAGCGCAGGAGGTGACGGTGGTGGTACGTTCGGCCTCGACGCCAGTTGGGGAGGCGCAGCGGACGAGGTCACAAATTGTTGGGTAAGGTGTGTAGGGTGCGCAGCCCTCGCAGTTTACATAGGATGTCGAGGTGTAGCCAGCTGGACCCGCACAGCAGGCGATGTCGGGTGTCAAAGTTGTGGTGCATGTGGAAAGGGAGTCAGCGATTGTGAAGGCGGCCAGGGCGGCAATGAAGGCGACGAGCTTGACGGATGGCATGTTGATATTTGATGGGGAAATGTTGACGAATGCCTTGTGCGTGGAGTCTCTGTGGTCGTGATGGCTGATCGGAATGGATTGCTGGATGTCGACCGAACTGGTGTCGCGGCAGCCGTCATTTTATGCTTCGCAACTGTTGCACGAACGAGAATACGTCTCTTGGTAAAGCGCCATCGTCTGTTCAGCCGTCGTCTTGGCTACCTTCTCGTATCTATCCCTCTCGGAGTAAGCAAGAATTTGACCAGTTACTGAGACGCGGTCTCGCTCATCCCGAGCTCATGCCACCATCTCACAAGACTTTGGGTTCTTGCTGCACGAACAGACCACCGCACCTGTCGCAGGGCTGACTCGCTCGAAACAGGATGCCTGGTCCTGTGTGACCGAAGGAAGCTGGAGTCGCATCTTGGCAGCCCCTACCGCTCGTACTGAACGTCGCACAGTCATGATCGTTCGCTGGAGACCATTCTTGGTCGTTGGCCACGAGCAAGCAAACCCGGTTCAAGTGACTGGTAGATCGGTCATGATATCGTGTCTTTCTTCGCTTCTAAATTGCTATGGTGGTCCCGAATAATATCAGAGCCACATGCACTTCTCGCGACCTTGAACAGTTCCAGACCGTGTGCGTTGGTAGCATCGGTGCACAAAGCCTGTGCTATGAAAGTTCCGAGCAAAGTGAGTAATCCGCCGGCCACCAAGAACGTGAATACGGTGCGCATCGATCTACTTCGAGCGATCGAGTTCGTGCTGATGAAGTCGTGATCGATACTTTACTCTCGGGAAATTCGATCTAGATTCCACAGAGAGCCCTATGCCATCAGTATATGTATCCTGCAATTGCTCTCATGTTCGGCTGCGTAGGGGAGTCGATGGCACGCAGCCGTTAGAATGGAAGCGAAGACAATCCGACAACCAGGAACCTCCACATCCAGCATAACAGATCAACGCCCAGAACCGGTCTTCATCGTGATCGACATCCATCAGCCTGGCGGTCTAAGACATATGTGCTTTGTTCGTGGTTGTGGGAGGGTCTTCTATTTTGCCTGGCAACTGCACGAGCATATTAGGAATGAGCACGGCGAGCGCATGCTTGAATGATATTCTTTCCGGTCCCGGCTCTGACACAGCAATGAAGGATGCATAATGCTATGGTTTGGTATTTCAGTAAGTAGAAGCTGGTCTTCAAGACGTACATTGGACAAGGCGGTGCACACTTAGCCACCTCGACTGAAAAGACGCGAGACCAATGCGCCGCCGACATTCCTTGCAAGAGAGCCTGAGTACAGTCCGCGCTCGACTAGACCGCTGGCCTGACTGAACTTGTCGCATCTCGAGAAAGCCAGGGTGTTGGTGATTGTCAGTACCAATGCAATTACTGCAAGTGTCAGCATGTGCACGATCGCAGTCCTTGAGGCCACTCTTACCAACGAGCGTCAGCCACTTGAAGTCGACTCTGACCATGGCCCAAATAGCAAGACCAACCCAAAGCGCAGGCTGCGCATATAAAGCCAACCAAAAAAACCTCTTGTCCGTTGAATTCACAAGCTTGCCTCCGGGCTCATTGGGCTGCGGCGCACTCTCGAACACCCAGTGCGAGTCGCCAGTCTGCTGGTTCACTTCATTCCACCATCTTAGCCCCACTAGTCTTCGGCCTGCAATGTTTTTGAGGTAGTAGAAGTCGGCGGCCAGGAGATTGATGCAGATGATGAAGATGAGAACGTAGTTGTTGGTGAAGAGCATGCCGAAGAGGTAGACGAGGAGACTGGCTATGGGGTTGTTAGCACGTGTGTTACACGTATCTGTAGAGCAAGGTCGTGGTGCATACCGGCTCGGAAGGAGAGGAAGGTGACGAGGGTGATGGGATGGGCGCTGAGTCGCCAGTCGAGGCTGCCGGGTTGGGCATTGATGTCGGCCATGGCGTGTCGCTATCGTGGTGGGAAGGACATCAACTGCGGAGGGTGTATCGGCGCGGTGAGAGGCTGGGTTTGTTGGAGTTAGGCTGCCAGATAATCGTTCACTTGACACTCGACATTGCTCCAAGAGGACGCGTTGCGAGTCAGTGCAAGACCCCTGTGCAGCTCAAGCTTTCGGAACTCTCGGCTCGGTCCGGCAGAGATCCTCCAACCTCACTTCGTGGAGGCCGCCCTTATGCGATTCCATCGCAACGTCGTCCGTCACTGTGATTATCCATCAAAGGCCAGCAGAACATGCCATGCCATGGACCAGCCTGAGCTCCTACCATTGGAAACCAGAGCCGGTGATGTGGTGGCGGCAGTCGCTCAACCATGCGTAGATCCTCCAGCCATCAGGCACCTCAGCCGCATGGCACGATGTCGTGTGAGCCTTTTCTTACAACTTTGACTTAAACAGAGAGCCGAATGTAAACCTCTACCTTCTGGCCAGCCTCGATGCCACCCACTCCTCCGTCGACCCTGTGTGAATGCTGTCAAAACCTCGACGTCCGCGCCTTGCTCCTCGCAGCTGAAGCCTCGGAAGCTCGTTCGAACAAGGACGACAAGGGCTTGCTCAGATCGGCAAAGGAAGGCGTGGTCCACGATGCAATCACGAAGTTCTTCAAACATCAACACAGCCTTCAGGCGTTGAAGCAGTCTTCACTATCTTGCGATCTTTGCCGCTCGATCTGGCGAGAGTACGGGCGGCAGAAGGACCCCTCAGAGCTTACGGACGAAGGCCTGTCGAGAGGTATCGGCAATGAGCAGATCTATATTGGTACATTGGTCTGGGATGCTGGTCTCAATTCCACGCCACACTTGGCCGTGACCCAGCATGGCCCATCTCCTCACTTTTCGCAGAGGCAGTTGGCGTGCTTCGAAGTTTGTGGCGACTATGGTATTCACTGATCCCCTACGAACTAACAGGCGCTGCTGATTTCGAGAATTAGCTGATCTACCGTTGGACAACAGCCACCTGCTAGCTAGACTTCAGGCATCGTCATCGAACGATGAGCAGTGCTTTACGCTTGCTCGCACATGGTTGCACAAGTGCCAAACCGAACACATCCCTTGCCGGCAGAGTGCCTCCGGTAACCTCAGACTGCCGACTCGGCTACTAGCAGTTGGCCTGAAAGACGATGATGCTTCAGACCAATACTGCAACGTTCGCCTTGTGCAAGGCGCTAACTGCCAAGGTTCATACGCTGCACTCTCGTACTGCTGGGGCCCAGATCGAGACTTGGTCCTGTCACTCGAATCTCAAGGGCGCCTACGTCGTGGTATACCTGCAAGCGAGTTCCCAGCGACGCTCAGGGATGCCATCTATGTGACACGGCAGATGAACTTGCCTTACATTTGGATTGATGCGCTTTGTATTTTTCAAGACCAAGAGCGGCAGGAGGCAAAGGATGACTGGGCGAGAGAGGCAGGTAGGATGAGAGACGTTTACAGAGGCGCAGCTGTCACCATTGAAGCTGCATCAGCAGCTCGTGGTCGCGAGGGCTTCCTCAAAGAGAGGGCTAGTTCGAAGCCGTACTGCGCGCTGCGCTGGAAGGACCAAACAAATGAGCCGTACGTCTACCTGCGACCGATCGTGGACATTCCAGACAATCAGCTTCTGGGCACGAAGATCTTTACTCGAGGATGGACGCTGCAAGAACGTCTTCTGGCGCCTAGAACGATATCTTTCGGAACCCAACAGATCTCCTTCGAATGCGCCAATGGCTTTGTGGACGAGATCGGCCGGTCGTCCCTTCTACCACGAGTGACGGAGTCGTATTTGAGTAAAGACTCCATGTTTCAGCTGCGCCGGGATCGAGGTCTATTCGCCAAGTCATGGCGGTCACTGAGTCGATCGCTAGGCCTGCCGTCTGTTGTGACGCTCTGGGATAGATATGATATCGGTTGGTCGAGCCAAGGCGTCTTGAAGGTGCCAGGCGACTACTGGGCGACATACTACGACTACTGGAGAGGCATCGTCGAGCGGTTCACCGAGCGCCAGCTGTTCAACCGACAAGACAGACTACCTGCCCTCGCGGGCTTAGCTGATGATTTCCAGCGAGCCACTCGTGGTGTTTACATTGCAGGCATGTGGAAAGAAGAATTGATCGAAAGCTTGGCCTGGACTGTCGATAGCTTGTACAACCCCAATGGCGAGTACGGCACCTACCCTGGCTACATCCCTCCAAGCAACTTCGTGGTCGGATCTTACCCAGAGAGTGTCAAGTCCTCAGGTTATGTTGCACCGTCCTGGAGCTGGGCTTCTACCCAGGGTAGAGTCCACTTCTATCAAGGGACGTATCAACTCAACCGCCGTATCAAATACTTCGCAAAGCTGCAGAATGTCCAACTCGAGCCCAAATTCAACAACGATTCCTTTGGACCGCTGGCGAGCGGTAGCCTGACACTGATCGCCCCCTTCCTCCTCATACCGGATATCCAAGACCCTTGTGCCGAAGACTATGCACTACGAGCGATCCACAACAATACGCGGACCACGTGCCTTCGAGGGGGCGACAGCTTCAAGGAAGAGTTCTGGCAACACCACGAACCGCACCAAAACCAAGAATTCGCCCTGCTGAAGCTCTTCGAGGAAGGCGCACGAGTTGGACAAGTTGGCACTCGAGTGTACATGCTGCTTCTCGAGAGCACTGGAAGTGGCGGATGGCGAAGACTGACTTGCTTCTCTACGCTCGTCGTCTCGCTAGAGGAACTCGAACGGGATCTGGCTATTAATATGGACGATGAGCTAGACAGGCAGTACTTGGAGCAAACGAGACCGGAGTTGAGGGAGATTGTGGAGATGGGAAGGGAGGTTACGGAGGCGGAGTGGATTAGGAGGAAAGTTGTGCTTTACTGATGAGACCGGGGTTTGCTTGTGGTTTTTGGAACGTCGCAGATCAGCGATTAGACACAGTAGGATGTGAGTTCTTTGTGGTGGTCAGCTTCATCGGTATACCTCGCTCTGTTTTTCTGTTTGTTTGATCTTGAAGTTGAAAGAACACAAGTGACGTGGACTGGACCCTTGATGGCCCCACTTTTGAAAGTTCGAGCACGGGCACGCGGGCGCAGCTCCCCACGCTGTTAGCTCCAGGCCAAAGAAACAGCAGTTGACCGCCAGTAAACACTCTCCCAACTACCATCACCTCCCCTTCTCTGACCGTCTCCTCTTCAGTACACACTCTTACGAACACACGCAGCCATGGAAGAAATCGCACCCGAATACGACCTTGTCGTGCTGGGCACCGGTCTCACAGAATGCATCCTGTCCGGCGTCGAGTCCGTCAAGGGCAAGAAAGTCCTCCACATGGACCGCAACGATCACTACGGTGGAGAGGCAGCGTCCGTGAACCTCGAGACCATGTTCAAGAAGTACGGCAACTACCAGCAGGGCTCTGAGCCTTGGAAGAAGTACGGACGTGCCAATGACTGGAACATCGATCTCGTGCCTAAGCTCCTCATGAGCAACGGCGAGCTCACCAACATCCTCGTCTCCACCGATGTGACGAGATACGTCGAGTTCAAGCAGATTGCTGGCAGTTATGTTCAGCAGGGCAATGCAGCCAAAGCAACCGTGGCCAAGGTACCTAGTGACGCTGGCGAAGCGTTGAAGAGCCCGTTGATGGGTATCTTTGAGAAGAGGCGGGCGAGGAACTTCCTGCAGTGGGTGGGCAATTTTGATGATGCCAACCCAAGCACACATAATGGTTTGTATCGCATACTCATCCGTTGCGGTGGATTTGCTGACAGTGGCAGGCATGAACCTCTCCCAGACCACAATGCGCCAAGTCTACGACAAGTACGGCCTTGAAGCCTCCACCCGCGACTTCATCGGCCACAGCATGGCTCTCTACACCACCGACGACTACATCGACAGCAAAGGTGCGGCCCGGGACTGCGTCGAGCGCATCCGCCTCTACGTCAACAGCATGGCCCGCTACGGAAAGAGCCCGTATATCTACCCACTCTACGGTCTGGGTGAGCTGCCACAAGGTTTTGCTCGTCTCAGTGCCATCTACGGTGGCACATACATGCTCAACGCCAACGTGGACGAGATCATATACGACGGCGACAAGGTCTCAGGCATCAAGGCAACCATGAAAGAGCGAGGCGAAGAAGGCGAGGGCATGAAGTTTGAGACCAAGTGCAAGAAGATCATCGGAGACCCATCATACTTCCCAAACAAGGTGCGGGTAGTGGGACACTACCTCAAGGCCATCTGCATCCTGAACCACCCAATTGATAAGACGGATAATGCCGATTCGCTGCAGCTCATCATCCCACAGTCACAGGTTGGGAGGAAGCACGGTAAGATATCGCATCTTCAAACGCGAAGACGAAGCATACTAATCGTTATGAAATAGACATCTACATCGCCATGGTCTCCTCCGCACACAACGTCTGCCCCAAGGGTTACTACATCGCCATCGTCAGCACCATCGCCGAAACCACCGCGAACCACCACCTCGAGCTGCAGCCCGGTCTCGAGCGCCTCGGCCGGATAGAAGAGCAGTTCATGGGCCCGCCGATCCCGATCTACGAGCCCATCGAGGATGGAAGCAAGGACAACATCTTCATCAGCAAGAGCTACGATGCCAGCTCACACTTTGAGACCATGACCGACGATGTGAGGAGTGTGTACAGGAGGGCCGAGGGCGAGGAGCTTGTTGTGGAGGGACTGAAGGAGGGCCAGAACTTGGTGGCTGATGAGTAATGGAGCCGTCTATATGCGGCTTGACATTTCGCGGGTCGACTTGTGGGGATGATAGCAGGACGTGGGCAGGATAAGACTAAGTGTCATGGCAGACGGGCATGTATGCGAGCGCCGTCGACGATAAGGCGCAGATTGAAGATACCATCCACATTGCATGAACTTGGTGCCTCCCAATTTCTTTACATTCAATTACAGTTCG
Source organism: Zasmidium angulare (assembly GCA_002786045.1). Taxonomy (NCBI): domain Eukaryota; kingdom Fungi; phylum Ascomycota; class Dothideomycetes; order Mycosphaerellales; family Mycosphaerellaceae; genus Zasmidium; species Zasmidium angulare. Next base: position 125,240 of record NHNX01000019.1, read on the forward strand.
TCAATTCATGGCTGAAATATTCGGGAGCAGGGCGATGACATACAGTCATTGCATTCACGGTCGAGCTATATGAACAGTGCCAACCAACAGCGAGCTTGCAATGAACCTTTAAAGCAACCTTTACATCTCCATCTTCTCCCTCGGCTCAAAGCGTGATTCCTCACCCCTAGCTGATGGTCACGCCTCGTGAGTGACAGCAGCACTGTGTGATCCCCGCGAATTGGGGTCGAAAGCCTTGGACTCCACCAGCAGCATGGCAGCGACACTTCGGGAACAGTAGCCACCTGCACCTTTGCTCTGAATCCACAGTCTCATACAGCGTCCTGCCATTGTCGGACGCTCTCACGGTCTTGCCATCTGGTTGAAGCTCTCCGAAGTCGATTTCGTAGGCAAGATCTCGGTCGATGACACGGTCTGTGATTTGCGAGGACAGAGGGACGGTCATGGAGAAGCAGAGGTTGAGGTTGTCGGTGGAAGCGAAGGCGGTGTCAGGGTCGACAGTCAGCATTGCGAATTCGGGTGCTTGCACAAGATCCATGTCGGTCCAGTATTCGAACTCTTCGAAGATGCCGCCCAGGAGGATCTCTAGGCGGGATGTTAGCGACAACGGCGCACTGATGTTGTGGGTGCATACCGAGATAGACGAAAGCCTGCTTCTGGTTGACCCACTTGGCCAGCTGGTTCAACATGGTGGAAAGGTGTCCAACGGCATCTACGACAAATCGATCAGCATCGGAGAGGAGGAAACAGGCAGAGGAGATACGAACTTTTCGACGGGGTCCAGTCGCGCTCAAATACTTCTTCCTTGGACGGAAGATTATTGACGATGAAGTGCATGAAGTCGTCCATCTCGTCAGGGTCGCACGCCTGTTGGAGTAGGCCAAAAGGGATTTTGATTTGACAGTGGTTGATCTCTTTGAAGAGGATCTTGGGGACGCCCCGCTTGAAGTTGAACGACGAACGCGTCAGAGAGAGTTCTGCGGCGTAGATGAGAAGGGTGGATTGCTTGTAGCAGCCACTGTCCTTGTACTCGTCGTGGATCTGCTTGCAAGTGCGGAAGACGCCGGCGATGGGTCCGTTGAGGAGGTGGGCCCTGTTCAATGGTGCATCGTCTTCAGGATCCTGAGGCTTGGTGATGGTGACGACCCCGTCGTCGTTGGTGAGGTATTCGTATATCAAATTACGAACTTCTCGAGGGAGGTCCAGGAGACGACATGTCGGTGTGTCGTCGGTGGCCATGGTGGTGGTGTTGATGTGTCAAGCGAATGGTGATGTTGCACGAATTGTTGTTGTGGTGGTGGTTGTTCGACACATGTTCCGTTGTGTACTGGAGCGGGAGGGAAGCGCGGGGATTGGTGCCTGGGGTGACGGCCCTCGTCCCTGCCAACTTTGTCTTGACGCGTTGCGTTTGTCGCGCCGAATGGCAGTCGCACTAACACATGGCGGCTGCAACTTCCAGAAGGGCAGGTGCGGCAGGGAGTTGGTGAAGTCTCCAGACCACCACTACGACAACTTCGGGACTATTAATTCGCACTTTCATGTTGGGAAGAGAGCGACACTCTTGGCCGAGAACGATCTTGCTGTACACGTGCAATTTGTCAGGCTAATAAAAGGATATCACAGAGACATGCCCTGACTTCAAGCGAATGCTGCGTCTCTCAGCAGGCTCTGAAGATACCATCTAGAACACAAGCTGGGCCAAGCGAGCGGTCAATCCAGCGACTACCACAGAGCTGGTGCCAAAGACGCCGAATCGGGCCAAGACTTTGTTGACAGTCGCGTGGATGAGAGAATGAATGATGCGCAGGCCAGCTATCGACGCAGAAATGCATTAGCCACACGGTCATGCATGTCGCACATATACATTCGCCCCTTCGACTTACTGTATCCCCAGGCCGCATACACGGTGTACGGGTGGCTGTCACCAATCAACGCCAGAGACAGCGCAACAGCGTACTAGGGCTATCGTTAGCTACGGTTGACGCTTCATAAAGGCGTGATAGTACTCACAAAGATCGTTGGCTGCTCATGAAGGTGGTTGTAGTTCTCGGCTTGCCAGCGAATATGTGGCGGGATCTTCGTCTTGACTTTACGACATTCAGCACCCAGTTGCTTTTCGATTAGTCGAGCCTTTCACTCACGATCGTCCGTGACAGTCTCGCCATTCGGCTCCACGCCATACTTCGACATGGCGGGAAAACGAGTCGCGTACATCCAAGCCTCCATGACGAAGGTCCAGCCTGCCAGAGCGGCGACTGGACGCAGCAGAGGGGAACGGCCGAGCTGGAGCGCCATTACTGTCGATGTCTGTGAGTCTTACTTTGCTTGATATGGAGTGGTGAAGAGATGTCGTTGGAAGAGGGACCAGGAGCCAGTGGTGAGGTTGGAGCTTAAGCTCTATTTACCCTCGGTAATGGGCTAATTGATCCTTCGCTGAACCTTGCTGGACCCATCACAACGGATGACTGATCACAATTAGGGCATTCTAGGTTCCCGTCATGTTCTTCTATCTCCCAAAGTCCTCCACCGTGACTTTCCCTGCTCTCGCGCACATCACTAACAATGGTTCAGTATGAGCGCTTCAGCAGATCCTTTGGTCTTCGAGGTAATAACTACGATATGTTGCCGCCTGCCGCCCATGCTGGTACGCGACGCAGGATCGCTAACTTTGCCACAAATACAAGCCTCTCGAGTCAGACCTGGTCAATGACCCAAGAAAGCCCGGCATAACGTAGCTGTTATATGCATCTGGTCTGCACTGAAGACGATGAAGATGAAGTCGAAGTCGAAAGAAAGATGCGCTGGAAGCTGCCGGATCAAAGCTATCTAGCTCTATGCTCTATTTTGGGACAGCCTTGCAATATCTGCACGCTGTGCCTCTGAGCTGCGGCTCATGCGCCGACCTTCTCGATTGGGAGCTCCATATCTCGCCACTGAGCAGGACTTGCAGCTATCGACCGGAATGGTGTGGTGCTTGACGAACCAGGGCCGCTCATCGTCCTGCAGACTTGACTTTGACTCTGCCATTGACGTGGACTACTTGCGGTTCGCGCGGCACGTCTGCAGCAGAAATGGCCGCCGACTATTGTTGGCAAGATGCATTCTGTGTGTTGCGGGGCAGTGCAACCGCACCTGAGCGCCATTATGAAGGCACCAGCCTGTCCATCTGAAACACTAGATGAAACTTGACGACTACCCCTATTCGTGATGCATTCTCCAAAATTTCACAAGTTACTGGACAGATCCGAGGACCGATTTGCACAATGGGCAGGCACATGGGACATCGAGATCGCTGCTGTCGCATTCAGCTGCTTGAGCCTTATCGCTATGATTGTGTTGCTCATCGTAGGCGATGGACAACCTGTCTGGACCGGGGTGACGCTCAATACCTATGTGTCGATACTAGCGACGGCCACCAAACTCTCAGCTCTTTTCGCTCTTAGCTCTGCGATCGGCCAGACGAAGTGGAATTCCTTCAGACGACAATCTGGCTCTTTACTGGAGTTCGAAGCCATCGATTCTGCAAGCAGAGGTGCGCTTGGCTGCGTTCAGTTACTATTCCAGACTAGGAGAATGTGTGTATACCACTGCCCTCACATCGGCATACATGGGACATTCCTGACACACATGCTTGTAGTGCTCTTCTCGGGGCTGTCACATTTATCCTCGCGTTCGCTTTCGACCCCTTTACCCAGCAGTTGATACAGACCAAAGCCGAGACGAAGTTCGACGACAGTCTGTCTGTAACAGCACCTTCCACGGCGAGATACAGCGGCGGCAGTCAGCTGCATCACCTCATGATGGGTATGTAAGCCCTGCGGCATTTTCAACCCAGACTCACCCTCGTAGTTGTCGACAATTCGAACAAGGAGACTTTGCTCGACCCTCACGTGGACTATGCCATGCAGGCGGCTGTCCTCTCGGGCCTTGTACAGGAGCAGAACATCACAACCCAGCAGCTGTCCGTGGGATGCCCGTCTGGGAATTGCACCTGGGACCCCTTTACATCTCTGGGAGTCTGTAGCCGCTGCACAGACTTGGAGACGAGGCTAAAGAGATCGAGAAAAGTCGGAAATCCACTTCCTTACATGTTATCAGCCGATTCGGCAGTTCTGATTGCAAACAGCACAAGGTTCCAGCTTCCGAATGGACTTTACATCGAGAACATGGATAACGTGACGGTCCTAAACATGACAACTTTCGGGACTGGGAACCCTCAAGCGACAGTCGCCATGAAGGAAATCGATACCCTGATCTGGTCTATGACGATGCTCAAGGTTCAATCGGATGCTCGTAAAGTCTCAGCTACGTGGCCCGATCTGCCCATCCAAGCCTTGGAGTGCAGCCTGTACTACTGTGTGAACCAGTACAATCTAAGCATGGCGGGCAATCAGCTTCAACAGAGCTCTACGGATTTGCCACGTTATACACGACAGAGCGACTCATGGCGACCATACAGACTATCAAGCGATGGTAAGATATCGTGGGTGACCTTAAACAGCACAGCGCGGGACTCGCTTGCGTGGGATCAGACCTTGTCTGTCAATCGTACAGATCTTGTCCTGAGTGATGGGCATCAGCAGTTCAACGTCTCGTTTGATGCTGTCCGTTCAATAAGCAAGTACATGACGACGAACTTCTATACGGCCCTGGGATATCCGTATAACCAGATCTCGGGATACTACATGGACCTTGGAAGCGGGCTCGACTTCTCGCCGAATGTCTTGCAAGTTCTCTACAACAACAACGACCTGGAAGGCCAATTTGCCACACTGGCTCTTAGTATGACCAACGCGATACGCATGCGAAAGGAGGATATGAAGAACGTCTACGGTCGACTTGGCCAGCCCGTCACCAAGTACAGGATCGAATGGCCATGGATCACAATGCCCATCATCATCGTTTTGGCCTCGCTTGGCCAACTCATCATTACGATGTACAGCTCTCGAGCTCGCCCGATCCTCAAATCCAGCATTCTCGCGGTCCTCTCTCGCGGGCCGTACGTCAATGGCGTGTTTGACGGCGCCGAAACAGTCAAAGACATGAGAGATGCTGCTTCCCAAGAGCGTGTCTGCTTATTCGACATGACCGAGCCAATGATGTCGCCACGGCATGCTAAGAACTTCTCACTTGGCTCATCGTACACAGCCCTGTCCTCTCCTGAAATGAGCATCGATGGACCCAAGTCGTCTGTATACGGTCGACGTCGGTCGAGCTACTGGGCGGATGACAGCTCGACTATTGTTGCTGATGATAGTAGACAACTTGGACTGGGTCTTACTGGAGACGAAGGCCCACTGGTATCACCACGGCGAGCATTCCTCTCGTCATTCCACGAACGATCGAGATCAGGGGACGAGACGCAAGAGTCGTTACTGCAGGAGTTGCAAGAGACGTGTCAACTGTTTAGAAGTGATACGAGAGGGCCGAGATGACCATGATAGCATCTTTGCGTGATTAGCATTTCTGTGCTCGGAGGCCTCAGCACTACAATGAGCCTGAGGCATGCTTGCAGCGAGATGGAGCTTCGAGCTCTCGACTTCTTTCTTGTCTTCAGCCGTGCCCATACTACTGCACTGTCGAAGCGACAGAACCGCCTCCACGTTGGTCGATACCGCCACACAGTCGATCTTGCCAGTACGTCAAAAAGTCAAGTCGCCCCCGCGTAGCCTCTGCATCGTGTTGATATGGCGAGTGAAACCAAGCTTCACACCAGAGACCTTCAGCTCGGCCTTGACGAGATTAGAGTCTTGACTCTGCTTCCCGGATCAACTAATTTGCCTATCGTTTGCGAGCTCTCCAAGATCTGTCTGCGAGATAAGCCATCTTACAACGGTCTATCCTATGTCTGGGGCGATGCAAGCCAGACAAGACGCGTACGTGTCAATGGCATTCAGATCCAAGTGACAGCCAACCTAGAGGTCGCTCTTCGTCACCTCCGCGATGCTTCGGATCGATTGATCATCTGGGTAGATGCAGTCTGCATCGATCAGAGTAATGTCCAGGAACGAAATGCCCAGGTCAAGCTGATGGGCCAAGTATACCGTCAAGCTGCTCGGGTCTTTCTGTGGATCGGCGGAAATGACCCGCAAAGCGATCGTGCTTTCGACTCTATGCCTGCCATAGCTGGTGGCATTGTCGATAATAATGCAAGAGGAGAGACCTTCAGCTTCTACCTCTCAGTTGGTGCCAGGCCATGGTTCAGCCGAATTTGGATCCTTCAGGAGTTGTCCTTGGCCACCGAGGACCCAATCGTCGTGTGTGGGACTCGAAAGGTTCATTGGTCTGTCTTTGTGACTGCTTGGAAAGTGCTTGCAAGAGAGTTCTTCGCTGAAACCGGACAGACGCGACTAGTAGTGAATGCCGTTGGCAAGGACGAGATCGAAGTCTTGTCGAAGATCAAGATCGACATCCTGGACGACTTACGAATAGCAGTCCAACACGGGGCGGGGGAGGACTTGAGACAGCTTCTGATTGTCTCACGCACTTCCAAGTCTACTGATCCCAGAGACAGAGTCTACGGTCTTCTTGGAATGATGAAAGTGGAAGACAATAGTATGCCAATCCACATCGATTACGCAATGTCAACGGCTCAAGTATTCACACAGGCTATGGCACATATCTTCAGCAAGGGAATTGGGCCGTCATTCTTGTCCGGCATGTGGCTACCAGGATCCTCACCTGTAATACCCGGGCTTCCGACCTGGGTGCCCGATCTCTCTGCACAAGTAGGGGAGAATGCGCATTCCATATCAGGCGTTGGCTTTCATCCGCCTCATCCTCTTAGTGTATCCGGACCGGGAGCTGGTGCTGATAATGGTAGTGTCATGGACGACGGCAGGACACTGCAGGTGGAAGCATTGTCGGTGGACCTGGTAGAAGATGTCGTCGTTGTTGGCAGAGATCTTGCGGGTGCACTGTCAAAGCTGCCACATTTGGAGGAGCTGGTGAAGATCGCAAGAGGACGGTATGTCGCGAGCGAAGTATTGCGGCCTTACTTCCAAAGATACAGATTGGCCGAGTCGCTGTGGAAAGTCTTGATCTCGAACAAAAGGTTCACTTCAGGCTACGACAGTGCGCCAGAAGAGTATGAGCTGCAATACCATAAGCTCAGAGACAGCGTAGGCAGCCTGCCACCAGAAGTCTACAAAGAGCTTGGTATTGATGAGCCAGAAAACAAATACGTTAACGCCCTTCGTCAACATCTGCTAGGTCGTGCATTCTTTACCACGAAGAGTGGTCTGTACGGCCTCGCCGTGCCTGAGATACGTCCTGGAGACGAAGTAACGATCTGGTTCGGTGCTACAATTCCGTTCGTTGTACGACATGAAGGGGAGTTCTGCCAGCTCGTGGGTGGAGCCTATGTCGGAGGTATTATGGCTGGGGAGATGGTGGACGAGCTTTATTGTGAAGACTTGCTTGACTCGAAGACTTTGCATGTGCGGTAGTGTATGGTACCAATTCAGTCCCGAGCTTTGCTGGGCTCTCGACCTGGTTTGGGGTAATGATTTGCGCCTGTCAAAGAGGTCCACCAGTGGCGCCACTAGAGCACATTTATGCATTAATGGCACGTGGAGGCTTGGCGATCACATGAGAGTCTATTATGTAATGACAAAAAATGGCCAAGAGTGTAAGCTTGTAACCGATGATCCTTTACTTCGCTCATATTGTGGGGTAGGCCAGGCTTGCGACCTATGGAGAATAACACGAGAGGAAGACGAGTCCAGTCGATGACGGGGCCGCCGTAGTAAACCAGCCTTACCGCTTCCCAGTCCTCTTCGCCTTCTCCCTCGCATACGCATTGCTCTCGGCACCCTCCTCGGCCTGCACACTGGCCACCAGACGCCTGTACTTCTTCTCGTACTCCTCGTCCCTCGCTCTCTTCTCCTTGAGCTGCTCCCTCGCAATGAAGTTCGCGTCTTTGCGAAGCTCTCGCAGAGCTCCTTTCTTCTCGCGCTTGTACTCCTTCTCGAGTTTCTTCGCATCGGATCGTTCCTTGACCGGGTCATAGTGCTTGTCGGGGTTGAAATTCTCCTCGAATTTGGGCACGCTAGTGCGGATGGGAAGCTTGCGGTGGTGGTGGAGTTCGAGAGGTCGTCGTCGTAGGCGGGACTGCTGCAGCATGATTGTGAGTGTCTGGTGCTCTTTCTTGGCGCCGCGCTTCTTGAGGACGGTAAGAGCTGGGGTGAAGATCTCGATGAAGGCCGACTTGTCTCTCCAAAGGTCGGCCATGTTCATGAAACTTAACACTAGTGGCGCCAGCTTTTTCATGTCATCTGTCGAAGTCCTCAGGACTTGCAAGGTGAAACGCAGAGCCTCCGGAATGTAACGCTTGCTGAGACTTTGATACTGTAAGCAGAGCGCAACAAAATACGATCCTGTCACTGTCGTCGATGCAGAAGCCTGTTTCGAAGCAGAAGAGGGAGCATTGAGACCAAGCCACCTCGACATCAGGGTGGTAGCAGGCGTCACCACTTGATGCCAATGGTCGCTCGTCGGATAGATGCTTCCAATGGCCATCAGTATAATGAAGTCGCCAGCGTCCGGTTGCCCTCGCTCTTGGAATGCAGCAAGGTTCCGCCTGAACTGCTCGGCGATCTGGGTTGGGTATGTTCTCGAGAGCGAGTGCAGATGCCGAATGATCTGCTCGATGGCAGCCATCGACTGTTTGCCTCTACCCATATAGGCCAAGTGATCGACCAGGGCACAGCTGAAATCCGACATGGATTCTTTGTTGGAAGCAGACAGCGAAGGGTGATAGAGAGCTCGAATCCGTTGAATGACGATGATCAGCTGTTCAGAAGGCAGGTCTTGCACCAATTCCAGCAACTCTGAATGCGATCGCGGACAGCTGTATGTGAAAGCGAGACCAGAGCCAGCGGTGATTGCCATTCTCTCTCCCACCTTGACTCCATTAGATCCTGACGCAGCTTCGGAACCAAGGATGTCCGTCACGAACTCGTCTTCCTCATCTTCGGGTGCATCAGGCGCGGCATCGCTGTCGCTGCCTTCCTTCGAGTCGTCTTCGCTAAGGTCAACATCTTCGTCGCTTGCGACAAGGCCTTCGTCCAAGTCGAACTCGTCCTCATCTGGTTGCACATCTTGCTGTTCCTGAGCTTTCGGCTGCGGGACTGAAGAGGTAAAGCCGAACTCTTCGGCTTCGTCAGGGATATCTTCATCTCCTTCCAGATCAAGGGCGTCAGCGCCATCGGCTCGCCTATCGTCGTCGTCTACGTCTTCTCCTCGCATGCGCTTCAGTCTCTTTTCCTCCAATACCCTCAACCGCTCTGCTTCCTCCTGGGCTTTCTCCTCGTCAGTCTTGCTCCGCTCCGAAGGCTTCGCCCTGGTGTCACGCGCAAGTTCCTTGAGGCGTACGTCGTACTCCTTGTCGGCTTTGTCGCGGTCCATGCCATCTAACAGTCTCTGCCGATCCGGATTCACAACTGGACCATTGCTTTGACTGGCGGGCGCTTCTTCAGCTTGTTTCTGAGCCGGCTTCTTCACACCCTGAAGCAGCCCCATGAGCTCTCCGATGCCCTGATCCAGCTCCATACGGAGATCGTCGTCGTCTTCCTTGGCCTTCTGTCGCTCGTACTTATGCATTTTTGACTTGGCGATTACCTCTTCCATAACCTCCTTCTTTGTTTTCTTGCGCTCTGGCTGTTGTTCTTCCTCTTGAGCCGAAGGCTGATCTTCATCTTCGTCATCTTTGTCATCTCGCCGCCTCTTTCGCCTCAGAAGTTCTCCGTCGTCCTCGTCCTCGTCTGAGCCCCCAGAAACTTCTTCTCCAAAATCGTCCGCGGCCAGGTCGTCGATTCGTCTCCCGCCATGTGTCAAAGCCGCCCCAAAGCCGTTGCCAGAATCGTCATCGCTCCCTTCCAGATCGAAAAGGGTCCTGCCCTTCGCCTTTCTTTCCTTCTCTTTCGCAAACCTCTGTACAGCTTTCTCTTCTGGGGTCATGTCCACGTCACCCTCTCCAATACGTCGGTCCAAAAGTCCTCCTACTTTGTTCCTTCTATGCATTTCGGGCAACAACGTCGCCCTTCTCATCTCTTCTCCAGCACTCTTGGACACCCCCGGTCGATGCAAGACCTCTTTGTACCTTCCCTTCCCGTTGATTGCAGCATCTTTCGCAGAGGCGGACTTGAACTTTTCGGGGCGGGCATTGGTCGCGCGCAGTTCGAAGGGATTGAAAGAGTCGCGAATTTGCTGGAGGGCGGCGTTGCGCTGCACTCGATCACTGGCAGTCTTGCCGGCGCTTTGCTGCTTCTTTTGCTTCTTCGATTTTTGAGGACCGGTGACGCCTTGGTCTCGTAATGACGCCTTGAGACGCTTGAGTTGTGAAGCTGGCATGGCGAGACGTTACATCTACAGATGTTGGAGAGAGTGAGAGAGTGAGGTTGAGGGTCAACTTTTTTCGAAATGTGAAGCTGCAAGGTGTGGCGTCCGGAGCTCGGGCCGGCGATCATCTGTGGCTGGTGATCGACATGACTCGTGCTTTCACCTGCTTCTCAGTCCAAGCACCGCTTTCTGCCTTAGCAACACCAATGCCGAAGATGTGAGCAGAAACAAGCAATATGAAGCATGGCTACCCGCATCAACGACCACTGGCTGTGGCTGGGCTTTGGTCTATTCTTCCTCGCAGCAGCCAAAGGGATTCAGTATGCGATCAACGACATTACTACCCTGACTGAACTGGATTCTATCGAAGGAAAATCTTCAGACTCAGACAGGCCGGAAGATTGTATGTCAATGCTACTTGCAATGTATACTTGGCCCTGGTTGACGCTTGCTGGCAGCTATCTCGATCTCCACCCTACGCAGCCTCTCATCACACCCAAACCCGTCAATCGCTTCAGCCGCGCAATCCCTCATCGTAACGCGCTTCGCAGCCTCGCCGAATGCGGCGGACATGATCACGAACGATCTGACGTCCTTTGACCCCGAAGTTCAGCGCAAAGCGAAGCAAGCCATAGTCTTTTTGCAAGATTGGGATCAAGAACTCAACGGGGCTGATTCGCTCCTCGACGAATACGACACAGCACGCGAGGAAGCAGAAAGACTGCTCACAGGCACCGAACACTTGCGGGCACGAACAATGAGTGGGGAGGAGAGCCCGCTGTTCGTCCCGGAGATGGAGACAGTCAGGCCCGTAACGAGGCTGGAGGAGCTGGCGGGAGGCGTTATAGCTGCACCTCGTTCGGCAATGGATAGAGCAAGAATGGCGATGAGGGATGTGGCCGATGAAGATGAGGAACGTTTTGGGGAAGCTCGATTTGCGGGCTGGGAGAGGATCCCGACTCAGAGGCCGGTGGTTGGGGAGCGGGAGGACGAGAGGCGGCGGAGAAGACGGGAGGCTGTGGTTGTCAGTGATGGTGGCGGCGGCGGAGATTTTCTCGAAAGAACGTGAGAAGCGCACCCATTACTTGGCCACTTTGGGAATTCCGTCTGTGTAGCGATCTACGCGACTTCAGCCCTTGGACGAGCTTCAGATACATGGTATCTGGAGGTAACCGAGCACGGGTCTGCTCGAGTTGCGATTCAGATCGGTGTGGGTTATTTTAGTACATTGCATACTTCTACAGTTCCACTTTGTCGTCTCTCATCTGTCATCTCGTCGTCCCTGGTTCAGTAGACATCCAACTCACTAATGCGGTCCCGTGCGCATCTTCTCCATAGCCTCCTTACTGGGAGCAACATCACACACAGTCCCACAGTTCTTGCACTTCCTCGCCTCGTGGTCCTCCTTGAAAGCATTGACAGCCTCCTTGATCTGTGTGCCCAGGTCTGTGCAAAAGAAATTCGCTTCGTTCACAATATCTCCGCAATTCGAGCAATACCATCTCAATCGATCCAGGGAGCCGTCCGGCCTCGGTTGCTCAATCACTACGCCAACGGTATTCTCGAATCGCACGGGGTTGTGGGGCGTATTTGCAGGAAGCAAGAATAATTCGCCCTCGTTGATATAGACGTCTCGGAACTCCTCCTTTTCGTTGATCTTCTGTACTGTTTTCAGTAGCATGCGGCCCTTGTATTGGTAGAAGAACTCGGGCGTTTCGTTGATGTGGTACTCTGTACGAGCATTCGGTCCCCCTACGACCATTACAGTCATTGGGTCGTTGTAGACGCAGTAATTATTGATTGGCGGCTTCAAAAGGTGGGAGTTCTCCGAGAGCCATTTGGGCAGGTTGAGTGGCAAGCTCAAAGGAGCGGACTGTGAAGCGATGGTCGGGGGCGGGACTTGTTGTGTCGTTGCCATGCTGCGCATATGTGGAATTTGAGAAGTTATGGGTCGAGCTTGAAGGGCCCTTCGTGCCGCCTGGGCCAGAGGTCTTCTTATGGCTTGCATGTTGTTTGATTACACCGTCGCCTCGGCCGGACGGGTCCGAGTGGTATTTATGGCGAGGATAGGCCCACTCCACGAAGAGTAGCTGTTCTTTGGTGTGGTTGGTAAGCTGCTACGTTGTGTGATTCTTGCAGTGATTGTGATCGGGTAATGCTCTCGTTCGTGCGTTGAAAAGTGTGAGGATATGTCAGGAAGCGTGTTCGGCCCGGTTCTGGAATTCCATGGGCGCTTTTTGGTTCAACTGCAGGTCAAGACTGAGCCAGAAGTGAATTGATTTGGTCGAGACTGTGTTGAATCAAATGACTGGTTAAAGGTCAATTGAATCGTGAGATGTTTTCGCCTCTTGTCGTCAGCGAAGTCGATCATGTTTGCTCGAGGCCGATATCTCCGACGGCACGGACCATGCAGACTCCGACCTCACCTCTCCGTCTCCATCTCCATCTTGTCCTCATCCAGCAACTCACTATACCCTTTGTTCCCATCACATCCTCGCAGCCTTACTCGAGCACCTTCGCGTCAGTATTGCGCGAGCCGTATCATGTAATCAACATTGAGACCACGGCCCTAAGGCACGCAGTAGAGCCGATGACGCGACCCACCGCAACTACCCTACAATGCCATACAGTGCAGTGTTAGATATCTGCACCAAATTGTTGTCGACACTCAACCGGACCTAGTCGACATTCGCATCAGACTGGTTATTGAGCAATGCAACGCCTGAGGTAAGATATCTCGCGGGTCGGGGCGTGGGCAAATGGAAGCCGGATTTCCGTTTTAGGTAAATGCGCGAGAGCTTGCCGCAATGGGCGGTATGCGGCAACAGGTCAACATGCCAAAGCTCTGTGTACGACTCATCACCCATGCTACAGTTCCAACAGGACAAGAAAGGATGGCAAGGCTTGCAGACCTTTTCAAGCTCCAGTCGCAAAGTTCAGAAGAAGTTGCTCCTAATTACGTCAGGCAATGCGTGGAGGCACGCGAAGTTTGGGCAAGCGTGCTACTAAGAGCACTAGTACATGTACGATCGACCTGGGCGAGGAGGCTCTCTCTGGAACTACAACCTCCTTTCCAGATTTGCGCGCTCATGATGATCGTAATTGGCATTCTGATCACCACTCTTCTTTTCTTCTTGCTTTGGTGGATTGTGTATCCTTTGTACTTTTCGCCCCTTGCTGGAGTGCCATATGCAAGTCCGATCGCGGCCATTTCGCCGCTCTGGATTCAATGGAAGAGATATCGAGGGGAAGAGCTGCCGACTTTTGTACGGGCATTTCGCAACCACGGTCGCATCGTGAGGATCGCGCCCAACGAGCTCGCGGTCAACGACATTGAGGCCGTCAGGACTGTTAACGGCTTTGGACAGAAGAACTGCGACAAGCCAGGTTACTACGACATCTTCATGCACAATGCGTCAGACCCTCACCCGCCTTATCGACCACTTTGCCAAGCATGCTGACATTTCCCAGTACTCGTAACGTCTTCTCTTCACTGCGTTCCGATCACAGTGCTCGTCGTCATCGACTTGGTTCACTATACGAGAAGAACTACCTGCAGAGTTCTACTCACGTCAAGGGACTGTTCTCGGCGCTGCTTGAGACGAAGTTGATCTCGTTCTTTAACAGTCAAGCAAGCACTCGGCAGCCTTTTGATATCCTGTCCATTGGTATCGCTTTCAGCCTGGACTTTGTGTCGTCTTTCCTTCTTGGTCTCGGTCGTAGTAGCAACTTCATGGAAGACGCTGATGCACGCAATCAATGGATGCGACTGTATTCACGCGTCTTCTCAGAAGAACCGCTGTTCTGGCGACAAGAATATCCCACGTTGATCAGATGGCTACAACGTTTCGGCTGGTCTCCACTGTCAAAAGAGTATGTACAAACACTTCATGCCTTCGACACCTGGATCTTGCCCCGGATTGACGCCGCTGAATCTGTACTGCAATCTGGAACCTCGCGTGACACGCAATACGGCGATTGGCCTGTGGTGTATGATCACCTTCGAGGAGCTCTTTTGAGTGAAAACACTGCCGAAGGCGCTAAAGCACGGCCTTCTGCTGAACAGCGCCTGGAACTGGCAAGCGAGTGTATGGACCACTTAGGTGAGCAGTCAGATGAGCTTGTCTCAAGTCGTCTTTGCTGACGCGTGAACAGTGGCAACGAGGGATACTTTTGGTACGCAATGCCTGTGTTTGAGCTTTGAGCCACGTTTAAACTGATGTGATTTAGGAATTATCATGTCGTCAACACTCTTATTCCTGTCGAAAGACGAAGTTGCTCAACAAAGACTACGACACGAACTCATATCATCAACTGCACGGGACACAAACGGGAGCGATAGCACTCTCCCTTCTGCGAAAACCCTAGAGTCACTTCCGTTTCTTGGAGCAGTACTCCGAGAGTCCATTCGCCTTGCTGGGAATCTGCCCTTCTCTAACCCACGCCTGACCTCGTCGTCCACGGCCAAGATTGGCGACTACGACCATGTACCGGTTGGGACGAAAATAAGTGCATTCGCGTGGTGCCTCCATCGCAACGAAAATGTCTTTCCGGACGCGGACTCATGGATCCCCAATCGTTGGCTTGACAGCGAGGGGGTGCTAACCGATAACAGCCCGCAGATGCGTTGGTTCTATTCATTTGGCTTGGGCAGCCGTCGATGTCTGGGACAGAGCATGGCTTTTGAAAGTGGGAGCTTCATCTTCCTACCCCTTCTTGGCATCGCTGACTGATAACATTCATAGTGCTTCGCCATACCATCGCCGCCATCTACTTGCGTTTCGAGACGCTCGTGCACGATGAGAGCATGTACAAAGACGATGATGGTTTTGTCACAGGGAGGCCTGGTGAGAAGCTAGAGTTGATCTTCAGGCATACAGAAAGGAAAGGATTCTACTGACAAAACTGTCAATATGAGTTGTACGTACAGGTCCTCGTTCGTATTGACGACTTGTTTGCCAAGGGACCAAACCTCGAACTGTGATGAGTGCACCCGGCGATCGTGCTAAATGTTCTTCCAATTCATATCGTCACATTCGTCGGCCTCAACGGAAGGAATGACGACAGAGCTAGTGTTCAAAGGTCTCGGCGACTACACCACTCCACCTCGTGTTGCTGCTAGCCTGACGCTGGCTCCAACTTTGCTTAGCCCCTCAACAAATGGCAGCCCTGATGTCATGCATTTGCCATTCCAGTGACGGTGCAATTAGTGGTTGCTCATTGGTTCAGTCTGAATCCCAAGAAAGACACTAATGAACAACTAGTGAAGGTCCAGAGGGACTAAAGATCTTTGGCTGACACATGGACCTGTGATCCTCAGCTTTCAACCACATGTTTCATACTACCCATTCGGTTTCTTGGCATTATGGGACGTGAAACGATCAACTCGTACCCAATCATCAACTCTGTACTTTCGAAGCTGGTCGTTGGTCTTTTGGTGGTGATAGTGGGCCGAGCATTGTATCGCCTCTACTGCCATCCGCTTTCACACATCCCAGGACCCTGGTACTCGAAGATCTCCTCCTCGTGGATCAACGTTGAAGCCTTCATCGGTCGCCAGGCGACTGCAGTACAAATACTGCATCGCAAATATGGTCCCATTGTCCAGATAGGACCCAACGACGTTGATATCTCCGATGGCGATGCTCTCGATGTCGCTTACGCGGTCAAGAATGGATTTGCGAAGGCTGCCTGCTATGCCAACTTTGATATGGACGGCTTTCCATCCATCTTCTCAGAGACTGTCCCTCACGCTCGAGACAAGAGATCGAAAGCCGTGCTCCCGATGTTCAGTATGGCTGTCGTACGTAAAAGGGGTACAGACGACTTCCGAGCTATCACGGACAGCATGATATCGAGGTTGATGAGAGAGAAGACCACTGCAAAGCCAGTGAATGTCCTCAACCTGGCGCGGAGCTGGGCCGGCGACATCATGTCCGTTTACCTCTTTGGTTGCAGCTATGACTCGATCAAAGAGGAAGGAAACACGAGCATGAATGGTATCTTGACTGCAGCCTATCCAATCTATAGGACCTTCTACCTGCCCTACTTCATGTGCCAGTCCTTCGACTATCTTGCGAACATTCTCTTCGCAAGCGCTGAGGTGAACGAAGGTCTCAAGAGACTAGACGAGTACGTCACCGGGGTCATCAGCAGAAGTGGTCCAGGCAAGGAGTTCGAGGACAACTTCCCTGCAAGACTCATGAGAGCCGGCATAAGCCCAGAAGAGGCGGCATCCCAGTGCAAGGATCTGATGTTCGGTGCAGGTCTCGGCATCAACATGGCTGTAGCCTGTTTCTTGTTAGCACAGCATCCTCAAGTTTACGAGAAGCTGAGAAGGGAAGTCACAGAAAGACCTGCCGGTACAGAAGTCTCTGCTCTCCCATACCTGCAATGTATCGTCAAGGAGACCATCAGGCTGGGGAATGGCAATCCGACGCGCCTGCCACGCCAGGTACCCAAAGAAGGCTGGACGTTCAAGGGCACATATCTGCCTGGCAATACTACCGTCTCATGCACGCCCCAGGAGTTGACTTTCAACCCGGACGTGTACGAGGATCCCCGCGCCTTCATACCTGAGCGCTGGGAGAATCCTACAGAGCATATGTTACGGAACTACATTCCATTTGGTGCTGGAACTCGAGGCTGCATGGGGAAGAATGTCGCATACGCCTCGCTATACGAAGCCCTTGGACAGATTGCAGAAAGGGATGCCCTGAAGGGTGCTGTGTGCTGTGGAGATCAGTTACAGATCTACGAGTTTTTCAACTGTAAATTTTATGGGAACAAGGTAGAGCTACGTTGGCCATGAGTTATGTAAATGTTTGCGAACGCACTTAGCGACGTATCGAAGCAGATTTGAGGGGTTTGATACATTCTAGCTGTACACCAAATTATACCATTATCATGGACTTACTCAGCCCACACTACGAATGTATGCTGTTAGCATCTGACGACCCATCTCCTTCGGTGGCCGGAAATTTTGATGCATCGATAGTGGTCAGCCCAAGATCAGTGGTCAGCCACAATGGTAGAGCCATTGCAAGACTGATGGCACCCAACACCAATGTAGTGATTCTCCAGCCGGCCTTTTCACAGATCAACCCTCCAAGTACAGCCCCAAACAGAATGCCGGATGCATACGCGGCATTGAACCACGCATAGCCCATAGCGATCGTACCGTTTCCACCAAGACCGCTCTCAGAGTCATCCTTCCGGTCGACAACCTTCGACACCTCTGTCATGAGGGGTACCATTTGGGCTATGAGACACAGCCCTGCGCCGCAAAGAGAGGCACACATCAAGATTTTGTGTTCCAATGTGTTGTTCTCGACGAAACTTAATGCCACAAAGCAGGGCATCGCGCCGACGAATCCAGTCAGAACCACAATCCTTGTGCCAAACTTGTCCACACATTTGCCGAGCAATGGCGAGAGCAGGGTTGGAAGTGAAAGAGGTAGGAAGATCAAGCCACTGCCAGTAGATCGCCAATGGAAGGCGCGTATGGTTTGGATTGGCAATATCTGTTCTTGTCAGTAAAGCGTCGCCGACTGCAGCAGATGTTCTGAGAACACTGACCGTGTCAAATGCCGAATAGAACGCCGAGGAAGCACATATACCACCCATGATGACAAGAAACCGCGGCGAAGTAAGGAGTGCCCAAGTCCCTGTGCTTGCAGATGGCTCTTCAGCATTGGCGGTGGAAGCGTTGATGCTTTGAGAACCATGTTCATCACTGGCGTCTAATCCCTCATGGAAGGTCCCGTAACGAGGTCCGCTGGATATCTCGTCTGCTATGAGACTTGTCCTCATCCATTTCTGAGCGGACTGCGTCTCGATCATGAAGACCCTGCCAAGGGTTGGAACAGCGATCAAGCATAACGCTGTCACGGTGACTGCCAGGAGACCGCCGAGATCGAAGCTGCAAGTGCGTGAGTACCCGATTTGTGTCTTATACGAAAGCTAAGGCAAGACTTACAAGATGCCGCCGCACATGGGGCCAAGCACGTTGCCGGAAGTCATGGCAAGGGAGACATAGCCCATGGCTGAGCCGATTTGTTCCTGTTTTACCGTGTCGACTACGACTGCCAGGCTCACAGTCCAGACTCCGGCGGCAGCGATGCCCTGTAGGACTCGAGACAGAATGAGGGAGGCCTCGGATCTGCTCAAGGCGAACAAGATCACCGAGCCCGCCATGGCAAGCAAGGACACCATGAACGTTTTGCTTCGTGTATTACCCAGATCGGCAAGGTATCCAAAGACCGCTGAGGGTGATGCGTGAGCGAAGATAGGGGCAGCTTTGTTTCAGGCGTGACATACGAGAAGCAACGACATTGGATACGCCGTACACGCTGAGCAGAATGGTGACCCATGTCTGGACTGATTTTGACATGTCAGTATCAGTGACTTGGGAAAGACTTCCTGCCTTGCAACCACTCACCTTGCTCGTGCCCGATGTGTATCAATTCCGGCAACAGATATGGCAAAGCTGGTACGATCAATCCGTAGACGTAGACATCCTTTGGTATGTCAGTTGATCGATGCTGTCGTCAATTGCAGGCCATGTGCTCGCTGGGAAGCTTGACCTACAGCAAAGACCGCAGCGCACGCCACCGATACGATGAACAGTGTCGAAGCCCGCCATGCCAACAAGCGAGGCGGCCTTGGCTTGGACGAGAGCTCGGAGTAGCTCACAGGGCTAGACATCTGGGTAACGAAGACAAGGATGTTTGGTACCTGTCACATGTAGATTGCATGCCACATGTAGTAGAGTGCAGGCGCGTTTGACTCCGGCCAGAGCCTGAGCGATGACGAATTCAAGCTGGGGAAGGAAAGGAGGCCTGCACACTCAAAGTCGGTTCATCGGAGGCTGGAGCGCTGCCCATGCTGGTTCACATGGTTGACATTATTCATGCAGATGCCATGAGCCAATGACAGGTCTTGCAATGCCTTTATTGTTCGCTCGGTCTAGCGCCGTCATGAATTGGCGCATGACGGGCTTCGCCAGTGGAGCAGTAGCACGAACGCCAGACTTCGACTTCCCCTCTGGCGCGGAGCCAATTCCTTGATGACCAGGCCCGGCATGCGTTGCTCGAAGAATATCCTGGAGCATCCTCCTTGCTCTACGCCAGTACTCGTGTGCAGAGCGTCTGCCTGTCACAACATCGATCGACATACGAGAAAATGACTAGACTACCATATTCACCGCGAGACTCGGATGCTTCATACGACCCTGACTCTATCGCGAGAGCTCAAAAAGATAAACACAAGAAATGCTTTGCCGATGATGAATATTCTCCGCTTGAGGAAGTGCTTGTTGGCCGCGCTGAGTTCTCCTGCTTTCCGTCGGAGCCTGTGTCCGTCATGAGTAACCTGGTTCCTCGATACCATCTGGATGAATTCCGGCCGAACAATCCCATTCCGTCTGATATTGTTGAGAAAGCTGGCCAGGAGCTCGATAACTTCTGTCGCGTGCTTCGGTCGTATGGTGTCAAGGTCCATCGTCCAGAGCTCGTCGACTGGCGAAAGAAAGGTGGCGCAGATGGCAAACCAGGATACACTGGGTCAATGCCCAGAGATGGACTGATGGTCGTTGGCGATACTGTCTTCACTTCGGCTTTCTCATGGGCATGTCGTCGCCATGAAATCGGATTGGCTCATGGTCCACTTCTCGAGAGATTGGAAAAGCAAGGCTATAACGTAGTCCGGCCACCAACACCTCCCAAGCCTGATACAATCTTCGACGTCCAACCTGGTGACAAGTGGGTCATCAACAACTCTCGTATCGCTTTTGACACCGCCGACTTCATCCGTACAGGACGCCACATTGTCGGTCAGCTCTCCAACACGACCAACCAAAAGGGCATTGACTTCGTCCGTGCCCATTTACCCAAGGGCTACGAGCTCATCATCATCGAATGCATGAACGAAAAGGAGTTCCACATCGACGCAACGTTTATGCCTATTGGACCCACCACCGCTCTATACAATCCCAAAGCCGTCAAACTCGAGGAGCTTCTGCGTCACAAGCCTCTTAACACCTGGCGACTTTTGCCACGACCTGTCGAGCCGGGCTGGCAGAGTTATCCCCCACCGTACATGTGCAGCCCATTGCTGGTCATCAACGTGCTGATGCTCGACGAGAAACACGTGTTTTGTGAGGAGGATGATAAGGAGATGCATGAGTTCTATCGGGAGATGGGCATCGAACCCATTCCTCTGCCCTTTAAACACGTCCATAGCTTGGGCGGCTCTTTTCATTGCGCAACGGCCGATCTTCGTCGCCGCAAACGATCTATTGAGATAGTTTAGGGGTCAAGGTACACATTTCAAATGTACAAAATGCTTGGGTTGTCCATTCCAGCTCCTCGTATAGGTTGACAAGAGGCTGCTGTAGATCAATGCGTACCAGCTACGCCTTCCGAGCACGAATGAACAAATGGTCCTCCTCCTCTGTCTGGTTGAACTTGTGCGTTGTGATGGAGTGTTCGACAACCTCGAAGCCCACCTGCCGGAATAACGACAAGAAGTCTGCCACAGGCATAGTAGTTTCCACAACATCTTGGCCCATGAAAGTACGCTTGACATTCTCAAACTCCCCTGGCATAGTCGCGAATGCGAAGACCCCATCAGCCTTCAGCCACGCATGCACCTGTTCGATCGATTCGCGTATGCTGGCTCTAGACATCTGCAAGAATGAGAAGTAGGCGCACGCTCCGTCGAACGATTCTTTTGGGCGGTCAAAAGTGCGAAGGTCGGTCTGGACTATGACGGCGGTGGGCGCGTTCGCTCGCGCGAGTTGTACCATCTTGTTGGAAATGTCGATGCCGGTCACTTTGTGGCCCGCGCTGGCGAGGGTCGTTGTTGCTGGCTTGCCAGTGCCACATCCTATATCGATAACACTTGATTCAGGAGCCAGTTGCGTCAGCAGCCATTCGAGAGAAAGCTCCTGGGTCTTGATTGCCCCAAATTCGGCTTCGTACTGCTCGCCGAGCAAGTCGTATAGTTTGACGGCGGCATCATTGTATTCTGACACTGTAGGTGGCGTGACGACAGACATGGTGATGTTGAAAGGGCACAGTGGTGTGGCATGTACGGAAGGACGGCCAAGTTCGGCCCTCCTTCACATGCGCTACACAAAGATCGGTGCTTGGCTGCGGAGATTTTGCATGCCGCCTTGCTCCCGAGCATGCCAGGGATCGATGATGGTTTAATCGTGAGCTCCACCTTGACGTAAGAAGTGCACAAGAGTACAAAGACCAAGATCTTGGGTGAGGAAGCCGCGTCAACCAGTCTCGCGCCACGCGCTTTTGTAACTTCCTATTGCGGCCAATCAAGGCTTCCATTCTGTTTATACTTCGAGTGGGGAAGCGCTTGATACTAGTATCCTCCATCTCGCGCTAGTGCCCCACATGGACCAAACATGTAGTTCATGACCTCACTTGTTCAATCTGCAGGAGTGCAGAACGTTGAGATTTGGAGAAGCCTAGAAGGCGGACGGTGATGCAGATGTCAGGTGCATGGCAACGACTCCAGCACGATTGAGATCCATCTCACGAATATCGAGAATATGCTCGACAGAGTTGCTCGGCACTTTGATGTCGACCTCACCTCATTGATCTTCACCCTAGCATGCACACTTCTCGCATGTTACGTCCTTCACGCCATCTTTCTGCATCCTCTATCGCATATCCCAGGGCCGATACATCGGCGCCTATCCTCCCTCCCTCTTCTAGCGACCTGCTTCTACGGTACGGAGTCCACCACTACAGCAGAACTTCACGACAAGTACGGTCCTATTGTCCTTTTAGGACCCAATGATGTACATATCAACGATGGCGCAGCCATCGGTCCCATCTATATCGACAAGGGCGGCTTCCGCAAGGCTTCCTGTTACCACAACTCCGATAGCGACGGACTGCCAACCATGTTCAGCACCACAGATCCGGCATATCGCGCTGTACGGGCGAAGAGTGTGATCCCAATGTTCGCGCTGGGCAAGATACAGGGGGAAAGAGCCGAAATTCTACAGGATTGTGCCAGAGACTTTGTTGCTGCATTGGCACAAGCCAAGGCTGTGACACCGAAAGGTGAGGTGGACCTTATGGATCTCGCGAGGCGCTTCTCCTTGGACGCACTCTCAGGGTATCTGTTCGGAAGGCGCTATGGTGCTTTCGAAAACTACACTGGAAAAGACCCGTTGTCCGCGAGTCCATTTGTGGATTCCTTCGTAGCTTTTGGTCGATTCTTCCTCTTCCCGAATTGGATCTTTCGATCTTTAGTTGCCCTTGTTCCCAGATTATACCCAAGCAAAGAAACGGACCTATCGACAGACGAGGTTGATACATATGTGCAGAGCCTCGTAGACGATGTAGCGAAAGGTCTTGGGGCGGATACATATCAGAAGAGGCTGCTGGATGCTGGCGTTACTGAGGCCGAGGCCATAGTTCAGTGCAAAGATGCTATCTTTGCTGGCACAGATTCGACCGGAACGACATTGGGTTTGCTTATCTGGAACCTGGTCAAACATCCTCAATAGTATTAATTCCCCGCCGAGAAGTGATTATGCTGCGAAGGTGCTGACCATACTCAGTATCCAGAAAATACGCGATGATCTTGCCGAGGGCTCTGCAAGCAAGACGAGTCTGCTTCAAGCAACTGTCCAGGAAGGTCTCAGGACATCGCTCGCAAATCCAGTTCGCTTTCCGCGCATCGTACCTCCGCAAGGCTGGACATATGTTCCCTCAGACAACTCAACGTCTGCACCGAGACCGTTCCATCTGCCGGCAGGTACGTCGGTCGGTGTGTCCGCCCACTCACTCCACCTCGATCAAGCTATTTACCCGTCCCCCAACGAATTCGATCCAACGAGATGGGTACGAGACGGGACAAGTGTAGCCACCAAGGAGATGAGCCGGAATCTCTTCGCCTTCGGAGCCGGTCCGAGGCAGTGCATCGCGCGAAACCTTGCGATAGAAGAGATGGCCATTGCCGTGAGGCAGATTGTTGAGAGCAATGTACTACATGGTGCCGATGTTGTGTGCGAGGAGGTACGGTTCCATGAATGGTTCAACGCAAAGGCAATTGATGGATACAATATCAACATCCGGTGGGAGACACAATGATGAGCATGCCTGGACATGGTCGACTACTCTGATAGAACGTAGTGTGTCGACCTTTCGCATAGTATTGGCATTGCTCCGCTCGGTCCTCGGGTGTCAGGCTAGCTCCTTGGGGTGCCGGGTTGCCCCTGACTGTCGTCCTTGTAAGGTATGCAAGGCTCGTGTAAGCCCTATACCAAGCGAGCCCATCTTGGTTGTCCTACCACATCAAGAACGCCGAAAATGCCGGCTGAATAGCAGTACTCGTCTGTGAGTAGTACTTTCAAAGATATTTATTTCTAGCTAGCCGGTCGAGATCGTTTCTTCCATCCTAACTACTACCACAATCATGAAGTTGTTTTCGCTTGCGACGTTTGCGCTACTCTGCTCGGTTCTCGGTGTATCCGCACAGGCGGAGGCAAATGAACTCCTCGAGAGAAGGGTATGGCACTGATGTATACATTACGCGCCAACGTAGCTAACGTGTTACAGACACAGTATACATGCAGAGGCAAAGCAACCTGTGCCGATGGTGTAAGTGATCCACAGCGAACTAGAGTTACTGGACTCACGAGGTTGATAGTCAATTCTGTGGTGCGCTTGTGGAGCAACATATCAATGCCCTGCCGACAAAAAGGCTGTGAGATGTGTGAGTTTTGAACTCATTTGACGTTTGCGCTGTTTGATAGCTTTGGGAAAGCAACTGACGACGATCTTAGGAACCACAAAGAGGTTGAGGAGGGAGAGCAGTCTGTCTTTAGTTATCGCTTGACTCCTCGCAAGATCGGCGGTCGCTAGAAACGTGGATGATAGTGTTTAGACGCCAAGGGCCGATTGAAGAGATCGTTGCTGTCTGCAATTTGCTCACCAATCCGAGGCCAATTCATCATGTCTATCTAATTGGAAAGCTATAGCTTAGCGCCAGGTATGAAGACTTACCCTCATCGCTACGGATTGGCTCAGGCTTGAGCGATGACATAGACTGCACATCTATGATTGAACAAGGCTGTGGAAGTTGAATCCATATGCCAGATCGTTGGCGTAATGTTCGGTCTCCAAACTTCAGAGTGCATAGAACTTGTCTCGCAAGCCACTGGTGGTGCCATCTACTAATCGTTGTAGTCTGTACTAGCTGTCACGAGCCCTTCATATCATCGAAGCGCTCGATGGCTCCTCAATGTACGTTGCCCAAGGCAGTCAGCAGACCTGGAAGGACATCATGATTTGTGAAATTCCAAATGCTCGAAGATGCCTCTGTGTCGAAAGCAGACCCGGTCCACCACGTCCTTCGCTGTCCTTGCAAATCATTCAGCTTGTTGTAGAACCCAGTCCGCACTGCGTCCTGAGATACAGTGAACAGGTACGGTGAATGATCGTGAAACTCTGCTAGCTCAACGTACGTCCCATTGGGCGATGAGAATCTGTACGCTTTCTGCAGCTGAGCGATGCTTTCGAACATTTGCTCTTTGACGTAACTTTGCGGCAGATAATGAGCCGAGCCATATTCAACTTCATATGCATTCGGCACGTTCGAGGATGGGTACAACACTGCAGTCGCTGGCATTGCAGGGATGCCCAGTGGTGCGTCGGGATCAAAGTTGTTGATAGCCATGTCGTTGGGTGCGCCAGTGTTGAGAAACACGGCGTTCCAGACGTAACTGTTGTTGAACTGGCCTAGCACGCTGCGCTCGGTACCGCAGAGGTCGAGAAACGAAAGCGTATCTACCTTCGGTGGGATCGCCATCACCAGCTGTGATGCTTGGATGGTGACATGCCCATTGGGCGTCACCAAGCTGACACGAACGTGGTCATCCGTCCGACGGATTTGATGAACGTCACTCCGCAGGAAGACATTTGTTCCATTGCCGAGCTTTTCAAGGGCGGCATCGTCTGTACTTAGTTAGTTTCTCTATGTTTCATACGTGGTCAAGACAGACATACAGATTGCTTGGTTGTCCCCATCCGCTTGATTGATAAAAGGAGTCGTGCTTCCTGGTAGGTTCTGCCACTTCATCATGTAGAACGTCGGCTGCGCGAGGATATTGCCTGCCAAGTTTGTGTAGAAAAGTAGCTCAGCCACACCTTCCATGCCATATTTGACAAGGTAATCTCCAAAGGGTAAGAAGAGCTCTTCAGGAATCGGGCTAGGAAGGTGGTAGCCAGCCTGGTCGGTCAGCCATGGGTATCTTTTTAGATGCTCTATCCACATCGTAAAAGCCTCTGTAACATTGCCCGTGATTCCGGAAGCCTGGACGGAAGAAACTGCTTGACCGCGAGAGATATCGGCGTACTCGCTCGGCGGATCGTTCTCGAAGGGTTTCCATTGCACGCCAAGGTAGTCGAAGTAGTTCGTCACAACTGGAAGTTCGAGGAAGATGATGACTCCGTGATCGAAGGTATTGCCTGTCAATGGATCGACGTACGTATTGACATGTCCCCCAAGACGATCGTTTCGTTCGATGAGCGCAACGGATTTACCCTCTTGCTGTAGTCGTACCGCAGCGTGTGTTCCTGCCGCTCCGCCCCCAATCACGACAACATCTCTCTCCAAGGACCTCTGCTGTTCATACGACGGAGGCGGTTGATAGTGGGCTGTTGTCGTCGAGATGGATGTTGCAAGGAGTGTCAAAGCCCGGAGTGCGAGGCCGCCACATGGTCGCCTACAATTCATGGCTTTGCGTGACTAGAACTTTATTTACACAAGATGCACAGAGAAGGTCGTGCTCTTATACGCCTTGGCCAAATATCCAATGACATCGTTTCCAAAGGAACAATACGTGAAGGATCACAGGCTTAGGGCTTCAGGAAAGCGCATTCGTCCACGAGCTGAGACGCCGTTCATATTCCTCAAACCGGTAAAGACGTGCGTAGATATCAAGGGTGCTGACGAATACGAATATATTCTTACTGCAGCCAACGAATTGCACGTGCAGGTTTCCCTGGCCACTGGCATCACGACTCGAGTCCATCTGGTGCACCTCAAAGCCTTGCCGCAGCCTATCCCCGGCACGCAACTGTCGATCGCGTGATGACAGACAACACACGCATCCTTTGCATGTTGACTTGCCGGTACTGCTTTCGGGACGAGTGTCGCACGAATATACGAGTGCCGCTAAAGATTGTAATGTTGTGCCCCAAATTCCATTCAACATGACAATGAAGTCGTCTCAGGAACCACATCTTTTCAAAGGCTTGCCTTGATAGGCCGTGCCAGCTCAAGCCTTGCTCTAGCCGAGAGCTCTCTTCGTAGTATCTTGCACAGGGTGTTCCTGGGTATCTCGTCAATGAACACCACTCCACCCCTCAGCTGCTTGTAGTTGGCGACCTGGTCCTTCATGAACTGGTTTACAGCATCGATGGTCAGTCTCGGCGCTGCCTTGACGATATATGCCCTAGGATAATCAGAACTCGCATCATCTGGCGAAGGGACGCCAATCACGGCTGCGTCGTCGATATCAGGATGCGTGCAAAGGACTGCTTCCAGTTCGGCGGGAGCGATCTGTTGGCCTTTGTACTTCAGCAGCACCTTCTTTCTGTTAGGACGTCAACTATCCTGCTTTTGGACTTGTCTTCGAAGGACATTGTTTACCTGTCGACCATGACGAATTTGTGATTTGATACTTTCGCAATGTCTCCTGTCCTCAGCCAATTTCCATCGAATGTTGTTTTTGTAGCTTGGTCGTTTCCGAAATATCCTCGAGTGACTGTCGGGCCACGAACAAGAAGCTCACCGGCTTCGCCCTCTTCGACGTCTTGGAGATTATCATCTACAATTCTTATTGCTAGTCCAGGCAATATTGTTCCCAACGTCCCGAGCTCTTCTTGTTCGTAGCTTTGCGACACAGTGACGCCGCCAGTGGTCTCACTCAGTCCCCAAGTCGGTGCGACCAGAGCGCTGGGCCCCAAAGCCTTGTGAAGTCGGGCACCTGAACAAAAGTACGGAAGGTTAGCAAATACCTAATCGAGTTCTTTACCCCGTACTACACATCTGATTCGACGTACCAGCCGCTCTCTGTGAGCTCTCGTTGAAAGGAGCCGAACCACTCTGTGCTACGACTAGGTGGTCAAATTGATCTGTGACGTCCTTCGACTCGGCTACTCTTTGCCAAATAGAAGGAATTGTGAAAAGCGTTGTGATCCTGTGCTGTTTCATATATCGCAGGAAGTCTTTCCATTCGTACTTCATCATCCAGATCGTAAGACCAGCTGCGTAGAAGTTCGAGATGAAGTATCCGAACAAGCCAGCGATATGGCTTGCCGGGAGGTGAGCAAGCGTACGGACGTGATAGGGGTGGTAAATGCCTTGAGCTACCTCACGCTGCGCACGCTCTCGGCCAAGTAAATGAGTAATGTACGTTTGAGAGACAAGGTTCTGGTGTGATAGTTTGACTCCTGGACACGAGGTAGCATGGCACAGGTCCATCGAGGGTATAAGTTTATGGCTCACCTTTAGGCACCCCAGTTGTTCCCGATGACCAAACAATAGCGATCAAGCTTTGCTCGAGTTGACTTTTATTCGTTATCCTCTGCCACATCATTGAGCCGCTGTGAAGCAAGTTATTGTCGTCTTGCAAACGTCTCAGTGCCCAATCAGGATAAGATTCCAGAAGCAATACATTACTACTGGGGATTTTGACATCCCGAGCAGCTTGGGTCGCAGTTTGAGCAGTATCTCGACTGCATATGAGCACCTTCGATGCGCTCGTCTCGAGCTGTCGAGCAAGGTCTTGCCTAGTGGCGGTCCAATGAGCGCTCGAGTGAACTCCCCCGGCAGCGATGACGCCAAAGAAGGCTGCTGGCAACAGAGGCTGGCCACTGCTGATGGTCGTGACAACATCGAGTCCTGGTCCATTGATACCTACGCCCAGATGACTTCGAAGGAAGTAAGCTATCATCTGGGTGTGTTCCTTCAATTGAAGTTTAGTGATCGTTTGGTCTGGGCGTTCTGCAGACTGGTGAATGACAGTATCATCTTCAGCAAGACAATGAGGCGACTCTAGAGGTAATCAGCCATTGTGCCAGTGCTGGAGATGGATACAGACCAAAAAGGAAGCTCAACAGGTCCAGCTCAGGAATTTCCACGGTAGGGTGCGTAGCGTTACGATAGATCTTGCCCGTGATCGACGGCAGTCCTTTTCCAGTAGATGAGACCAGTCTCAAAGTCCCTTCCTTGCCGAGCTGTGTTCTTGGTCTATGTAGGACAACCTTGGCCTTTGAACCTGTCGATCAAGCACCGGCTTTCCGAACGGAATTCCGTGTGCTGGACCGGTGCACCGTCGATCGATGCACCACCAGCATCCCTCAAGACTTCGCTGTCTCTGTCCTATCTTTCAACTCAACCAATATCTTTGAAGTAACCTCTGAACATGGCTCAGCGAACAAGCAATATTGATCTCGAAGCTGACTATGGGAGTGCGTTGAAGCAGTACGTGTCTCGCCACGAAGTGCATCGAGGACCAATAAGCCAGCGAAGATTGGACTTCGAGTTCAGTCGACCCCAGGTGCTGAGAGAATGTATCGCCGAAGCGGTGGGCGTGTTTATCTACGTGTACGTTGGACCGTGTGACTACCATTTTGTAACACACTGACGGCCAGATGCAAGGTTCTTGGGCATCTCCTCATCCGCTGCTCTTGTGCTCAACTCAGCGTCCCCAGTGGCACCCATTTTCAGCTCTCTTCTACAGATTGGGCTTGCTTTTGGAATCGGCATAACCCTTGCAATCAACACAGTGGGACCGGTCTCAGGTGGTCACTTCAATCCTGGCATGACCATCAACTTCATGATTTGGGGAGGGTAGGCAGTGATCAACTTTGGACGATCTGGTTGAACGGCACTAACCGTGGCCTCATTAGATTCCCATGGAAGAAGGCTCCCTTATTCATTCTGAGCCAAACCTTTGGGGCTTTCTTAGCAGGCCTTGTCCTCATGGGCTGCTACTGGCCGCAGATTCAAGAGCTGAAAGCAGCGGATGTCAATAAGTATGGCACTGCGGTCTTCAACGGTGGGGCAGGGGGGATCTTATGCTCGTACCCGGTTGCGACGCAAACAAATTTGGGTTACTACGTGCTGCAGGAGTTTGTGGGCTCGACAATCTTGTCTACAGTTACGTGGGCCTGTATCGACTTCTCAAATCCGGTCGTAACCCCTGCCTCACTTCCATATTCCATTGGCATGGCATATGCAACCATGTGAGTGAGACAAACGAATGTTAATTTGGCAGGCTCTGACATCTTGGTCCCAGCATCTGGGGTTTCGGCTCACAGGCTTTGTCGATGAACTCAGCTCGTGATCTGGAAACACGCCTGGCGAACACCATCTTCTTCGGGGGAGAAGCGTTTACGTATCTTAACTTTTCGTGGATCCCAATCCTTGTCAATCTTCCAGCTTTTGTGCTAGGTGCTGGGTTTTATGAATATGCGTTGAGTGGCAGCGCTAGAGTCATCCAAATGGGCCTGAATAGACACATTTCTGGACGTACAGGTATGATTGAGCATCTGACCAAGACCGGAATGATGGGGGGAGACAACCATTCTACGGCGACTGGTGCAAACGAGCAAGTGGGCAAGAGTCAGGTGCATGAAGTCGAGCGAGTCGGGACACGATCACGTCACTAGAGCTATACCCGTCGATCATCAAACGGACGACCAAAACTCCCGTCATACCTTGCAGTGTCTCGACTAATCAAATCTCAGATGGAGTATCAGCAGAGTTGTAACTTAGCTGGATCATCGCTGCTTCAGGACTGTTGGATGCAAGACATCAAATTAGATCGAAGTCTCGCTCTTCTGATCTCGCTTTTATTTAGTCTATGTTGTGTGCTTATTCGGGAACGGTGAGTGTACTGGATGTCCTAACGTTAGTATTAGGGCGGATTCGCATTGCGAGGCTGTGAGGCTGTAACTCCGGGTTTCCACGCATAAAGAGAGACAAAAGTGTACAGCATGTTGGAGTCGTTGGGAAGATGTCTTTATTCACATGTAGTTAGACGTCATGACTTAATTCTCCTCTCCATGAATCTCTTGGGCACATCACAGCAAATCCTGACCTATCCATTCACCAATTCCAGGGACATCCGCGTTCTGTTCCTTGCGATCGTCCCCAAGGAAGCTAGTAAGTCCGTGCTCAAACTCGTAAAGACCTTGGATCGCGCCAGGAAGATGATCCTGGAGACAGATCAGGGCCAACGCAGTCAGGGGTAACCAGTTCGCAGATAGCTGTCCCTCGTGCCCAGACGAACAACGGGACCTCTCCACAGCAGCAGGACCTGGAGATACAGCCTTCTTGTTGCCGAAAGAGAAAGTGCGTATATCGGTTGAGGTGAGAAGGACTAGTGAGGAGCATCTCGGTCGTAGCATGTGAGTTATTGGTGGACAGTGCTTAACAGGCTTTGCAGAGAGGCCTCGTTGTAGCTGCAGGATGTCGCTGCAATGCCAGGGTCCCGCGGCCAAGGGTCTCCCCCAAATTGATCTGAGGTGGGCGATCGCTGTGACAGCTTCGACATGCTGTGATCGGAATGGAAAAGGGCTTGCACGAATGAAGGGGCGCCATGGTCGATATTTGTAAGGCCATGACCCACACCAGAGCATCATGAGCTGCGTTTACAATTCAATGTCAACGCACCTGCAGCGGCAGCAACTGGGGCGTCCCAAGCGCGCCAGCACCGGATGACCGACCCGCCCAGGCGTCCCGTGCAGTCTGTCAAGACGGTTTCTCGTGCTCACTTAAGTTCCGTGGTCGCGAGTAACAATCCGCCTGTGAAACCTCGGACAAGACCATAATGGATCTGGTGAATGTGCTTTGGTGGGATCGACAAGCCGTGGGAGCATTGGTGGGACACGCAGAGATTACAGAACTAACGACTATATACTTTGCTGGACACAGCTAGCGTGTGACCGGTTTCTATGCAGTCAGATCAGATTGACCGTATTCGCAGCGGCTGTTTAGTAATGAAGGGCGCCAAAGACCGTCCCCCTTAGAGCAGAGCCACCACAGCGAGGCCAGCAGCACCCACAAGTCCACCGGCGAGGATGGGCACACTAGCTCCACCGCCAGTCTGGGTCTCTAAAACAGCTGATTGTGTCGAGCTAGAGGTCTTGGTCGAGGTAGTTAGAGATGCCGAGGACCCTGTTGAGAGTGCAGATTGTGACGACCCCGAAGTCCCAGAACTAGAGGCCTCGCCAATGCCACTGGGAAGAGGGTAAGTGGCAACGGCACTGCCACCCTCGCTGAGCTATTCTAGGTCAGCCTTAGAGTTCAGGCGCGTACACGAGTTCCACTGACCGTAGTGAGGTACATTCCCGGGCCTGCAGTGGGCGTGTAGGACCCGCTCGTGGGAATGGGGTATGTAGCTTCGTAGCCACCTGGGTATGTGGCCTATGCTGTGTCAGAGCCGCCTGTGTGATGCTCAAGCGCTTCAAGAAGCTGTGAATCGAGCGTACTGTTGTCAAGGTCTGGCCAGCTCCAGCGGTTGGCGTGTAGTACTGTTGTGCGCAAGCCAAGCTGGCTGCCGCGAGAACTGTAAATTGCACTCCTACCATGATTGTCCAGCGACGAGAGGAGAGGAATGCTACTCTCTAAGGTAGTTTTAAAAGTTGATGGGTGCGAGATCTTTGGTATCTCAACTCTACCACGGGAAACCTGGAAAGCCAGGCTCTTATATACGCAGTTCCAAGCCTCTTCCTTATGTCGTGCCTTTGGCTAAAGGAAGATGTCCAAAGACTGACATCCAGTAGCTGAGTGAGAGCGAGACCATATGCACTCTTGTGGCGGTGGTTTGATCGTGCGATGGTGATGTCTGCTGTCCGCCTCTTCAGCCTGGGCCGGAACGCCGATCGGAATGCCGGTATGGAGCGCCATTCCGGCTTCGCACCAACTCGAACAGCAATACTTCCAACGGCGGGAGGGGCTTGCACGGCGCTTCCAGGGCGCCGGCGACTCCTTTCGTGGTCTGAGCCGGCAGGAACGCATTCTCGGACGATGCTGGGGAGTCGATACAGGACTGTCCCATTTACTGTACGAATTGGAACCCGCACTCGATCATCTTGTTCCAGAAAGCTGACCTCGAGCAATTTTCGCAGATCTCTCGTCGGACTTCTCCGTCATCTTTGCGGAGACGAGGTCGAATAGGCAAGGCTGTGGCGTATTTTACGCCATGAATCAGGTCGGGCGAGGCTAGATACAATCACGCAGCCCACGACATGGACACTGTCGTCTCGGCTAATTTCTAGTGGTGGTACCAGGCCGGGCTTTCAATTGGTTTGGCACAGCATCTATGTCACTGACGCACTCTGGAATGCTGTAGCTCTATCAGGAAGCCGCTTGAGAGGGAGTCAAGCCTCTCAAGATGCTCTTCTTTCATTATTCAAGACGCGGTGGCTGAGACGAAAACATTAAGACTGGAGCCTAGGACTTCGACAAACAGAATGCGGAGTGACCTAAGACATCACTACATCAGCTCCCATGTCTTACTAGAAGAGACGACGAAGTAGTATATAAATGACTGTTGGACTTGTGCAGGAGGCAAATCAGCAGCTCGAACGAAGTCCACCACCCAACAGGCACCTCTATTTTCCGACCTCTTGCAAGGAGGTTCTTCCTATCCTCTTGGCAACTGCTCATCTCAACTACACAACACTTCTCAGGCACCTGGTCATCAACACTAATGGCTCAGGCTCCCATAGACCTTCCAAACTTGCGAAGCGCACAGGCCCAAGCCTTCGCTGATTTACGGTTCAAGGTCAATGATGCTCGTGCCAACCACTTCTTCCAGCTCTGCGTTCAATGGATCAAACTTGAAGGCCGCCGCATAGTGGCACTAGCGGAGTCCAAGGAGATGCGCTTATCTCCAAGTATTGTCCTCAACCATGTCGTCGTCACCTTCATTCAGAAAATCGGCGTCCAGCTCTGGCCAAACGACAGTCCCAGGCGTGGCCATCTGGTCGATGCAGAAGGATCATCTAGCCCTGAGCTCATGTTAGTCGCCTCTCAACCCTCTCACACCCCCGGAAGTCCTTCTGTGATCCCCTGGTGGCAGGAGATACTGGCGAGTCATCTAGGGATCAAGGTCAAGAAGTATTTCGAGATACTGGAGCACATCCCATGGTATGAGATGCCGGACGTAGCGCCTAGCTTTGACGTAGTTCGCGACTTGATTTGAATGGTTTTGGATACGTCTGCTGATTGAACGGTGGTTATGAGAGTGAGAGCAGGGTAGACACGAAGTTCAACAGTTTCGTGGGCAAATTGATTCCTCGAGCCCCATCTTCACCTTTCCGCGACCTTCAAATTTCACCACAGCTTCCTCCGCTGTCTCCTTACTTTCCTTTTCAATCTTGAGATATTCTTCGAACATTCTCTTCGCCCAAAATAGATCTGAGTAGAGCCCCTGGCTCCCGGTCACTTTCATCCTCTCCTTCAACATATCCACGGCCCTTCTCAGACTGCCCACGACCTCCCTAACATCCAGCGCCAACACTGTTATGAGCTCCTCGAACTCACGTTCAGTATACTTGGTTCGATCTGCTAGTATCACAGGCCACACGACTACTTCGCAAGCCTGAGGTAGCCGACTTTGAGTTTGCTGGACGATGCATTGGACGATGGAGCGAAGAATGCGGGCATCCTGGCCAAAGTATCCTACGGGACCACGTACTTCGACGATCAGGTAGCGGAGAAAACTTGCGTTGCGTGAACCGAGTGTACCGATGAAGGTTGAAAAAAGTTCTTGTGAGCGATGAGTGAAGGTGTTGACTTGGAAGATCAGGTGTGCGCTCTCATGATGTATTTGACGGCAAGACTGCGGGAGGGCGTTGAGATTCTTCTCGTTCGCGTTTGGAATTGCGAGATGCTGTGGGTAGGTGAGAGCATGTTCGAAGATCGCACTGCGAAGCTCGGGCGGAAGTTTGGCGAACGGTGAGAATTCCATTTGCTTGGGTGGCTGTAATGAAGAAAGGAGGTTCACAGAAAGACAAAGACACAGTATTAAGAGCTGGAAAGTCTATGACAAGGCCAATCGTCGGAAATGAATGCCCAGCCTGGTCGAAAGAACAGTCTCGGCTTGGTACTATCTTAACGACGCAAGGGGCAGCACTTCAAGTACTCAGCCGTCCCTCGTCGCCTTGAAATATCTACAAGAGGGCTTAATAGAGTAATAAGCTCCATGATCTGCATTCAGAAGGATCACGACCATCGTTGAGAGGTCTCGCTTGATCTCCGTCATGTCGTTTAGCTCATCGGGCTGAATCTTCGCTTATCTGCTTGTGTGCATTGGGCTGGATTGAGGGCTGAGCTGAGCCGAGTGGATTTTCCATGTCGTAGCCCTTTCTCTTCCTCTTGTGGACCTGAGCTATGATACTCCATGTGAACGACTTGTTGCGAGGGCCGAGCCTGAGGACTGTGAGTGAGGTTGATGTACTCGGCCATCCTCATCGTCTGTTCGGAGCAGAGAGCCAGTATCGTGGTGGAGGCTTGTTGACTCCACTCACCCTTTGGGAACTGCATTTCCCGTGCCTGAGTTCGTTCTCATCATGCTGTAGAGATTGTATTTGAGCAAACGACATTTTTCGAGTTTCTCATTGGTGGATCGGCAGGGTCTTGCTTCATAGAAGTCTTGGTAGCTTTCCAGCTGTGCTATGGCTTTGGAAAGGCCCATCTGCAGATTCGCAGTTTCGACTGAGAATTTGACTCGTCGAGGCACGTGCCCGTTGTCTGGATATTTATGCCACATGATGCGAACCACGAGCTCACACTTTGGAATATTTGCCTTGATTGGAAGAAGGGCCATGAGCTGAGACTTAATGTGATGGCGGTCCTCATGAACGATCGATGAGGGGTCGTAATGATGTCTCGTGAAGTTCAGAATGATGTGGCGAAGCGCAGTGGTGTTGTTGTCTTTAATCGTCGCACAAAACGTCTGCAAAAGACGCGCCTCATCTTTCTCACGGTCACTC
Organism: Zasmidium angulare; assembly: GCA_002786045.1. Lineage (NCBI taxonomy): Eukaryota > Fungi > Ascomycota > Dothideomycetes > Mycosphaerellales > Mycosphaerellaceae > Zasmidium > Zasmidium angulare. The sequence continues at coordinate 160,630 of NHNX01000019.1, forward strand.
ATAAGAGATGAGTACCGAAGGTCGAATGTATTGATGTGATAGAACATCTGCGTGGCCTCGATTCTCATCTGCCTGCAGACTACCGTGACGGCAAGAGGCGCTGCGCTTGCGTCAGCTTTCGTCGCATGAAGCTTGCCATCTTGGCGATCGGTGGTGAGCAAGAATGGCTTGTCTCTGGTCAGAGCTAGGGAGTAGATGACATTGCGCAGTTCAGCCGACAACTTTGCGAAGGGAGAGCCATCCATTGTGGTTCCGTTGAAGGGTCAGTGTCGATGATGTTGTTGACGTCGGCGTTGTTGTTAATTTAGGTGATGCTGCTGATGTCGAGGGTGTTTGTTGCGACTGCAGCTTAGGCTCAGACCACGGCAGGAAAGCGCAAGTCTTGGATCGGCGCTAGTGTTGTTAGAGCATCACATGCTCTAAGGCTCATTCACCTCAGTGCGGGTTGCATGTGATTGTACACGTCCGCCCGGTGGGATCACAACATGCTCCCAGATCGCATCGTCGCATTTTGTGCTGAACGTAGATGCCATTCGTGACTTGTTTATTTCCTTCAGTTTTGATTGTCGAACGCACTCGGGTAGCCCACTTCGACCTCGAGGAACGTGAATGGCCTGTATCTTGCGAGACCGTCTCACATTGAACGAGAGCTCTTCACCCTTTGCTTTGACATGAACAATCTCAGACTTTTGGCGTCGCATCACTGAGCGTTGGCAACTTCAGGGTCAAGGCGGCACGGTTTCGACGCAGTGAAAGCTTCGAAAGCTTGTTCGATTCGCCAGACTGGCACATCTTCCATACAAGAATCTCTTGTTCTGCAAGACTGTGAGACAATTGGCCTGGAGAAGCTCGGGGTCGGCCCCGTGCTTTCAAGCTTGGTACGGTACGACCGGTACCAAAGTATTGCGATTCTAAAAGAGCACGAAGCTGGAACATCATGAAAGCAACCGCCGCCCTGCATCCCAAATGGCTTGGACCCATATTTACAGCGCAGTGGTCGCTCGACATCGTGCTGTTGACTCTGTAGGCAAGTGGCCCCAGTCATTCGGATGACGAATGTATTTCTAGACTGGAGTGCCAGTCAGCGGGCTATCAGCCGACAAATGATGAGTCCAAACTCTGCTCGACATCGCAGATTCGACGATTTTGAGGGCAGCTAGCCGTTGAGCAGTCTCTGGGTCGGCCACCGTCTTGATTGAGTCGTCGAACGTTGACTGTCCTCAAGCGGTGAGACAGAAATCACTTCACAACAGTCTGAAGCCATCGCAATAGAAGCTTATCCCTAAATAAAGGTCAACGCAAGTCATTAGGGATGGACGAAGAGGTATAAGTACAGCAGTCTCTCAACTTCTCAAACCTCACCATCATCATTCTCCAGCAACTCAACGAATACCAACCAGATCTCCTTCACTTTCGAACTTCAAGTCACTCGCTTCTCGCAACCATGCAGTCCATCTTCGCCATCATCTTCGCCACGGCCGTTGCTGTCAGCGCCGTCGCTCTCCCCGACTCGACCGGCTCCGATAAGGGTACCTGCGCAGAGGGCAAGCAAGTCTCCTGCTGCGTGACAGACAGCAGTGGTAGCGGCACCCTTGGCAATGTTGCCAGCGCGAACTGCGCCCTTGCTCAAGTCAGCTTGTTCTCCCGTAAGTTATGCCGTGGTCCCTGGGTTGGTGTCGCATTGCTGATGGATTTCAACAGTCCTCGACAACCAATGTCCATCCGGCAACACTTTCTGCTGCCCGAGCAACGCAGACGGAACCCTCAACATCAACGCCGAGTGCGATCCTAGTGAGTCTTTGCTCGGAAGCATACCATACCTGTCATGATGCTGACGACAATCCCCAGTCAACGTTTAAGTTCTTCTCTCTCGTACATCTCTGGGTCTGAGAGTTCATGTTCGTATCGAGTGGATCGGCCTGGTCGATGGCTCGAAAAGTGGATATAGCCGAAAATTATCCAGTCAAGCTGGGATTAATCTAATTCGTCGCGGAGCCTTCCATGCCGTCCTCCTTATGTCTTTGACTTCTGATGCCACATTGTAACTTGTCTTTCTCGGGCGATGCTCGTGGAGGTAGGTAGAGTTGCCTGTGTTTTCATCTCTCCAGCCTTGGCCTGCGTTCTATTGGTAGAACACTGTTCAGCACGGTCAGAGACTCGTAGCGCTGATGATGTGTAGATGAGACCGTGAATTCTGAAGGTTACTATCAATTGGTGAGTTGGAGATTGATGAGGAAAAGAAGCCTCAGCAGGTGGGCGCTACGGTGTACTGTATGTTCAAACTACCAAAATCACGATCTTCCCTTTGTGGATCGCGATATTTCCCGAACCATCATAACCTCACCTCTTCAATCCTCCTCTTGCCACATAAAGTCTCCGGTATCTCTGCAAGACTGTCCGTCCCTCAGCTACAAGTGTTTCGTACGAGATCATGAAGACCGACTTCGTACGTCGTCACGGAGACGGCCGAATCGTTATCGTGGTGGCGGCGGGCACCACGGCCAGCGGGCTTCCTCCCAGCCGTCGTCCTGTCATTACACAATGCTATCTATGCTGCGGACGGACGTCCAGCGATAACATATGTATGGAAGCGCGTAGGTGATATACTGGCTTTTTGCTTTGTGCAACACGACCTTGATGAACATCACTGCACGACTCCCGCTATACATTGACACCACAATGGCTTCCCGCATCTTGTGGCCCGTGGCCGTGTTCTTCGGCCATCTCGCAACAAGCCATTCTCATCATGGCCATTATGAAGACTACCTGCAGGCGCCGATTCAAGAGCCCAACTTAGCCATCAACGGTATACCATTCGCCACGAGAGCTTACTGGATGCGAAGGGCGAACCAGGCGCTTTCAGATCTTGTCTCGCCTTGTCCATTCGGGGCCTTTGGGACCGTGGTTGTGAATCACACAGATGCTAGTGGCATGGGCGAGTTGGTGTGTATTGGAGCGAACAACATTAGTGCTACGGGTAATCCGACTTTGCACGGTAGACCACCCCAACATCGAATGCACATGCAAATACTAACAAAGGAACAGGCGAAATTGCAGCCATAAACAACTGCACAACTATCCTCACAGACCCCTTGGGACCCTATAATCTGACTGCAAGCGCCGCTCAAGACGCCTTCGCCAGCCTCTCGCTCTACACCAACGCCGAAAGCTGCCCAATGTGCGCTTCCGCCATCCGCTGGGCGGGCTTCAAGGAGTATATCTACGGCACTTCGATCGAAACCCTCATCGAGAAGGGCTGGGGCCAGATCCGTGTTGCTTCAATGGAGATTTTCGAGAAGTCTTTTGATTTGTCCAGTCCGAGTCGGTTGATCGGAGAAGTACTGACGAACGAGACTGATCCGTACTTCTTGTGGCAGTATGACCCGACCTATCCTTGTCCCGAGGGCTGTGAGAGGGTCGAGGGGAGTTGTAGTGCTATGACTTGAGTAGGAGATCGGGGACACAGACGATAGCGAGGAGAAGACTACGACGAACTGAATGTTGACATTCACGATTGATGGGTCCCGAGGCTCGGCTGTGATTCGCGTGGCTTGTCCTGGGTCGGGGAGAGACAGTGCATTACCTATCATCTCTCTCCAACAACGCCAAAGAGCCGCATCTCGGGAATCTCACCTGATGGTAAGCATTAGGCTTTCAGCTTTGGCGCAAGACGACAAAGAATGGATCTCATGCCACCTGCTGCTCACAAGGCGTATAAATCTCCCGTAATGCGTGATAGTTTCCTTTGAAGCCCGAAATACGACCATCTTGATCATCGGTCGTCTGCCACCCCTAGCATGCAACTCCATCTGATCTTCGCAGGCCTCATCGCCAGCACAGCCGCACAACAAGGCTGTCCAACAACCACCGTTCAAGATCACGGCGGCTGCAAAGGCTGCACCACGACCACCCCTGTGCACACAGCTACAAAGCTGATCGACTGCGGCGAGTGCACGTCTATTGCGACCGTCACGGATCACGAGCCTTATTTCAAGTGTCTGTATGTCTGTCCTGGCGGTATTAAGACGGTATCCGATGAACAGGCCACGGCGACGGTTACATCGTGCTCGACAAGTCTGGCACAGGCGCTGATGGCGAGGAGTGAGTGGATTGGATAGCTGTTCGTATCACTGGTCTTGATGGGGTATTGGAGATTTTCGACTAATGGTAAGAATTAGGCTTTCAAGACAAATACGAAATCTATACCATTCACTGGTACCAGTCAAACCTTCTCGCCAACGAGTTTGCCGGACCACGTAGGAATCTTTAGGCTATCAGTATAAATAACAAACTCCCAACACTTAGTGGAAGCATGACAATTCCCGAAGTTCCATTCCCTTATATATCACTCATCTCTGTCTCACTTCACACCCTTCCTTGCTTGATCAACTTCGACCTCGACCCAGCTTCACTCACCATGAATCTCCACCAGCTTCTCACCACCATCGCCCTCACAGCCGTTTTGTCCGAACGCCCCTCTTGTCCTACTCATGACATGCCCGGGATCGGCGGCTGCCACAGATGCACCACACACTCCCTCAAGCATACGAGCACCACGCTGATCGACTGCGGTAAGTGTACATCTATCGTTACCAAATGGGATCATGGCGACTGGGCATGTGGACGCGGTTGTTCGAGACTGGGCGGTATCAAAACGGTGTTCGACGAAGGAGGGACAGCGGTTGCAGCGGCTTGTAAGCCGTCTTCGACGCAGCCGAGCCTGATCCAGACGAGCTGGACGCAGACGAGCCCGACAACATGAAAGCATTGAAGACGATTATGAGTAGGTCGGCTCGGGCGCCGATTGAAGGCTATGGGCTAACGACAGCAGCAGATGAGACAAAATTGCCGCTGATGGTGGAGCTCGTCGGCACCAGCGAAGCCGACGTGGATATGCACATGATGGTCGAGGAAGCTCGGGCGAAGTGGACATGAGTCGCGGACTGATCTAGGGGGCCTGCTAGCAAATTCCTGCTCACGAGCCTACTATACACCTTTAGCAACCTATCGTACGGCGAAGGAAGGTTCCTCACAACTTTCGACACGCACAAATGTTGGTATAAATGTTCGAGCGAGCTGTCATATCGCATCGAGCTGTCGATCTATTCCAATCCTACAGCGCACCAACTGGGAATCATAAGTGGGAGAGCTTACACCAAAATCGCTCACAGACCAGAATCACCTCCTTTGAGGATCTACGACCTCCTCGACATCGTCACCGAAGTCCTCGACTTCTTCTGTGCTGCCACTTCCTGCGCTTCTCCGCTCGTCGTCCTCAGGCTCTGTTTGCGAGAGATGCATTTGCCTTACCCCACCTCTCCGGTTGAAGAAATCGTCTGTTTGTAGTCCTCGCACGGCATCGCCTTTGATACCCCTTTTCATAGTCGTGCCGGATGCTCGTGCGGTCTTGATATATTCTCGGACTGGCACCATGGCCGCGTCTCTGCATGCCTCCTTGATGTCACTTCCGCTCATGCCAGCGCTCACTCTGACCAAAGTATTGAGATCAAATGATGGCTCGCCGTTTCTGGTTGTTCTTCGATCGATTTTAGTATCTCTGAGAGTCAAATCGAAGATCTGCCGCCGTTGCGCCGCGTTTGGTAGTGATACAGGGAACTTCTTGGGCATACGCCGCAGAATGGCCTCGTCGATATCCTGGATGCGATTGGTGGCCCCAAGAATGCATATTCGCTGCGCACCTTCTTCCGTAGTTGACGATGCCAAACCGTCCCAGTGTGTCATGAACTCGGCCTTGACCATGCCGCTCGCCTCATGCTCCCCTGATCGTCTTTGGCCCAACACGGCATCTATCTCGTCGATGAAGACCAACGTAGGTTGTAGTTTGCGAGCGAGAGAGAAGACAGCGGCGACAAGCTTGTTGCTGTCGCCATACCACTTCTCTGTGAGGGTGGAGATGTGTAGATTGATGAAGCACGCGCCAGACTCTCTTGCCAAAGCCTTGGCGAGCATGGTCTTGCCGCATCCGGGTGGACCATACAAGAGCACACCGCTCGGGGCTGTGAGTAGTGACGAATGGCCGGAGTATAGGTGTGGCATCGTCAAGGGGTATATTATGCTTTCCCGAAGCTCTTCTATGATGTCGTCCAATCCACCTATATCGTCGAATGTCACGGGAATGTCACGCGGACTGACGACTTCCATGGCGATCGTTTGCTCGTATGCTGTAAGGGTGAGATCCTGTTTCCGCGGTCGCTCACGATAGCCAGATCTTTCGTCGTCCTCGGAATCGTATGCATGATCGTCGTCTTCGTCTTGATCGTGACTCGAGAAGATGCTCTGTAATCGCTGAGTGGCTTGTACTGCTTTCTGATGTGCTTCGGCTTTGGCACCAGCTTCTGGGTCGAGTCGCGCGAACACTGAGCGTGCGAGGAAGAACACAAGAGCAGGCTGCTGGAGTTAGAAGACAGCGATCGCATTCGTGGACAGGGTGACATACGGCGGCTATCATCATTAGCACGTCCGGCAGCCAGCTCTGAAGCTTTCTGTCGGCGACACCCATTGTGGCGGAGGTTGTATGAAACGGTGTAAGTGAATGCAAGGTCGAGGTATGTGCTTGTTCTTGCACACTGCATCACATGCAGACGTCTTGAAGAAGCCACATGAGCCACATGTGACGCCACTTCCGCCGGCTCGGACCCACTTCTGCCGGGCCGAGGCCGACACGCGACCGTGGACGTCAGGTCGCGTCTTCCACGACGCGCCTCAATCAACTTCTTGAACACGACCAACTCACACAACAACATGGCGCCATCAGCAGTCGAAACAGTGGCTCAAAGCCATACAGTGACGAACGGCAAGACCGAAACAACCAAACCACATGAGGAGCTCCAATACGTCAACCTCATCCGGGATATCCTACAAAATGGCGAACACCGACCCGATCGGACTGGCACAGGCACGCTCTCAATACCATTCCCGCCGCAGCACAGATATACCCTCTCAAAGCCAGATGGAACCTTGGTGCTTCCCCTTCTCACAACGAAGCGGGTCTTCCTCAGGGCGGTAGTAGCTGAGCTTCTGTGGTTCGTGGCTGGCGAGACCAATGCAAAGACCCTGCAAGATCAGAATGTGCACATCTGGGATGGCAACGGCAGCAGAGCATACCTGGACTCTGTCGGTCTCTCGCACCGAGAAGAAGGTGATCTAGGCCCTGTATACGGCTTTCAGTGGAGACACTTCGGTGCAGAGTACCGGGACTGCCACGCTGATTACACTGGCCAAGGAGTCGATCAACTGGCGGAAGTAATACACAAACTGAAGACAAATCCATACGATCGACGGATCATCCTTTCTGCTTGGAACCCAGCGGACATGAAGAAGATGGCTCTTCCTCCTTGCCACATGTTCGCTCAATTCTATGTCTCTTTCCCAGCTTCATCACCCACTCGACCCGACGGCAGCAAGCGTGGGACACTGCACACGCTTCTTTATCAACGTTCGAATGACATGGGTCTTGGTGTCCCTTTCAACATTGCTTCATATGCTCTGCTCACACATATGATCGCTCGGGCTACGGACCTCATACCTGGGAGCCTGACGCATACGATGGGCGATGCACATATCTATCTGGATCATCGGGAAGCACTGGAAGTGCAGATACAGCGAGAACCTAGGGATTTTCCCTCGCTAGAGATCGATAGAGAGGTCGAATGCAGCATTGACGGTTGGAAAGCCGAAGACTTCAAAGTGCTGGATTACAAGCCCTACCCAGCCGTCAAGATGCAAATGAGTGTATGAGTAGTTACGTTTCGCTTTGGTGTGAACAGACACGATGGGATGTGCGATACTGGACTGTGTTCAAAGCTCTGTATGTACTATTTCATCATTTCTTGTTACTGCTTCGCCTCCCAAGTCTGGCTTGAACCATCCTTTCTGCAGCGCAATCCATTTCCCACCCTCATTCAACTCCTGACTCGGAATCTTCCATTGCTGTGCTCTCCCACTACCTCCACCAGCGAACACATCCTGTTCACGAAAGGCATGATTCGCAAAGACATATGGATGCCAGAGTCGAGCGTCTTTGGCCAGTCGCACACTCTGTGCCAGAAGCTTTCGCATGAGATTCTCGACAGCAAGTGTCCAGGCTGGATCTCGCCATCGGAAAGTGAAGTTGACTATGGTCAGTGGTTGTGTCTCTTCGTCTTCTAGTATGATGCCCAGTGCGTTGTAACCATTGATTCGCATGACGTCCATTGCTGATTTGGAGACAGGATTGAAGACTATGGCAGCGAAAAGCTGGTTCGCATCGATTGAGTTGTCAATGGCAAGAACAAGTTTGCAGAAGAGTCTTGTTATGCGATGCATCAATGTGGCTGAGTCGATGATGGTCAGAGTGCCGAAGAGGTTGTAGTGATCGGTCGGATGGCCGTTGTCCATCTTACGGGCCAAAGTCGAGATATTGGTACAGGTTGTTGACACATTGGCAGACGAATTGGCGGACTCATACAGTCCATCTTGCTCTTCGACCGGGTCTCTTGCAAGAGAGCCATTCCCATCGTTATCCAGAGGCTGAGAATAGTGCACAGTCCTCTGGGAGATCTCGAACGTCGTCGACTTAGGCCGAAAAAGGAGGATGAGGTTCGCCATTGCGAGATCCTTTGTTGGTTGACCAGTCAATCGCGCATGAGCAGCGACAGCAGGGTGTTCCTTTTCGTTAGGATCATAGGCCCATGACCTTCGACTATCCCATACTGGTACTGCCGGAACAGTCCTCAGAGTCACCGTCGTCACGACGCCAAGGTACGTGCCACCTCCCTTCAGCATCCGGAAAAGCTCTGGATGCGATTTGCGGCTCAACAGAGCGACAGTGCCGTTCGGACACACTAATTCGAATGCTTCGACGTTATCACATGCCATACCGTACCTATTGGTATGATAAGACAACCCGCCCCCAAGAATCGAGCCCACAACACCAGACATCCCATTTCTCGTCCCAACGACATTGAGTCCGACGTCCTCAAGACGGCCGTACAAATCGTTCCATCGATAGCCCGCGCCAACGGTTATCGTTCGAAAATCGTCGTCTTTGCTGTCGATGAAGAGAAAGTTGCTCATGTCGAGCAAAATTCCTCCAGGAACCGAGGATGAATTTGCTTCTGGCGAGTGGCCTCCTCCGAGGATTGCGAACGGGCAGTCGTGGCTCTGAATCGTTTTGACGATCGTGGAGACTTCTGCTGTGGTTGTAGGTCGAGCGACGCATAGGGGCGGTTGGAGCTCGGATTGTTGAAGCGACCAGTATGGGAGCGGTTCGACGTTTGCTTCCTGGACGACATCATAGAGGGTTGTGCTCAGGCTTCGACACTTTGTCGCGTGAGCAAGCCTCGCGTATTACCAAAGTCATGTGAAGTACTCACAGCTGCGTGGCATGTCTCAGTCGCACACTGTACCTTGAACGCGTACAGCAGAACGCTCAAGGCCAGCAAAACAGTATCCATTGATTGAAGAGGACAAGGTCCCACAGCCTATGGAAGAAGGCATTGATAAGGCTAAGACTGCATGGAGCACTTTAGTCTATTACTCATTCGAGCTGTGAATCCGTCAGATCCTTCCGACAGACCGTGTGAGGCATGTTACAAGGTGCACCGTGACGTTTGTCAACTCCCAGAGGCCGGGAGTGCCGCAGAGTGTCAATGAGACGAGGAATGATTTCTTAGACAAGTAAAAGAACTGGGGCATTCATCTAGTCGATAGTGGATCATAAAGGTAATTGTCTAACTGCGGTTCTGACAGTGAGCATATGCCTCCGAGAGCGTCTTATATCATTTGATGCACCACAATCAATATCCTTCTCCACCAAGCATTTAGCAAGGCTCTTCGCTCAAGGACTCCTGTTCACTCGATCAGTTTCCGTTCAATCCCGCTCACCAGGACAGGCCAATACGTACGAGAGTGGTGCCGTCCCTCTTGGCAATGGCCTCCAACACAGAGCGGACCTTCTTGCAACGAAGGTCGGTCAAAGACTCAGCTGCTGTAACTTTCGTCAGCACATCAACGATCTTGCGACACGAGTGTGATCTTACGAGCTGGGTCAGCGACGGGGGCCGCGAAGGCTGCGATGGCCATGGCCACGAAAGCAATGATTGTGGCGGAGAAGCGCATGTCTGAGTTGGTGTAGCGGAAATGTGTAAAATGGTCGTTGTAGTCTTCGTCGATACTCTGTGTTCGTTACAGAAGACTTTATATCCATATTCCATCCTCAGATCATCATCGATATTGCCCGACGCGGTCTCCTGTGCGAGTGGTATGGATTGGATGCTACCCTCCAAAGATCTTGGTAATGTTTGTGCATGTTGTAGATAAGGCTTCTTCTGTCTATGAATGGTCCAAGCAATATACTTTGCTAGTCAATGTTGTTGAAAGGAGGGAATTGTTGCTATCGATGTTGGTGTTCGTCGAATATGGCCTGGCGTCGGGGAGACATGGCAGCTTGATGCTCCTGTGGGATCGTAGCTTGTCCGAGATTCCTGATAGGGAAGGCACTTTGCACTGTGTATCTGCCGATTGCGTATTGCGAGGATCGCAACAACAGTCATCTCCTCGGCAGATACCTTCGGACATCGAAGTTGTGGTCGTCGTGTACCGATAAGCACTGGACAAGCAATATATGGGTTAGAGCTTCACGATAACGAGCCGTTAGAGGTCGTTACGATTTTCGGCGCTCGCAGCACGTTGGACAGTGGCGATTGATGAAGGTGGCGTCTCCTTGCATGCTGTGCCAGGTTGTTTGAGCTCGACCACTGACGTGGTGTAGTGGACAAGATCTCAACGACACCTTTCTCGAGCTCTCTCTTCCCACTCGTGTCCAGGTGTAACGATGGCGTCGACCAAGTATGAACAGATCGCAGACACAGAGCAGAACGTCGAAGTGATTCACAGGCGAGAGTGTCGACAGAAGCGATACCACCATGCGCTTCTGTTTGCTGGGACAGTCCTTCTAGCCGTCAATGCGATATTCTTGGCCTGGAACGTCTTCAAATCCGAGAGGAGCAAAGGCGAGACTGGTCTGTGGGATCCGAATAAGGCTTCTATGCCGAATGCAATACCCGAATGTCAGTATGCCACGTAAAGTCCAGAGTGAAATGACTGACAAGCTGGAAGTCCCCACAGAAGTCAAGTTCTTCGAGCATACCAGCGGGTATACCGACATTTCGGCGTATTCGAACGTCCTTTGGGAAGACATCCTCCCGATTGGTGTAGGATACTTTACTGTTGAAAATCCACGAGATCATTCGATGCCTCAAAGTCGTCCTGCGCCCAACTCTTCTGTTGGCGAGAAGGAAGAGTATGTCAAAGCGAAGGGTGAAAGCTCTCGTTCCATGTGAGACGGTCTTTGGCAACGATGCCACGACTGACCGCTTGAATTAGAGGCTTCCGCCGGAGAACAGAGTCACCCGTTTAATGAGACATGTGCTGACCCTTCGCCCCTTCTGTTCAGATATCTGGTGACCTTTGCACACCAATTACACTGCCTGGTGAGCATGCTGTTGATTTCTCATGGCGAACTTCTGCTAACATCAAAGGCAGGCTGTGGTCAGAGAGATGCTGCTGGCTCGTGAACATGGTGTGCCCTCAATGTTCGACGGAGGACACCACCAGTTTCACTGCCTTGATAAAAGTGTGTAAAGGTTGCCCGTTGCTAAGAAGCTTCGCTGATTAGTCTTCAGTTCGACAAGCAATCATTTGTCAAGCAGACACAGCCCTCGAAGTTGGATATCCGAAGAAGGATGAACAGGGCAATACCGTCTCGTGGTACTACACAGACTGGCAGCAACCGCACCAGTGCAAGAACTGGGAGGCTGTGAAGGATTGGTTCTACAGGCATCGTGCCAACGACAAGCACGGCTTGCTCAATATTTGAGGACAACGGGAGACCGTGGTTTCCTCGTCTTGGCAACGTTTACAGCCTTTGAGCTCTGTCTCGAAGCTGAGGCGGCAACACGACGGTCTTCATCGATACGGAATTCAGTTCTATGCGTCTTTGAGGCGGTATCGCTCGACCCAGTCTAGCCACTTAGACCAGAGGCCCATGGTAAAGGCCATGGCAAGAGTCAGATGAGCATGGAAGTGTGGCCCAGCGTAGACAGATAGATTGTCGCAGCAGGTGATAGACCATGAGAGCGACGTCCCCAATCATCGTCCAGATAACAGCTTCGTAATGCGGTCGATCCAAGTCTGTTGCTGAGTTGTACACTTCGGCTAGCGTGTGTTGCTCATCCTTGGTGCAGGACTCAAGATAGCTGACCAAGCGTACTGCAGTTTTGTTCATGGAGGATTCCTGGCCGTGATAGATAGGGTTGCCATCTTCCCGAGAACTCACTCCTCCTGCTCCAGTACTGCTTGACATGAATGACTTGCAAATCCGGTCTTTGGTCAAAGGACAATGCCGGGCATGAGAGACTGGACTCCTGAGTAAGACGTGGCCTCACCCCGGAATAGTGTTCTTTCCCTGGATCGCCATATTATGGAGCCAGTGGAGCATGCAATGGAGAAGTGACTGCTGCCAAAAAGCTGTAAGCACAGACGAGATCCATTTGGACGCCTGTTCTGGAGGTGCCTCGGACATCGAAAGCCCTGGTCGGGAGGTGAGGTTCGAAGACATTTGTTGTTGTGTTTCTGGAATCACGCTAGAGCCACAATAGGGAAGGCGCTCTTTCACCTCACCTTCCCCTGTTCTTCCTCCTCGGGCCTCGTACGATTGTGCACCTTTTACACAGAATCACCTCAATGGAACCCACGATACCAAGATCAGCCACGCGTCGAGCGAACGCATTTGCGTGCCAGAAGTTGAAACGCCGATACGCACTCGTGGCCGTTGAAGGTTGTATCTATCTCACGCGACATCAACAAACTTGTTCCTCTCTACGCCAAAGGCTGCCCAGAATATTGCGCTATGGCGAATACGTCAGCGGTCCGAGGGAAGAACACATTGCCCTGGTTTTAGGGGAAGAGGGGAAAGCGACTGACGCATGGCCCAGCTATGGAACACTCGGAAGGAGGAAGGTTGTCAGCGATGCAATGGCGACGCTATTCAGCTATCTGTAAGTCCCAAAGCACCGACGGGTGATCGCGCCGGGTTCCATCATTCTAGCCACGCCTTGGTCAAGAATCCAATGGCACCTTTGCTCCCAGGATACGAATCCCAGACTGAAGCGTCCATGTCAAAGGCATGGTCTTTGCCTTCAGCTATGTCAAAACGCACATTCGTATCTGGGAACTTGGCCTGAACAAGGTCAAGGAACATTTGAGAGTGATGAAGATAGACGACCGAGTCATCATCACCGTGGAAGATCCATCTGTTGCAAAGTCAGCACAGCATCCGATGAGTATTATCTGCACTGTCGAACTCACACATTCTTCGGCACTCTTGCACCGGCCTTGAGTCTTTCGAGGGGCAGCTCATTGGCGGTAAGACGGACGCCGCCATACTCCAAAACCTCGTCGGAGAAGACCCCGTTCTCTGTCAATGCGACACAGTATGGCGTAATCTCGAGCCCGCCTTTACTCGCAACAGTCTTGCGCGCCGCCCGAACCCACTCCAGACCTTCTTCTTTCGAAGGAATATCAGCCTTGGGAAAGCGTAATGTTGTTGGCTTCCCTGGTGGTGGTCCCTTCTTCAAGATATCGTCCGTCAGATCAATGGCAGGGTATGCCATTGCGAGCGCAGATATCTCATCCGGATGGGACAACGCCACCTGAGCGACATAATACCCACCGGCCGAGCCTCCAACAAGCAGTAGGTGCTCAAAATCGACGGTATGGCCTGGCGAACGCTTTTCGAGTATGCCAGGCAGTTCGGCTTTGTTCCACTGCCAGAAGTCCTCGAGATCCTCAAGTTGGTCTGCGATTCCGTTCGGCGAAGGCAAGAGCCTGTAATCTGCTGAGACGATGATCGCATTTTGCTCAAGCGCTAGCCTCAGGAGCCAAGGATGGAACCATGGCCCGAACAGCGAATGGCCTGTGGCGAAGAAGCCACCATGAATGTTGACGATCAGGGGGTGCCGACCTGGTTCCAAGCCTTTGGGAATGAGCACTGCGGCTTTTATGTCATGGGAGTCAACCGTTTTGTATCTGCACTGCGTCAGTCATCGATGCCTTGTTGCTCTGGACTCTGGCGACCAACGTTTCCTCGAAGACATCGAATGCGTCGAAAACTGGATCTATTGGCGAGACTGCTGACATGATGACGAAAGGAAGAGTGTATTGATCGCTATGACAGCTTGGAGCACTAGAGCCTTTGCACGAGATATGTCGGCACCACAGCTTTTTAAGTAGGCATCAAAGGCCTTTTGCACCATGATTACCAACCTCTTGGAAGCTGATGCCATTCGCTCTCGTTTCGTTCCGTCTGTACGGAAGAGGATCGTCCGCTTCGGCTCCGACGGCGACTTCGCGATTTTCCAGTCGGGTCCTGGCCTGGTCACAGACGGAGCTTCTCGGTCCATGCTCGAAATCCACACTCAGATCCGTTGCCTGAGCCTTTTCGATGAGCAATCATCCTATAAAGGTACCAGCTTGTCCTGGTGAGTGCGCGCAAGCGGGCTTGGATCCTCTTGTCGGACTTCGATGATTTCGGTGCGGTGCTGACAAAGTCTTGTCGACAGCATCTTCAGCGCCAGGAAACACACAACACTGAAAGGACCCAGTACACTTCGAACAGGACGTGCCTCTTATGTGTATGGCAACCTATGCAGCCTTGGCCATTTCGACATTTCCGGGCCCAGGCCTGTAAAAGCCCATTGCCGCCGTCGGCGCGCAGGCGTAGAGGTCTAGTGCACGGAGGCTAGCGAAGCGGCCACGTGCGATGAGGTCGCCGACGACAGTAAGGGCATAGCGCGTCGTCAAGCGGTGCCAATCAAAAAGCTTCTAGAACATGGACGCCCAGAGATTGCTCGATGCGATCGAGTAACACGGCCAGCCCCGCCCACGCACCACTGATAGATCAGCAGAGCGTGTATGGACATGTTCTTATCTCGACGATGCACATCACCAGCAGACGTCAGACGCACCTATTTTTCTGGACCATCACACCACCATAGAGGCGTTCCAGCCCATTGCAATGGGAAGCAGTTGCCGACCTGCGTCGAAGAGTTTTCGCATCGTTGCTTTTCGCTTATCTACTCCAGGTGGGCGTGAACAGCATTAAAAGGCCCTGTCCCTGGCTTGGATCAATCTAGCAGCCCAGCACACGACCCACTCCCTCCACAGTCTCCATCATGACTTCCACCGGCGACAACAAGGCCTTCGGCTACAGCGAGAAGCACTCGCCTGTCTCCTCCGCCATCGAGCAGCCCGTCGCTGCCGGCCATGTGTCCAAGCTCCGCAGTCGTCTACCCGGATTCAGCCTTGAGGTTCGACAGGAACCTAGCAGTTTCGCGGCAACGAAAAATGCGTCCAACGCCGATTTCGATCCTATCCCGCCGAGCAAGCGCACATGGAACTGGGGCGCATATGTCGCGTACTGGATGGCCGATGCTTGGGCCGTATCAAACTGGGAAGTTGGTGAGTAGGAATCGATGACTCGTGACACCGTGCAAGGTCGTTAACGGCTATCTTAGCATCGTCGATGATTCAAATTGGTCTGGATTGGAGGATGGCCATCGGCGCTTGTGTCTTGGGTAACACCATCATGGGCTTGGTCATCACCATCAACGGACGCATGGGTGCCACACTGCACACTCCTTTCCCCGTCCTCGCCAGAATGCCGTTCGGCTACTACTTCAGCTACTTCGTCGTTCTGTCTCGATGCGTTCTCGCCATTGTCTGGCTTGGGTTAGTCGATCAGCTTCCACGAGACAGTGAGCGTTCGGGCTGACAAGTTCTAGTGTCCAAACTACCACCGGCGGCCAGTGCATGGAAGTCCTACTCACCGCAATCTGGCCCAGCTTCGCAAACATCCCGAATCATATCCCCGAGTCACAGGGCATCTCAACGGGAGGAATGATTGCATTCCTGCTGTACTTCCTGCTCCAGCTGCCCTTCTTGTGCATCCCTTACACCAAGGTGCAATACTTCTTCGCCTTCAAGAGTGTCATCGCGCCCGCAGTCTTTCTGGCTGTCTTTGGCGACACTCTCGTCAAGGCTGGAGGCACCATCAGCCAAAGCACCGTCATTACCAATGGACCCAAGGTCGGCGGCTCAGTCCTGGCTTGGGCTTTCTTCCAGAATCTCAACGGAGTCCTGGGCAACTACGCAACTCTCGGACTGAACATTGCTGATTTCAGCCGATACGCCAACAAGCCCAGCGCGCAGAACGTTCAAGCCATTGTCATTCCCTGCATCTTCACCGTCGTCGGCCTACTCGGCATCTTCACTGCTGCTGCCGCCCAGACAGCCTATGGCACCATAATGTGGAACCCCGTCGAAATCATCAAGCTATGGCTCAACTCCGGCTCCCACGCTGGTCGCGCTTCCGCTGCCTTCGCATCGATCGGCCTCATCATCGTCACGCTCGGAATCAACATCAGCGCCAACTCCATCAGCGCGGCCAACGACCTCATGGCTTTCTGCCCCCGATACATTAACATCCGCCGTGGACAGATCCTCGCTGCTGTCATTGGAAGCTGGGCCTTCGTGCCATGGAAGATCCTCGCTTCGGCATCCAAGTTCCTCGCCTTCCTCAGCGGCTACACCATCTTCCTCGGTCCAATGACGAGTATCTTGATGACCGACTACTTCATCGTGCGCCGCGGCCGCGTGTCCGTTCCGGACATGTACAACTTCCGCGGAATGTACCGCTACTCGCCTCGCTACGCTTCTAACTGGCGCGCCGTCGCCGCTTTCTTCATCGGCTGCATTCCACCGCTTCCCGGCTTCGTAAACTACATCCAACAATCTGCGGGCCAAACAACTTCCGTCTCTCTGGGCGGTCAACACTTGTTCGCCATCGGCTACATCTACTCCTTCTTTGCTGCTGGAATCTTTTACTGGCTGTTCAACAGGTTCTTCCCGCATCTGGAGAGCAAGATGGATCACGCAGAGACGGGTGAGGATATCATCGCAGCGAATGACGCGAAGAACATGGAGGAGCGGAGGGCGAGCTATGCTGAGGGCCACCGACCTAGCGTTGTTACGAGGGCTTTCCAGGTCTAGAAGATACCCCTACTGCTTGGATACATTGTTTGAGTACATTCGTTTGGAGCGTTGAGCGAGTTGGGTCTGGATACGTCTCTTTTTGGGTATACCACTATCATGTTACGAATAAAAGCTTACGACCTTTTGCTGCAACAGTTCCAACGTTTGCCATTTATTTCATCCTATCTATTTGTCAATGATCGCCGCGTTCTTGAGTGCTTGTCGGCTTCCTTTGTCAACGCCCCACATTCACTTACAGCTGCGCACGGACCAACTGCCACGTGCCATAAGCTGTAGTCCCGTGGTCCATGGTCTCACCAGAAGGGTCTGAAGAGTTCCATGATCGTAATAGTCATCTTGAATAGGCTGGCCAAGATTCGTCCGACCCTCGTAAGTCCAGCGTGTACTGTCAAGTATCTTCTTTCTGCACTGCCGAGTATGCAGACCTCATCTTGATCAAGAGTCTATATAGAGCACGTCTTAGAAGGGGCTTCTTTTTACGCAGTGGATGCATGGACTTACAGAATTACCAGACTCAACGCAAGCAGCAGTGTAACCCCAAGAGCAACAGTGACGCCGATAAAGATCGGTTTGGCAATGCCTTTGACACCATTCTCGATCTTATCGACGACTCCACCGATCGGACTCGTTGATGTAGACGTCGGTTGAGGGGGCGGTGGCGTGTAGGGTAAAGGACTGCCGGTCGTGGAGGGTAGGGCCATGGCGTTTTTATTGAAAGTCCTGGTGGAAGTCACCGTATTCTGCACAGTGGAGGGCGTAGGCCAGGTGATATCGGCAACGTCGATGCCAGATGATACCATGGTAGTCAACGTGGAAGTCGTACTGGAAAGGCTAGTACTCTGCAGGGAAGCTGGGCAATTGACGAGACCAGGAGACTTGCAGCTCACGCCGGTGTACGTCGCTTCGATAGTAGTAGTGGCAGCCGAGAGATCTTCCCGCTTAACAGCATCTGCCGTTGAAACTGCCGCAGATGTTGGGCTGGTACGTCCCTTTACTGCGCAGGCGGAGGCAAGTTCTGTCGTAAAGATGGGCACCGATGTCGTAGCAACTGGACCCCATGTGTGGCTATTGAAGGCAATAGTAGCGCCTGCGTTCGCGCCCAGTGCTAGTTGGTAGGACTGAGCTACGCCGAATTCACAGTCTGGGCTGTCAGGCTGAGCGGTGACATTGGTGGTGAACTCGGCCAGATTGGCGAACACACCGACTTCGATACCGCCGCCGGCCGACAGACCTATATCGCTTAAGAAGCTGTCGTCATCTGTGTGGAGTGAGAGCCCAGCGTGGGCACCAACACGCAGTGTGGCGTCGAAGACCGCGCCGGCGCTTTCGACTTGCACGGGGAGGAACTCGAAGTGTCCGCCATTACTGTAGTGAGTAATGATAAGCTCTCGTCAAAAGTGCCATTAGAGCTGAGGTGAACATACTGAGTAACACTCGAGGCTGTATCGCCAAACAGTGCAATGTCAATCGCGAAGCCGTCGTCGAGTAGAAGATGGAATCCGCTGCTCACATCGATGTCCGCATGTGCTGACAAGATCAGGTCGACCGTAAAGATGATACCCAGCTGCAGGTCTTCGGTGATGTATATGCCAATCGGCATAGCCGCCGCTGTCTCGCGTGCAGAGTTGAACAAATTCAACGTATACGTGGCGTCCATCGAGAGGATAGTATCGACTAGCATAAATAGCTCTAAGCCGTCAAAGCTGAATCGGAGGTTTGCTTCTGGGACGGCCAGGATGCTGACATTGTCGAAGTCGAATTCGAAGGTTGGAAAGTCTCCATGCTTGATGTCATGCACAAGATCGCTCATGTTACTCTTAACAAGCTCCTCTACTTCATCTATGGCAGCGGTCGTGAAGTTCTCGACGACGTCGACGAGATTGTCCCCAATCTGGGTGAGCTCTTGAGAGATGTTCACAGTGCTGCTGACCGTGAGCTCCGCCGTGGCAACTCCTTTGAGATAACAGGTCGTGCAAACGACCTCGATGCCCGTATTGACAGTAAGGCTAGCGTTTTCGATTGAGCCTTCAGCCTGGTGATCACTACGGGTCCATTGTCAGCTCTTTTGAGGTCTCAAGATGGCCAGGGGTACGAAATACAGCTGTAAAAGGATAGCGCCATCCCAGCTCTTGTCGAAGCTCGTACTATTCTTCCAGTCACGATCGCGAGGAGATATCTTGGCGAACTCTTGATGAATGGTCTGGACGAGATCTCTCCTGGGTTGCGTGGCAGGGATGTATACCTCAAGGGTCGGGCCTGCTGGAGAACCGTAGACGAGTGAAGCGGTGCACAAAAGGAAGACGACGATGCTTCCAGTCAACGAGGCGGCCATGTCTGGACTGGGGGGCGTCGGAAGGTGGAGATAGAGACCACGAGAGGGGCTCCTTTACCATCTCATATACCATCGTCGAATCTAGCATCGCTTGTGCTATACACCGCGGCTGCTTCGCCGTGTGCCGTGTCACTGCCACCACGATAAGAACAAGAGGTGTTCCCAAGCCGTCTGCAATGCATAGTCAAATTCAAGTATCAGCATCGATCCCTCAACAAATGGGGCTGAACCTTCATTGCGAAGCTTGAGCCACCTCGGCCTCTGAACACAAGACTGGCTGAATCTGAGTTTGACTGCCAACATACAGCCTTAGAGGAGCGCTTCGGCTCATGCAGCTGAGCTCCTCAAAATAGTTCCGAGCTCCAATGGCTGTGTCCAGCTTGTGCGAGAAGAGATACACGGGCAAGCTTGTGCGGTCTTGTACAATGTAGTCCGCGATTTCGTTGCCGGATCTCTGGTTCAATGCTGCTGCGACCCTATTGAATGGACCTTTTCTGCCCATGAGCAGTTTATAAGACGCATTGAGCAGACATCGAAACCATAGTCTCTCTGTTGCGGCTAGCTTTGCGCCGCATATGCATGAGTGTCCATGTACTGCGGGTACTGCACATACCGCCGGTGTTCGTCCACGAAGTCAAACATCCTCAGCACGAGATGTTTGCTGCAGCAGCGAGGGAAGCTAGTACAGTGGCAATCAAGCAGCTACTTGTGTCAATATGCAAAACCAGAGTGTCGTTAAATATATCGCCGTGCGTGCGGCACAATATGCACCAGAGCTGCAGCAAGCCGTTCTTGCCGCAGCTGTGGGCTTGCACAGCCCCTCCCTGCCGTCCGAGCAATGAAGCAATCAGGCATCCGCCATGATTGAAGCACATTCTCACTTCTGTTATATCGCTCCAGGGCCATATCTCCTCACACCATCATGTGCAATTCAGGAAGGCGAAGGAACATCGTCCCTAAAGACCAAGGAAAGACAGACTGAGCTGCGCGCATCGCACGAGCACAACCGTTCATGGCTCATCACATCCCTTCCAGAGCGAAACCGATGACGGAAAGTTACTCCTAGATAGACTTGGACGGCGCAATGTCATCTCTGAAAGTCGACACAATTGTTGACCCCCTCACGAGGCTGTTGAACAGGGGCCGCTAGCGCAAGCCTGCTTGATCTTGATCTTCATCGCCTGTATTCGACTTGGTTGACTGGTGTTATTCGCAAGTCACTGCTACCAAGACCGCCTGGCGAGGAGTGGGATCGAGAGGTTTGTGAGAGCACATTGCTCAGACGGCGAGGTATGCTTCGGCCAAGCTGGAGATAGGCCAATCCTCCTGTTCCTGATACCGCAGCTCTCACATCAAGATTGGAGCAGATGTCGCTTTCACTATCTCAATACCCGCTCAGCTGTGTGGAGCAAGATATGAGTACTTGAGAATAAGAGCATCTGACATTGCAGCTCTCTCATCCTCACTGCCACTGCCACAGTAGTGACACCGAAAACGACCATGTCTTCCTCCACAAGTCTTGAAGACGGCCCAGCCAAGACAACCCTCGATGACAAGAAGCTAGCAGCAGCTCAAGTCAGAAGCAAGAATGACACGGCGACTAGCATTCGCGAAGGAGAGACCAGCGACATAAGCATCGATGCCGCTGTTCAGAGAAGCATCGTCCGCAAGCTCGATACCAGGCTCTTGCCCGTCCTCAGCTTCATGTACCTCTTCAACGCCATCGACAGGAGCAATTTAGGCAATGCCAAGACAGACACTCTTCTCGAGGACTTGCATATGACGGGCGCACAGTACAGTGTGAGACCAATTGGTCCAGTGTAGATGCAACTTCTGCTGACCTACTGATCAATAGCTTACTCTGGTTCTCTTCTACGTCACATTCTGTGGCTTTGATGTGCCCGCAAATATGCTGTTGAAAAGATCAACGGGCAAGATCATGCTACCTTCGATGATGTTGGCCTGGGGCTCCGTGACACTGCTGCAATGTGCTGCTTATAATTGGGCTGGGCTCCTGGCCTGCCGGCTGTTCATGGGACTGTTCGAGGCTGGATTCATGGCTGGTATCTTACCTCTGCGAAATTATCAGCACTATCTAAGACTGACAACACCTCTAGGCGTAGTCTACTACCTCACGACGTTCTATCGGCGCAACGAACTCGCGCTTCGGATTTCCCTTTTCTACGGCGCCGCGACAATCGCCGGAGCATTCAGTGGCCTCATAGCATACGGCGTCTTTCAGATTCATCACTCCACAGTACCCGGCTGGAAGTTTCTTATGATAGTCGAAGGTGGCTCCACGGTACTGCTCGCGACATTCGCGTACTGGTATCTGCCCTCGGACGTAAAGAAGTGCGACTGGTTTACGGAGAATGAGCGTATCGTGGCCGAGGACAGGATGCTGAGGGACAGCTCGACGGTCGTGAACGAGGACTTCAGCTTTAGTAAGTCTCTTGGGCAGCTGCTACATTGGACGACACTTTGCAATTCTTTGATTGGGTTGTCGTATGGGAGTGCCGCCGCGACGGTTGGCAACTGGATCCCGGTCCTCGTGAAAAGCCTCGTAAGTGGATCAAGTTCTTCCTCCTCAGAGGGTCACCTTTAACATATAATCAATAGGGCTTCTCAACCGTCAAAACAAACCTCTACACTGTCGCTCCATACTGTGTTGGTACCGTGGTCCTGCTCGTCCTCTCGTTCTCGTCCGACCACTTCCGCGAACGCAGCTTTCACCTTGCGACCGCCATGCTGATAACCCTCCTCGGATTTATCCTCCTAGCCGCCATTGATGTGACCCAGCATCAAGCCGTCGGCTACTTCGCCTGCTTCTTGCTCACCGCCGGTGCATTTGTGCCCTCGTGCATCTTCCACGCCTGGCACAACAATAACCACGTCTCGGAGAATGGAAGGGCTGCGGTGACTGGATTCATGGTCGGGGCAGCCAACTCTGGGGGCATCGTGAGCAGTTTGAGCTTCAAGGCGGATACGGCGGCGAGATATCTTCCTGCGTTGATCAGTGGCGCGGCGCTGCAAACGTTTGGGATCATATTGGTTCTAGGGCTGGGCGGCTGGTATCGTTGGGACAATCAGAGGAGAGACAAAGTTGCGGGTAGGAAGATTAGACCGCAAGAGGTTGACACGGCGACTTTGAGTGGAGAGTACGATGACGCTGGGTGGAGGTGGACTGCTTAAAGTTGGCGTCAGGACTTTCACATGAGTCTCGTTTTGGGTGAAGACGAACAACCACTAAGATCCGATCTATGTGTCTCAGATTACTTCGCGCAAATTGCAACGTACGCCTCCATCCCCCGCAGAGGATGTACACGCAGCGCTTATCCTCATGATGAGCTTGGCTCAATCGACGTTTTGAAAGGCCGTGTGCTTTGGTGGTATTTTAGCTTGAGCTGGTTCGTAAGGTCACTGAACATGTCGTACCTTGGCTTATTTCTGCTCACTACGATGGTGGCGCGAGACGCTCGACTGAGCAGAACTATAAACAGCTCTCCTACAAACCTTCTTTCCATAAGCATGATTTGTTGTAGTCACGAGACCGATTGCAATTATTAGATCAGGTACCTTTTCGAAGTAGCAGCCTTGGCGACGTACGCTCGGGCTTGCGCTTAAAGGGGTATTTACCCCTGAGCAGGCCCCTCAGGGTCTTCCAAGAAAATATGCTCACAGCGGCGGTAGTGCCTGCGCAGACGTCTTTAGCACGAACAGGTGTATTGTTTCAACGTGCCCTGTTGATCAGAAGAGGGAGTTCTGCCGTATAGGGCGTCGAACATTAAGCTTCATACAGTTCTTGGTTCCGCCAAGAATACCGTACCAGAATCAATCCACCTATATCATCTACATCATCAACTGTTGGAGCGTATGAGAGACTATAAATTAGTAGGAGAAGACTTGGCAGAAGAATAAAAGTCACACCTTCAAATCGCTTTGTCGATCTTCATCTTCCGTGTTTTTTCGGAATTTCACCCGTCGTGCTACAGCACCGACGACATTCAGCCTGAGCCTGTCGCAACCCGTTCAGACTCACTATACAGCTCGAAGACTCCAGATGTCTTCTGCGATCGGACTCGCAGTTCACCCCGCCTCGACGACAGGAACAGTACCGATGACAATGGCGGATCACAGGGCTTCGCAAGGCTGTGCCAGCGATGCCAACTCCACGAAAGATGGCAGCTCGCTCGAGGCAGCAACCACCAAAGACGAGGGCATGATCATTGATCCAGTCTTCGGCGAAGTCCCATCCAACGGCACCAACTACCGCTCCGTAAGCATTTCTCACACAACGCGCCACACCCACTAACGCCCTTTTCTCATAGATGGGCTGGAAGCGCGCCTCCGTCGTGATGATGAAGACCCAGATTGGCATTGGCGCTCTCGCGATTCCTAAAGCCTTCAACGTCCTTGGACTGATTCCCGGCATCCTCGCTTTAATCTTCTTCGCCGCCGTCACAACGTGGAGCAATTGGGTGATTGGCAAATTCAAAGAGAAGCACGAGGACGTCTACGGGATTGAGGATGTTGGGCGGATGCTTTTTGGCAATTGGGGAAAGAATGCGTTCTTTGTCGCGTACATCTTGTGTATGTTGTGTTAGTTATGAGTTGACGAGAGCATGCTAACTTTTATGCAGACTACACCTTCGTCAGCGCTTCGGGGATCATCTCGGTTGCTACGGGCATCGATGTGCTTGCTGAGCATAAGCTTTGCAGCGCAGTTGCTCTTGTTGTCGCCGGTGTTCTCGGTCTGTGTCTGGCTTCTATCGAGACTCTGCACAAAGTCGGCTGTCTCGCATGGTTCGGCATGTTCGCCATCCTGACTTCCCGTAAGCAACTCCCTCTCAGACGTCAAACAACCAGCTGACAATGTCTTCGAAGTCTTTACTCTCGTCATAGCTGTCGGTGTCCAAGACCGTCCCGCAACAGCTCCTCAGACCGGACCATGGGCATCAAATTGGAGACTAGTGGGCCATCCGACGTTCGCTCAGGCCATGGCAGCCATCGCTTCGATCATCTTCGCCTTCTCTGGGACCTCTGGCTTTTTCGCCATCCACGCCGAGATGAAGAAGCCGAAGGACTTCTTCAAGGCGATGTACTTGTGCCAATTCGTGGTCTACGTCGTGTACCTCATCGTCGGGACTGTGGTTTACTACTTCTGCGGATCGTATGTTGCCTCGCCGGCACTTGGATCGGCGGGACCGCTATTGGCAAAGGTCTGTTATGGCATTGCCCTTCCAGGATTGGCAGTGACGATGATGATTGTTGTCCATGTAAGTGACGGATTGATGTCTCATGCTCGTGATCTATCCCAGATACTAATCTGAGTGAAATCCAGTTACCAGCAAAGATCGCCTTCGTCCGTATGCTGCGAGGTCGCCGACACCTTACCAACAGAACCAAGACTCACTATGTCGTCTGGTTTTCGTGTACAATAACCACCACTGTTGTCGCATGGATCATTGCAAACACGATTCCCGGCTTCAACAACCTTGTGGCTCTGATAGGCGCTTTGCTCGGTACCCCCATGGCCATCGCCATCTATGGGAAGATGTGGCTTCACTTGAACAAGGATGTCGACATGCGAGGCCGCTGGTGGATCTTTGGCGTCTTCTGGTCTTACTTCGTGATTGTCCTTGGGTTGTTCTGTATGGTGGCAGGGACATATGGTGCTGTTGTCAACATCAAAGCAGGATACTCGTCGACCAAACTCACGCCTTTCAGCTGTAATATGGAATTGGGTGTGATACATTGATGATAATCAGGGGGAGATCGCTATAGATCGAGGTGCTTGAGAGCTAGACAAATGACTGCTGGAAGAGCACTGGCATTAGATGCGTAACGCTTATGTGCTGGATTTTCAGCTGCTGTACTTCGAAAGTTGAGCACCGCCAACAGGCATCTGAGGATTCACCGTTCGATGTGACATAACGAATACGAGTGCTTCTTGACCTTCCGACCGAAAGTCACTTCTGCAACTATGTCCTCATCCTCCGAATGGGAGTACACATGACCCTCCCGCCTCCTGCTCCATTACTCATAGCTCCTAGACGGTGGAAGTCCACGGCAAGACCGCGATGGAGGAAAGGGTCATCGAAGCTCACGTGAGATGCCTGCCCACACGGCTCACGGCAGTAATTAGTGAAGGTCTTGGGCGAAGGAATATTGATCAGACTCGTTCCTGCATGTCGCTGCAGCCAGCAGCCAAAACGAGCTTGCTGCCTCGCTTTTAAGTTGATCCTGAAGCCCGACTCCACATGAGTGTCACGAAGTCGCTCCTGCGCCCTCCACACTGAAGGAATGTACTGTCTGGAAGAGGAAAGCGGCACTGACATGTGTATGCAGGTTGGTATGTGAGCCAAGGATTCAAGTCCGGATCAAAGGGTTGCGACATCGCTAGATGCTTGGACGGATCCAGTTCGTGGGTGGGTTAAGAACGATGGCTGTGCACAACAAAGTGTCTGGAAGAACCACAACTGGTTTTCATCCTCTTGCGTCAATATGTGGTCTTTGGGTGCCGGATCGCTCTTGTTGGGCTGTGCAGCAGCATTGGCTCCCAGCAACAGTGTTCCACCCCAGGCGGCCAGCAGTGTTCTGTCCAACGCAATCAATTACAACGTCCCGGGTGCTGCACCTCCAGACTCCCTTCGTCACGGCGGAGGCTGGCATTGGCAACCAGGTCATGGCCATCCTGGGCGACCTGGCTGGGGAAATCATCCCCATGGCCCTGGCAACTGCATTCAGATTCAGAACAAGTTCCAACAAGGTACCAATGGGCCTGCGAGCGAGAGTGCAAATCGAGCTGCAGCGGTCAAGGTAAGGCTCTGACGTGAGTTCTAAAGACGACCATAATGCTGAATGAACTGCAGCAAGCGTACGTTGATGCGTGGGATGAGTACGCTCAGTATGCCTTCGGCTCCGACGGATTCGCACCCGTCACGATGACAGGCAGCGGAGGCTCGGGCGGCTGGGGTCTTATCATCATCGATGGAATCGATACAGCCATCGTCATGGGGCTCAAGGACATTGTCGACAGGCAGCTTGAGTGGATCGCGGCTCAGGACTTCAACCAGACCGATGATGCCCAGATCGATGGTTTCGATACCATTATTCGTTTAATCGGAGGGCTACTCTCTGCCTACGATTTAATCGAGTCCGGGCTTGTTCCATACGCCGACACGTATAACAAGACCCAAGTTAAAGCCTTGCTGAACGGCGCTAGGACTCTCGCGGACTTCATTGCACCACTGTTCGATACGGACACTGGCTTACCTTACTTCTGGCTCAACACGACGACTCGGACTGGCTTTCCTGGACCTGGCAACACCGCCGTCGATGGCACAATCATCTTGGAATACCATCGACTGTCCGACTTGACGCATGATGAGTCGTATCGACAGATGGCAGACAAAGCCGAATCATACCTCCTCAACCCACAGCCTCCTCCCGTCTATCCAGGTCTCGTCGGCAGCAACGTCGACATGGACACGGGTATGTTCACCAACGAGAACGCAGGTTGGCAGAGCGGTGTAGACAGCTTCTTCGAGTACCTCATTAAGTCCGTCGTCTACGACCCGACCCAGGAATATGCAAAGCAGTACAAGGACTTTTGGGTTACGGCCGTGGAATCAACCTCAAAGTATTTGGCAGTTCATCCGTACGGCCACCCCGAACTTACCTTTATAACCACGCTCAACAACACCGGTGCTCCACTCTACGAATCCGATGACTATACCTGCTTCGCCGGTGGCAACTTTCTCCTCGGCGGTGCCTACTTGGACCGCCAAGACTTCATAGACCTCGGCCTTGCCGTAACAGACAGCTGTCATGCACTCTTCAACTCTACAACATCCGGTCTTAATCCTCTCAGCTACGGCTGGTACGGCCCCGACAACACAGCCGCGGAACCACAGTACAACGGCAACAGCAGTACCGCCATAGCCGCAAGGGAGTATTTCGACGAACACGGCTACTTCATCCGTCTTGACGCCTGGGGTGCCTTGTACACGCTGTATCCAGAGCCGATCGAGAGCATGATGTATGCGTGGCGGATCACCGGAGACACGACGTGGCAAGAATATAGCTGGGAGGTCTTCCAAAGCTTACAGGCCGATGGAAATCGACCACCTGTGGCCATGTCCAGTCTGACGGATGTCACGCAGCCGCGAGCTGGTGGACAGTTTAATGATATTCCTAGGTACGTCTCAGGGGTATGCAACGCTATAGAGAGAAAGCACTGACAGATGCAGCTACTACTTCGCGGAGACGCTGAAGTACTTCTACCTTACATTTTCGGACACCAACCTGGTCAGCTTGGACGACTTCACGTAAGTGTCATGCTAGGGGTCATGTTATAACAGCAACAAGTACTGACCTCTATCTCAGCTTCAATACAGAAGGCCACCCCCTGAGGGTGCAACGTGGAACTTGCTCTACGAGTGGTCGGCATTGATGCGTTCATAATCAAGGTTCATACGCAGGGTCTACGACACGGCATCATCGAACTAATTCAATTGTCCCTTCAAATACTGTTATGAAAATGGGAAGTAGCGGTCCCGCCAGTGGGTGGGAAACAGTATCATTATCACTTTTCATCGTCTTTCCCAACCTGTTAAGCATTGCTACAGGTCTGCAACGCAGCTACAAGAGTACGGGCTCTACTGACCCAAGAGCTCCGGATGATAGTCGTAGAGTGCGAGAACCGTCTTGTTAGGAAGTCGTACTTGGTCGTCCGAAGAGAACCAGCTCCAGGAAGGGGCACGCCCCTGACAGCTTCCGGTCGTTGTGGCGGTGATGACCACCGATAGCCCTGCTTCCTGCATAAGGAATCAATGTCAACCTGCCCACCCGTTTGCATGCATTGGAGACACCGTCAGAGCGTTGCATCAGACAACAAAATGGTGATCGATACCAACCTGAACCGTGTTGACTTGATGCAAAGAACATCAGGCGAGAGACGGAACGGTCGGGAGAAAGATCTCGTACCTAGTCCGCGCGCTATGGCGCATATCGAATGTGCTTGTTGCTAACTTCCTGTATGTTCTTGGCCATGTGCGACTATATACCGAAAGAGCAGCCGCTGATAAAGCACTTTGTCGTGATTAGGGCCGAACGCCGAAAAGACCCAGCCTGACGCCCCAATCTGGCATGAACGGGTGTCGGCGACGGCGTGCGCAGGCTCCGATGCAACCTTTCAGATTAGCGTATACGAGCTGGAACTTGCCCCAGGATAACCAGAGTCATTTGTCAGCTAAAGCCATACAGCTAGATCGCAATCAATTGGCGTTCGCAAGCTACTTAGGAGAAGTACGGACTTTCGAGATCCGAAACACCGCTCTCCTGCATTATAGCCAGGCAACGGGACACTCCCTTTGACATCCGCTATATAGAAACATACATCGTGCCTCCCAGGTACTTAGTATGTGACCTTAATAACTTGTCAGTGAACTCGAGTTCGACATTAGAACGCATTTGGACAAAAGCTCGACGCACCCTCCACGATGACGGATCTCAATCACCCCGGTACCATTGAAAGAACAATAGCCTTATCAGAAATCCACGTCACTCTCGGAGCCTACGCTATCGCCGCACGAGACTCTAGCACCCTGGAAGAAAAGCTCGATAGCTTGACGTCCGACGCCGAAGTCGATCTTCCCATTGGACTTCGCTTGAAGTTCAAGGACTTCTTTACAGGCACCGCAGTCAAACTAGACCCATACTTTCGCCATCATGTCACTTCAATAGCTGTCAGGCTCACAGGCCACGACACGGCCGAAGCTGTATCGCAGGTCGTTGCGTTCACTGGACAGGCTCAGCCTGATCATTGGGGCGAGTGGAAAGATACATTGGTCAAGGTGGAAGGTGGGAGGTGGTTGATCAAGGAGAAGATTATTGTTGTGGATGGTTGGAATCCGAAGGGGTGGTATGCGGGTGCGTTTGGGGAAATGAAGCATCGAGATCACAATGAATCAAAATAATTCGAGGTCTGATTTCATCGAGAAACACGCGAATACAGTTTGAGGTCTTGGCGGACGCGCATCATGCTCAGGAAGTCCGTCTTAGCAGCATCGTTGCTAAGAAGATGTCGGCATTGAGACCTCGCACCCGATGCCGGCACAAAATTCTCTGGCTTTTGCTCACGGTACGATTTATTATGACTGCAGCCCGCATCGTCTGTCCTCACATTGCTTTGAAAGAGTATGTAGATTCTGTAGTGCTACGTCAAGACCCCGTTGGGAAAAGTTTTCGGTGTGAGCACGTTCAGCAACATCCCCACGCCATTGCTCCATTGTTGCACGTACGCTTTGTTGTCGCATGAAGAAGGCTTAGGCAAGTGCAATGTTTGTGATCTTAGGAGCGTACCAGCCTCCCTCGAAGAGGCTTCTGCGTGGCAACGTACTTTCCGTCCTGCTCCCGACGATAATTCCAATGTCGTGTCCCCTGGACAACTCCAATCGTCGAGAGGAGAGTATTGTATGAGGTGTGCTGAGATGCGTACGTCTAAAGCAGACACATTGCATGCCTCCATAAGATCGAAGAGCTTGCAAGAGCAATCACGATGCCCTTTTTCTCGACTGCAGCGATTTTGCAAGCCTCATTAACGTCTGAGACATGCTTTTGCGATTGAGCCTCGCCCGTATCAGATGCCGGACCATACTTGGAGCACATCGATAAACCACTCTGATTAGAGTATGCGAGATCGATGTTACGCAACTTGAATATGCCTGCTGTGGCTACAATCTTGATTCGACGCAAGTTCTTCGCGTTCTCTCGTACGATGTCAGTCATCCACTGCATGAACTTCCGCCGTACTTCTGCTGCGTCGTTTACGCCGTCCTTGCCCTCGATCCAGAGAATGAATTCTGTGTTCGAATAGAACAAGGTCAGTGCCTCGCTTCGTATCTGAGAGGAAGCATGTAGTACTGGCGGAATGACCTGCGAGATACCCCTGGGCGGCCAGCAATGGCCAAGATCAACAGAAAATTCCCCGCTCTCCAATATTATGGTGTAGATCGAGTTCCTGGCCTCTGCGGGTAGATCGAGGAGTCGAAAAGGTTTCGCCAGAGCTTCGAGGTGCTTGGGGAAGTCCAATGAGAACCTATTCCAGTCTTGAGACATCGTGGGGGTCGTCCCCGGACATCTACACCAGACCGATGCACTGACGTGGATCTGAACCATGCCAGTCACGAGTGAGGCTTCACTGAGTGTCTCAAAACCGCCAAACAACCAACTGTAGCCTTGCAGCTCAAGCAGCTTCTCCATCGAGACTCTCCATTGCTCGTAGTCGCTTCCTTCGTACAAAAGTCCGAGACGGGCGATGTGTCCTGGCTTAGCGTCCTCGGGATAGGGCGGCATTTGTGGTTGCGGTGTCGTGGTCAAGGGCTTTTGTGTGTAACTAAAGTCCAGATGATGGCGTGAGTAGCTGGAGAAGTACGAGCGATGCACTCGTATTGATTCCAATGGTGAGGGTAGGTGGAACTGGTGAGATATGGCCAGTGATATTCGGCGTGGTGAAGGAAGCAGTAGTGTGTTGTTGTATGAGATCCAGACAGGACAGCATGAAGGACGTCGTAAATAGTCCTTGTGCACGGACGCATCATCACATGTGGTCAGTACGCCGGACTATCGCATCAAAGTGCACAAGACACATGCTAAGCACCAGCTCGAG
Source organism: Zasmidium angulare (assembly GCA_002786045.1). Taxonomy (NCBI): domain Eukaryota; kingdom Fungi; phylum Ascomycota; class Dothideomycetes; order Mycosphaerellales; family Mycosphaerellaceae; genus Zasmidium; species Zasmidium angulare. The sequence goes on from NHNX01000019.1 coordinate 191,745, forward strand.
TTAGCATGTGAACCACGTACAATCAGATGCTCACTTGAGGAAGTGATAGGTAGCCGACTTTCAGTGTCATGTGAAAGACGTAGGCCATGCTCATCGCCCGGACCTTTTCTCAAAATACGCCCTCGCCGCCTTCTCCATAACCTTCTTGACCTCCCCAGCTGGCAACTTTTCCCTCCGATCATAACTATACAGCCCGTTCATTTCCTGCTCAATGTCCGAGAACTGTGTCCACACAATCCCACATACGTGTCCCTCCTTCACAGTCCCCATGATCAGCCCCTCGACTCTCTTCAACAAGTCCTGTGCATCGCTTGCTGTTGTGTAGCCCCAGTTGCCCTTTCGAGAGTGGTCATTGCCAGAAGGCGCGATGTTGACACCGCCAAATTCGGTGCACATCACCGGAGCGCCGCGTTGGTGCTGGGAGCCGTCGTCCTCGATGGAGGCGTGAGAGTAAATCGGTGCCAGAAACATGTTCCTACCGCGTCCAATAATTTCCTTCAGAGATCTACAGCGGTCCGTCATACCATTCTCATCCGAATAGTCGTGAAACGTACTAAGATCCGTGATAACATGCTCCCAGCCACAATTATCATTGACCGGCCTTGTCGGATCATACGTCTTGGTCGTCCAGTAGAGACTCCTCACATGATCTCTCTGCCTCTTATTACCGCCAAGGTCACCATAACCCCAGCTCTCGTTGATAGGCGTCCACGTCACAATGCAAGGATGATTGACATCCCTCTTCACCATCTCCATCCACTCTTTGTCGAATCGCTTCATCATCTCTACGCTGAAATGATACGGGCTCGCCATCTCGCCCCAGACGAGGAAGCCGAGACGATCAGCCCAGTACATGAAGATGGGGTCTTCGACTTTCTGGTGCTTGCGGCAGCCGTTGATGCCCATGGCCTTGGAGAGTTCGATGTCACGCTTCAAAGCTGCCGGGGTTGGCGGTGTCATGAGGGTGTCGGGCCAGTAGCCTTGGTCAAGAAAGAGGGCCTGGAAGTAAGGCTTGCCGTTGAGCCAGAAGGTGCTATCGCCGGTGGTCCAGTCAAGGGAGCGCATGCCGGTCGTTGTTTTGACTTCGTCGAGAAGGCGGTTGCCTGGGCCCAACAGGCGAATGGTGATGTCGTAGAGGAAGGGACATTCGGGGGACCAGAGGGCGACGCCGTTCCTCCAGCAGCGCTCATCGTGGAGCGGTGCAGCTGTGGCAAACTCTGATGGAAGCATCTGGATGTGTTGCTGGGATAGCCGAGTGTTCACATTGTCCATCCTCACAAAGTCCTCTTCTCGCTTCAAGTCCATCTTACCAGTGCCAACCACGACCCCACCCAAGCTCGTCTGAACCTCGATTGAAAGCGGCTGATCAACTCTCCTCCCAAAAGTGCAGACTCTAGCGTCCAGAACGCCCCTCTCAATCTCATTCGAGCGCAGAATAGTCCCATAGCTCCCATCGACAATCCTCGCGGGTGGCACACTCTCCAACCACACGCTCTGCCAGATCCCACTTGAAGGCGTGTAGAAGATACTCTCGGGCTGTGGTCCCCAATACTGTTTCCCTCTGGGCTGTGCAAGGTCGAATGCCGAGTCAAAGACCCTGACGGTCAGTCGATATGTACTGGAGGAAGAAAGCTGAACCGCTTCCGTAATGTCCAGATCGAAGGGCACATGGCCGCCAGCATGCTCGCCTACATACTGTCCATCCAGCCAGACCTTAGCGTGGTAATCGACAGCGCCGAATCGGAGCAGCAAGCGGTAATGCTCAGATTTCTCTTCGTGGCTGCGCAGGTCTTCGATTCGACGTTCGTACCACAAGACCTGATGTACACCTCGCTCATTGATTCCTGAAGCCGGTGCCTGGAAGACAAAAGGAACTTGGATCGTCCTCTTCCCAGTGGATTTGCCGTCGCCGGAGGCGGCATGTGTGGGGATACCGTTGTGATGCCAGCCGGAGAGGAGACCGCTGTCGTCATCGTCAAAAAGAAAGTCCCACGGGCCGTTGAGACTCTCCCAATGCAGTGCGGTTCTCTGAAAGTCTGGGCGAGGATATCCGGGTGATGGTGAGGCCATTGTATGGCTCGGGCGAGAGTGGTGCGGGATGGCGGGCTGTTGGGCGGGGAAGTGTTGATGGCGGTCGTTGAGTGAGTCTTTGGCGGATTTTACGAGTTTTGACAGTCGCAAGGACATATCAATTGATGAGAAGATCGAGGCGCGTTCGAGAGGATATAGTTCAAGGTTGATGTGATGTTGGTGTAACGTGGACGATGTGATGCGTTCGTCGGCTCCACTTGCCAAGTTCGATGCCTGCGACAACTCTAAATCGGCCGACCACAATGGGATATAGTCCTCAGCCTTGTCGTCATGCCAGGCAACCAGGCAAGTGAGGCACTTTGGGCCAGGACTGTCAGCATTTAGGTATCCTAGACTACGGCGAACGAACGAGATTTTCAAAGTCAAATTGGAAAACATCTCCGCGACTTGCCAAGTGTCTCTGTGGCTGTTACTGCAATTGTGAGAGTGGTCGCTACGAGAAAGAAAGAGAAAACAGGCCGCATGTTTCGTTGCTCTAGCCCCGTTGAAGCAACGATGCTCGCTGACGGACCCTCACTGTCGTGCTCGGCGGCATTGTCAAGTCCCCGAATGTGACAAACTCAGGCCTCTCCCTCAACGTCTCAAATTCATAATGAACCAATACATGCCCAAGCATCAATTTGAGCATCTGCACGGCGAAGAATCGTCCTGGACATGCATGCCTGTGGAGTCAAATCAGCTTCCAATCAAACCATTGTAGACATCGAGCACGTACCTGCCAATGGAGAATGACAAGAACGACTCATCGACATGCGAAGCACTCTTCTGCTTCGTGCCAATCTTCACAGCATCCTCATAGAACCTCAATGGCTTGAACTCCACACAGTCTTCATAGACGTCAACATCCCTCATGACGAAACTCGTACTTGCCGTCGAGATATGACATCCCTGTGGCAAGACGAGTCCGTCCGGCGTGGTCAACCCTCCCGGCTTGACGACTTCTTTCGGAATCCCTTTCGCGAACATCGGATTCAGTCGCATGCTCTCCCTTATCACCGAATCCAGTTTGACCATCTCTCTCGTGGCGTATGGGTCCGCTTCGAGCTTTGGCATGACCCTTTCTGCTTCCTCGACAAGGGCAGGAATGACTTCATGGCCTGTAGAGTACGAGAGGAGGTCGAAAAGGATCGTGGCAGCAGTATTCTGCGTCGTGTGCTGGGCGAACATGTTATAGAGCATTGTGCGACCGAGGATGTTGTTCAGATCCTTTGCATGAGGACCTGCCTCTCGATGGGCACTTTCGATGACCCACTGCATGAGATCGTTCTCTTCGCCCTTGCTGTCTGTTTTGTGCAGCGTCTTGACTCTCTCGTTGAGCGTAGGGAAGACCAGCAGTCCCACTCTCCACCTCAAGAACTTGACTGGCAGCGCCAGCACTCTACCGGCAAGCGGCTTCAGCCACCTCGGACAGAGCTGCCCAAATATCAACCCGCAGTACCCAAAGCCCATCTCCCAAGCATGCAATCGGTCCAGGTAGCGCTCATCGTGCGCCAGTGCCTTCCCAACAACAGCGCGACTCACACTTTCACTAGCAACTTCCTTCATGACCGTGGACAGCTCGACGTCTTGCCACGTTTCGCCACCAGCGCCTAGCTCCCTACTAAAGCTGCCATCGATCTCCTCCAGTAGAACAGTTGTGAGCCGGCCGATGTTCCTCGTCAAATCCCGAGCAATGACACTAAAGTCGTGGCAAGCTGCCGAATCCGGGCCATGTGCGAAGTACTGTGGTCCGGTGAGATCGTCCTGGATCGTCACTGTGCTCAATACATCCTCTGGCTGAGAGACAAGCCATCGGGTCTGAGACGGTGGCAAAACCACGACTGGCCAGTGGAGAGAGGGGAGGATAAAGGGCTTGTTGTGTCTGCTGTACTGAGACGCGATATAAGGTCAACTTGTCACACGTTCTGTGGTGCAGGACAAACCTTCTCATATCCATCTTGGATCACTGTTCGTTTCACCGAGAGCTCTCGGAGGGTAGCTCTGAACTTCGGCAGGAGCTCGTTTCTGAGACCGATCCATGGCAGGTGAGATGGAATCGGGGCGAGGTAGACTCGGGCGAGGTGGAGACCTGTGATCCAAAGAATCGAGAGTGCGATGATCAGTGCGACTGGAAGGACGAGATACTTGAAGACGATATGAAAGACGTGAGCGGCAGGAGGTAGGTCCATTTTGGGGACTTAAGACGGACGGTCGGTTTCCTTGTAAGCAAGAAAGCAGTGAGTACTTATCAGTCCGCATACAAGAGTCGTCTGACTTCTCTTTCCAGTCTGAGCGCGACAAGGCCGGTAATGGCCGCATTGCCCTGTTGTTCATGTCATGCAGCAGAAGTTCATGCGGTGCAAAAGGAGTAGGCATTTCGTCTGAGCTTGCTGGCGGCGGGCCAGAGGCATCATCGGCAAAACCTTCCCCGCGGCCAGAGCGCTCCAACTTCACCTCAAATTTCGTTCCAGGACCTGCCTTTGAAAGCCACTTCCAAAATGTTCGCAGTGAAAGGATGGAACGTCGACGCAAGCTCACTGAAACCACAGACACAAGGTCCAAAGGCAAATGAGACGAAGCAGGGAAAGAAGCGAAAGCGCGGAGGAGATGGAGCCGCAGAGAAGAGCGAGGATGTTGGGAAGCTTTGGGATCAGCATATTGAGGGCAAAGAGGTGGTGAAAGCGACGAAGAAAGGAGACAAGAAGCAGAAAGTGGATAAGAGCGAGGTCCGCCCTAGCCATGGAAAAGATGCTGGAGAGGCAAAGAGAGAGCAAGACGCACAGATCGGAGCAGAAACGCAAGATATGGATGAGATCAAGAAAGAGAAGAAGGCCAGGAAGAAAGAGCGGCAAGTGAAGAACAGGGATAAGCGGCAGTCGGACGAAGCAATACAGTCACATACACAACCCAGCGCATCTGCACCCAAGCCCACCCAGCCATCAAAGCCTGCCAGCATACCCACCCTGCCCACAGGCGCAAAGCTCACCCCAATGCAATCCGCCATGCGCCAAAAGCTCATCTCCGCCCGATTCCGCCATCTAAACCAAACGCTGTACACAGAGCCCTCTACCAAGGCCCTCGACCTCTTCGACCAGAACCCCGAAATGTTCGAGGACTACCATTCCGGTTTCCGGCAACAAGTCACAACCTGGCCTGAGAACCCCGTTGATAACTTTATAGCCACGATCCAGGCGAGGGGGAAAGTCCGATTACAATCGCAGAAAAAAGCTTTTAAGAAGCCCCAGAACCCCACCCAAACCAACAGCGACGATATTCGCGGTCTTCCACCCCTCCCCCGAACCCATGGAACTGCCATAATAGCCGACCTAGGCTGTGGCGACGCCCGCCTCGCCCAGACCCTCAAATCTCAAAACCTCCTGCAAAACCTTCAACTCAAAATCTTCTCCTACGACCTGCACTCACCATCTGCTCTCGTCACTAAAGCCGACATAGCAGCCCTGCCAACACCCTCAGGAACAGTTGATGTCGCAATCTTCTGCCTGGCCCTAATGGGCACGAACTGGATATCGTTCATCGAGGAGGCATACAGGATTCTGCATTGGAAGGGAGAATTGTGGGTCAGTGAGATCAAGAGTAGGTTTGGCAGGGTAGGGGGAGGGAAGCCAAAGGTGGTGGAGCACAGTGTGGGCGGGAAGAGAAAGGCGGCGGCGTTGAAGAAGGCTCAAGATGCGAAGTCGCGCGACGCAGCGGAAGTCAATGAGAGCGAAGCGCTGGCTGTGGAGGTCGATGGGGTGGAGACGCCCAACCAGGAAACCGACGTCTCTGGCTTCGTCGATGTGTTGCGACGGAGAGGCTTCCTACTCAAGGACGGCGAGAAGAGTATTGATCTGAGCAATAAAATGTTCGTGAAGATGGAGTTTATCAAGGCAGCGCCGGCGCTGAAGGGGAAGAATGCGGAGAAAGAGAGAGATGGGGAGAGGAAGCCGGTGGAGAGGTTCAAGAAGGCGAAGTTCTTGGATGAGAAGGATAAGGACGATGTGCTGACGGAAGATGAGGGCAAGGTGTTGAAGCCTTGTTTATACAAGATCAGATGAGGATGGAGAGGTATGCAGAAACGGGTCTGTGTGGCATTGCTTCCATTTCGAGACTCATTCAAGTATCTTACAATCTGGATCGAACAGCCAACGACGCTCGGTCTTGCCTGCATCAATCCGTTGGGCACAACTCCCTCCCATGTCTCCTACAGTGGCGTCGCTCGTGGAGTTGAGCTATCAGCGGTGTGAGACGCAGTCGTCCTCATGGGTTAGCCCTTCGTTGGGCCAGTGTCGATCACCTCGACGTAGTAGGTTCCATCTTGAACCTCTTCCATCTCCTCACTGCTGAGAATCTTGCGAGCGCAGTATCTAAGCACCCACTCGAAGTTACGCTTGCCGGTGTCGCCAAACCAGTCCGTCTCATGGCTCTTTCGGATATGCAGTGCCATGCCAGGGACTCCAGCGATCATCCTCGGAAAGGGAAGGCCGATATGATTGCCACCACAGAAGCAGCAAGCTAGCTCCATGACTTGATCACCTACGACAACTATGTTGTCGTAGTTGTGGTTTGGTGTGGTATGAAAGACTCTGTATTTCGTGCTGGGGTGTCCTTTTGGTAAAGATGACACTTGTCCATTGGATGATGTTGGAGCGGAAGCCAAGGCTGTGGGAGTCAACGTTGTCGGTAGCTCTGCCATTGGCGTCGGTGTCACGAGGCCGACGTTTTCTTGCGCCAAATCCTGGATATGGGTCAGCACTGGTATTGAGATACTCACTGCCCGAGTTCTTACCTGGCGATCGCGAACGTGGATCACCTCGACTATGTACGTTCCAGCCTGAACCTGTCGTATCTCTGACTGCAGCAAGATTTTCTTGACACAATTCTTCACTATCCAGTCCTCTCCGCGCCTACCCCGATCCGCAGAGACCTCTTTGTCGTGGGCCAGCTGTATGTGGGACTGAAGACCACGGACGCCGGAGCACGCTTTCCAACTGCCAGCAGCTACACCGTATCTCTTGACATGATTACCGCCGCAAAAGTAGCAAGCTAGCTCGACGATGTGACCACCCACCTCGACGATCATGTCGTAAGTGTTCTCCGGGGTGCGATGAAAGATCTCGAATTTGCATTTCTTTGCCTGAGTCACAGCCGTGGGGGCTGGCGCGGTGAAAGCCGGTGCGGTGGGTGAAGGCACTTCGCTGGCCTCCGACTTCAGCACGCCCCGTCTTGTGTTGCTCCTGCCTATCGCTCTTCGAAGGCCATCGCCCTCACCGTCTGATGAAGACTCACGCCTCGCCCACGATGGACGCTTCTTGCGCTTCTTCGACTTTGTCGCTGGTCGCGTTGAGGTCAATGTGCTTGCCGTATTGACCTCATCGACGTTTTCCGCACGGGTACGACGAGACATCGGAGCAGTGTCTTGAGTGATGTGGCGAGCTGGACCTTGGCCAAAAGGTGCCGCGACGGCGACATTGTTCGTTTGCTGCAAAGTCAGTCCATGTGCTCAGACCGTCAGCAGTCTGCCACTCACTTGTCGCTGCGTGCCATGACCAGGCACAGGACGATTGTAGCTTGGAGCTGAGAGCGGAAGTGATGGAAGACTGGTATCATGCTTGTCTTCTTCGTCGATGATCTCCAGCAACTGCTTGTTGAGAGCGACCTGCTCTTGGAGAAGCTGTTTACGCTGCAGCCGACGCTCGTGGGCGGCTTCATCTTCTGGCGGCGCCATATTGGTGGTGGCCGTCGTCGCGATGAAGTTGCTGCAGGTGATTGTGGAAGGCCAGCTCAGCCAGCCAGCTATATGAGTGAAACTGCGCAATGTTGATGTTTGAGATTTGGCGCTAGGCTCGCTAGTGCATACTGGCTTCGCGCAGCGACGAATGCGGAAGGAGCGCAATGTGGAAGTTTGATCCTGACTTGTGTGCACTCAAGAACACATCAAAGTCAGGAGAACTGACTTATTGTGGGATCAGCACATGTCTGCTCAGAACGTGCGAAGCGATGTCGAATCTGAACGGATACCTAAGGTACGCAAGGACCTTACGAGCACCAAACACTGCCATGCTATCGGGCCATGCCCAGCGACTACCATAGTAAGGCCGTCCGGAACGCAAGACCATCCAATGCAGAGAGAATCAACTGCTCGGAAAATATAACGTAAAAAGAGATCTCCAGGCACATATCCATGGACCATGTTCAGCACACGGATTCGTCTAGCCCAAGAAGAAGAGGACGAATCTGGGCTAGGATCTGTATTCGCGGACAGGATTCGTGCTCTCTCAGCAAACATAACGTCGCAAGGAGACCAGCGTACACTACTGCGTCAACGCCACGCAAGGTATCGACGTCGTAGAGTGCATTGGCCCGTTGGATCGGATTGGGTTTCTCGACGAGGTTGTTGAGTTCAGCCCCACACGTGCTCTTCTGTGCTAAAGAGGGCGACAAGCAAGTGAATGGAACACAGCAAGAAGCAATAACAGCAGTCGCAATCCACATGTACCGGCAGGCAAGCGCCTCGGCATCGCTGTGCCGTGGCAGTACAAGATGCAGGCACGCCTTCGTGAGTACAACGCGGCTTCCAAAGCGTCACTATGTTCATTCCAGCCGCACTTCCTTGTATTCGACTGTGTCAAGGCAACCCTAAGACAAGCATGGCTGATCTTCGCATGCTATCCTAACTTGATAAGAACCGATTCCGGGGCGACCTCTCGTACTCATCGCGCCAGTGAGACCATTCGCCGCTCAAAAAGCCTGTCACTGAGCGTCACCGATCCAGGACGCGAAGTTAAAGACGGACACAGGGCTGCCACTAAACAACAAAACCACTACTTGGATCCATGGAGTTCGTTGCAGTTGCAATGGGAAGTGTGGGCCTTCGTTTGTTTCAGCGACCTGGGTCGCATGAGCTTACATCAGGGATTGCATAAATTCGCATTGACAGTCTTGCCGCTCGTTACGAGCCCCAGAGTGTCGCAAGCAGTAGGAGGCTGATTCGACCGTCACTACATTCGCAATGGGCAGCCCTCTGGGGTTTGTGCGGCTGAAAACCCACGAGGTGGCGACATCGCTGCGAGCTGTGCGAGCTCAGCCTTAGCCGCATCCTTAGCACACAGATTCTGACGAGGGCCGATTGCTAAATCGCAATCCTTCGAGGAAAGCGCGGCCTGGTATTGGCTTCTTGGGGTCGTGGGGTTATGTTGGTCAAATATGCTACAATGGCCGATGAGTTCACCAGATCTCATTCCACTCTCGGATCGATAGGGGCTCCGACCCCGTTCGCTCTGCGAAGATCGAGCCAAAGGGGATGGTAGCGCACCAAACTATGTTCTTACACACCAACGCACTGCATCGTAGGAGCGCGCGCCTCATTACAAATCCGTAGGAGCATTGAAGATGGGGTTGTCATATAGGTCTCGTTGACAGCCAGTTCGACTTTTAGCGGCAAATCTTGCCCCTTGCGAGTCTCCTCTTGCGACCGTCGAAGTCTCTACCAGCCCGCTTCACAAGACAAGACGATGAATCGGACCATGGACTTTAATATGCAAGGCAGCGCAGTCGACTCCCACACCAGCATCGATGGCCTCGAGAAACGGGCAGAACGCGCCGCCGAAGAGATGGGCAATGATGAAGATTGGGAGAAGTCGAGACATGTACGATCGTGCAAGTAGCTCTATTCAAGATGGACTATGTTGATATAAGATAGAACGCGAGAAATTGGCCGCCGTGGAAGAAAGCATATGCGACCTTGGCCGTAATGTCTATCCTGATCTCGACGTCAGCGGGCATCTCGATCATAGCTCCAGCAGCTCCAGACATCCAGGTCAAATTCGGCGTCGGACGTACGGCCTCACTGGTGCCCGTCAGTCTCTACAGCGTTGGCATCGCGTTGGGACCGACTCTGGGTGCCCCCATCTCGGAGACATTGGGTCGCAACGTCGTGTATCGGCTTAGCTGCGTGGGGTTCATGTGAGTATGTCTGAGGGATCTTCTGTTCATTCATAATGCTTTGCAGGCTCTTTACCATGGGCGCTGGCTTCAGTCCGACCTTTGGCGGCCTTCTGGTCTTACGTTTCCTCGCCGGAGTGATGGCAGGCCCTGCACTTGCGATTGCTGCAGGTTCTGGCGCCGATGTCTTCGCTCCGGAAGGAATGGTGGTCCCTCTGTCAATCGGTGAGCACTCGTCGATAAACACGCATACTTGCATCTGCTAATAATGGTTGGTGCTCCAAGCCATTCAAGGTGCATTCCTTGGCTCTGGTGAGTTTTACCGGGCCATTCATGCCTCACAGGCCTGTGCTCACTGACGAGAATACAGCCTTAGGTCCAATTATAGGCGGCTTCGCAGCCTACTACAAAGGCTACAAGTGGACTCAGTGGACGCTAATCTTCCTCACTCTGATCACATTCGCTATACTCCTCCCGCTCGAGGAGACATATGGCAAGGCGATCAGGAAGAAACTGGCGAAGAAACAGAAGTCCTCGCAGCCTGAAACCCCTGGCCCTAAAGGACTACAAGCCTTAAAACTTATCTTCACAATAACGCTCCTTCGGCCTCTGCACATGCTGGTCGCCGAGCCCATTGTGATCTTCCTGGCCATATATAACGCATATGTCACGGCGGTCCTCTTCTGCTTCTTTGCCTCCTTCCCGGTGGTCTTTTCGACTGTATACGGCTTCAACGCTTGGCAATCTGGACTGGCTTTTGTTGGAGTATTGGTTGGCTTTCCCATTGCCTCTGTGACCTCGATCATGCTGTATAAATGGGTCCACCAGCCGAAACTACGACGGGCTCGTGAAGCTGGGCAAAACATCATCGGGCCCGAGCAACATCTGTACCCAGCTATGATCGGCTCTTTCGGCATCACTATCGGGTCAGTCACGACGTGTCTGTCATAGCGTATGGAGGAGCATGACTGACACAGCTGTAGTCTCTTCTGGTATGCTTGGACTGCGCGTCCGAGCATCCATTGGATGTCCCCTATCATCGCTAGTGTATTCTTTGCCTGGGGCCAGCTATCGCTGTGGATATCGACAATCTTGTATACGATCCAGGCGTACGGTTCTTTGACAACAGCATCTGCCACAGCAGCTATCGGTATATGCCGGTATCTACTTGGTGCTGCTTTTCCATTGTTCACTGTCCAGGTATGAGGCCGTAATGTTTGATTACACAGTCACATGTACTGATCCTGGGCTAGATGTACGAGGATCTGGGAGTGGCATGGGCGACGAGCCTGTTGGCTTTTCTCAGCTTGCCGCTCATCCCCATACCGTGGTGTGTTGAGAACACTTGTGCCTACGAAGAGCTCACGAGCTTGATACTAATGTCAGAACAGGATCCTCTTCAAGTACGGTCCGAAGATGAGACAAATGAGCCGATTCGACAGCGTAAAGGATATGTAACGTAGCTGTAGTAGTCAGACAGCAGCACAGCTAGGATCTACCGAGTCAGAACAGCAAGACAGAGTGGTCCATGCAGCTCAATGAGAAACTTTGGGGTGGTTTGGTGCTGCTCGTGGTCAAGTTGCTCCTACTCCATCTAAGTCAGTCTTGAAGCCTTCTGAAAAGTCCTGCCCTTCACTTCTACCGCTACAAATCAAGCATCCCGCAGTGTTTTGGCTCGTGAAGTAGAGGCACGTGGAGGAAGAAGCAGAAGCTTTTCAATTTGTTATTACGTGCGCTGGCGCTGAGAATCCACAACAGCATTTCTCGTGACCAATCCGTTAGGTAGGTCCTTACGAAGGTCGTCTGGGTCAGATTCCAGTCGAGCGAAGTCCAGAGTTTGGCCGCAAGACTCGCCACGCCATCCAGGATGTAAAGTCGTTGAGGGTCTTGTAGACACTGGTCTGGCATCGCGACAGTTTTACCGAGAGCATGGCCAGTTGTAATACTGTCACCAAGCTGGTGGCTATTGGTGGGCATTGATGGGTGCAATAGTTTGGTTGCGACTATTGTTGGGTACCTTTGAGCGAGACAAGGGTGCATGTTCAGTGACGTCTGGAGGTTACAGTCTGATGTCCGGTCATGGTCTATGTCGTCGTAAGTGCGCTGTCGGCCTGTTTGATATGTCGATCTTGTCCTCGTCTATATCTTGAAAGCCACGTCGATGGTCTTCGCTAGTCTAGCGCTGAAATGCTTCGACACGTCTTCGATAGGAAAAGGCAGTGTAGAGCCAGAGCTGGTAGGGCTGTCGTAGACAAAGGATAACCTATCAAGCCCTTCCTTTCGTTCCTTGTAGAAGCCCGCCTGATTTATGGATCTCAATGCAGTATTGAGCACGCCGCGCTCCCCGTTCCAGCAATAGCGGTCATCCAGAGCTGGGGCGATGTCGGAGTGGAAGACTTTCACGACTAGAGTCTTCAATTTCTTGAGATCACCAAGCAGGCTCAAAGCGTAGGCTGAATCGTGCCGATCAGCCCCCGAGTATATCACATGGTGAATGTAGTGAGCACCGGGGACGAATTTTAAGTCAGTGGCGAAGTTCTGAGCACTGGTGTAGTCGGTGAATTCGAAAGTGCCCTTTCCGTACATGACTGGGAGGGCCTCGTTGTAAATCATCTGATTGACACGCAGAAGAGCGGCACCGTGTGGGCCAAGAAACCCCTTGTTTGTAAGTCGAGCCGAGTAATTAGAGTGCTTGAGGGACCTGAGAGCACTCGGGTTGACTACAGTACCGCGTACTAGCGAGTACTCGTACACCATCTCGCGCAACTCGGGTGGGAGCTTCTCGAATGGGAAGGTCTTCTCTTGGTTGTTCTCAGGCGGCACGAACGGCGACTTTGCCGGAGAAGTCTTCTCGGGTGTCTCGCTGGGTATTCTGTTGGACGTCGTGTCCGTCATTGTCTTCTTAAATGCCTTGCTGGTCGTCTCATTGGCTAATGTGTCCTGTGGTTTCTTCTTGGCCACCTTTCCAGGTCCTTTCATGGTCGCTTTGCTGGGTGACTTCTTTCGTGCCATTCTCGGAGGCTTGGTGAGTAAGCGTGTTTGACTGGCTGTCTGTGAGGCGACTCGATAGGCTGCGAATGTGAGGTGCGCTGCTTTGGTGTTCTACTACCGCAGGGTTCCGTCCTTACGTTCCTGCGAGCGACTGTGTTGCAGGCGCACGGTGTCGAATGGCGATGTCGAGGGCGGTTCTGGTCAGGCGAGGCTGACGTGTGGATGTGCTTTAGAATGTGGTGCAGGCGTTGTTGCCAGTCGCAACCCGTGAAGTGCGGGGGACATGAAAGTCACAGGAAGGAGCTGGTGGAGTTTCCGATGTGGTGCAAACATGTGACAGAGCGCAGCTCGGCTGTCGGCGGTCAGTCGATCTCCCTCAAAAGCACCCATCCGCCAAGACTCCACTGCCCCTAACACTTCCCGTCCGATAACAGACCCATCCTCCTGCTCTCTTATCCCACTCCAAGATCGTCACACTTTCTCTCCTCAAACTTCCTTCCCACCCCTCGCCTCTCACCCTTCCCATCTTTCCCGTGACCCCCAAAATCACCGTGACCCAGACTGTCGCCCTCCGCCTTTCATTCCCTAACCTCACGCTGAAGTTCCCGACCTCACATTTCAGACCAGGATTGCTTTCGATCCACTGCCGAATGTGAAGAAGGTGCGTATCGCGGTCGAGCGACGCTTGGGACGGATGGTCAGGGAGTTCGGTCGTGGATGTAAAGTCGGGGGAGAGGTGGGAGAGGGAAGTAGAGGTGAAGATCTTGTGGTTCAACAGAGCGAAGGTTTGCTGCGTTAGGGAGCACAAGTGAGTTGCGAGGCGGATGTCGAAGGCAGTCACCGTGCCTGTGGGAGTGAAGATGGAGGATTCGTCGATAGGTGGCAGTGTTGGGATGGAGGATGTAGGGGTTTCGGGAGGGGTGTATACTTGTTTGTCGTTGCCATCCTCTTCCTTGTGCATCCTGAGATTCGAGTTCGCATTGTTTAGAGGTGAGGTTGGCTGACAACTTGACATCTGGAGCGACGATCCTTTCGTGGGGCGATTCGCCACTCAACGGAGTTCTCGGCGCCGGAACTGGGCATGAGAACAACATCAACTTTTGCCTTGAGACTGTGGTCGGTTATATACGTCCTGCCTAAGTATGCCTCAGTGGAAGTGATTATAAAGTACTGGCTGTATTATCGGCAAACGCACACCTTAGTCGATCTTGTCCATCGTACACCATGCATGCATTCCGAAAGACCTCCATGCAGTAGAAAGAAGAGAGTTCCAACGCCATCGCTCGTGCACCAGATTCCGTCGCCCAAAACACGAAAACGCTCAAACAAAGCTTTTAGTCGGATGTCCTTCGTCGTTGATTCAGTCGTGAAGTCATTAGTCGTAGTGATTAGTCCCGCAGTCATCCCGCAGCCACCATGGCCATCACAACTGCACCCAGCCTGCGTCCACGGCCCTCAAATACTCCTCCTCCCAAACGGCATCCCAGTTGTTATGATCGTCCTCCTTGCCGTACACCCCAGTCGTTCCATAGGGCCCCTTCGTACTGACTTGCCTCGCCCTCGGCCATTGCCCGCCACTCCTCACCTCAGCCAGGACAAAGTCTCCATGCACAAGGTTCTTCTCGGGCTCGAAGATACACCCAGCGAAAAAGAGCTCGATAGAAAGTTTATGGTGGACGCGCTGACGGGCAGAGATGAGGGTCCGGGCGGAGGAGAGGGTTTGTCGGAGTTTAGATGCGCGGATGGAGGCAGGCGTGTTGCTGTCGCAGCCGCAGAGGTCGGTAGCGCGGACTTGGCACTCACCGTCCCATTGGACTTCAGGGTTGCTGAAGAGGGTGGCGCACATGTAGGGCACGGAAATAGAGAGATCGCGCATCTTGGGAAGGCTAGTGAGGAGGTCGCAGATGTGTTCGTTGGTGGAAAGGTGGCCTGGGTAGGGGTGGTAGAAGCCATCATCAGAGCGGGGCGAGTGTTCGAGGACTTGGAGGGTGGCTTGGGAAGCTTTGACCAGAGCCAGCATACCAGCGACGGAGATTGTGGAGAGGTTGGTGAAGTCAAGGGCTTCGAGGTTTTTGGCTGTGCGGGCGATGAGTTGCAGATCCTCGTCGCAGACGGGCTTGTGCAAGGTATTGCCGAAGAACTTGAGCCGCTTCAAGGCGTTGAAGTCGACCCTGCTATCGGCAAGGGCGTTTGGCGAGTTGTCTTTCTCAAGAGCAGTGGCTTGATCTTTTGGGAGGCAGACAGCTTGCAACTCCAATGAGTGCAAAGCAGTGCCATGGCCAGTGTTGACATTGAGGAGGTCGACCCAATCTTCGGCAGTGCTTCGCCGAAGGACCGTCCACGGCACACTGAGGAATTGCAGCTCTGAGCATTCAGACACGATGGACAGGATCATCTTGTCCGTCTCGGCGGTGTGGTAGCCGTTGAACCACAGGCGTCGTACATGCTTGGTCAGATGCGGGTTGCTCGCAAAGACTCGATCCGTGCCCTTCAGCGTGGCATAGGGGTCGCAGTAGACAGCTTGACCAGAAGGATGGTCGATCAATTCGTACAGGCTCATCTTCCGACGAGTGTGCGACAAGTTGGCCCATCGCTCGCCACCGCGCCATTTGCGCTCGAAGACATTCTCTAGGTTATAGGAGAGGGCCCAGTCGTGCCATACCGAACAGGCCTGGCGGATGGAAGAGGTGGCATCCCAGCGTAGAGACTCGGCAGTCACAGGCCCGCGCACATATTTCTGGAGCTTGGCGCGCTCGAGAGGCAGCGGCGCCTGACTGAGGCCGTAGGTGAAAGTCTCGCCGTTGTGTTCGTTGGCCTTGGTGGCGAGCAGTAGGATATCAGAGAGGATCTCGTGCGGGAGGTCGTTGATGTGCATCCTAGGTGAAGCAGCAGTAGTGGTAGTAGCTGGCTAGTAGTGGCGGCAGTAGCGTGGAGTAGATGAAAGGGTGAGTGAGAGTGCTTGGTCAAAGAAAGAGCTCTGAGTGGGTGCAGATAAGAAAGAGCAGAGTCTTTGTCAATGAAACTTAAGTCAAGGAAGGGGGCGTGGCGAGCAGCAGCAGACATATGAATCATATGTAAAGCCTTGGGCATCCGCCATCGCAACCACTTTCCCTTGTCATACCATTTCCCCAGCTTTGCACCTACCCCAGATCCACTCTTTGGTTGGTACCATGGGCGCAGAAAATTTCGTGATGGAAGACGAACGACGCGCCAAGAGTGCAACCTCCTCCGCCACGCAACCAATCGAGGCAGCATGTTAGTCAAGAGAACCGTTTCCGATGGACTTTTAGTCAAGAGACGGGCAACCGATGCACGTTGTTCTTCTTCCCTCGTGCACCGAACAGGGAGGCGGCGACCACGTGCCACGAGGTCGTCGTGGTGCAGCGCTGACCCATTAGCTAAAATGCTCCAAAATGAGGGTAATGGAAACTACATGGCAAAGCGGAGGCTGCGTGTCATGTGCTCCTTCGAGATTGGAACATCGACCCGGCGACTAGCTCGACCCGAAGCACGACCGTGATGAATATACACTACGGCCTTGGACTCCGATGGATGTCGACGAGAAGACGAGCGAGAAGGTGAAGAATGAGAATGATGACGATGAAGACAGAGACAGAGGCGTGCGAAGACGAGAGGAGGTCATCACTTTCCGCCCGCTCAGGTACCACTGTCCCTCGTTCCGTTCCACCAACCTCCTCCGAAATCCTGCGGCACGGTAAAGCTTGCCCCTGGGTAACGCGACGCGAAAGCCGATGGCAGCCGATGCACCATCAACAGAAGTTTGCATTTCTCCACGGGCGACACAAAGACAAAGCGTCATGTGACGACCTGCAATATAGAACAATGGCCATGTCAGCAGGTCGCAGAGGACAACGGTCCGGAGGGCGAGACGCGAGATGGACATTTGGCTTGGCCTTGGCTGGTACGAGGAGTTGAACATGTGATGTGATGTGTAGCTCTCCGAGAGGCACCGGCTTACCATTGTCTGCGATCGCTCTGCGGAATCCAGTCAACTCCGACGACGGTCAAAAATGTTGCTCCATGATAAGTTTTCAGTGGCGAGCAGTCTTGACAAAATCCTCACAATCGCGTGCACTTTCAGATGCAAGTGGCCACAGCGGACCCAATTCCGCAAATATTCGGCCCAAAGCAGCAATGCAACAACAACAACAAAGTCGCCATCTTGATGTACACGCAACGATTGCAAAGCCATCTGGACGGCGCACCTCCTCCCCGTGCCAGTATTCCAATCCCATGCGTACCGCCCTCCGCGCCAAACACCCCCAAATGCATCGCTAATTGACATGCATCTTCAAGGAAACCATCTACTTCTTCGCCTTGTTGTTCTTCTTCCTCATTGAACCCTGAACGTTTGCTGGCCCGCCGCCCTCAACCAGCACCGCGTCATCGTCACTGTTGCCGTTCTTCTTGGTCGCAGCAATCGCAGCATCTGCGACTTTGCTAACATCTTGCTCTTCTTCCAACTCCTTCATGAAGTCTGACGAGATGCCTGCCCGTTTCTTCTCCCACCATGACTTCTCTGACTCGATTTGCAACTGCAACTCGGCGATGCGCTCTTTGATCAGTCTGTTTTGGTTGATCTCGTTGGCAGACTGAAAGATGGTCTGGCCCCAGTTCGGTGAGAAAGCATTGGCCTGCACGTATGTCAGTAAATATATATCCACGTATTGGTTCATATTTAACCCACCTCATTGACCACATCCTTGACCTCCTCCTCCATCTCCTTCTCTGCCCTCAAGAATCTCTGCCAAAGCTCATCGCCCACACTGCCTCTTTGCAACAATGATTGCAACGCCGGCTTCGAACTCCTCAACACCACGATCCTCTGAATATCCTCTACCGCTCTCCTCAAAAGCGCCGCCTTCAACACCGAGTCGGGCACTTTGCTCAGCTTCTTCTCCCCATCGCCACTCTCGCTCGGATCAATGTGCAGCAAGCTCAAGTAGATGTCGCGTTGCCGGTGCGGTGGGAACCAGTTCTCTAGCCGTGCGGCTTTGGTAATTTTGCGTTGTCGGTAGACGTGCGAGAATGTGTAGAGGGAGCCGATGAGGATGGTGAGGTAGATTATGGGAAGGAGGAGGTTTGTCCAGAACGGTTTCGGAGGCGTGGAGAAAGGCAAGCCATCTGAGGTGCCGTTGGTAGAGTTTGAGGAGGTGGAGTTGAAGGTGGAATTGAAGGTGGAATTATTGTCCATGGTGGCATGCGCTCAAGGGGCGCTCGAGGGAAGGTCGAGTCGCAGTCGTGTCGGTACAACGTGTCCAGTCCAGTAGTCGCAGTCAGTATAGAAACTTAAAGTGTGGTGAAGGAAAGTCGTCCAAGGAGCGAATTGTGTTGTTACTGTCACTGCTGCCACATGTCCACTTGAGTCGTCGGATCGACCCTGGCTGATCTAAGTTTGGGCTGCGGGAAGGCCCGATGAGCTCATCTCACTAGCTCGTGACGTCGCGGCTCGCGTCTCAAGCACATGAACAGCTCGCCTCTGTTTGACTAGAGCTTGCATAATCCACTTTGCCGCCTACCAACGACCCCATCTTCCATCGACGACGCTCCTGCATGGCTCCTCAGCATCACAAGCGGTAGTCCTTCACCATCGACATCCTCGCTCCAACGCCCCTCCACCTCACCGCTCTCCACCTTGCCAGCACCATCGAAGAGACCACCTACACCCACGCACGTGCTTCCTCGCTATGATATTACGCTTCCAGAGCCGCGAGGGCCAGTTCCGCCTGACTGTCGACTCCAACACCGAGATCGCATCCGTTCTGCCAGACATCCTCGAAAAGCTTCCCAAGAATGTCATCCCCTCCTCCGTCACCATCTCTCCGAAGCCCCACGGCGCCGAATCCAGACCGATCGAGACGCTTAAGAATGTCACCTTCAGTCGGATAGGACTGACGTGAGTAGAATGATGATGAAGATGGTTGAAGTCGTACTGAACGATTATACAGGCACGGGACTCAAGTCTTCCTGGATTTCAAGCAGGACACTCCTCACACCAACGGTCACTCAACGGCAGCCAACAAGCTTAGCGGTAAGGAAGTCACAGCTGAAGAAGATCAGTCAAGCGTCGCAATACCTAAAGCGCCCGAGCTGGTCAAGAATCCTTGGGAGTCGGTCAAGCAGCTACCACTCGATGATCGGTTAGACAGCCAAGACGGCAAGATCGTGCGGAAGAAGGACGAGAGACTGTGCAGGCATGGTCCCAAGGGCATGTGCGAGTATTGCTCGCCACTTGAGCCCTACGACAAGAGCTACATGGAAGAAAAGAAAATCAAGCACATGTCATACCACGCATACCTCCGCAAAGTCAACCAGGGCAAGAACAAGTACGAGTCTGGCAGCTCGTATATGCCTCCGTTGAGCGAGCCATACTACCGTGTTAATCCAAACTGCCCCTCAGGACATCGCCCGTTTCCTGCCGAGATCTGTACCAAGTGTCAGCCATCTGCCATCTCGCTACAACCGCAAGAGTATCGCATGGTCGATCACGTTGAGTTCGAGTCCTTCGAGATCGTAGACAAATTCCTCAACTTCTGGCGACAAGGAGGTGCACAGCGGATAGGCTTCCTGTACGGTCATTACGAACAGTACGAGGAGGTACCGCTCGGGACCAAGGCCGTTGTCCAAGCGATCTACGAGCCACCTCAAGTCGACGAAGTGGACGGCGTCACGCTGAGCGACTGGGAGAACGAAAAGACGATTGACAAGCTCGCAGAGGAGACCGGTATGCAACGAGTCGGCGTCATCTTTACGGATCTCCTTAGGCCGGAGGATCCAGAACAGGGCAACGCCGTCTGCAAGCGCCACATCGATTCGTACTTCCTTGCATCGCTAGAAATCTGCTTCGCATCGCGATATCAAGCGAGGTACCCTCGACCATCGAAGTGGAGCGAAACCGGCAAGTTTGGCAGCAACTTCGTGACGTGTGTGGTTTCCGGAGACGACACTGGAAACATTGCAATATCCGCATACCAAGCTTCCAACGCAGCAGTCGAGATGGTTCGAGCAGAGATCGTGGAGCCATCCGCAGAGCCAAATGTCATGCTGGTTCAGGACGAAGAAGAAGAGAACGAGGCATTAGGTCGCAAGCGCTACATCCCAGAAGTCTTCTACCGTCGCATTAACGAGTACGGCGCCAATGTGCAGGAGAACGCCAAACCTTCATTTCCCGTTGAATATCTCCTCGTCACGCTGACGCACGGCTTCCCAAACCAGACGAATCCCAAGTTCATCACCAACGCCTTTGCCATCGAGAATCGAGACGCCCTCGGAGAGCTGCAAGAGCCGAGAGATCTGCAGAAGCAACTCAAGGGAGGTGCCAACCGCGTGGCGCTGGACACCCCTCAAGGTGTCATTGCGGTGTCAGACTTCCACTTGCTGTGCTTCGTGCAGAACCTGGGGATCCTGAGCGAAGTAAGCATCTTCACATCCAATGAGCAGCACATTACTAACATCTCACAGGACGAGTTTAAGCTTCTCTGCCGCGTCGCCACTACGCACGACGCTAGTCTGGGCGCTCAGCTCATGCACTCACCAGGTTGGGCCACTCTCGAGACGATCCTTTCACAGATGTAGCATACACATTACACCTTGTATTATCTACAGCATCACCACCACCTTTCTATCGTCTTTTCGAACCCTACACTGGCGAAGACTAACACGTGTGTCTCTTGCCTGCAGATTTTCTCTCGATGTTGACGATCCTGGGTGAACTCAAGGATAGACCGGACAAGAGGGGTAGCGATGCCCACAGCGCGAACTTGGCTAAGAGATTGAGAGGCGTTGATTTGGGTGATGGTGGCATGAATGGTTCTGGTTGACCCATTGGGTTGGCTATCTGGGGATGAGGTGCCTATACATTCCACGGACGACCTGGCTCACTCAAAGGGAAGTCGAAAAACGACTCGTTGCTCTGTAGTGTTATCGATAGCTGATATATGCTTGCTGTAGCGAAAGCACCGCAAGGAGAGTCTTCAAGAACCAGCCGCCTTCATCGCCTGCTTATCATGTACTTGCACTATCTGCGTGTGCTTTTGCAAGCTGGTCAAAACAGATGTTCCATGCTTCGACGACCAGCGGCTCTGAGGCAAATACTCATTGCATGATGTAGCTTTGTGCATGTGACTGGCAAGCCGCCCGCCACACATCCGCGTCCTCGTGGCTCTTGTTTGTGGAAACCATGAAATCGGCACGGCTATCGATCTCCTCGCCAGTCAAAGCCACTCACTCCTATCACACACCACCCATCGATCGATTCTCCGCATCACTGGCATACATTCTCCACTGCCAGAAGAAGCAAGCTAAGCCTGCCCAACAGCATGACACCCTCTTCCTTCGGTGACGATGACGATATGTCCCTCCGCGAGATCTTCGACATGCTCTTCTGCCTCCTCGTAGCCATTGCCATGGGTCCTAGGTCCAGTACGATGCCTGGTCTTCTCATGTGGCTGTTTGTGAAGTATGCAGTGGTGCGTTTGGCGTGGGAGGCTTGCAGGAGGGTAGGGATGCTGCTCAGAAGGGTATATGCACTTGTGATGGGGGCCGTCAGGCGAGCTGTAAGGCGGCTGTTGATCACAGGTTTGAGGTGGTAGGGGAATGAGGAGTTGGACTTGGCATATGTGGGAGCATCACTTGAGTGGCAACTCTCAGAGTCGACCCCGTTGGGACAGAAGTGGTGAATATGCATATTGGCATGTGACTGCCAAGCCGCGGCTAGCGCTCAAAACACGCCGCAACGGCACTTCACGCGCTC
The DNA here is from genome assembly GCA_002786045.1 of Zasmidium angulare. Taxonomy (NCBI): domain Eukaryota; kingdom Fungi; phylum Ascomycota; class Dothideomycetes; order Mycosphaerellales; family Mycosphaerellaceae; genus Zasmidium; species Zasmidium angulare. The sequence continues at coordinate 213,520 of NHNX01000019.1, forward strand.
GCAACACCAAGGACAACCAAACACCACTCTTTGTGTCGGCAGTTTCGAATTCCTCGAAAGCACCTCGTCCTCTTCTGATCCCCGGCCCCGACACCACCGCCGAGCATTCTGTGGTAATACTCCTGCACGCTCATACTTACCACGATGCTAATAATAGCTGACCTCCTGCCAGGTATGATGTCTGGCCTTCGTGCTGCGGAGGACAAGGCCTTCCGCCTGGTGCGCCACAAAGTCGCCCGTCTGGATCCTTTTACACCACCTACGTTCTTCGAGTCCAACATCACTGCTATTGCGGCCAAAACCACAGTAATGCACACGCACAGTGCTATCAAATACGGCGCTATACTACGCGGCAGAATGTCAGTAGAAGAGCAGGATCAGGTGATTGCTAAGATGAATGCACGCATCCGAGGCAGTGTTCCAAGGGACCAAGTCTATGCGTAAGGAGTCACCAGCTGCTACGACTTCTCTCGGCCCATCGTCTATGTGCGCGTTCCTAGCAACGGCTCAACGCTCGCGGTGGAATTGGCTAGCATTCCCAATGTGGAAAGCGTCCATTTTGAACGAGGACGGCGGTTTACCGTTGAAATACATCGCTACTCCGACTACTGAAAACTCCTTCTGGCCAGCCTGGCACCCGCAAAGTTCGCCCCCATTCGAATCTCAACAGCCACCGTCTCCCAGCCACCGACGCCAAAGACCACTTCCACCGAACAAACCCACCAAAAGCGATCGTCGGCATGTGGCCTTTCAGCAACCCAGCTTTCCACGGCCAAGCCTCCCCACCCTCGCCAGCGAATCTAGCATACTTGTGCGACTTCTTCTCCTACACCAATGGCATTTTGATCTACAAGGTCCTCGCTGTGACCTCGATGCACTTCTGCTGCATCGCCGTTGATCAATACTATGGCGGATGTATTGGTCAAGGAGTGCGATTGGTATGAACACTGGTCTGCTTCCGCATACTCTGGGAGATGTTCAAGATGATGATGAGGCTCGGCGAGACGCCCGACAGCCGGGCTGGGGTACGACCCGATGTTGAGAGCCACTGCAGTTGCTGCTGTTCGTATGAGGTGGCTGGACCTCGTGAACAGCAGAAGTTACGAGGGTTAGGGGCAAGCATCGGGTGATACAGTCAGCGCTCGCAGTGTGATGCGGCTGAAGGCAATGCGGAATTCGACCTTGCGTGACACCTGTTGCTCTATGAAGCATTCCAGCTGGCAGACCCTTTCTAAGTCTCGGGTGGTGCACCAGGCAGAGGACTCGAGGATTTTGTATAGTCCATAACAGTTCGATGGTGTAGCTCGCTCCATGCCAACATCATGGCGTGCCTTGTGAGCTCTATAGGATGTCAAACAAGGAATGGACGAATTTGCAGCACTTTTGTCAGCCATGGAAAGCGTAAAATATTGAGGGCCAAGGCGATGCGATTGTCTAGAAGATAAGAATCGACACGTCGCGCTTCTGTTAGGCTGAAGCCTCGCACTCGTTCAGCCCTCGCATCGCATTCCGAGCTAGCGTTTCCGACCAGTGCGTATTACTAACGATACGCCACAGGCTTAGATGTGTGAGCGTATTCGGCACCTATGAAATGCTGGGTACATCATAGTTCGACATGCATGTCCGCATGTTCTACGCTCGGATACGCTGTCTGGCGTGCTCAGCCTCGCGACTTGGCCAAACGAAACGCCGCGAAGGTGCGCCTTGACGACATCTCCTCAATTTACATATTTCAAATCTCTGTAGACTTTGCTCGCGATAGCGAACGATGACGTACATTGCTGTGCTGTAGTGCATATCAACTTGTTGCACGCTCACAAGAAAGCGAACTCTTGCTTGCTACTCTGTATTCAACGACCGTTTGGTGGCTTAACCTTTGTTTGTCAACCATGAGAGGCATGGGACTCTTATGCCTTTCGGCAGGCGCTGTCGCTCAGACTTTGCCAGCTCTGCCAAAGCCTGAGACACGATCACCAGCATGGAACTCATCATTCAGATTTTCGCCCGAGCAAATGAAGCTTGGCCAGCTCTGGCCCGACCTAGCGGAGAACGTGGAGACAGTCTTGAACTGGGACCGCTCGCAGCTCGCTTACGGCGGACCAAGTCAGGACAACTTCTACAGGCTCGACAACGTCACGGCTCCTCAGAATCCTGGTCAAGTCCTGAAGGTCCAGCGCGTCACCGATCCTGCGTATTGGAACATACCGGCCAAAACGGCGCTCTCTCGGTTCATATATACAACGACCAATGCGAACGGGACTTTGATCCCTGCTTCAGCCTATGTCTTGTGGCCTTGGACCGCCAAGCCTTGCAAAACGGAGTCAGAGGGCAAGGCTCCCGTCGTTCTCTGGAACCATGGAACTTCAGGCTTTTTCGCGGATGGTTCTCCTTCCGCACATAGATCTTTGTTCTACGGCAACATCATGCCTTTCACACTCGCCCAAGCTGGATATGCAGTAGTTGCTGCAGATTACGCTGGTCTGGGCGTTCAGACCTCCTGGGATGGGAGTCACGTTCCACATCAGTATCAGAACCGACTGGCACAAGCCTACGACAGCTTGAACGCGTTGCGTGCCGCCCGTGAGATCTTCCACGGACAGATCACAGATGAGTACGTCAACGTTGGTCATAGTCAGGGCGGCGCTGCAGCATGGGGCGTCTCAGAAGTACTTGCAGAAAACAAAGGCAACCAGTTTCAAGATCTCGAAAGCAATTACCTTGGCTCTGTCATCTTCGCACCAGGCATCGATACGATCTTTCAGGCTCCAGAGGTTTTCTGCCCGTGGATTGGTAAAGACTTGCATCTGATGTATCCCGACTTCAAGATTTCACATTGGCTCTCGCCGCTGGGTAGCAGCCGCCTTGAGCTGCAAAGGCAGATTCAAGGAGGTCAGTACGTCGGAGAGCTTCTTTTCCTGGCGAACGCGACGGAAGTGCTCAACCCAAAATGGAATGAATCCTGGTACGCAGATACATACACTCAGTATGCCAATCCGGGCAATCGTCCCTACAAGCCGCCGATGATCCTATTCCAGGGGACGGATGATCAAGGCCCCAGGACAATTGCCAACGCTCGGTCGACGTTTGAGGCAACTTGCAAGAGTCACCACAGTGGTGCCTTTGAGTTCGTTACTCTCACTGACGTGGCTCACTTCCCTAGCATGGATTCGTCGAGGAGGCAGTGGCTGAGATGGATCGAGGATCGTTTCAATGGGAAGCGTGTTGGCTCACAGCAATGCACCAAGTCAACAATCAACAGCTTCTTGCCCCCGAATTCCTATCAAGAACTTAGTACGTCCTACCCTCAATGGGCAGGAGAGGCAGACGAGTTTTTCCAGCTCGTTGCTGGCGGGTTTTAGTTTCCCCACTCGCATCAGTTACAACAGCCAGTAGCCCAGCTCCTCAAGACCCATCTAATAACATGTTCTTTGTCCAACGACTTCACAAAGCAAATTGACGACGCTCAGACGTGGCCTGCCTCAACTGTCGCTCAAGATCTACGTCTTTGACACAACTGTGAGTACGTCAAAGATTAAACGTGACGCTGTCAACAAATATAGAAGACGTTTACGCACTCGCACTCGCATTTGCGAACGATATTCCCCATCCGGATCGTCGTCTCAGCGGAATTTGCATTGCCATGCGGTGGATCTTACCCCGGCCAGGCAAATTCGTCACTGGGCTCAGCACAGCCCTGGGCGTATTGTGTTCGCACAGCCGCACGGCATTTGCACGCCGTTCATGCATTGTCACGCCAAGCTAGTCTACCAGTAGTATATAGTTGATTGCTTCGAGCCCAGTTCGACGGTCTCTATCAGCAGCTCACCAAACCAATCCAGCTTTCCCAACAAGGCTTTGCAACTCGCCAATACTTTACACATACCAGACTTTATTGCTCCACCACTTCGACCTACTCGAACTCGCCGAACAGCATCTCGATCACGTTATCATGGTCTTCTTCATTCCCGTCATTCTGGCAATTGCCGGTATCGCAGTCTACAAAGAACGAAAAGAACGCAAGCGCGAGAGACGCGAGCTTGGAGTTGAAGCTACTGATCACGGCCCGACGATTACTACCGGATTGCCAGGAATGCGCGGGCATGGCAACGTCTATTATAACGAGACGATCTCGATGGATCCACCCCGAAGCTACCTGGATGCTCCGATCGACACACCACCGGCGTATGAGTACACTCAGCCCAAGAGGTCTGCGGACGACCTCGCACCGATACAGAAGAACGGCCTCGCTCTTGCCAGTTGAACAATGTCAAGAGAGTCTTGATCGTTGCTGAGTTTTAGATTGGGTGTTTGTTTAGCGCTTTTCGACATCATTGCCTTTTTGTATGTACTTGATTAGAGTTTGAAGTGCACATTTATTTCAAAAGGAGATATCACACTCCGAAACGACGTGTCAAAGTTCTCACAGCAAATGATATGCATTGTCATCGTTTGGATAAGCTATAGGCGGAGGTGATAGAGCTGACGGATAGAGCTATCTTTAGCGTGAACAACTTCACCTCATCACTGTCAAACAGTACTGAAGCTCGTACAAGAACACATGGAAAAAGAGCTACATCCGCAGCCATAGTCACGACGCACCAAGACTCCACTCAAAATCTCGCCTCGCGGCGATCACCATCCTCCAGAATGACCGGGCTCAATAGCGATATCTCCATCGACTCCCTCATGCGGAACCGACACTCAATCCGATCGTTCAAGACTGATTCGATACCCAAAGCTTTACTATATGAATGTCTCCAGATCGCCCAACGAGGCGCAGCTTCAAACTCCAACATTCAGAACTGGCGGCTCTCTCTCGCGAGTGGTGCGGCACGAGAACGAGTAGTCGCAGCACTGGCCCAGGCTTCGGAGACATCAGCCCCTCAGACACCCCCCATCCCTGCTCAGTTCAAGCACCACCGAGACGCTCTCATACAGCAAATGTATGGGCCCCAAGGGTACGACGTCATGGGTGAAGAGAATCGAGCTGCTAGAGAGCAAGCACGAATGCGGAACTATTCGTTCTTTGGTGCTCCCGTCGTTGGAGTCATCACGATGGATGACTGTCTACAGGGATGGGACGCATTGGCCGTGGGTTTGTTCATTCAGAACTTCATACTGCTGCTGAATTCGAGAGGGGTGGGATGCTGTCTGCAGGCTAGTGTCACTGGGTACCCAGAGGTTCTAAGGAGAGAATTTGGGTTGCCTGCTGATCGCAAGATACTTTGTGGAATTGCTATCGGGTGGCCTGACGAAGAGAGCATCAATGGAATCGTGACTGAGCGTGACCATATTGGGACGCAGGTGGAGTTCCTGGAACATTGAGAAGACCCCAGCGAGGGATATCCACCAGTGATCCACGCAGCTCAAGCAATCTTTTTACACCTGAACACTGCTGTTGTGCCTTTAATACCCGAACTCTAGCTAAGACCTTCCTATTTTTCGCCGCGGCATCTCGCACCCACGAACCCTTGCCGCAGGACGATGCACTAACAGGGAGCTGAGGATATTGGTGCAGAGTATATCATGGTGTGTGCTCCACGATTCGAAGTTTAAGTGTCTCCGACATCGTCGATATGACCAGGCTGTACAAAGCCTGCTGTGTTCTAATCGATGGGTCTCTGTCAATGCAGCACAGACGACCTTTTTGCGGGTTTGAGACGATTATTCAGATGTAAGTCCCACAGAGCGTTTCAAAGACGTTGCCTGGTTCTTCACTACCAACGATCAGGATCAAGCCTGTCCCAGTACGGCTTCGGCAGGCGTCCCACTACGTCTGTCCTTATGTCAAGACCAATAAATCGTGAGTATTACCTCGCATGGCGAACAATGGCAATTCGGGGCACAGTCTATGGGTTTGGACAGTTGTGGAATCGTTCTATTCTTTTTCGAAGCCAGCGCAAGATATTTCCCCTGAGGACCACTCGAACTTAGCTACGCAAGGCTTGCTCTGGTGTACATGATAGCCGTTCTCCTCTGCTACCTATTTAGTTCTTCAGTGATCAGCCACTCGCGCTTTGTTCTCCCTCTGAACGCCATCACAAGCATGTCGATAAAGGCTTTGAACGCTCTTTAAAGGAGGGTTGTAGAGCTTCACCAACAAGTCCATTGTTCTGTGCACAGCCTTTTGTAACAATGCGCTTCAACAGCTTTTCAGTGCCTTTGATCGAAGGGGCTTCGGGGTGTAGTCTCGAGTCACAGCCTGATAGTGCACGACACCAGCTGAGGAGTGACTAGCAGCAAGTCCTGGGCAACAACGCATTGTTCCATCCCGACGTATATGTAGTGCTTGATGTCTCTGTCTACTTCCCGGCTCCAGAAACCTCAAAACCACCGGCGACATGCCTACCTCAAGATCGCGCAGCATCACACCTCCGCCCAGATACCGCCGCAGCATGCCACCAAGCTATCATTCAACACCACCGAGCTACGATGCGATCTTCCCACCAACAGCCGATGAGCCATCATCTCCAACATCGTTCTCGATCTCCACGTCGTTCATCGAGGGCCCTGCCATTCGCGAGCCGAAGCAAGCACGTTGGGTTCGCATGGTTCTGGCTCTCTCAGCAATTCTTTTCTACGTGGGAGCGTTCTTCATCTTCGCGTGGAGGTTCAATGCCTACGTTGTCTACGCGCAGCAACATGAGGATCTCGTTACGGACGTTCTCGATCTGCTTATTCTGGCTCTGGCTACGATGGGCTGCTTTGCGGCTCTGATCTGCTATGGGATCCACAAGAACCTGAACAGGATCATGGCAATGATGACGGAGCCAGGTGAGGCTTCAGAGGAGGAGCAGTTGCTAGCAACAGTGTAATAACACAAAATGGAAATCTGATGAATTTGAACGTCTTGATAAATTTGAGGCGTGCCTGAATCGGGTAAAGCGTGACGTCGAGTGAATGTTGAAGCCCGCTAAATCACATGTCACCAGCCCTCTTGAAAATCTGAGCTTCACACAGCATCAACATCGACACCACCATGCCTTGCGACACGGCTGGCCACGACCATCAGTGGCCCCAGTCGGGGGTGCTGATCATTGATGAATGCGAGCGGTATTGTAGCTACTGCATGCGCACCGCGGTTAAACCTCGACGGTACGCCGACAAACAAAGCCTCCGTCAGCACGTCCGAAATCTGCACGCAAACCAAAACAGAAGTCACCCGGACGTCAGCTTATTCAAGGCAACGGGCGGGGGTGTTTCGCGATCAAATGTGGCTCTCGCCAAAGAACAGTACGGTCAGCCACCTGGAGCTCTCCTTTCGCATGCTAATACACACTTCAGACCCCCCTTTGTCGCGTCCCAGGCTCCTGCCACTCTGCAAACATGGCCGGCGGAATCGCTCATCACGTCTCGGCAACCTCTCGTCGTCATGCACGATATTCACGCGCAAATGCACCTACGTCCGCAGACGCTTGGCGCGTTCCACCTTCTCTTATGGCGCCACATCTTGAGTAAGCCAATTTCGAACTTATCAGGGCTGGCGCACATACTCAAGCCCAATATGATCAGTAAGTCCATCAACCTTGCTCAAATTGGCCCACGCAGACCACGTCTAACACACCACAGCCGTGCCCCGAGACCTCTTGCATGCCATCGTGACCTTTCTGAACGGTGCCGGCGACATCATTTGGCCGACTCACGCGGCATCGCGTCACCACCTCACCAAAGCCTCTCGACATCTTCGCCTCGGCTACTGGAGCAGCCTCGACAGCACTGGCGAAAAGACCGGACCCGTTTGGCTTACGGACGGCTTCATGACCTCTGAGCAGAGAAAGAGATGGCGAGACGATGGCGACGGCACCGAGCCTCCGACTGATGTCAACGTCGTCAATTCTCAACTTGGACGTCTGCTCAAGATATACGTCATTTCGATGCTGCAGCATAGCACTGTGGATGCTTCTGGCTACGAGAGCGCGTGCAAAGCTGATTCAGCCGAGCTATTGAGACAGGTAGTTGCGACCGACGAAGAGGAGATACTGCAAGGACCAATTGGTGCAAGGATGGTAGCACGCAGAGGTGAAAAGCGCGACAGTGGCGAGACGCATGCGCAGGCTATGGCGCGATATCATCGAGAGACCGGTGGCATAGGTGGTCTGCCATGGCCAGAAGTCACTGTGGTGGATCGGACAGAGGACTTTGAGGTTCCACAATGAGACGACGAGGATCGACTTGGGAACAAATTTGTCGAGCGGCTTTGTGATGCTTTCAATCCAAGCGACGGTGCGTGTCTGTCGCAATGAGTAGACCCCCAGCTGCAGGCTTTGCCATTCAACCGACTTGAAGCCGACTCCCGGATGCACCTATGAAACCTTCACCCTCATGCGTTACTTATTGTCGAGCGATGCAGGGACTAGCATGCCTACCATACCACCTGTCTTTTCCTTGCATACCGCCAATGTCTTGCGCCGGTCTTTTTCGTCAGCATGTGAGAAGGGCATGTACGGCACGGATCTCGTGAACTTGACTGACGCAGGCGCTGGACGCTGGCGAGAGCTGGCAAGGGGTCACTGCCTGGCTCGCTGCCAGACTCACTCCCTAGCTCACTCCATAATTCACTTCCCAATTCACTGCCCGGCTCACTTCAATCCATTATCGGTTCACTACCTCACTTACTGCCTGACTAGCAATCGGGATCCTTCGCCTTCATACTATTACTCACGAATCTTTCAAGCCTTCATATCACGCCCTGCCGAGAAGGACTCCTCCTGCTGACTCTTTCGGCGAGCAACATCTGTTGCAGCCGTCGTCCTCGCGCTCTTCGCGCTCTTCACCCGACGAAGCTCGCCGAAGACCGCGACAGCGAGGTAGGCGACGCCAAACAGTCCTCCGATCACACCGTACGCGATGAGTCCACCTCTCGATGCATTTCCGGCCAACGCCAACCCGAGCCCGCCATTGATGATGCCAAGTATGATTGCGATCCGCCCAACAGTGAGATGGACGAACGACCAGGCGTTCCTCCGACCAGTCTTCTTGCAAAGTCTGTGATGAATGTACCCGAAGATCGGCTGGAAAACCACGAGGATGAAGACGATGATGCCGATAATTGGGTGTCGCCTGCCCGTCAGGCTGAACAAGTTGGCCATATATGCACCCATTCCAAAGGCTGCGATGAAGATGGCGTACGCAAGCAGCTGGATTCCTATGTGGAGTCTGACATAGCCGGAGAAAGTCGCCAACCGAACGAGCATGCCGCCGACTGGGAAAAGGATGACGAAGGCGAGCGATGCAAGGACGCCGTGAGCAATCATGATCTGTTTGATGTTGGACGGTGCATCATAGCCTCCGCCACTGGAAGTCGTGGTGGTCGTATTGGTCGTGTTAGTCACGTTGGGTGCATTGGGCGTATTGGAAGAAGCCGTCGCGACGAACGGGTTGACATCGCTCCCGCCCTTCGCAGTGCTGAAGTCCCAGGTGAATGCGTCGTTGATATCATGGATGCGCAGTTCCTCGCCGAGATCGTCTGAGTCGAGGGGCGACCCTTTCTTCGCAGCATAGATCCACTGTCCGCTGGAGCCTCGAAAGTCCATAGTTCCACCATTCCAGCTATTACAATTACTGCATCGGACGTTCGCCGTCATCTTACCATTGCTCACGCCTGAGCCTTGGAGGAGAGTGATCTGTGCGGTATCGCTACTGTCGTGCTCTGGCTCAACGTGTCCGACTCCTAGTCGTGGAGACACGGTAACGTTCTGGCCGTTGGCGGAGGTGTACATGATGAACATATTGGCGCCGGCCATCTCACCGCCTTGCCCAAGTGCGACCTGCTGACTGTCAGTAAACATTGTCAGAGATCATCAAGCGTTTATTCGTACCCATTGATAGGTCGATGGAGCTGAGATCTGGAGGAAGACATCCCCATCTCCAGAACTTGCCGTTTGGTCTGGTATGTTGAGTGAGTAGCATATGCCAGACGAGCCTCCTGGACAAGTTTGAGATATGGCGGCACTGACACTGCACACTGTCACTGGGTCAGTGGTAGTCTTTCCCTATTTTTGCACAGTCTTACCAAGTGCTAACGATCCTGCGACGATGCTGTTAATAGAGCCTCCCATTGCTACCCGAGATCAGGGATGTAAGGACGTTGATATGATATCGCCAAACAGCTCTGCGGATCTCGATGGAACGAGTAGTGTTGTCGAATTCTTGTTGTTATGCCATTGCTGGTTCTCGGGTTCGTCCAGTATATATGTCTCCAAGCCATGCAAGCGGACCGACGCATGAACTGTACACCAGTTCGGGGTATCTCGTAGCCGACTTCTTCGCAAGGCCTGATATGCATGCGCGTGCATCAACACTAGAATAAAACAATTGTGTTCCTCCAAACTTCCAGACCTAACTTTTAGCATTCCAAAGGATCAAAACAATCCATGTAAGCGACATTCCGATTCGCTCATCTCAGCACGCTAAGCTCAAGGTGGAAGGAGCGAGAACCCTATTCCACATAAGCAGTGGAGGCTGAGCCAGAGGAGCACGCGGCCCGTTCAATGCTAGACATTTGATGCTTGATGTGGTTTACTGGCTGTAAACTGCTTCCCAATGGCTGATGTGAAGTGACGGACGGTGTCATGCATCGGGTTTGCTGCGCCTCGGACGAGCCTACCTCCCAAGTCAGGCGCTAGCAGAAGCTGGATTGCCCAATGTCGCAATGCCAGTGACAAGTCAGTTTTCTGCGGAGCAAAACAGGCTACTTTACCCTATCAAAAAGCCGTCTTCGACCTCTAGCGGTCTGATTTAGGAGGTAGGGACGCGCAATCGTTCGTTGTGTTTCATTGGCTGTGAATGAGAATCAGTCTTCGATGCGACATGGGTGAGGTACATGATTGTGCTCTTGTCGGGCTTCTGCGATACTTGAGTGCCCTTGGGTAAGTATGGAATCATGTGCCCAAGCTTGCTCCTTACGCATAGGGGTGTAATGGAGAACCACGGGCCATGCTGCATGTAGGGGTCTTAACGTTCCCGCGTAGCTCATTGGTCGATGCCACACGTGGAACCATTCATACGGTGCCTGTCCCCGATGCGAGATCGTTTCACTCCCAGACTTCGCAAGAACGGCGATTGCCCAAATCCCTCGGCCCCGCGACACTATCGCTAAGCTTTTGCTTGCGTGTCCAAGCCATGCTCCGCAATAAGCTTCTCTGCCGCTGTCTCACCGATGAGATACGCAGTAGCCACAGGATGAGCACTTGGCAAAAATGGGGTAATACTCATGTCCGCAACTCTCAGGTTCTGAATTCCTCTGACTCGAAAGCTCGCGTCGACGCATGCGTGCTCATCGCTGTCCTTGCCCATCTTCACTGTACAGCTCTGCTTCGGAATTAGTATAGATGCTGACCGTCGTTATAACGAACACTCACCATGTGCCACGTTGACACAGTATTCTGCTGAATGTACGACCATATGTCCTCATCGGTTTCCGTGGTCGGTGCATTCATTCCGATTTCGATATCCCCAGTGGTTATAGGACTTCCGCGGATATTTAGTGCAGCTTTGACCGCGTAGATAGCCCGAGCCCTGTCGAACGGATGAGAAAGGAAAGCCGGATCACAAATCGGCGCATCCTTGGAATTCGAAGACGCTAGCCGCACAGTGCCAACCGATTGCATGTTCTGTAGCATGAGGCCATTCACAAGATAGCTTTTCGTGGGATCCATTCCAGGGGCTGGATGCATAAGACCCCAGGCCATTTCGAACATTGGCACAGTGGGCTCTTCAAGGTGCCGTTGGACAGCTGACGGCAAAGCACGAAAATCGTCCGACTTCAAGGTCGTTTCGTCTTTCAGGAAGGCGAGCACAAATCCTTGACCGTTGACTGCGAATGGCCCAGTGCCGTGTTCCTCCAGCTGTCGACGAGCTGCAGCAGCAGCCTCGTCGTTGTGCCAAGCATCATACGACTGACTGGGCGGAGGCTTCGAAATGTCAGAAAGATGAGTTGCAATGAGTTTCTTGCACTCTAGCGTACCTTTCGCTGGTACGCCCAGATGAGCGATGGATGGTCTTGGAGGTTTCGACCAACACCGGGTAGATCTTGAACAACGGAGATGCCGTGGGTGCTCAACTCGCTTGATTCGCCGATACCTGAGAGCATGAGAAGCTTTGGTGAGTCGAGTGCCCCGGCACAGATGATGACCTTCTTCGCCGCGTTGACTGTGATCATTTAGGTCAGGTAGTAGCGAACATTGTCGATCCCTACTCACTTATGGTTCGATCTATCTCAACCCCAATGGCGACCTTGTCCTTCATAACAATGCGGTCGACAGGACTACATGCTCTTACAGTCAAATTCCTCGAAGTGTCCGTCAAAAATGCTTCTCGAGCGGTCGTCCGGATGCCTCGATAACTGGACGATACCATGAGCCCAACGCCTATAGGGTCGCCAGAGTTCAGGTCTCGATTGATAGGGTGACCAGCCTTCTCCAACTCGTTCAAGAAGGATCTGATCTCCGGCTCTACCACCCTTGGCACTTCAACGTCAAGCTCACCATCCATACCGTGATCGTCATTCGATGGATCGATGTACTGCTTCATAGTTTCGTCGACATCCGTATGATACCGCTCGAGCTTCTTCAGCCTCTGCTGCATCTTCTTCCAGGCAAAGGTATCGTCGCCCACCACGCTCGCCCATCGATCGTAGTCGGCTGCTGGAGGGATCGTCCAAAAGGCATAGTTTATCAGACTAGAACCACCGAGTCCTTTGCCTCTGCTGAAGTCGATCAGGCGGTTCGCAAGTTGTGGTTGTGGTACAGTCTTGTAGCCCCAGTTCAACTCAGGATGCGTCGCCGAAATTGCCATCCGATTGGAGATCATGCGTTGGTCTAATGAGGGAGCATCATTCGCTGTGCCAGCCTCGATGAGCAGGACGCTGGGACCGGCAGGAGAATTCGCGAGTCTAGATGCCAGGACGGTACCGGCTGGTCCAGCTATTACACATGGAAAGTTAGCATGTTGCAATGAACATAACTGTCAAACCTCACCTCCAACGACAATGAAGTCAAATGATTCTCCCATGTCCCAGGCTGTAGAAGACTTTCAAAGTGCTTGCTGCTCGTTGAAACTGAGGATCCGCACATTGACCTTAATTGATTGACTTCATGGGCGGCCGTACGGGGCCGTAAGCTCATTGTCACTCGCTTCAGCTTGGTCATACACACTTTCGCGCCTGTCATGACTGACCAACGTTTGATTACTCAAGATGCGTGGATGAAGACCACAATTGACCACTGAGGGATCGGATATGTGATTACTGAAGCTTAAATTTCAGCTTCTTGCTGTACAGCCTACTGTAGTATGTATACGGCACCTCGCACCGAACGCGAAAGAGGCGGTCCTGGTTCGCTTGGAACAGCGCCGTGTAGTTACAACTGCAAAGCGTTGCATCAAGTGTCTTGTTCACGACCGGCGCGCGGCCGGGCGTTTTGGTGTCTCGTCCAGCTATGGATTTGGAATAAGCGTTCAGTAACATTCGCGAACGATTGAACGAGTGGGCTCGCTATCTGCCCACGTCGCAGACAACTGCCATTGATGTCGCTACTGTTGTGGCGCACCAGCTGCGGAGGGCCATCATTGATCCGATACATGCATGTACATTCGAGATGCTGCAGCGGCGGATTCCAAATGTCCAGGCTTCGCCGTCTCAAATGGCCCGCTGCATCCATGATCTCGAGCTGAAATGCGCGGTCCAAGGCGACCAGCTTGCGTGTCATGAGGCAATGTTGCCAGCGATACTGTAGCGCGGTGGCTTGAGTGAGGTCAGCCAGGCCGGTCAAGCCAACAGGACCGGCAATTGAGGTGCCAATGTTCCGCGTGTTTGTGTCACCTCAAGCATGGCCCAACGAGACGCGAATGCCGAATTGACCGACTCTTCTCTTTCCACCGGCAAATGCGTACTGGACATGTGCTTTCCTGAATCCTCGTAGCAACACAGCCGGTCCCTTCGAGTTCGCACCTCTCCTAGCCATCTTCTTCGCTGATCTGTTGGCCGTAAGACGTTTCGTCAAACGACCAGCAGCCTCGACCTCCACGCTGCTGACCTGACTCAAGGCCAGCTTCTCTTTGATTGTGCCATTCGAGGTCTGTCCAAGATTGCCCACAGTGAAGTCATCCCAAGAGAACTTCACTGCCTGTCGTTGCAGCTTCTTCTGTTGAATGGCAGCCACTGCCTGCGCATTTGGCAGAGGAGCCTTCCACGTTGCGTCGCGGATGACTCGTCGTGGTGTGTTTCTTCGATCGCGAAGTCTTTGAGCGACGACTGCGGATAGAATGTCGGCATCAAGATGTGGCTTGTTTAACTTGATGAGGTTGAGGTCCACTGGCTTGCCGTATATCCTTGCGATAAGTCCCTGCAAGCCAATCTGCTGTGTCGGGTCAAGTATCATATCTGACTCGCTTGCCCTTGCCGACTTCTTGTTGTCACCTGGCTTTGCGAAGCGCGACCTTCTCTTCTCGTCAGCCTCCTGTGCTGCTTGCTTTCCGTCAAACACGAAAGCTGTCAGTTCTATCCGATCGCCAAAGTCCTTCATCTTGGGCTTGCTGACATAGACTTTCTCTGCGCTCTTCCTCCTGGCAGCCAACGCTGTTCGTATCGCTCTAGTATCCTTGCCCTCGTTGTTGACTTTCTTCATAGTGACGTATCCTTCAATCAGTTTCTCCACGTTCGTGGCTGCCACTGGAAGCGTCTTGAGATTTTGGTTATTCCAGCAGTAGGTGCTGGTCTGCCATTCCATTCCACCTGTTATCGACTGTCCGATGCGAGTGACGGGATCCTGACCACGCCATAGTGGATGTTCGGGGAGAGCGAGAGTTGACGCAAATCTCCGATTCGGAAGGCGTTGTCGGGAGGGCTTCGCGTGATACGTGAGCGCGCCACAAGGTACTGGTGCTTTCCTGGGAGGCATTGTAGAGGTAAATGGTCAGTCAGTGCCTTTAGATGGACTTTGCGAATGCTGTGGTGGTCTCGATGCGGACTCGCGAGACCTGGCTTTCCCGCGGAGGACGAGCTTAATGCCAAGCAATTCCGGCTTGTTATCATGCGTGCCCCCCTATCGTGCTCTCAATCAAGCTAGCTCAGCCCGGCTAGAGCCACAGCCTTGTGTCCATAACTTCCCACGAAACAGTCGAAAACGCGTTGAGCTTTACTGCGACTTCAATCAGACTAGGAATGTAGTAGTCTACAGTATATACACGTTGCAAGCAGTGTCCTTGCAAGCGAAAACCAACATGACCAGGAGCTTTTCTCTCACAGCCTAATCTACCTCATACGGCCCCGTCTCATCCACAAGCAGTGCTCCAACCTCACGCTGCTTCGACCAAGGCAGTCACTCACCGTGCTTTCGCCCTACGTGGAACCGTGTCCTGGTTCCACATTCTGACATCCGGCATAACGATGCTGTACGCTTCATACCACGGGCTACAGACGTCAGACGCAGAGCACAGTAAGTACATCTATTCGCGACTCATACTACCTCCGTGAACGTGTATCGTGGAGAAGACTCTCAACAGCTACTCGTCCTCGACGGCAAGTGTCACCTCTTACTAGTCTTCTCCAAGCCTTACCGTACCTAGCTCAGCACAATCGTGACCTTCTCTTCGCCCTCCGTCACGATACCTCGACTGCTGCATTAACGTCCTCTACCTGTTTCCCTCCTTCGAAAGCCCAGTCTCGCTTGTCGCTGTCGCTATGTCCCGTATCCCGGACAGCTATGGGGGATCATAGACGTGTACGAGCTCCAATGCTACAGCCCAGGATTACAATATCTTAGAGGCCATCGATACGCCCATGGCACAGCAATCTAGAACACAAGATCAAGAACTTTGAGGGGAAGAAGGACTGTAGTTAGGAGATGGAACGCAACGATGCAGATGATGATATATGAGCATGAACAGGGCTTCCGGCTGTCCTGAGAGGCATTCACAGGATCGGTTGCACTCAATGCGATATACTCTCACCCCGTCTTACTTCCAAATCCACCTCGTCGATCTCCCGGCAAGTGAATCAAAGTTGCCTCCCTGATCATGGAATTGTGTTGTGCTGCGTTCGAGTTTCGATATAGGTCTGCGGACCACCTGGTCGATTACGGGCCCGTTCTTCTCACTTCCAATTTAGAAGACTCCATGCATTGTTCTGACTTCCTTCACATAATGCCTGGTATTGATGCCTTATCTAGGTCTTGCAGCGCACTCTTTGCGCCGAAACAGAGCTATCGTCACAGCTGAAGACAAGGCTGCTCAACTATCTTGCTCAGCCATCCTCACCCGTCATCACGCCCTCCTCACCTAGTCGCCCCATGAAGCCAACAACCCGCTTGCTGACAAGCCAATGGCCCGATGATCCCGGAATACCTTTCTTGTCGGTCAAGATCAGAGTATCTTCATACTTGCCCCACGCAGTGACCTGTTGGCCTTGCCATTTGCCCTTGCCGAAATGAATCCCGGTGAAGTACGTCGTCGCCGTGGCGGTCTTGCCGTCTTCGGCAATCTCTATGGTCTGAGTCGTCAGAGCGTGTTGGGATGTTATTGGCGTTAATCTATCATAAACATAAGCGACTGTCCGAAGAAGTGGTATGTTTGTTTTTCGAGCTACCGATTCTTGATCCCGTCCGCCACTTTCTGCACTCCTCGAATCGGTCCACTGAAAGGGTACGTAGCATCTACATCCTCTGTGAAGACTTCTCGGAGAAGTTCCCAATTCTGGGTATCCAACGCAACGCAGTACGTGGAGAGGGTATTGCGGATCGCGAAATAGTCAATTGGATTTGGTCCTGCCATTGTTTGATGTTGTGAAGCCTGTGAACAGCGAGGAGGTGACGTTGAACGGTGAGCGAGGCAGTTGATGGGGTTGAGTTTCGGGTCAACGATCTGCCGAGAGCTTGTTCTTGACGGACTCCGTCGTTGCTTCCGTTGTTGCCCCTGAAGACTCGATGAAAACTCCGCGCGCATTTGCTCTTCTCGTTCCCAACCAAATACCGGGGCAGGTGGCCTTCAATCACTTCACCAGATGCGTCAAGGAATAGGGCAGTCAGCATGTACTTTAATGCTATCCGAATGCAATGGCTGATGAAGCACAGGCGAACTCTCTCGCAGAACGTTCCGATGCCCGTCAATGACGATGCTCCTCGAAGATGATCGTTCAGAAGCACAGTCAGTTCATGCTCGATCGTGCAGAGCCTGATCATTGCAGTCTTCGAAGACACATGTATCCTCCCGACTCGAGATGTCGCTCTCGTCCGGTCAAAAGTTCTTCCTTGCCGAGTGGAGGTATATAAATTGAGCTGAAATTCCAGCCACAAATTGCTCCTATTGGCTCAATGGTACGAATCTCATCAGCTCTAGCATACGAGCTTGACTAATTTCCCCAGGTCTAGTGGTATGATTGTCGCTTCGGGTGCCTCCCAGCAGTTACACTGCTCGATTTGTGACAGGCCCCGGGTTCGAATCCCGGTTGAGCCCCGCCTTTTTGCGGTTCTTTTGAGCTATAAAGCGTCCTCTCAAGTCTACCCTACGCCTTGTTATAGCCGTTCAACGTTTTTGCTGTGAATTGTTATTGTCCTGCACGCTGTCTTAGAGGATGCTTCGTGTGTCTTATGAACGTTGTCCTGGCGCAGTTCGAACGTACATAGCGTGTGGTAATGACTTCTGGAAAGGTTCGCGGGCAAATGTCCACTATACTGGGCAAGGCTTTGTCCTTTTGCTAGCTGCAAGCACGAGTGTGCCCAACTTTCCTTATGATCCACGAGAATCCTAAGTGCACGGCACAGCAAGAGCCTTCACGGTCAGGGTGGAGCAGAGCCAGGTATATCATAAAACGACCAGGTAACATCATTCCAAAGCCAACAACATACAATGCAATCCATAGTACCCGCTATCTCATGCATGCATCGCTCAACGCAGAAACCCCATCGTGAAACCCATAAAGTCATACTCGTATCTTACGTTCCAATCGTTCCAATCCAGTCCACAACCTCATAGCCATGCCACTTATCCAGTCAACTGCTATAGACAGTCTCAAACGTATCCTTTCCACATTTCCCACAGGTTCGCTCCTCGAACGCATGGGTCGATACCGTTCCCCTCTTCCACTCCACGCCGCTGAAAAGCACGCTCCGCCGCAGCTTCGTCACAGCCGTGGCCATCTCCATCAAATCCACGCTCGGTCGACCGTCGTTTGCCGTCGAGATAATTTCTCGCTCGTGGCAGAGGCACGGCTGGGAGTGCTGCGCTACACTCTTCCCTACGGCTTTCTCGACCTTCACGTCGATCGTGATAGTGTTGTTGGCCTGGCGGCTCAAGGAGTAGACGATCGTCATGGATCTAAAAGAGCGTGGGACGGCGCTGAAGCGAAGATCCAAACTCGTGAGATATTTCGCGATGTCCTGTCGAGGTTTCCACTTTTCCATGACGGCCGGATCTGTCATGAAACGACCATTATACATGTGGCAGGCGTTCTTTTGGAAGATGAAATGATTGTCCCCGTAGAAGATTGACAGCACTTCCCTCCGCACCTGGCGACTGACAGACGCCACGACGGGCTCGAGGGGAAAGCGCCGGATGATACTTCCACGAAGTTCCTTGGGCCTTTTGCATGGCCGTATTGGTCTCAGCTGTGCTTCTATGGGCTCGTCGTGCACCGCCAACAGACTCCAGATCGCATTTCGAAGCTCTGGTGGCAAGCCCATCAATTCCAGGGGTGGCTCTCGCGACGCCTTGGTCGTAAGCAATGCCGGCGCCACCACAACTTTCTTCGTCTTCTTAGGCTTCGGCGCTTTCAACGGCCGAATACTCTGCTTGAAGTCCTCGGGTTGAGCGTGCTTCTTAGATTGCTTGCTGGCCTTCGCCTTGGCCTTGGTCTTTCCCGTCGAGGGCAGCGGCTTGTGGAGTGAGAAAGATCCGAATCGCGGTCCAGGCCACTGCCGGCACGTAGTCGGCGGTTCGAAGTCGAATCGGAATTGTGGTGGCATGTCGTCGGTGAGGCGGAGTTGGCCAAATGGAATTATGACATCGGCGGGGGAGGGGCGCTCGCCGGCAGGCTTATTGAAGCCTTCGAGTTGGTCCACGGCGGAATCCATGATGTGTTCGAGTTGGGCCTCTTGCAGGAGGTCGAAGTCGTTGATGGAGATGACCTGCATTTTGCCGATATCGAGTGGTGTGGGTTGGTAAAGGTTCCGAGGTGTTGGGTTTGGGTCGTGTCCGCGCTAGGTGGAGTGTGTCGCTGTGAGGTCTGAGGAGAGGCTCATTTGGTGCAGCAGCGGCGGCGGCACAAGAGGCGTCAGTCAAGGCGGTTCTAGGAGGTCCACCATGTTGTGGAATGAAGAAGAAAGAGAGCGTCAGTCAACCAACCTGAATGGAAGGAGGGCAGCGCAGCACACAGATGCAGGCGTCGGTGGCCGGCCGGCTTGCTCCGAACGGCCCGCTCTCACACGACCTCACCTCGTTGGCAGCGGTGACAGACAACGATGACACTGATCACGCAGGGCAGATACACGGTCAGTATCATGTGATGACGTCTTGGTCACGTTGAGTCAAGATCAATGTGTTGTAAAGCCTGTAGTTCTACAATCAAAGCCTCCTCATCTCAAAATCAAACGCTCGCATATTACTGTTTGTCCATGGGGTATCTTCTTATTGTCACAAAGGTCCACCGTCCAAACGCCAATGAAACAAACGAAATGACTTGTCGTGCCGTTGCATGACTGACAGTCATCACTTGGCCGGCGTGTCCGGCACGTCCCAAATGCTCTTCTTCTCCTGCTGATCCGCCAACATCGAAGTCCCGACACCGTTGCCAACGATGCCTCCTTCGCCATCGATCGGATTGTGCTTCCAAAGACTCTTCGGTGGACTGCGCGGGGCTTTGCGCTCTGGGCTGGTTGGTGTGGCGCCAAAAGGGATGTGTCCGGTACTGCTAAACACCGGGAGTTGCCTGCTGCTAGAGGGTCTTGCCGGTGACGACGGCGTGCGCTTTGGACTTGTTGGAGAGCCGTTCGCAGCGCCATTCGCAGTAGTAGGCCTCATCCACGAGGGCGAGTACGAAGAGGAGTTGGAGCGCGCAGTCGAGTTCGTACCAACTTTCAGCTCAGGTCCGGGTAGAGGTGTCGGCTGCTGTGCTGTGTGCGTTGGTGCATCCTCTGGCTTCAAAGCCGGCGACACACTAGCACTTCCACTGCTGTTTGCGTACTCTGGAAACTCCAAGTCTTCGGCCGGTGTGACTAGGGATGTGGGTACGTCAATCGGAGATGGGTCAAGCTCTGGAGCGGGCACTGGCTGGCTGGGTAGACCACTCAATGGTGCGTGTGCATCGTCTAAACCAGTGTTCTCCGTTCGCAAGGCAGGTATGCCCCAGCCGCTGGTATCCGGAGTGGCCGCTGCCTCTTGCTCGAAATTGGGATCGTTCGCGCCATTGCCGGACATTGCCACATCTTCAACCTTCTGCATGATTGGAGCGGCTGGAGGTTGTGGTTCAGCTTTGATCGATCCGAGGGATACCGACTCCATGGGCTGCTTCTGAGGAACGACTGCCTCCTTGGCAGCCTTCTTAGCAGCTGCATTGACACGCCTAGTCTCTGCGCCCTTCAGAGCCCTAGCTCGCCGCTCTGCGTCCAACTTCTCCTTCTGCTTACGATCGTGCTCTTCCTTCGAGCTGCTGACCTTCAACGTGATCTTCTTCACTCCAGAAGCTAGTCTGTCAACGTCTGAAGTCTTGGCTTCCCCATTCGGCTTGCCAGGAAAATTTGACGTCGCTTTAGGTGCTGAGGCTGGCACACCACTGGTCGTAGTCACAGCCTTCCTAGGCTGAGAAGGTGCCCGCACTTTCTTGTTGACAGCTTGTGGATTCGGTGCGGGTATCGGCGGCGGCTTCATGGTTCCACCAGTATCAGAGCTTGTTCTGTTCATTACTGTAGGCCTCGACGGGATCGCAGGCACGGGCGGCGCATCATGATCAACAGGCGGAGTGGCCGATCCCAAGGCACTTCCAGCACTCTGTCGTCGACTTACTCTACGCTGTTGTGTGGGAATAGAGTCTTGAATAGGAAGCACATCAATGGTCTCCCGTCGGCTTGCGCGACTCTCTGTCCGACTCACAGAGCGTACACTCGCAGTTTCGTCACTGTGAACGCTCTCGGTGTAGACTGGGCCTTTCGCTCTCCTGTCGCGAAGTTGTCGTGGTTGGCCAAACTCCGCTGGCGGCGTGACTGTCTGTCGTTCCTTCTTGGTGCGTGGAACTGCCAACTCCTCAACAGTACAGCTCTTGGTCTGGCGGCCGATGGGAATGAGCAGCTTCGAGAGCTCTTGAGTAGCAACTACCCAGTCCACCTCTGGTGCTGGCGGCGTCGGTGGTCGTTGTACTACTGGAGCTTCACGCATGGTGCCTGAAATAGAGCGAGCAAACTTCTGAGGGTCGAGTACTTTGTAAGCAAACGACTCCGTCGGTGTGGCATAAGTAGGCTGCGGTCCACCTCGAACTTTCTTGGCCTGTGGCGGAGGTGGTGGATTGACCTTGTTCTCCAGCGCGGTCAGGTTGTCCGCAGACCACCATGTCTTGTCGTAGGTAAGTGACAAGCCTAGAGACAATCCATGCATCTGCGAGCTAAGGTCCATCAGGTCTTGCACACCATTTGTCTTGGGTGTAATCGGCGAAGCGCAAAGGCCCGACAAATGGCTGAGGACACCACTGCAGAGAGCGCGGTCGCTATAGCCACCTTCCAACACACTGATGACACGACCTTCACATCCTTCCGCCTCCTGTGCAAGCTTCACCACATCACGAGTGATGCGAGCGTAGAATTCGGTCGGCACGTTGACTTTGTGCCTCTGCATGCCAGAGCCCTCCCACTCGCTGGCATCGAAGCCGGCCGATATGAAGATTGCAGTCTTTGGCCGAACTTTGCCTTCAGCTTTCAATCTCTGCGCATGCTGTCTCAGGAAGATCTTCGCCTTGTCGAGCAGGACTGAATACCGCTCTTCGTAAAGTTTCCAAAAGTCTTCTTCCGTCTTCCACGGTTGCAGATGTACATTCCAGATGGACTGCCCATGCGCGTTCTCGATGCACAGGCTGGCCGCTTGAACCTTCTCGTCATCGCCCATCTCGCAGGGATAGCTGTTGATGTCGTGGATGCTGTAGTAGCCAATGTCGGGATTCAGCCTCAATTTGCTGTTCGGCTTCGCATTAAGACGCTTCTCGTTGTTCTTACTATTTCGCTCCCACGTAATGGCCTGACTACCATCTCCATGATGAAGATCAAAGTCCAGGATGGCGGCATGCGTCAGCCCGTGTGTCTGGGCGGCGTACTCAATCCCTACGTGAACATTGTTCAGCCAGCAAAAGCCGCTGGGATGATCGGCCGAACAATGGTGGCCTGGCGGGCGGACTGCAACGAATGCTTTGCTTGTATTGGTGGCTGGATCGAAGACACTGTCAACCGCATCTGCAACCCCACCAAGCGCGCCTTGAAACGCATTGAGCGACTCGGGGGCAAGGTACAAGTCACCTTCATGAAGACTCTCCTTCTCTGCTTCGCCAGGGGCAGATGTCCTGCTAAGCTCCTTCGCTCCTGCTGCAAGCTTCTCGCCGGCCGAGTGACACAGTCCCTGCAGCTCTGCCATCCACGCCGTGCCGTGTACGTTGGTCACATACGATGAGGTAATATCCATCGATCGACCAGACCGCCTAATCTTGAAAGGTGGATTGGAAAGCGTGCGGTTGTCAGGGTGTGGTGGACGCTTCCCTGCTGCATGGTGTCCACCTAGTCGCACATAAGCGGTAGAGGCACCCAGCACGCTGGCATGGATGCGCTCGGGTCGTTCGACAATCATCGACAGGCTGGTCTTGTTCGTCTTCAATCGCGAGTAGCGGTGTCCGTAGCAAGCATCGTGGAGGATGACAACAGTCTCGGAGTCTGCATCTGGTCGCTCGTGGCTGAGAAGCTCCCGGCTGAAGTGGTCGGCCGCGATCTGCGGTGCTGTGAGGAGTATGGGTTCTTCGATCGACTCCATCGTGGCCTGCGCTTCCCTCAGACCTGAGATGAGGTTTGATATGGATCGCTTTGGCGTCGGTCGCCTCTCTTGGTCGTCTGGTCCACCCAGGGACGTTCTTGAACCCTTCTTCATCAGACGCGGCGACGATGGCGGTCTGCTAACGCTGGCAGAGCTAGAAGGACGGCGAGGGAATGCTGGAGCAGTCGCAGTTCGCGGGGAATCTTTGGTGATGGGCGATGTTGCGTGTTGCGATGTTCGGCGGGAGAGAGGCGTCTTTAGACCGGGCGTCGGTGGTGCAGAGGAGATCGGGCTGTATGTGTCGGAGGCAGCTGTCGCAACTGACATGTGTCTCAGAGCGTTGGTGAGATCATGCGTGTCTAGCTGGATGTCGGGCGGTCTGGATTCAGTGGCGGCTTGCGCCTGCTGGTCGGGGTCTGTTGGCGTATGCGACGCCATGTCTGGTGTGTGTAACCGTAGCTAGTGTCGCATTTGATTGTTGATGTGGTTAAAGGTTGGTGTTGACAAGTGCAAACAAATCGGGTGGATGCGTTGCGATGCGGTGGTTGACGCGCGAGATGGACGGACAGGGGTTCGCGTCTGCCAAGCCTGCAGCTAAAGTTCCCCAAGCTCCTCCCCCTTCAATCTTCACCACCACCACCTCTCACGCCTTGAACATGTTCTTCAGCTTGGCCAGGGCCTTTTTGGTCTTCCCCGTCGACTTCTGGCTGCGCGAGGTGGTGGTAGTGGTCGTGGTCGGACTGTCGGGCACGGTCAGGGCGTCGAAGTCGAAGTGCTGTGGGTGGGAGAGCTTGGTTTGCGCGACGGCGGCGCGCTGCTCGTCATAGTACAGCGAGCGTCTCTTGCGGCGCTGTTCCGCCTGCTCACTGTACTCGTACTCGTGCATTGGTTCCGGGATGTTGGATCTGTTTCTGCCCACGTGTCGGAGGGACAATCCTCGTTTCAAGGGATTCAGCGCAGGAACAGGTACAACATTGGCGGGAGGGCCTCGCGAACTCTTTGCTCTGCGCATCGCGGCCACCGGATTTATCATCAACGTCGAATGTCTGGTACGGCCAACAACTATCCCGACTAGCCAACTTCTTCCCGTCGTGCTGTCTTCGGCCCCTGATCCTTTTCGGTGCGATTGCTGGAGTTGGCTGAGCGAGGCGCGACGGTCCTCTTCCCGACGCCCACGACGACCAATTGAGTCTTCGCAGGCCACCGAAACGGGTGCGGATGTCTAAGATTGGGGCTGGGTGGCAACGTCATGGACGTTTTCACAAACAATTCTGGCGAAAAACTCGGTGCAAAAAGAAAACTTCCACCTCAGACTGACATGGGCAATGCCAGTCGCTTTGTATACTGCTGCTCGCTGTTCGGAACATTGAAGGCGTCCTGCTCGCATTACGCCAATTGGCTGTGCCGATCGAATACCAACATCCGAACGCTGCTCGAGATTTTTACATCCTTGCTCAGAAAAGCTCAATCGATGGAATGCACACAATTCATGTTCTAACGACATGCTGTGTCTGTGAGAATAACATGGTGATGACTGCGTACGTAGGCAGGTCGTCCAGGTCCATGTCCTCAGGAAACCCACCTTTGACTGGTGGCGTTCCTTACAACCGAGTCGACCGCCATCGACAGACGTCCCAACTCGAAGTCCGAAGCCGGATAAAAGAAATGTACCCAAGTCTTCTTGCCGAGCTCGTCTTGAGCCCGGTTCTTAGACAAGGCAGATCCGTGACGTCGACCATCCCCGCAAACGTCCACACATGCCGTGTCAAAGTCAACGGCGCGTCTACCAAACAGAACTCGTACACTAATGCGCGCCACTTTCCCCATCAAACCTATGACCGCTTTTCTTTCGAGACGTTCACGATCAACTCGCACCACGGAGATGCCCACACCAAAGTTCAGGCGCTTCGGACGGCAGGTCGCGGCGGGGAGGAGAACGTGATCGGTCCGTTCGAACCAAGATCAACCTGTGAAAGTGTGGGCTGCATGGCGAACAAGCCTCAGACTTCAATGGCGTAGGCTTCTATGGCGTAGTTGATGTCTTATATCAACTGCAGCACGCCGCGAAGGTAGGCCAGAGCCCTTTACGTTCAGCTCCTCACTGTCACATACAACATGCGCTTCTATTCTCTCCTTGCCTTGGTGGCCTCAGCAACGGCTGCAGCCATCCCAGATGCCGAAGCGCAACCAGCTGGCGGTAGCAGCAGTCCCAGTTGCAAGGCCGACATCAGAGAGATCGCCATCTCAAAGGCGGCCTTCCTCAAAGCCAAGATCGTTCCTCCAAGGCCCTCACAGTACAACGACACGGTGAATCTCATCCCAAGCTTCAACCCAGACGCCACGATCGCCATCGACTACAATGGCAAGCAAGTGAAATACGGCACGAAGCTGCAAACGACAGGTGAGTCTTCGTACGTAGTGGACATGTTCGCAAGTGTATCAGCTCACCATCCCTCCAGACACAACCCTCCAGCCCAACGTCATCTTCACCGCGGAGTCTGATCGTCGCTACGCCGACTACAACTACACCGTCATCATGGCCGATCCAGACGCCCTTTCCCCAGCTGGCACCTTACCCGGCCCTGTGCTCAAAGACTACCTCCACTGGATCTACTATGACGCCAAACCCTGCGTTGAGCGTAAACAGCAGCCCAACGCCAAAGACCAGCCAATGTACGCAGCGCCTACGCCCCCTTCGCCTCAAGCGCATCGCTACACG
The DNA here is from genome assembly GCA_002786045.1 of Zasmidium angulare. NCBI lineage: Eukaryota > Fungi > Ascomycota > Dothideomycetes > Mycosphaerellales > Mycosphaerellaceae > Zasmidium > Zasmidium angulare. Next base: position 239,228 of record NHNX01000019.1, read on the forward strand.
TTCTTGGTTTATCGTCAGCCTAAGGGCGTGTACACTCCACCAAGTCCTGTGGCGTTCCCGCAGACGCTTGGTGCGGATCGGGGCATGTTCAAGTTGAACGACTATGTAAAGGCTGGGAAGTTGGAGGGTCCCGTCGCTGGGAACTTCTTCTTGGAGGCGGCGCCAATCGTTGGTGGCTCTTGATTGTAACTTCTCAGTAGACAGCCACTCTCTTGTGATCGACGAGGAATGAAACGAACACCCTTCATCCAAGTATGATCTTCCTCGCTTCAGCACCTAGCATCTTCCACGCATCAGAGTGGACTTGACCAATTCCCACACGAGATGCGACTCCTTCTGAACTCCACTCTATCGCAATCACATTAACCATCTCAGGATCTTCATCGTCCCAAGCATCCGTATCGAAGGGCACGTGATCCTTCTCCTCCCCATCCTTATTCGTATAGTAGAAGTTCGCATCGTCGCGACTGTACTTGCTGATAGGAAAGTAAACAGGCCAAGGACGATACGTGGTCGACAAAGCGATCAACTCAACCGTCCTGGTCTGTCCCTCCAACGCATCTTCCAGTCTCAGCTGCATATCCTCCAGCTCTTCACGACTCTTGTACATGTGCATCTGCAACATGCCTGCGAATTTCGAATGGACGAAGATCTGATGACACCGCGAGACATCTCCCAAACCAACACCTTCACAGTCCGAGAAATATCCCCAAACCGTCACACTAACCTCCACTTGTGCCCAAGGCGCAGTGAAGGACAATTTACACCACTCCAGATTCACCAAAACATCATCCTCAATCTCGCCAGGCTCATACTCAGCATAGACATCCTTTCTTGTAGCGACAAGCACCTTATACCCACCCTCCACAACTCTATCCTCGTCAAACTCCACCACCGCCCGCCCATCCAAAGCATCCCCAGAGACTGTATAAGTGACCCCTCCAATCCACCCCGCCCAGCTCCAAGACGGAAAGTCCAGCCCAAAGGCATTCTTGCCTCGTCGGACACTGCGACCCATCGGCAGCCAGAGGAGGAAATGATCGAGGAGGTTGTCCGTCATGGGCATGCCGCAGAGGAAACGGATGTTTGTCTCTCGCGTGACAGTCTGGAGGAGTCCGGCGATGCCTTTGAGGATGTCGGAGGCGACGGTGAGATTGCGAGAAGTGTACCAGCGGATCATGATTTCATAGGCGAGGGGCGTGCTGGCAATGCCGCTGGCGTGGATGTCGTCAGTCGTAGAAGGGTTGGTGTATTCGCAGCACGGGAGGGGCTTGGACGGGGTCGTGCTGTGGTAGCAGACTTTGCGAACGTAGTCTTCTGTGAAGGTGTCTTTTGCACAAAAGAAGACAGCTCGTGTAGGTGTGAAGACGAGGTGGCGTTTGGACAGCAAGTGTTCTTGGAAAGTCCACGCTCGTGAGTGCCAGCGAGACTGGGATATGTTCTCTTCCAGCCAACTGTTGGTTTCCACGAACTGGAGCCCGTCGATCTTAGCGGTTGCTTGCACAATTTTTCGTGTTCCGCGTCGAACACCTGGGAGGCCAATATCTGAAATACCCTCTGACGAGCCAGCTGCTACGATCGTGAGGAGTGCGTAGCGATAGACAATGTCCATCTGATTGATCTGGATCCTCTTGTCTCGTAAATCGTCCTGGACAATACAGATCCTGTCAGCCCACAGGTAGCGCTCCCCAAGTCTAGTGACAACGTCCATGGAGTCGAAAATGGTTGGCGGTAGTTCGTCAAGATCGATACCACCAGGAGTCTCCAGGTCTCGGATGTTTTCTTTGAGTAGGGAGACATACGGCTCTGGTGACCAAGTATATGAAAGCGCAACATAGTCGGCATCTGCTGGCAGCGCCACAAGGCACCTCTGTTGGACGTCGATCACTCTGATGAATTTCAGGTCAGGCATCTCCTTGGTCGTTACATCTCTCTTCAGAACATGCTTCGGTCTTTCACATTCTTCTCCGTGATGGGCCTTGCATGTCTCAAAGCTCTTCTTAATGAATGAAGTTTGTACTTCATCTCCGACCTTTCGTCCAAGATGGTGCAGGGTCTCGCCATCCTCTAGCCCCATATCCAGCCCACCAAGAGACTTCAGACTCCCCAGGTCCAGGTTGAAGTTAACTTTAGGAAAGTCGCTCTGCGCCAACGACCTCGTATCGTCAGTCGTCTCCACCTCCTCATTTGCCATGAATCCGACAGCAAGATCCCATTCCGCTCTCATACCACTCTTCGTCAAACTCTCACATCCAACCCCCATCCACACCATGATACGATACGTGTCACTGCAATCCTCGATCTTGAGCTCATTGCTGTTGAGGAAGAGCCGTATGAAGAACTGGCAGAAGGCACAATGCTTGGTGACCGCCATTCGATCGAGCCAGCCGATGGTCACAACGTTGTCATCAGAGCCAGTTTCCGGCTTGATGATAGTTTGGACCACAGTATCGCAAGTAAAGCACAAAGATCCGATTCGAATGGACCGTGGCCGTTTTTCGTGGACGGCAAGCGTCCATTTTCCAGGGGAGGTATTGGTCTCGTCCATGCTTGGCTTCTGTCCTATTCTAGTAGCTCTTTATCGAGCTCTTTACGTCAGATTGTCCATTGGTCCAGTGATGCACCATGCTCTGTAGCTTCGGGCGATATGTGCTCGACAATGCGTTGGATTTGGTATGGAACCAACTTGTGGTCGTCAATGGGAAGACATCGTGGCTTGATCTATCTTTGTTTGGTTTGATTTTTAGAGGGTGTACAAGTCATGGCTATGTTCAAGCAGCAGCTGAAGTGAAGCAGTTTCGACTCCACGCAGGTCCGTGCACTTCAACTCCTTCCCAGTTGGTGGTTGTAGATAGTAGCCATCGAACATCACACGAAGTCAATCTGGATGATGTTCGAGATGGATGGACTCTACGCCTGCCGATTACAGATGTGAATCCCCTATGCGACCTCGTCTCATAACTTCTCCTCATACCTATACCCACACAAATCCGAATCCCAAAAGTCCCTACAATAAACCTCTTCCAACTTCTCAATCAGCCCCTGCTCTCTGCTGACCACGAACTCACAGTACCCCATAAACTCAAAAGCTTTCCCATTAGGCTGCCAGATCCCCGCCAAGTCGCCTGTCATAGTCCCCTTCCCGATGTACTTCATCACACAGCCTTCGGGAGTTGGCCAGATTGCTATGATCTTGGAGACAAGGAAATCCGGATTGGCGTGTCGCCATAGATCGTAGTGTTTCGCCAGGGCGTTGGTGCCTTTGCGGGTGACTTGGAAGCCATGGTCGGTCCACGAGCCGTCGCGGGTGTAGAGGCATGTGAGAGCGGAGGCGTCTTTGGCGGTCCAGCTGTCCGCCCAGCCGCGTGCAAGGCGTTCTGAGAGCGCGGCGACTACGGGCACAAGTTCAGTCTTCTCTGCTCGGGGTTCGGCAAGGATTGTGATGCTTTGCTCTCGCCAAAGGCGTTGGCGTCAATGCTTACAGTCTTGATCCGTCGAAGCCATGATCGTTCGAAAAGAGTTTGGAGATGCAGCGTTCAACGTCGGCTTCCAGGTGACGTTTTTTGGTATAGATTGAGTCAAATTCAGTAGACAGGTCTCGAAGCCTTCCCAGACTTACTGAGCCTATCGACGACCTTAAGTATGTAAACAGGTGCTGACAGCCAAGTTGCTTGAACTCACAGCCCTAAGACGGCGACATTAGCCCCAGGAACCTGCATTTCAGCTCTGAGAAAGACCTGCGAGATGTGCACCAGTGCTCGTAGAGTCGCATGAGACAGGACTTTTCCACTTCGTCTATTCGTCTTCAGCTATATCCTCTCGCCCTGCAAGATAGGCTTCGCCTCTTCACTTCTCCACCAGCTACCCTCCTTGCCAGGGAACTCGTATCGATCCATCGACTCAGGCTTCATCTCCACCGAGTAACCTGGCTGCGTAGGTGTCGTATAATATCCGTCCTTGATGACCGAAGGGTTGTAGAAGTGCTCGTGCAAATGGTCCACGTATTCAAGGACAGACAGCTTACCCGAAACAACAACATAATCGATCGTGCTGAGATGCTGTGTGTACTCCGGTAGACCAACGCCTCCTGAGTGCGGCACGATCGGTATGCCATACTTCTTCGCTATCAGCAGCACCGCCAGGACTTCGTTGACGCCGCCCATCCGGCAAGCATCGATTTGGCAGACATCGATGGCTCCTTGGGCAATGAGCTGCTTGAAGATGACACGGTTCTGGCACATCTCGCCTGTTGCAACGCCAATACCGTAGGGTTTGAGGGCGTCTCGAATCGCTTTGTGGCCGAAGATATCGTCGGGTGAGGTCGGCTCTTCGATGAACCAGGGCTTGAATTCCGCCAGATGCTTCATATACTCGATTGCTTCAGGTACGCTCCAGACCTGATTCGCATCGACCATCAGGACATTTCCTTTATCGTAGCCGATCACATCTCTTGCGATGGCTAGCCGTTGCCTGTCTTGCTCGATGCTCGTGCCAACTTTCAACTTGAAATGTCTGTATCCCTGGCTCACCGTCTCTTGCAGCAACGCCTTCATCTTCTCCTCTCCATAGCCTAACCATCCCGCAGAAGTGGTATAAGCAGGCACAGCTTTGTTGTTCTCGGCTTCCTTGATCCTCTCTGCCTTGCCCGGCTCCAGCTCTTTCAGCATCTTGACCGCCTCTTCAGGCGTGATAGCGTCCGTGATGTATCGGAAATCGATACACCTCACAAACTCCTCCGGGCTCATCTCTGCCACAATCCTCCACACTGGCTTGCCCAGGGTCTTCGCCCACAGATCCCAGATCGCGTTCACCAAGCTGCCAAGAGCGAGATGTATTACACCCTTCTCTGGGCCGATCCATCGCAAATGCGAGTCTGACACGAGATATCTCCAAGTCTTGCCCCAGTCTGCCACCAAATCTTCCAGCTTCTTGCCTTTGACTCGTTCGGCGAGGGCACTGATGGCGTGGCAAACAATCTCGTTGCCGCGGCCAATCGTGAAGGTCATGCCATGACCGCTGAATTCGGAGTCTGTGTGAACAATGCAGTAGGCCGCGGAGTAGTCGCCAGCAGCGTTCATGGCATCGCTGCCAGTTTTGTCGAGGGATGTCTGAACACCACGTCAGAAATACCGTGCTCGTATCTCTAGCCATGGGCAGGACTCACAGGAAACCTGACATCCCTCGTCGTGGTATGCGTAATCGTCACCATCTTGTCTATCTGTTCAGCAGTATGAATCTCGGCAATTGAACTGGTAAAGAGCAAGAGAAAGAGCTTCAAAAGAAAACGGGAAGCAACCACCTCACTTCCAAGCGTGATCGACAGGTACTGGTCACCATATAAGCAATTGCTGCATTGCGATCCGTCATCAGCCCACTCCGATGGTGGAGGACCCGTGATACACCGGCACAATGATGTCCCAAAGATACGAAGGTTGCTGGCACAATTGGCGGAAGAACGTTCAACGACAGCTGCTGTCGGCAAGCTAAATGCCCCCCACAACCCCCAAATTGTGGCCCCCGATGATAGGCGCCGAGAGCAGGGTCAATAGCCGCCGAATTATCCGTTGTGCGTCGTATGGAAAGCCACATCGAAGTCAGATATCATATTCACGGCTTTGAAAGAATCAAACGAATGGAACATGGTAATGGGTATCTCATCTCTGGGTCTTCCTGTACCTGTAGTGCTGTATGTTACATATTTCGATCCGTCAATCATCAATCGGTTCATCCTTTATGAGGATAGGGTCGTCCTCATTAGTCTCCACATCAACAAGTTCTCCCTCAGTACCCACGACAACTCTACGTGTCCCACCACCTTCGCGCTTGACTTCGATGACTTCCACTTGTCTCCCTGCTCTTGGTCGAATCTCCGCTGCAAGCATGATCGTTTCGATCCCGGCCGGCACTCGTTCGTCTTCTGGCCCCCAGGGTAAATTGTCAACGTCAATCTCCTTGTTGAGCAATGACTTGAGGATCACTTCAGCGCCGGCCTTTGACATGACCTGATTCGCTTCTTTACACCGCTCACTGCAACAGCATTCGAGGCATCCTTCAAGGCAGTGGCATGCCTCGACCCGCTCACAGGCTTGGGTCAAGAGCAAATCTACGAACTCGAAAGCTTTTGCTGCAATGCCTGACCCATGTTGACCACCTTTGTCATCGTAAAAGGTCAATCGAGCAGGACGTTTGCGCGTCGTCTCCTTTTTGGCGAACTCCTTGATCGCAACCTTGCATTCTGTCTTCACGTCACCCGGCATCGAGATGACAAAGTTAGGCATGAGACTCAATATGGCGTGCTCAGCCGCGTGGATCCCAGCGGCCACATTCAGCCTTCTCGAGTTCAGGATCTCTACGGCCGCCTTTGGTACGTCCAGCCACATACCTTTGCTGAAGATGATGATTGGAGGGTTGTCCACTTGCACGGCATCCAGAATCCTATTCTTCTTGTCCAGCTTGAAGAAGCCGAATACATTCTGATGTATCTTGATCGTCCCGAAGAAAGCTCGGCTCATCGATCCAGGCAGACGTCGTATAGCTTCTGTCTCGACGGGGTCGATATCGGTGTAGTCTCTTTGCTGTGTGATCCATTCGACCTTTACGAATTCGACCTTGGCTATCATGCGCTCCGTACTCATGTGCTTGACTAGGTATTTGCGGCCTTGATGGAGGAAGATTCCGCCTTCGTAGATTGTGAAGAAGGCTCTGCTGGCTTCTAGCTCTTCCAGAACCTCGTTTCTGCCGTTGGTGATGTCCACTATGGCAAAGTGGCTGTCCTCCGTATCCCTGATAGCGACGGTTCTCGACGGATGCGGTAGATATCGATCTGCGGGATGGTAGAAGCCCAGATCATCTTTACGCAGCCGCTCGGCACAGATCTCGGAGAGTTGCTTGCCAAAGAACTTGTCATCTTCGTCCGCGCTGATTGGCATCTCATAAGCTGCGCATTGGATGTGGCCTTCTAGTACCAGCATATTTGTCAAGTCAACGGACAGTTCGCAATTCGGTCTAGTGAAGATCTCGTCGGGATTCTGCATGAAGTACTGATCAGTTGGGAAGGAATTGCCCACAAGGACTGACAGACTGTCTCTGTTCCTCCGTCCAGCTCTTCCGGATTGCTGTCGAAGATTCGCAATTGTATACGGGAACCCGTGAGATATGACACAATCCAAGCTGCCGATGTCAACACCCAGCTCAAGAGCACTTGTGCCAATGATTCCGACCAGCTTGCCCTCGAACATCTCCTTCTCGATGTGGCGGCGATCTTGTGCAGTGTAACCGCCACGATACGCCATAACACGATTCATAACCTCGGTGCGGTCCAGTGCAGTAAGCTCATTCTTGATTGCGGTCGTCAAGATCTCGCAATACTTTCTGATCCGGCAGAAACAGATGACACGGATTCCTCGTAGCACAAGCTGGCAGAAAAGCCTCGCTGTCTCCAAGAACGAATCAGCTCGGCCACTGGTGGGATCCCCTGGGTCTTTGAAGGGCGTGTTCCAGCACAAGAACTCTTTGCGTCCACACGGCGAACCGTCGAAGTCAACCAGCTTGACCTCATCAATGCCGAATATGGTCTGCATGTGCTCTTCTGGATTAGCCACGGTGGCTGAGCATGATATGAACTTGACCCTGCGGTTGCCCACTGCAGCACATATTCTTCTCAAGCGTCGCATTATGAGAGCGACATGGGCGCCGAAGAGACCATTGTACACGTGCAGCTCGTCCATAACCACATATCGCAGATTCTTGAGAAAAGTTCGCCAGCTTTCCTCCTTTGGCAAGATTGAGAGGTGTAACATGTCCGGGTTGGTGAAGATGATGCGTGCTTCGTCACGGATGTAATTGCGATCAGCAAACGCAGTGTCGCCGTCGTAAGTGTCGCAAACGACATCTTCCAGCCCAGGAAGGTATGCCAGCATGGCCTTGAGACTTCGTCGTTGGTCTTGCGCTAGAGCCTTCGTTGGAAAGATGTACATTGCTCGCGTTTGCGGTTCGCTCTCCAGGGCGTGGAGAACAGGAAGCTGATAGATGAGAGACTTGCCGGAGCTCGTGGAGGTGGACACTATTACATTCTGGCCGTCGTTCAAGGCATTGATAGCTTCAGCCTGGTGACTGTATAGCTGTTGTATACTTCTGGTGTTGTAAAGAGCGTTTACTAGGTCTTGGCTCAGCTCAAAGTTGAGCTCCCCATAGACAGGCTGTTGCGGGTCGAACACACGATGGCCGTCTGGCACAATCTGCCCAGTGTACCACTCAAGTCCCTTCAACTCTTCAATGATCTCTGGCATTGACTTCCTCTCTTCTGGGATACTCGCTGGCAACGTGTTCTTCGATAGTTCTGGCGCAGGTGTGATGCCCCTGCTTTCCGTCGGCTTTGGGATGTATTGGATGTGCTCTTCTTCGAGGCGCTGCACAGGATCGACTCCTTGTTCTGCGCATTCGTTCAACCATGCGTTGATCGCTGACGTGAATTTCGTATTTCGTTTCTCGATCAACTTCATCATGTTCTTTTGGCTGAATACCGGCATCTTCAAGTCCTCGTTCCTGATTTTTGCGTGTGGATTCACTGCCTCGCCAGTCTTTGGGTCCAGTACTTGTCTCTTGAGCTCACCGTCGACAAACTCAAAGAACAACACCTCTTGATGCTCTTCCCTTCCAATGCCCTCCTTCACATTGCGCACTTCGGCTGGCATCTCCGCGAATATGTCTCCAGTTGCCTTACCCTTCCGCATATCTTCCTCACCCATCAAAGCTACCTCAAGCAACGTTTCGTCGACGTATAGAAAGTTTACTGCCAATGGGACCAGCATCTTGATCTTTGCAACATCCTCGACCTTCAACTCCCGCTTGATGTTCGCCTCCACCGTGCTTCGAAGATTCTCAATCGTAGTGGCGAAGTGCTTCCGTGTGCAGCAGAAGGTGTAGACGAGATTCAGCGCCTTATGCGTCTGTGCTAGCTGTGTCAGCTCTGCCGGCCACGGGATCGATGTTTCGACGGCGTTGGACGAATTGTGTCGTTGCAAGGTCGGGCGATCTGCGTCCTTCTTCGTTCGGCGTGGTTTCTTCCCACCATCGTACGTTTTGGTAGGTATCGTGCTAGGAGCAACGTCTGTAGTCGAAGAATCGTTCTCATTCTGCTCGACTGGTGTCTGACGCTTTCGCTTCCTGCGAACGACATCGGGAGCGCGATCAGTCGCGGCTTGCAGCTTGACCATCTTGAGTAGTCCAAGCGTTGCTCAGTCCGGTTCGTAATGCTGCGTTGTGCTCAGCCAGTTCCACGACTGCATTTCGACTTGTCGTAGGTGACAAAGGTGAATGTCTTGAGGGATGGGATCGACTCGTCAAAAGGTGCTGTGCTGCTTTCTGGTTGGTGACGACATTCCTGGCAAGCGCAAGCGCGAGCGCCATTTCCACGCGCGGTCAGGTGCCGAGCCGCTCATCGAACCTTCCCTCGACAACCAACGGTCGATTCCAAGATTAGGATTACCGCCGACCACTTTATTCATGACTCGATCAGATCTATAAAAGCTGGACAGAAATCCAGCGTAGACACACTTGGACGCTGTGTTCGCGCAATCACCTTCCACCGAAGCCGAAAATACCGCACTCGACCGCCGGCGACCATTCTCAACGAGCCACCCCCGTGCTCTCTCTCGCTCTCCTGAATTTTCGCACATACATCTACAACCATGGCGGCTCGCGATCTCGACTCATACGATCCCTCGAAAGCAGGCAAATATGATCCTGGCTACCTGGAAATTTTCTACGACAACCGAGCCTACAAGGGATTCGATGACAAACTTCCCATGTGGCAGGACTACTGGCTGCAAGGGCTGTCAAAATTGAGTCGGCCATCTCTATTCTACCCATCAGATATATACCCTGGCTTCGTTCGAATCGTCTTCTACACGGTATGTCTCTCTGATTTGCAAGTATAGCCTGTATCGACTGACAGGTATCAAGCATGACGGCAACCAAGGCCAAAAGGACTTTCCACTACACAAAGCTGCGGCCGTAAAGGAGATGTTCGATTCTCTTTCCACAGAAGGCTTTCGACCCATGATTATTGGATATTCGAGTGAAAATCCGTTTCCGGAGTTGGGCGGCAGGGAGCCACCACCGCCTCCAAAGAAGAAGGAGCCCAAGCGAGCCACGACCTGGAGCAACTCGGTAGCAGGCCATTCTGAGAGCAGCACACCTCACGATCGTATCATGACCATTATCCGAGACGACGAAGAGAAGGAGGCCAAGCTAGCACAAATGCAAGCAGAATACATGGAGGAGAAACTCGGCGGTGCTGTATGAGTGTTGCCGTGTTCTCTGAGGTGCCTTTATTTTCGATCTCTCTTCCAAGAGTGTTCCTCTGCGAAATGAAGCCTGAAGGTGTCTTGTGGCGGAACCGTTTTCATTCACTTGTTCCTTCTGATATCTTTAGTGGCCGTCGATGGCTGAGTCAGATTGTGGGTCTCTTCACGTGCTTCCCCACCAGCGCCTTCCAGGTTGTCACCCAGCCACACACGCGACCTTGCTTCTCAATCGACCTTGGCTTCATGTAGCCTCAAAGACACCACGCGCACACTTCTTCGCCAGGACGGATCTCGTCATCCGCTCAGAAGATAAGATCACTGAGATGCCAGGACACGCTCAACTGCAGCGCCTTAGGTATGCTCTATCAGCTGCATCTTGCTCATACAATATACTGAGTGGGATGCAGGGCAGCTGAAAATGCTCGACGAAAGCGCGAGGAGAGAAACCGTACCACTTTTGGATTTCTGAAACTCCCGACAGAGTTAAGAAATCGAGTGTATGACATGGTTCTACCACACGACCGCATCATCGATGTCTTCTACGAGTTCGCAGATCGTCACCGTCGAGTAGGCTCAGATGGTATGGTCCTCACCGAGCTACTCAAGGTAGACGCATCCTGGACCACTTGGATCGGCATCACACAGACGACCCGTCTGATCCGACAAGAAGCCAACAGGTATTACTACGGATCGAACATCTTTGTCATCGGTATTAGCCACCTCCTCTGGGACAGGTCAGTGAACTGGCTACGGACACGACCACAAGATGCCTTCTGCGTAATGCCAAAGTTACTGCTATGTGAGCATACTGGATGCCTTTCTTGGCCTCATATTGAGCACACAAGAGTAGTGCAGCTCGACCTCTTCACGCTCGAGACGCAGATGTTGAAAGTCTGGCTTGAGAGAGACCCCTTCCCGAGGAATGAGTTCTGCGATACCTGTCTAAGCAGCTGCAACAAGGGGCTGGTGGCTATGCGAAAGCGAATACTCTTCAAGCGACAGTTGGCAAGTTGGCTTGACGGGGAGCCTACCGGTGAGCGAGCTGTGCAAGTGATCAGAACATTGCGATGCGATACGAAGTCTTTCACGGGTCCAAACCTCCATCGAATAGAATGCGCGGAGGAGGCAAGTGTGGGTGCAAAGGAGGTGTAAATGGCGATTTGGGCTCGCTTGCCATTTTTCGGTATCGAGATGTTCGCATCTCAAGGATCTTTCACGACCTGGCATTTCAGCTTCCACTCACAGGAGGCGCAGATTCGAGATGGAAGAATCTGTTCGCAACGATTCGCCAGCCTTGTTCGGTAGCTTCCTGCTGTACCACCGTAGAGCGGGGAGCACCGGTGAACAAACCAGGCAGCTCCTTCTCAGTCCGCATGCACCTTCTGCCTTTTCCACTACCAAACAAACTTTCCGACTCCTTTAGTCTCACCACATGCAACGACTCCAGATTCGCTAAAGAAAAGGGATGGTGACTCAAGGCGCCGAGTCATGCTGGTACATACGTCTTCGACCACAACAAATTGACTAGCACACTGACACAATGCACAGCTCTGCAGAAGGTGCCCGAGCTGCACGTGAACTCCAGAATGGCGACTCCAAGTTGCTACAGCTCCCACCAGAGATTCGCAATCAGATCTATCTGGAGTTGCTGCCATGTGACGAGATATGGCACATCACGAGTGACTCCTACTACCAGATCCGACCCAGCAACTCCAAGCCGGACAAGAAAGCATTCGTCAAGGATGACAGCTCGGATGATACGACCTTCGACGACCGCCCTGCTCTCTCTCGCTGTTGCAAACAGCTGCGGAAAGAAGTCTTGAGATACTTCTACGGATTCAATTCCTTCGTCTTGCCCATCGGCCCTGACGACCTCGATGCCACGAGCAAATGGCTTTCGAGTCGTCCACAGGAGACTTTTGCAGTCATACGGAATGTGTACTTTCAACAAGACATGCGTCGCTGCCACCGGTACCGGTTCCCTTGGTACGAGCGACTGCTGTTTGTCGACCTTAAGACACTCGAGCTTGAGAACATCGGCAAGCTGAGGCATTGCTCGGGTTGCTTGGAGCGGTACGACAGACAGGTCGAGAGGGCGAAAGGCAGGCGGTCGTTCAAGCAACTCAAGGAGACGTGGTTGGATTCCGACTTGTCAGATGGCCGGATCATGGAGCTTGCGATGCTATTTCAGCGCCGGCCAAGCTTGTCAAAGTCTGAAGACGAAGGAGATGCTGGTCTCAATGGGCTTGTCTTCTTGTTCGAAGAGCTCTGATAAGCGATACCAAAGCGCAGCGGTTGCGTTCTGAGAAGTATTGGCTCGATGACAATGGTCAAACAGGTTTTTATCGTGGCACAAGCGTGGACGATCTTTGCATTTCACATGGGCCTTGTCTCCGCCGCAGCCATTTCAACTGACTTGGTCTGCACGCACAGCCTCTGTGATTGACCACTTCTCCGGCCCGGGCTTGTACGATCCAATCACCTTCAAACCTACAGTTTCTAACAAAGCCCTCATTTGCGCTGCTGTTCGCTCCCTGCCTGCAAAGAGACACATCATGCCTACGTCCAGCCGTACTGTCCCCACGTCCGGCATGAATTTTTCAATGATAGTATCGTGGACCAAAAGCCTCGACTTCGGACCCATGGCTTCGACAGTGCGTTTCAGAAAGCGCCGACATACCTCATCGCTGTGATCGTGCAGTACTCCACGGAAGTAGTACACTCTTGCCCCTGGGAGTACGTTAGATGTGCAACGAAGGAGAATACCAGAAGACCTACCCTTGATCGGCTGCTCTAGCATCATGTCATGCGCCATGGTCTCTACGCCGTCCAGCTTGAGAATTTCCACAACCTGCGGCAGATCCTGCAGTATCATTCTTCCACGGTCTCCGGGAAAGCTTTTGCGCAAATTCAGGCACTGCTGACCAAACCCACCACCGCTACCTGCTCGTCAGCCTTGTCCAGACCTCTGTCTCTCAGGCACAGCTTACACGTCCACGAAGATGACTTCCTCAGGCTTTGACCCTGCCAAAAGCCGCTCAAAGGGGAAGATGCTCGCAAGATCATCGCTCGAATGCGGCCTAGTAGTGGTCATATAATCATTGAAGTGCTTCCCCATCTCAGGCTCCTGCTTCATCCATTCCCACATGTTGCCCTCTCCGCCATGGGCAAGCTGCCATGCAGTATGTCTGCCATCCGGAGGCGTTCGACATCCGTTATCGCGGAGCATGAGATGCAAGTTGGAGTAGGCTGGCAAGCAGAACATCTGCGTGTACACGCTGCCTATTCGACCCGGCGTGGTGAAGTCATGGGTGATTTCGTTAGCCTGGTAGTGGTCGTCGTCCGTCTGAGAGACCATGCCGTGAGCAGCCAGACTCTGGACGATCCTTTTCACCATGTTTGCGTCGTCTCCCTTGACCAAGGCGACGATGTCTGCGACTGTCATTGGACCCTTGTTCTTCGCTAGGACCCCGAAAATGCCCATCTCGCATGCAGCCGCTGCGGTGGCGAGCTCCATGGGCTGTTTGGAGTCAGTCGCTGGACGTACACAGAAGAGTCAATCGTACAGCCCAGATCATCCCTTGTGCGTACTCGCTTGGAGTCTGCAACTCCAACACAAGTCGACGGGCTTGCCGTAGGACTTCAACTCTCTCCGTCCCCTCCACACCTTTGAGATCGCGAACGATGCCATCGCAATACCGTTTGAACTGTGCTGGACGATCATGAGTTTCCGACATGATACCACAAGTTCTTCGACATAAAAGTTGGCAACGGAGTAGCAGCACGCAAAGAGCAAGGCAAGATCAGAAGGGAAGTATTGAGGGATGATTTGATCCGATTTCATACCTTCATCCACATGGTGCTAGCGTCGCTACCATTACCTTTTATGGTGAGCTATGCAGCTATTTGAGCTGCGTCCTTCGTAAGGTACGAACCGATGCCGCTGGTCTTAGTCTGAATCGTAACATGTTTGTGGAGCATTCAGCGAGTCCAATCCTTCGACACACACGCTGGCGTCGGTCGTTCCCACGAGGTGTATTGTGCGTGCCACAACACCGATAAGTCGACTTGATCGTGAAATACAAATCGTTAACAGCACTGCTCCACCGCCTTGTGACAAAGTACACGACTGCCATAAACCCCGCCCAATCAGGGGGTGGACGCAGTCTTGCGATGGCAGGAATTATGATGACAAGGGTTTGGACACGACGATCGTTCGTTCCTCAAATCTATCGTCAATGTCGCATCTGCAACGTCCACATCGAACGTACAAAGATCTGCGGAAGGGATAGGAAGACTCGTTGCCGAGCTGAGTGCCTTTACCACGAAAACGTTCGTCTTAGATACCTGCCCGAGGGCCCGAATAGTGTATCGCCGTGCTGGAATCGGTTATCGCAGTTCAGGCTGCTCATATGGGCTATCTCATGGCGTTTGTACAATGAGGATGCTTCCTGCCACTTCATGGGTTTGCACTGACAGAGGCGCAGATGGGAGAGATGTGATTCATGAGTACATGTACCTCTTTTGCGGCAATGATAGCAAGCAGATGAGAAGCGAACGTGCGACGGCTGTTGCGACTCAATGCTGAACGCACGGTGGAAGAAGGGCAATTGGAAGTGAAGAAAGAGCCAGTCGAGACGTGAAGTTGGCGTTGTGCCTCCGCACCCCCACAGAGACGGAAGCCTTTATCTACCTTCACGCACTTTGAACTTCTCAGCTTTTGCAAACTGCGCCTCGAATCTCGACCACTTCAACTTTGAATACTATCTATAATACACACTCTGATTATGCGTACTGTATTTAGACTATATGCATACTATGTATTATGCCTAAGTCTTTGCGTAAGTATAGCTAAAGTATTACAAAAGATAGATCTAAAAGACACTATATCGCTAAGCATACCCGAGGATTTCCGAGGCCCTAAGAAACTAGCTTAGCTTTATTAGCACTAATCAAAAATTAGGTGGCAGTGCCTAAATATTAGGAATGCCTAAGTAAATGATTTAGGTACAGCAATTTTAGAGTTTTGTCTATGCGCTACAGCTTTGTCTATGCATTACGACGACGACGACAGCAGTATATATAGCGATAAATATTAAGGTTTATCTACGACACTGTAATGTATAACTTATTCCGCAGCGTAGAAGTGCGAGGAACTGTCTATAGAGTAGTGTATATAAAGCGCATTCTTATGCAGTTCGAAGCTGCGAAGTTCAAAGTGCGTGAAGGTAGATAAAGACGTCCGTAACAGACTCCTTTATTTAGTCGACGCCACCCAATATTTGATTAACGAATAGTTGCTGCCGGTAGCTCGCTTAACTGCATTCTGATGGCAAGGGCGGGACGGCATGCCGAACTTCAGCGAACAGGCCTTCCTGACTTCAGATCAACATGAACGTCAACACAAACACTCGACGGCATCCATCACGCCGTCACAGTGGAATGCGCTCCATGCACTCTCGTTCAGACAATCGCGCCACCACAACAGCATACGCGCAAGCGATGCTCCACTACCGTTAAGATCAAACCCATCACAGCAACGCCAATCACAACATGTCGCGAAGCACGCTATTCTCGACACCGGTGCATCAGCAGATGCTGGAGAAAACACCAGGTCCACCGAAAGATGGCACTATCAAAGGGCCGCTTCCTTTCCTGAACCCGACACGGGCGACTTTCGATCTGCCAGCAACATCTGCTGCGCCCACGCCGTCGGAAGCACCAAGCAAAGCCGCATATCGAGTCGAATGGCGAGCTAGAGATAATCGCAAAGGTGCTGTCGGGTTTCCACTCCATTTGTATAGCCATCAGAGCTGACTAAACCAGGTCGCCACATCTTGATCGTTCCACCAACTCATCCGACGACCGCATTACCACGAGTAACAAGTTCGGCAAGCGCCATTGGACAGGGAGTCTGGCGCATGATCACGGGTGAGTCACTCAGCAGACTCTGGGTTTGCATTGTCATGCTTCATCCACACAGTCAAGCTGCTGTGTTTGAAGTATGCTTCTGCAGTCGCAAGGACAGTACGCTGACGAGACTGCAGTGTGGGCCTGGTGGGATGTCTCCTGGTGGATCGCAGTGTTGTTCACCTGGGGATCAGCCTTGTTCGTTGTGTGCTCCTTCTTCTACTGGCTTCCACTGGCGGATCCTAGCACCGAGTTCCACGATGAGTCGCTCGTGGCTGGTGGGGTGTTAGCCTTCTTGGGCGCCACTCTGTTCACTGTGGGAGGACTGCTTTTGATCGTGGAGGCCTCGAACGAGAACCAGACTGGATGCTTTGGCTGGGCTGTTGGGCGTCTCTTCGTGGCAGATGATGGCGACGTGCCAGACGCTGAGAAACAGTCCCCAGATGTTCATCCTGAACCGGAGATGTGCAAGCACCACCACAATCGAGTATTGCATCATAGCATGCACCTGCAACACCCAGAATCTGGGCGTAAGTGGGAATGGGCGCCGACGTGGCATGAACTCACGAGCCACTACCTTCGCGAGATTGGGTTCCTCGGCTCGTTCATCATGGCAATCGGTGCCGTCGTGTTCTATGTAAGTCTTTGATTACCCTTTATTAGAGCGGTTTGCTAACGTCGTCCTCCAGGTCAGCGGTATCATGGCCTTGCCTGGAATCTACAACAACATCTCCACCCCTGTCTTATGGGGCACATACTGGCTCGCTTACTTAGTCGGCGGCATCCTCTTCACCGTCAGCTCTGCTCTGTACGTCCTCGAAACGCAAAAGAAATGGTACCTTCCGGCGCCAAAGGTCCTTGGCTGGTGGATTGGAATTCTCAACCTCATCGGCAGCGTGGGCTGGACATTGAGTGCGAGTTTCGGCTACTGTTCTGCGTCGTGGTGTGCGTATCAGAGCAATCTGAGCACCCTCTGGGCGAGTTTTGCCTTTCTCTTTGGCAGCTTGCTACTGTGGTACGAGGCGTTGGATAAGTATCCTGTTTATCGAGCGAAGGTTTAACAATGGTATTGCTGTACGATCACTGTACTAATATTGTAGACTTATTGACCCCAATGGGTCTCATTCAAGTAGTCTCTCATTTCCCGAAATGGAAGCAGCATCGATAGCGTCCTCAACAAGCGCCTTTACGTGTGGTGAGCTGAATGAATTATGAAGTGATGGAACTCGTGTCGCTCGTAGCCACGTTTCTTGACCTTTGTGATTTGTTGTTCTTCACATGCACGTCTGCAGAAGGGTTTGCCGCGATGGTCGCCTGCTCGTGGACCAATCACACGAAAGCAATCACTTTCCTTCACTTAGATATTCTTGTTCACATGTTAACGCCGTTACCGAATGAGGAAGTTGTGCATGACATTCCTGGAATTGCCTACAAATTCTGGTGGTACTTTGGGATGCGTGTCAACAGTGTCTTCATATGTCGGTCGCACAACTGACGTTTTATTCACTAGCTCTTGGTACAACTGTCATTATTTTGACTTCCGCACCATTTTCGATTACAACATCAACACGCCTTGCACTTCCACTTCATTTACGCTCGTCCAAAAGTCACATATCGCAATAATCGAAAGCAGCTCGCAATGACCCGTCGTCAGACCGCAGTCGAAGAGTTCCGCAAGATGTTTGCGAAGTCTGTCGTCAGTGACGAACCGAAGGCAAAGAAGACGAAGAAGCCACGAGCCACCGTTCCTCAAGTCGTCCAGCCGCGTTCCGCGATCGAAAAGCTTCGCCAAAAGTTTGCTAGAGACCTCGCTGGTAACGAGCCGAAGCGCAAGAAGACTAGGAAGTCACGAGCTATCGTGCCTGAAGCCGTTAAGCCCACAGAGAACGCAAAACTGAAGGGTATTGGCCATCTTCTACACCACACGAACAATGGAATTCTCATGAACCCATTCCTTCGATCCTTCAACAAGTACCAGCCTGGAGCGAAGAAGCTGAAGCCAACGGCTTGGACTCACGATCAGTACGAAACCGCAGATGCTGTTGCTACGCAACACCGCAATTCAGCCGAGTTGACATACACTGCCATACCAGGAAGCCTACCACTGGCCAAAGACACTCATCTGGCGGAAGTGACGCAGACCACTCGCCGTAAGGACGAAGAAATGAAGAGGATCGTTGAGGTGCACATTGCCCGAAAAGGCGAGATCACTGACTCACTCATGGACAACATCGCTGAGGCGTACGGCAAGACCTCGAACAATCTGGAGTACTACAAGACTCTGATATGTGGCTTGTACCGCGAAGCGAGATACCAGACCGTCTGTTATTTCAAGCAGGTGAGTTTCAATGGCTCCAACATGTCTCATAAACAACAGCTTTGCTAATCAACACACAGAATGTTTGGGCATTGGCCTGTCTGCACGGCGGCGTCGATGCATTCCTCGAGATTCCGGAGCGTAAGCGCACAAGACTCTACCGCTACCTCCTTCGTGCTAATCCGATGGCGATCCTCACAACGGCTTTCAAATTCGAGTCTCGAGCTGTCAATATCGAAGGCATCTTCGTCTCTTCTGAGACGAAGTTGCAAACCAAATGGCAAAAGGCTTATGAGCTGAAGTTCTTGGCAATGTGCCAGGCTGTGGAGCAGCACTTCTTACCGAACGATGGTGAGGAAAAGCGCCTGGCCAAAGAACACCAGGAGGCGATTGCGGGTGCATACAACGAATGTATGCAGATGCCAGAGATTGCGGAACTCAAGTTGGGAGATATCGGAATGGTGCCAACGAGAAGCAGCCGCGTCTCCAAGGGTGGATTTCGGGTCCGCAACACGAAGAGCAGCTCCACCGCAGAGACGGCCACCCCGAAGGCCAAGGCCAAGACCAACAGGCGTGCTAAGTAGCCGCATTCCTCCTCACAATATGTTCCAGCACCCGCTCTCCTGCCGAACATGTACTGACTGGCTTTAGACCACCACATCAGCTGTAAAGATAGCATCTTTCGATTTGAGACATGTATGATATATGAGTAGAGAAAACCGGTTTCTGGGCACATACGAGCCTTCCCCTTTGCAGCCCCATGCTGCGTCGTCCAATTGGTGTCGAACTGCTCCGTGTTGTCCAAATACTGCATGAAACTAGCGTACGGATCCTGAGCAGCGGTATACGCATATGGGTCGCTGATGCTCATCGCAGGCCCGAAGCTAGAGTTGTTGAAGATTTGGTGAGGCGGTATGCCGTAGTGCTGCGTGTGGGAATCTACAGATGATAGCGTGGGTACTTGGGTGGTCGCATCTGGGCGAGTGTGCTGTGATGAGGGAAAAGCAGGTTGTGTGGTCATTCGCGTTTCTTCGATTCTACAAGCAGCGCAGAGTGTTAGTACCTAAGAACGTCAAGGGCGAGAATAGTACGAACTTCTCGAGGCGCTTGTGCAGCTCTCGGACTTCCTGAAGAATCTCGAGCAGGAGCTTGCACATTGTAAGTTCTCTCTGGGCAGCTGCTTGCTCTTGTCGCTCGATTAAGCCTGGCTGCAGAACAGGCCACTTGTACACACCCTCAAACACGAGCTTCATGTTTTTAATGCATGCCGCTCGAGGAGCATTGACTTGTCGAAGGTTGCCGAGCACTGGGCGAGGGCGAATGACCATGTAGCGGGCGTGGTCGATTTGTTTGGGGGGCGGGGGAGGAGGTTTCGACCTCAGCTGGTGCGGTGCTCACCGAGTTGGACTTGTCCACCTCACACTGGCCAATCTGCGCGTCCCTCTCGATTCCTCGTCCATGTATATCACGAATTGTCGCAGTGGAGCAAAGGTATGGGTCGCCAGCCAGATTGTTGAGTCGTGGAAGTCGCTTGCCGAACAGAAGTCGTCATTCTCTGTCATGGCGATGTGAGGATTCGGCGTGGTGTATACCGTCTTATCCATAAGTTGCGGTGTTTCGCACGAGATAATCATATCAGGTGCCGCGTTGCTGGGCCGTGTAGTTTTGCTGACGGTGGCGGTGTTGCTGGCGGGTTTGGTGTTGCTGGATGCCTTTGGTGCTGCGACCTGCTTTGGTACTGCTGCCTTCTTTGGTGCTTTAGCCTTCTTTGGTGCTGCAGCCTTCTTTGGTGCTTTAGCCTTGCTGGCTGCTGCGACAGATCCGTTCTCCGCCAGTGGTAGGAGGCTCTTGATCCATAGCAGTGTTGCTGTTTGTCAACTTGACTCTTGCAGCTCAAGCTTTTCGAGCAGTGTGCATGTTCCGATCATGGACTTCCTCTCAGAAATGACCCCCATATTCAACAGCTTTACCTGTCGCGAGTACTCCTCTGCCACCATGACCCTGCCCGCGATAGTGAGCTTAGATTCGGCCAGATCGAGCTTTCCTGACGCTTCTCGCCGGCATCCGCGTAGGATGACATCCGGTGGTTCTGTATCATCGAATGCGAACGTTGGCGAGTCGTTGTCAACCATAATGCCCACAACGTTAATCTGACCGAGACCGACATGGTATTGCTCGTGAAACTTTGCGGTACCAACGGTATGGTTCATGACCTTCTGCGCCGATGCGGTACCAAGTGTTTGGTGAATCTTTGTAGCGGCGAGGCTTCTGAAGAGTACATCGTGTGCAAAGGAGGAAAGCCTTGGTACATCTCTTGGCGTTGTAGATACGTGTTGATGTCGTCGCCGGTGGCTAGTCGTCCTGTCAATTCGCAGAAGACATACTGTTTCATTGTCTCGGGCTTGACACGGACTGTGTACTCAGTCTCCAAAAGCAGAGATTCGGCCGTGGAATGACAGTCAGACCGCCGTGTCCAAATAATTCGGCCAGCAAGCACTCGGGGACAGAGAGTAGCAACATATCGACTTTGTCCGGCGTTCGAAAGCGTCTCTTGAGATGCTTGCGCCCGCGGAGGCTGGCGTTATTGTTGTTCTTGCCCTTCAATGATCGAAAGGTGAGTGCCGCAGTGAAGCCTCCACGCCCTCGTTGCGTCACTTCAACGACTGTCCAGGCGAGCTGCTTGTCGGTATCGGTATTCCCTACCAGACTTCCAGGCCTGATGCCACACATGCAAGAGATGCACCATGCGAGATGATGTTGGTTTACGCCTGGACCCAGTCTGATTAGCTAGATGCCCGCTATCCAAAGCATACAGGTACACGCTCACTCAATCCGCCTGTCTTCCGGTAGAACGAGAGTTCGTCTGGTTTCCATTCAGACTCAGGCCGAAGCTGAGCGAGCGTGTCTGCTTCGATCAGGTATCAAGCCGTGTACGGTGAGGTATCTACGTTCGAATGGCTCCATGTCAAGCGTGGCCTTCTTTGGTGCTGTGGCGTTTCTGGCGGCTGCGTCGACGGAGCCAATGTCTCCCTTCTGAACCGACAGATAGATACCAAGCATGTACTCTACTCTTGCTTGTGCGGTCTTGCAGTGCATCTCGCTGAAAGAAGGTGTTTTAAAGAACTCGATCACGGATTCGATACCATGGACGCCTCAGACTCTTTGGGGATGTTCGGCGAGAACCCCAAGGTTCGGACATGCTAGAGGCGCTTTCTTCCTGGCCACAAGCGCTTCATCCGTCATATCAAGAGGTTCAACTCCCACATCCAGCCTCGTCACATGCATTCCCGGTCACATCAAACGATCCACGGCTCACATTTAGCGCGAACTCTCGAAGGTGCTCATCGATGACTATTCGAGACGAGGCTCAACAAAGGACTGGTCAGCTCATATTGTTGGTTAGGGATCGCAGATGGCAAGTCAGATTTGACCTGAGCACGCGGCATGGGTGCTACACGTTGCGATGGAACGTCGTTCTTCTTTCTCAAGTGCTGCAGATGTTTCCCTAAGAGTGTGATAAGATCATGTTTGGTAAAAGGTTTGGGCAAGAAGTCCGACACGCCGTACTCGCGTTGGATGTATGGTCTGAGGAGTGCGTTTTTAGATGTTCTTGGCATCATTATAACAATGGGAATAGAATTTGTCCGTCGTATGATACGCGTGGCGAAGACCGCGTCCATTTTTGGCATGTAGTAATTCATGAAGATCATGTCGAACGGGTCTTTGTTCCCCGATTTTAGTACAGCGTCGGAGCCATTGAAGGCTGTTTCGATGACACACTCAAAGCCACAGAGAACCTCTGAAGCGATCTCTCGATGGTTTGGGTTGTCTTCGGCGAAAAGAATTCGTGGTCGACGAGTCCAGTAAAGTGCTTTCGACGGCTTCGCATGTGACACTGGATGGGCCGTGAAGGCCGTGATCTCGGCGACTGGTGGCGCAGAAGGTTCCCATCCCTCGCTACTGCCGTCCTCTCTATGTTTCAAGACGTCCTGTAGTGCCTGCACTTCGCCAGGGGACGGATTCCAGAGACCGTTGACCACCAATGGATCAACAGCTGCGACCTGGCCATCGAGCGCGATTTGCTGTGCAGTGTTTCTAGCGCCGATGTTCTCGGGAGTTTGCTTGCGAGCGGGAGTGTCCATGACCGCCGAATGAGGTGGTACACCAGACGCAGAGTCGGTCGCGTCGTTCTGGGGACTTACGGCTATGATCGATGTCCAGGTTTCATCGATGCTCCAGTCAGTGTCCAGCAATGCACCAAATTGCTCCAGGTTGGCCTGGGAGTCGTATGGCTCAATTGCAAAGCTCCTGGGCAAGTCGGAGGATGCAGTTCTGCCTACGTTCTCTGGTATAGGAGATCGCCGGGAAATGCCACTCTGCTGGCTCGCGTGCTCTGAGTCAGATGTATGGCGAGCATGATCCTGGCATGAATCGTCCTCAGCCTCAAATGGTGGTGGTTCTGACAGGTTGTCCCCGCTCGCCGATGAATGTGGGTTTCTAATGTTGCCAGACTCGGTTGCAGGGTCGAAGACGTTGTTCTGGGAAGTCACCAGACTGGCAGCAGGCGTACGAGAATCAGCACCAGAACTTCTAGGCTCCGTCAGACTGGCAGAGATCCGCTGTTCTGTCTCCACGTCCAGGCGATGTGTGCACAGCTCCTCATGTCCCAAGCAGTGGTCCTTGCGGTAGAAGGCCTTCTTGCAGACGCGACAAACATGGCTCTTAACATCCGAGTGTGTTGTCTTGTGCCTTATAAGCGCTGTCCGCTTGCCGAAGACTTTGGGACATTGCAGGCACCTGTATGCTTTGTGTGAGGTTTGTAGCGCATGGCGCTCGAGGAGTTTCGACTGGTCGAAGGGCGCTAAACATTGGGCGCAGGACCATGTCGTCTGCGTCGTCGTGGAGAGGGGCATCGGGACCTCATCTGGGTTCAAGCACGAAGTGCTCAGGACGCGTGGATCGGGAGTGCTGGAGGAAGAGAACGCTGACAACACTCATGATCTTCGTTCGAGGCGTGATTCGATAGTAACGAGCACACAGGTGCCTCAAGTCCGGACGCCGGCCCATCAGCGCGTCCAGCTGCAAGAACAGCCACAATCCCGTCTTAGGTCGTCGACCAGGCAGGCGTACATGTCGGGAACGTACCTTCTAATTGCTGTGACGTAGTCCTTAAGCCTCACTTGCGGCCTGAGGCCCGAAGAAAGCGACAGTTCCACACGGGATATAGGCACAATGTGGGGTATATGTTTCCGACTCCTGTTACCTGTGAACCATGGTAGCCTGCAAAAAGACAAGGACCATACTTCAGCTGTGGAAGCTGGCGGAGAGCGTCACAATATTTGGCAATCGCATTGGAGCTCAGCCTCGGGTCAAGGGGCGGTTACGATCGGCTTCAAACGAAACTCCCTTCACTATTTACTTTACCTATCTCGCCTCCTCACGTGTGCCTTTCTCGCCTTTTACTCTTTGCAAAGTCCTGTGACCCGATGCCCCTGTGGTACACTTATGGGAAGTAGGCAAGCCCTCCGCAGATTGCTTTGAGGTATCCCTTCCTTTTTGCACTCTCAGTCCAATGTCCATACCGTCGCTCAGTGTCGTCGTTTCCGTCTCACACTCGCGTATACAGGTGACAGGTGGGTAATTTTGGTGGGTATAACAAGGCGGCTCGGCCATGGAGCAGTGCATCTCGAACCTACATTTCAAACAGCCATTCCACAAAAAGAGACGCACGAGAAGTGCAACAACACCAACCCATACGACCTTAGCCGCCGCGAAGACCATTACCAACCACAGTCATCTGCTAAGACATCAACGAAAGTCGACAAGGCTCGACATCCCTCATTAGACAACATCAAGTTCGACGAAATTCTCAGTCACAGCGACAGTAACGCACTTACGTCTCCATCTTCATCCCCAACCCTATCTCCACCAGACTCGATGCCTAGCCAAACACACCATCAGGAAGTGGAAGATTCCTTCCCAGTCCGCATCATCTGGTCAGCCCCCGCGACAACCCCACCCCTCTCTGAGGACGAGATTAGAGACATACGCCAGACACTGCACATGCTCCACGAATTGCTCAGGCATTCGATAGACCCCAGCCTCTGCAACGACAACGATGAGAACAATGCCGAAAGCCACCAACACATTCCCAATAGCGCCGATGCTGTGCCAGTCCGCAAGCGAGACAAGGCGAAACGTTTCCTCACGAGCAAAGGTCCTCGATTCGTGGGCGCAGCTGCGGCGATTGGGTTGGGCATTGTGAATATGGTGACTTCGATCAGCTGAGAGTCGTTTGCGTCGGAAGGGAAAGCTGTGCGCATGTGTGCTTGTTTAGACGTGCAGCAAGTATGGGAAGCATTTTTGCCAGGCCGTCCGGTTGCTAACCTTAGTCCAAGTGGAGGATTCGGGCATGTTCAGTGTTGTTAGAATTTTAGATACCCGACATAGCGATAGCGAGAGACAAGGAAACGTGCCTTGAGAAAGAGAGCGCCAACAGTGGTAAATGTGTCGCTTCACTGTCTAGTACAAGCCCCATGCTACTTGCTCAATGGCATCTAGCCTTCGTCATCGATCTACGCTTCGTTCCCAGCTCGAATTGCATGAAGTAAAGCCAGTCATGTGAAACCAGTCCCAGTTCTAGCCGCTGTAATGCTCGCATTCCCAATGCTCCCGAACGCCAGAGGCATGCACCAGTGTGGCATCGCCTCATGCAACTATAATCGCACATTGCTTCGAACACGCTCGCCGAGTCAATCTAGTTTCCGCCTATACAGCTCGCCACCACAGCCTCGGAGTCGCTTGGCGGCCTGTTCTGGTGTGATGTCGCGCTGCGGTTCCGCCATCATCTCGTAGCCGACCAGGAATTTACGCACCGTGGCGCTGCGAAGTAGTGGCGGGTAGAAGTGGATGTGGAAATGTGATGATTCGATCTCTTCGTCCGTACCAGTGAGGGGAGCCTGGTGCAGACCCATACCTATGAACATCATTAGTCAGACGTTCCAGCGAGCTTCTTGAAGGGTTTCCTCACTGTAAGGGAAGCTCGTCTCAAATAGGTTGTCGTATCGCCTCGTGATCTCTGCAATGGTCTCTGCCAAATCTTCCTTCTCGGTCTCGTTGAAGTCCACAAGGGCCCGCTTGTGAGTCTTGGCGATGACCATAATCTCGAATGGCCACGTTGCCCACCAGGGACAGCCAGCCCAAAAGCTGTTATTCTCGTAGACTGTCCGCTCTCCCTTCTCGCTTTCGAGCTTGGCATAGTCTACCAGCATATGTGAGCCACCTTGTTCGCTTCGATATCGTTGAAGATGTTGTAGCTCTATGCTTGGCTCCTCTGGTAGTGACGTGGTGGTCCAGATTTGACCATGGGGGTGGGGATTTGAGCAGCCCATAGCGCTGCCCTTGTTCTCAAAGATCTGCATATACCGGAACTGTTGTCTTGGCGCCTCTGGAGAGTCGCCATTGGGAAGTGCATTCGCTTGAGCCGCCTTATAGAGAGGCGAATGGGGATCGAGATGTGAAGTGTAGATCTTGGTCCAGGTCCTGATCACGGGAAGGATATCTTGTGGTGGCATGTCGGCAAGTGTGAGGTTGTGAGCCGGCGAGAAGGTGATGACATAGCATTTGCCAGTGGTACTTTCTGCGCGCAGTAACCGCGAAGTGAGAGCTGTTCGATGTTAGACTCACGAATCCTGAGAAACCATGTGTCATCTCTTACAGCCATCTTCTTTTGGTGGGGTGTATTCTGCTTGATTCTCCTTGACTGCCGAATAGTCGTTGACAAAGACGAACGTGCTGTCGTACTTGGGGTTGTGGTCGCCTTGTGCACGCTTATTACCGGGACATAGATAGCACTACTGCGTCCATCAATCACATGTCCAACCGTCTTCTTACACATGCTCATACGTACTGAGGGGTCGTATTCTGGTAACACATTCTTGCTCGGCTCTTCTTGCTGACCCTGCCATGGTCTCTTGGTTCGGTGGGGGGAGACTAGTACCCAGGAGCCTCGAAGAGGGTTGAATCGGCGGTGGGAGATGTCGTCAAGGATGTCTTCCGGCATGTCGGCGCAGCGGTGGTCGAACGAGTTCATAGGCGAGTCCGATCGAAAGCGTTCGGGGCGGGCTGGCACAATGGTGTCAGGCAAGTCGATTGAAGAATGCATCTGGTGCATGGCGCACTTAAAAGAGTACTAACAGGTAGGGCGACAACTTGCCTATTGCCTCTGCACCTGGCTACCTGATGAACGAGTGGCAGCAGCCAGCGGCGGGCAGCTGGGGGATATATCTGGTTCGGCGGGCGGTTGGGACGAGTGAGGTGAGGTGCCAGAGAGGTGAATCCTTCCGCCAGAACTAAAGGCAATGGCGTGCAGAAGTGTATCGTTGTTGAACCTCGCGGCCTCCTTCCACATGACGGCCACCGCGTGTGGCCTAGGTGTATGTGGACAGCCCGGTGTAGACGGCGACCTTGTCATCAAATGCTCAAACCTGACTGGTGGAGATTTCCAGAGGTTGTTTCCGAGCTCTCCACGTCGCCGTCGTCCATCCACATGCCGATGCCAACGAGATAACCAGTCTTGTTGGCCGCGACGCCTCACCTCTCACCAGCTCCAGCAGAGAGTACCTCATCGTCCGCGAGACGAGGAGGCGAGGGCTCCGATACGCAGAGCATCCCACTCCGCGCTCTGCACGCATCCAGCCAGCCGTCAGCCAAGGCGCAGTCTGGAAGGGTCAGGCCATCTGCGAAGGGCAACACGTCCGACGGCAGGGCTCGGAACGTCGATACGCGTGAGTTTCGTTCGCGATCCGACAAGGCAAGGTCTTCTTCGGTCGCGGGTGGACATCATCGTAGTAGGCTCGAGCATCGCCAGAGATGTGCAGTGTCACGCGGCAACTCTCGTATGGGATTTGCAGATGGAGAGGAGCGGTGCCAGTTTTGAAACACCAGATGACACCCAGACGGCCGGTTCGCGCGGACGCGCCATCCTGTTCGGGCCTCCCGCACGGCAAGTGCATCCTGCAATCGAAGATGCATCCTTCGACGACTTACGAAGGTGGTCATGGATGGACGTTGATTGCGAGATATGCAACGATGATCGCGACGTGCATGTCATACAGCTACAAAAGAAACAATTCAGACCGAGGAAGTATATGGTAAGACGGTGTAACAAGCTCGAGGACAAAATCAAGTGGAGGGCGACGCTTTCGAAGCATAATAGTCGCATTGACACTATTGCTATGAGAGGCTCTGACTGCCGGTCGATCTCCACATGAAAGTGAAGGCAATACCATCGCCGGGCCCTGGCTGTCCGCCATCTTTTAGAGCATTGACTTCCGCATGTTGCATTCCAGCTAAGTGACCTCCTCGGCTGATACGCCTGGCACGAGGTCATGCCATGCCGATTTGCCGCGTCCTTCTCATCGTTGAAGCTCCACTGTCCGACTATCTTAGCACGTCATCAAGGAAGGACTCGTATCTGAGGCGTCGTTCTCATTTGAGTTCCATCACTTCCCTCAACGGGCGGCACCTGCCACTTGAACCCCGTGACTCGGCGCTCCACTCAGTGGACTAGCACCAAGGTTGATGGCTTGAAGCAGAGTGGGACCCATATGACGAGTGTCGATATCGGCAAAGTCGAGGGTGATCTCGCGACGTTCTCGCTGAACCGTGCCTTCGTCGTAGAGAACGTAGACGCCGCGCTCCACCCGCTCAGTGACTTGCGTAGGTGCAGTGCCCGGCAGGATGTGGCTCGCGAAATCGACCAAAGGAGCCGTGCAGGAAGAGTTGACACCTTCCTTCTGCAGCCACTTGCGCAGCACCTTGTGCCAGCGCCATTCGCGGGACGTGAGCTCAGTGGCAACGGTCTCGGAGAGGACTGTGCGAGGCTCTTCGAAGAAGATCTTGAATAGTGTGTCTGTGATAAGAGTCGATTAGTGATGTGAACCAATTGACAGGAGCTTTTGCACTCACCATCGGTAAACGACTCAACTCTGTTGATTGCCGGTGGAACATTCTTGACTTGATACGAGTCCGGAAGATCGAATGCTGGAACGACGGGGCGTGTGTCCCAGTCGCCGTTGGGAAAGACGCTGAAAGTCTTGATGATTGGGTCAGGCGAGTCGAGATCCATGTCGTGGAAGTCCATGGATTGGCCTTGCAGCAGAGCTACATTTTTCTCGATGTTCGGCATTGAGATGTCGACGTTACCACGCGCAGCTTCCAGCTTATTGTTCAACGCTTCGAGACCAAAGCGCTGAAACTCGTCTTGCTCATACCATGGGATGAAGCCTTCACCAGTCTGTGAGTTCGGGTTGACTTGCGGTTGTTGAGACTGCGCTGGTGGAGCTGGGCCGATAGGAGCTTGTTGAGGTGGCTGGAAAGTGGACGAGGTGTCGCGGCCTGGCTGTTGAATTGGCTGTCCGATGGGCTGCGAACTGGGTCCGAGAGGAGATGTGATGCCGCTATTAAAGCCGTTCGTCTGCCCCGAAGCCTCATTGTGCATCTGGCCACTTAGTGGCGGGAACTCGTCACCTCCACTGCGTTCAGTGGATGCCTGCTGTGATCGCTGGCCGTCGAACTGATCAAGCGACTGTTGTGATGGCGCCGCAGATGGAGCACGCGGTTGTTGGGTGGATGCTTGGGGCTGTGTCTGCGGCGCAGACTGTGGTTGCTGAGGTGCTGGCTGGCGGATGACGCTGCTGTTCCAGCCAACGTTGGCCTGCTGTGGACGTTGCTGGCCTGGTGGGCCAGAGAGCGAGGGAAATTCACTATCAGAATTGATAACATCAGTACTCATGCTCTGGGCTTCAGCGCTGACGACGCGGCGGTTGCGCCTCGACTGTCGAGATGCCATGGTCACTGGCTGGAGGCAGCAGCGAGTTAGTGCGGCGACAATGGTGTGCTGAAGTATTAGTAGCCCTAATCGATGGCAAGGTGGGATGTCCGGCGAAGAACATTCGCTGCAAGCCGAAAACGGAAGGCAAGAATGCTGGAGGGTTGGCCTCGTTGCAGGTTCAAAAAAGTGCCTTCGTCGCCCCGGGAACGAGCTGTAAGTCCGCGCCTTCACTCCTTCCTCGCTTGCTCGTTTGCCGTTTGCCTCTGCTCCTGCCGCCCGCTCGCTGCTGCTTACACCGCGAAGATGGAATTTGCAGAGAAGACTTACCTCATATCGATTGGCCCTTGGCCACCTCCACCGCCCATGACTTGTGCAAAGCCTGACAGCTGTCCAGGTCGAACTGGACCAAGGCCAGGTGCGCCTCCTCCGAGTCCACCGAAACCACCAGCAGACGAAGGTGCACCGAATGCCCAGCCGCCAGCAGCATTGCCGTTACCTAGAGCTGTCTTTTGGGTGTTTTGTAACCGGGGTGCTTGTCGTGAGTTCGGTTGCGAAGAGAATGCGTTCATGTTCATAGAGCGCAGCGGCTGCGCTTGGCTCCCCACTGTATCAACACCGCTGTCAGTCGCCTTGTCTGCGCTGTCATTCTCAAAGAAGTCGGCGGGAGCGTCGACGAAGCGATTACGCTTGCTGCCAGGTCGTCTGCGACGCTTTCCACTCAGATGCATCTTGTGGATTGATGCGTGCTGCTTGGAGTGATTGTGGATGGGTGGTGGAGGGGAAGAGATGCGAAGGTCGTGTGACAAACGCCGCAGACTTGTTGCGCATCACATGCATGGCCTTGGCGCGCGACTTATGACCTACCAGGGCGTGAATTCATTCTCTGCTTGCTCCTTCCACCTCAAAGACCTATTCTGCCTCCAAATCTCCCTTGCTCTTCACTCCAGACCCGATGTAATTTGTCGCTAGCTGGGCATAAGGGACGGCGAGAAGTTGGGCGCGACGCGAATGGAGCAGGAATTGGACGAAGGCTCTTGGTATCTATGACGGCGTTTGCTGTTGGACTGAAACAGTTGATTCGAGGTCGTGGGAACATGCAAATGCGAGGCTAGCTGCAGTGAAAGTCGATGTGAGGTCGGATGTCCCGCCGCAGACAGGCTTACGCTAGTCGCCTAGCTGCATAAGCAAGTGGCCCCCACATGCCCCCACGCCTCTAACAAACGCAGGAACGTGTGTTGAGCGACGACTTGCATGTATTTAGTTGCACTACTTTGCCATGCCTAAGCTCTGATCGAGATAACATATTGTCTCGAGTGGATTTGGAAGATTGGTGGAGTACCGAACAAAGATTGAAGACACACTGAAAAACATGCTGCTTCGCAAAATGTGTTCATACAGTCGTCAATTCATAAAGCCATATCACCTCTACAGGCACCGATGCCTTCTTCATACTCCTCGCTAATGCCATCAATAGCAGCTTCAGAATCATGCTGTCTTTTCGGGTGTTTTCGCCATGCCGGCTCCCACCCCACGCAGGAGTACGATAGTGTTCCCCGTCTGGACACTCTGGCCCAACTTCTCCCCAAACTCCAGCAGCCTACCGCCCTCCACATGGAACACTCTTAACTTCTCTTCTTCACTCTGTGATCTGTTGTTGACATTCTGAACCTGTAGACTCTTTGCCGCAAGATCCAACACTCTGCCAACACTGTAGTCCGTGCCGTAAAAGAAGTTGCCTTTGGGTATCTTGGCCGTGATGGTGTCCGAACTTGCCTCGACATAGAGATAGACACGTTTGTCCTGGGCCAGTTTTTCGTCACCCTTCGCGGTCTTCTTCAACGTCGCCGTCGCCGCCATCGTTGCTGCAACAGATTGTTTGGCTTTGCTCTGTGGTAGGCTAGCTTTGGGCATTGTGGCTTTCTTAGATGCTCCCCATGCTCTTAACTTTTCCAGTGCCGCGAGGCCTTTCTCCTTCTGTGTCTGCACGGCCCCAGCTGGCCGCGCGCCTTTCGGTGTGAGGTTCGCGCAGTTGTGATCGTTGGTGAAGCGGTGTTTGAGGCAGTACGAATAGTTGCATTTATCGCATTGCACGCCTGTCACCAGTGGAGTGTTGATCAACGTTTTGCACGACGATTCGGAGCACTGTTGCTCGTGCGTGAGTATGCTCGGTTTCGGCGAGGGAGTATAGTTTCGAGAGCCAGGGCCGCGATTTGCCTCTGCTCGCCTTCGTGCCCACTCTCCAGCTTTCGGACATTGATGGGCGGTTTCAGATCGGTGGTCCAGGCAGTATTTGCTTGATTCGAAGTTAGTGAAGTCCGACATGTTACGAGAACTCGCACTTACACACCCTTTACAGCTCTCGCATTGGAAAGGTAAGAAGTCTAGTTGCCGACAAAAGGGCATCTGGCAGTGAGCGCCTATTGCTTCGACGTCGCCAACAGACATGGTGCTATAGCTGGCGTCGTTCTCGGACGTTTCTGGATTTCTGGACGACGCCATGGTGCAACAGTGCGTCCTCGAATTTATAGTGGTTCAGAGATGTGGTTGCGTGTCGCTGCGCAGCCTGAAGATCACTCAGCGGCGAAGAAGATTCTGGGCACTCGGCAAGCGGGTCGATTCGACTTCTGTACGACTCCACTGGTGAATCAGCAGAAATAGCACTTCACCTCGCGCGTCCATCGTGTCTCATTATCCACGGACCACGACTCTCGTCTCGAAGATGGCCGTCACGGTGCTGCGGCGCATTCTCACGTGCGCTGGAGTGACACTCGCCCAATAGCGCAACGTGGAGTCAGTGAAGATCACATGCTCCCGTGGCTCGGTCCTTCTTCAGGGACGAGCTCGGCGCTAGCTTATCTGAACGCGGGGCAGGAAGCGGGTTAGGCGACTCGGCGGCGCGAGGTACAGTCAGTCACGACTCTCGCACCTCTCTGGTCCTTGTTCCCGGGCCAGCTCCGACCTCTCCTCCTCTTGTTGTTGCTGTCTCTCGCTGCTGGCAGTGCTGCTGCTACCCAACAGCTGCTGCGCGGCTCTCCATCATCATCATCCTCGTTAGATCCCCATCATCGCCAACGTAGTCAACAGCCGCCGCGTTCCAGCCAGCCCGCATGAAGCACCGATAGCTCCCATCATTCGCTGACACACGCCGTGTCTGCCGCATCGTGCACTGGACAGCGGTGTAGCCTTCGCCATGTTACCGCCGCAGCTCCAGCACAGCCTCAGGCAACGATCGTTGTCCACGACGTCGACCATCGCCGTCCGGTCGTTGACAAGCTCCAGCGTCCGAAGCTCCACCGCGTGTGTTCAAGCAAGGAGCCTCTGGGGCTGGAGACGACCATGCGACTATGCCTCGCACATCGACCCAATGTACCATCGTTTCACTAAATATCGAACCCTTCGAACGCGTGCAAAGTTGCTCGACAAGCTGAGACGACGTGGTCGGTGGGACTGGGACGCTGCTCAACGACCGTTTTTCACTCCTAAGCATGTCCGTCTAGCGCATCACATTGGTAGACCGAGGTGGAGGGAGTACGAAGACCCCAAGCAACAGCCTGGTCAAGAGAGGGCCGAAGAGGATGGCTTTGAGCTTAGCCAAAGAGAAAAGGAATGGAAAGATCAGATGGAGGCTATGCGTAAACGCATTGAGATAGACCCATACGAGGCTGTGTTTGGCAAGAGATTCGAGCCTTTCTGGACTCCCCTCGTTCCGAGTTGGATGAGGGAAGAGATGGGTCTGAATCGATCGCCACGATCCGCAGATGTTAAGAAATCGAGTGACCCTTCGACTTCAGTGCCCATCAAGCCCATCGCCAAACGTTCTGAGGACAAGGCAGAGCCTGTGAAGCCAAGAGAGCGTTCCCAATCGCCGAAGAGGGACGATGCAGATAATGATGTGCCAAACGGACAACTGACAACATACTCGTACACTTCCAAGAAGGCTGTTGCAGAGCCCGATCCAGAATGCCCAAATGGCCAGCTGACAAACTACTCATATGGCTCGACTACTTCATGGGACTCATGGACGAAGAAGACGCGACGAGAGGAGTGGGACTCTAGGTCTGGCGAAACTAGGCGATACGAATACGACCCCATCTCGAACCGTATGGTACAAATCGATGGCGCAGCATCCAGTGACACCCATGAAAGTCCAAAGGTAAACGCGTTGAAAAGTGGACAGTCATCGAAGGCCACCCCTGACCACATGCACCCATCGACATCGACCGCCAAGCTTGATACTAGGGCTCCATTGCAACCACAGCCTCTAACAGTCACTGTCAGCGAGTCTCGACAAGCTATTCCTGTGCCCACCCAAACGACGGACGGGACTGCGAAAAAGACGTCAGTCTACTTTCCTTCGCTTTTGAACACCTCGGTAGTCTCCAGCTCGCCAAAGTCATCATCTTTGGCTACACTTCGCGAGAAAGACCTGGATCTCCTGACCGCTGATGATGTACGCGCTTCGATGGGTAAGACCAGCAAAGCCCATAATCATGGTCGTCCCCATAGTGAGAAAGACGGAACAGAGAGCATGGCAGAACGCGCAAGTGCAGGCAAGCTTGAGACCTCCCTCGATCGTAAAGCTGGTCTACCCAGTGTCTCCAAGAAAGAACATTCTAGTCGATCAGCGCCGTCTCTAGTCCCGTCTCTGGCGCGTATGCAGTCGAAAGAACTTCCAACGGTCCCCGAACTGGACGACTCTGCGGCACACGAATCCACTGGTGATCGGGTTGACTACAATGCTACGAATCTACCCAGACAGTGGGATCAGCAGGCCGAACTTCTCCAAGCCGATCGTATCAGACGCACTCGCGGCGCTGTCACTGAGCCACGCATGGTCGATATTGTACAAGCTAAGAAGGCCGGCGAAAAGAATGCCGACGGAAGACCACGATGGATCGACATGATGAACGCTCGGAAAGCTCGATATGACGCCGACCAAGTCGCTTTCAAGGCTGCCCAGGAGGTGCGCGACGCGCAGGAGAAGGCGAAGATGGAGAAGCTAAAAGCACTTCACGATGCCGAGGTCAATGAGCAGAAGCTTCACATGCAAGCGCATGAGACTCGTTACGTCCACAAGATCAGAGCTTTAAGACAGGAACTCGAATCAGCATTTAAGCAGAGCAGCGTCAATGCTGAAATGCAGGTTGAGAGAATCAGAAAGCTCGAGAGCGAGCTTGCCAGGACACAGAAGGCCGCCGGAGAGAGCGCTGAGGTTGTCAGATACCAGACTGAGAGCGAGAAATACCAGCGCAAGATCAAGGAACTTAGAAAAGAGCTTGATGCCTCTTTCAGGCAAAGCAGTGTTAGCTCAGGAAAGCACGTCGAGCGCATTCGAGAACTGGAGAAGGATCTCGAAAAGGCCTCGAAGAATGAGAAGATGTCAATGCAGATGGAGAAAGATCGCTACGCACAGAAGACGAAATCCCTGCGTGATGAGCTTGACCGCACGTTCAAGCAGAGTGCTGCCAATGCTGAGAAGCATGTTGATAGAATTCGAGAGCTGGAAAAAGAGCTCGCTGAGACTCGTGGCAGCAGCAGAAGAACCAAAGGTCCTGATGCCGTTCAAGCTGAAGGCGACTTCAGCACAACCGTTACCAAGTTCGCGAAGGACAGCAGCAAATGGTACAAGCAGCCTCACTACACAGTCGAGTCACCCAGCCACTCCAGTGGACAAGGGTTCCCGACAACCACCGAGAAACAGAAGGATAGCCAACTGGTGAATGATGTAAGGGCTATTTACGAGAACAGGTACGGCAAGATCGACGTCAATCACCGTCAAGGGAGCCATTCCGGACCAAATGCCAGAACACAGACTCAAACTTCCAAGCGGATGCCGCAGGTTGTAGAGGTTGAGTCTGATGTGGATCTCGGTAAAGCACTTGCTGACTATGAGGCTGGTCAAACGTATGAATATCGACGAGACAACCTAGAGGCAGAGATCGCTGCTCAGGAGAAAGAAGCACACGAGGCACAGGGATTAATGGCAGCCGAGTCGTCGAGCAAGTCGAAGCGAACGATCGCCAGCAACATGAAGCTAGATCAAGACGTTCATGGAGCACGTATCGTTGACGACACTATCCCGAGATTGATTCCAACTGAAATCGCGGCTCGCACAGAAGCTGCCGTTGACACCAAGAATGAGCCAACGCAAAGTGAACTCAATGCGTGGGGCATTGAGTGGGAAGAGCCACCGGTCTACAAAGTCCTTGCTTACGACTCTGGCAACGATATGTTCTCCACCGCCACTACCTCGTCGAACTTCACTGGCAAGGAGACGCCAATCTCCATTCCTCAGGCACTCTCGCAGCTCTATCAGCCTGCTCGTTTCGTTCCTCACTTTGCTGAGCTCCAGAAAGAGGGCTATCAGGTGGTGTATGGTACGAAGGACCTGCTTGTCTTCAAGAAGGTCAAGGCTAAGTCGGCTACCTCCGCTTTCACCAAGACAGAGCGTCGAGCAAACTTGGCGGACCATGGCATCGTCAAGCCTACTGCCTCAGAGACGAGCAAGGCGACCTCACCTCACACACCTGGTGTCAATCCAATCGACGGCACCACGTCTCCCCTCGAGCCTGAATCGGCCAGCTTCGCCTCCCCAACTGGCTTCGTAGGAGATAGATGGGAGACACTCGCGTCTGAGGGCAAAGTGCAATCGCCAAGCACAGTCTCTGCACAGGCAGAACCCGAACCAGAATCTGCTGAGCTGAAATCTCCTCATCCAAGCTATAGCCAACCAGCTGATGAGGATGCCGATACCGACATCAGACACTACCCGCGTGTCAAGCGTGAGGAGCGTGTCTTCTCCGGCTCTCGACTGCAGAGGCCCAAGCGACACAGGCGTCACTACAACGAGCCCACACAAGAACAGGTCAAGGGGATGAAGCGCAAATGGAATAGCTGGCGTGCACGCTTCCGGTGGGCGCTCAGCGTTGGTGTCGGTGCTAGCGTTGTGGCGTACTGCGTTGGTGCGGCTGCTGAGCATAAGCAGATTCAAGAGAAGGAGAGGTGGCAGCAGATTCTGGAGGGTCGAAGGGGAAGGTGGGAGTAAAGCAGAATGTTCACACGGCGGCATGGAGTGATGATGGAGTTGGAATTCAATGAGCATTACGATTGGTGCATGACAGGATGGATTACGAGTGATATACCGAGATCTCAGTGGAAAATCACGCCGCTCAGTCCCTTTTTTGGTAGCTTCTAGACACGATTCGAATCGAAAGATCGAGGCGTATTTCCTCTCCAGATGAAGAACCCTCCTTCGTTCTTCTCAGTTGCTCTTCTTCGAGCCAGATGGTTGTCTCCGGCTGAGAGCACCGTCGAGGCGAGTGTACATGTCTACGCCCATGAACACAGCTGGAGCGAGCGTCAACGTCAAAGAGACTGAGACCAGGAGCGACAGGCTTGACTTACAAACCATGAGGTACGGCACATACAACTTTCCTAACTCCACCTTCTCAGCATTGGAGAAGCCACTCCAGCTCAAGTAGTCTGCAATACAAGTCGCCGTAGTGACGGCGGTCTGCATTGCATAGATCAAGAGATGGATGGGGACTTTGGGGTCATCTTCGAGGAACGTCAGCATCACCACGACTGACTTCGATTTCAACGACTTACCCCTGATCAGAGCCCCCAAAGCCCAGACACTCAAGGGCACGTGGTAGAACAACTCCATCCAAATGTACATCGTGAACCATGATGGGGGCGAGACGAAGAATTGGTCGCGGTAAGTGGTGATGTACCATTGGCGGAGGTTGGTCATGAACTCGGGGCGAAGATTGCTAGGGTAGATGGGGTAAATGTCGACGCCTGCTGTAATGTCAGTCTAAGGAGCATAGGTCGGTGGAAGCATGAGTGAGACATTTAGCTTACAGAAGACGATAGGAATGTGGATGAGAAAGAAAACGAAGTATGTAAGGTCGCGTTTGCGGGCGAGTAGGGAAGGCATCGTTCTGCTTATTTGGTGACTGAGCGATTGCTTCTTATAATAGCAGCTATGAACACGTTGTACGGTTTCTGCGCGAGAGATGAGTGCTGTGTCTCAACGATGGATTGATGTTGTAAAGGAGAGAGAGAAGCGCTTGAAAGCTGCGGAAGCTTGAGGAGATGATCGACGAGGGTTTCAGGCTTGGCATTCAACGACTGGGTTGTTTAGGAAGGGATATTACGATGACAGCTGACTGAATGAAGACGAAGTAAGGTTGTCTTCCTCTCTTGTGTACACATGGCACTGCTACATTGCGGCAATACCTATACAAGGTTTCCTTTGAAGGCGACGTATCGCTCTCGGATGCTCCTTTCTCTGCACGCTGCGTACTAGTCGTCAACGTTCAGAGTACCACAATTGGGAACTTCCCATGATAGCACACTAATCACAGATCGCGCTGCCGCCCAGAGCTTTCTTGGTTAAGTGGACTCAGCGTCGACCTACACGAGCTCACCTTCGAAGGCGAATGACTCGGTTCGTCGCGAAGGCCCCCAGGAGTCATTCATGGACGACATCATGCTTGTCGCATCAGTCACTAGTGGACTGGACTCCTGACGAAGAGGCTCTTGCGGCAGCAAGTCTGTCAGGAAGTATGATCTTCTTCAACTTCTAATGCTAGGCCCGATCGAATCAACATTCATTGACCGAGAGCCTGCTTGACGATCTTGGCCACTTCTGAGCGATCCACCGGCTTCCCTTCCAGACTTCCTCCTGGGCCTAATATCTTCTTCAGCACATCACCCATATTGACCTTCCCAGCAGCAATTGCCTTCACATCGTCAATAACCTTGGTAACAGCTTGTTTGATGTCGTCCTCTGGCATGGTCTCGACGCCGCCAGCGTATTCCTCAAATATTGCAGCTTGTCCCTCCTCCTTTTCAAGCAAGTCTTCTCGTCCCGCGGCCTTGAACTCCTCGCCGGCGGCCTTGGCGGCTGCTGTTCGCTTTCGAAGAAGAGACAACAGCTGCATGTCTGTCTTGATCGGGTTGGATGTCTTTGCTTGGTTCGTTACTTCTGCCAGGAGACCACGTAGTGCATTGAGACGGTTCGTGTCCTTGGCTTTCATCGCTGTCTTGAGGTCTCCTTTGAGCTTGAGAAGTAGCGGCGGAGCCGGCAAAGAGGTCGGCGATGGGGTTGCGTAAAAGCGGCATTGTGGGCAGACAAAACTCGGTCGCAGGGCTTGCCTAATTCTTGCGAGCATGCTGGTAGTTCTGGAGGCCATCTTGTCCGTGAAAGAAAGTGAGAGGAGGCCGTTCTCTTGAAGGGAGAGCTTGCAGACGTCCGAGCTTTGCGCGAACAGGGATCATCGCGCGTGTCGAACCTTAAACTTTCGAGCTAGACGCGTGAAAGAGACGACAATAGCATGAATGCCAACCACCACCATTGTCTCTAATTCGGCGCCCAGAACTTTCGAGCCATCTACGATCAACACCTCGTCCGCCGTCTCAGCTCGTTTTTCTGCGATTCATCACTTGGCGACATTTACTCCTGCATGCGACAACACCCAACTTCCAAGTAATGCGCTGCCGGTCCAGCACTTACACCAAACTCACCCACTCGAACTCCCGATAACCAACCCATATCCTCTACGGCTTTGCACGTAAAACCACGACGACATGGCGGCCGCTGCAGGCCCAGTGACGCCTCAGCGTCCACTACCAGGCGCTTTCACCGTAACGCCGGCAAACCCAGCTCAGGGCTCCACCATTTTCGCTGCGCAGGCCGCGAGCCTCAAGCAGAACCTGGCACCACAGACGAGCGGAAGTCCGGGCGCAACGAGTAGTTCGAAGGTTTCAACAGGCGTGGAGGATGCGGCGAAGACCATAAACAGCGTGCTCCAGTTCGATGCGTCTTTCCCCTCGATGGAGGAATACATACAGCAAGGAGTCAGTGGAAAATACGAGCTGCCATCTGCACAAGCATGGCTGCCGTTCCAGAAGCTCAAGATGCACGACCTACCGCCAAAGCTACTTGAGCAGGCAAATCTCAGCGGCATTGGTATGATGATGGGAATCTTCCCATCTCTCAGTCATGCTTGGGTCGCGCTGGACAACTGCCTGTATTTGTGGGACTACACAATGCCAAACCCAGAGATCATCGGATTCGAGGAGCAGTCGCAGCCCATCACCGCCGTGAAGCTGGTTCCGCCGAAACCGGGTGTCTTCATCGCGGACATCAAGCACATGATTGTCATTTGCACCGCAAACGAAATGCTTCTACTTGGAGTTGCCTCCCAATCCACCCCAACGGGTGCTCAGACAATCGCACTTTACAACACTCGCATGACGATCCAGATCAAAGGTCTGGGCGTGAGCTATATCGAGGCATCCAGAAAGACCGGCCGAATCTTCTTCACGGGCAGCCTTTCAGATGACATCTACGAATTCCAGTATCAGCAAGACGAGAGTTGGTTCCGTGGGAAGTGCAATCGCATATGCCATACGAAGAGTACCATGAACTTCGTGTCTGAGAACATTCAGGCCGTTGGCCAGTATTTCGGCCCACAACCACGGGCAAAGGTGCTGCGTCAGCTACTTATCGACGATTCGAGAAACATGCTCTACTCGTTGAGCACCTCGAACGAGATCAGGGTCTGGCTGATCAAAGACCGCCTGGAGTCTTCGCTCATACGACCAATGTCCGCTCTGCTCCAGAACACTGGCCACTTCAGCAGCAGGACAGAGCTCCTAACAGGCAGGGACGTGACGCTCTGTGCTATCAGCGCAATACCTCTCGCAGAAGCGAGCAAAATGTCCTTGATGGCCACCACCAACACCGGCTGCCGATTGTACATGTCCCTCACGCGTGGCTACGGCTTTCCAGCAGATTCGCAGAATCCACCTTCAAGTATGCAAATACTGCACATTCGATTCCCGCCGAAAGACCCTAATGCTCCGGCACCTGCGGCCCAATCCACCACGAACAGTTTGACGACTTACAGCCAACCAACCCACGACCCAACTGTTGACAACACGTCGACCTATCTGAAACCCACCAACATGGCATACCGTTTTTCACCTGGGTACTTCATGGCATTTCAGCCAAGTCCAGTAGATCCTCAGAACAAAGATAGGGTGTTCTGCGCAGCGCCAGATACGGCACGTTTATCGAACCGCACAGAATCAACACCAGGTACAAACTTCACGGAGTACGGCCAGTGGATAGATCTTCCTGCTGAGATGCAGCAAGTCATGTTGATGACCGACGACTTTGGTGCGACAGGTCAACCAGCCGGATTCGGCAACGAATTAGCCGTGCAATTCGATGCCCTGTCACCAGAATTCGCCATCGTTACAACTACTGGTATCCAGACCTTTCGACGAAGAAGACTTGTCGACGTTTTTGCTTCGTTGATGAAGTATGGATCATCCCACGCGGACGGTGTCGAAGCGGACATCAAGCACTTTGTTCGCACGTATGGACGCGGAGAGACTGCAGCTACCTCGCTTGCTGTTGCTTGCGGCCAAGGCATAGACGTTGCAGAGAATCGCGTCGCCACCGTGACTGACCCTGAAGTACTGGAGAAGGCACGGAGAGCTTTCATTGAACATGGCGGCAAGCCAGAATGGAGCGTCAACAACGAAGAAGTCACAAATGGCGGTGCAGTTGACAGCACGAAGCCAAGTCCAAGATACGAAGGAACTGCACTGTACGTCTCACGCATTGTCCGATCAATTTGGAAGCAACCCATCATGAAAGATCTTGCAAAGCCAGGTACTGGGGCAAAGCTGGCACCAACGATCAATCTCAGCAAACTACGATCCATTCAGCGCGATCTGTCATCTCTGAACGAATTTCTCGACCGCAATCGAAGTTTCATCGAAGGTCTCGCTGGGCCGCAAGCTCTCGGCAAAGCCACTACGCGTCAAGAAGAGTTGGCAATACAGGGTGAACATCAGAAGATGCACGCCTTGTTGCAGCTCATCAACAGCATCAGTGAAGGCATCAGCTTCGTTCTGGTGCTCTTCGATGAGACCATCGAGGACGTGTTGGCACTGCTCCAAGAGGACAGCAGAAATAGAGCCAAGCAACTCACATTCGAGAGCCTCTTTGTGTCGACTTCTGGACGTGAGCTGGCCAAAGAGCTTGTGAAAGCTATTGTCAATCGCAACATTGCGAATGGCAGCAATGTTGACACTGTTGCGGAAGCGCTGCGTCGACGATGTGGCAGCTTCTGTAGCGCAGACGACGTGGTCATTTTCAAGGCATCAGAGCAGATCAGACGAGCTGAGGACAGCCAGGGCAGAACAGAAGGCGCACGCATGCTGCTGAACGAGAGCGCCAAACTCTACCAGCGTGTTGCAGGCAGTCTAACTTACGAGAACGTCAAGTCTGCAGTCGAGAGCTACTACAGAATGGCATTCTATGCCGGAGCAATTCAGCTTTGCTTGACTGTTGCGCACGAGAAAGACACGCCGAAGAGAGCGCTGTCCTGGGCAAGGGATGGCAGACCAGCGAACGATGCGCGCGAAGCTGCGTTCAACGAGCGAAAGCAGTACTATGATCTCATCTTCGCGACACTTCAGCAACTCGACATCGATACAGCGTCGGTCCCCGAAGTCGAGGACGGCAAGTACACGCTGGCCATGAGACGACGAAACGAGGCCTACGACATGGTGAACAAGTCAGACGACAGTGCATTCCTGGCGACTCTCTATGACTGGTATTGCAACGACTTGAACGAGCCAGAACGTCTACTGGACATCGACAACCCATACGTAATCGAATACCTCAAACAAATGAGTGTGCCAAGCCGACCACATGCTGATCTGCTCTGGCGGTACTATGCCCACCACAACGACTACCTACAGGCAGCAAGCATTCAAGTCCACATCGCCCAATCGCATTTCGAGGGCTTGACGCTTGAAGACCGCATTGGCTACCTGTCACGAGCGCGTACCAACGCAAGCACGAGACAGACAGTCCTCACAGACAACCGTCAGAGCAAGCAGAAGCTCTTGCGCGAGGTTTCAGACTTGCTCGACGTTGCAGCCGTCCAAGACGAGCTGCTTCAGCGCTTCCGAAACGAGACTCGACTGCCTGCCGACAAGCGAAACGAGCTTGTAGAGAGACTTAGCTATGTGGTCCTACCAGTGACTGAGCTCTACAACGCCTTCGCTGATCCTGCTGGCTATCACGATGTCTGCATACTCATCTACCAGGTTGCGAACCACAGCAACTCTGCGGATGTCATGGCGTCGTGGCAGCAACTTATAAGCCAGACTCACGAGGAGTCCTTTGCTCTCCACGGTCGCGCTAGTCG
This sequence comes from Zasmidium angulare, assembly GCA_002786045.1. NCBI lineage: Eukaryota > Fungi > Ascomycota > Dothideomycetes > Mycosphaerellales > Mycosphaerellaceae > Zasmidium > Zasmidium angulare. Next base: position 281,837 of record NHNX01000019.1, read on the forward strand.
TCCATGGGAAGCTGTTGGGGAGAAGGTTCTGACATTGGGTCGTCGCCTCCATACCTCCACCGCTTTCTTCCCTGCTCACCTCCTGCTTCCAATGCTCGAGAAATACGCACAACAACCACAAGAAGAGCATCCGCCTACGAGCTGGGCAGTGGATATCATGCTAGAGCTTGAGATTCCGCACGAGACACTACTGCCAATCCTGGAGCAGCTATATTACAGCAACGAGCATCCATTCGTCGGCGGAAAGCGCAAGGTCGTTGCAGGCAAGATGATCTATCTGCTCCAGAAGTGGTTCGAGACCAGCATTCGATCTGGGGAGAGGGTGCTCTTTAGCAGTGAAGAAAATGCGAGCAGCGTGCAAGACTGCCTTGCTAGCCTATTGCGTGGCGACCTGGATTCTCCTTGGAGACAGCACGCCGAGGGCCTGGCAGCGAGGATCGCACAGGCAACGAGGTGAGCAAGGGAAGCTTGGCATGAAGAGTGAGGATTGAAGAGGAGATGGGGTAAACCGCCTTGTAAGTATAGGTTTGGCTGTGTTCTGCTCTTTAGCGTCGGCGTTTTCGACTGAAAGTTTGGTCTCTTCGAAGGATGATGCCATCATGGTCCGCATTGCGAATAGGATGGCGGCAACTAGTTGTGCTAGAGCAAACAGCTGAAGAGAAACAACAGTGCTTCACCCATGAAAACGCTTGTCTCGATGAATGGTCTTCCAATCTGTCTGTCCACTTACCTCTCGCGTCGATGCCGCTGCGAGCCGCGCCAGCGCGAGCCAACAACCAACAACCACCCACCTGCATATGCTGATCTCGATGTCGCGGCCCAGCCTGTTGCATCATGTAGCATCGGGGCACCTTTAATTCGATGAGCTTGTGAGGTCGTTGTTGGAAGAGGAAGCTGCTAATGAGAGCTATATGTGGCGCATCGGGATAGGCTACCAATGTCGTGGTAGCTTCAGAGCCGCATTAGTGTGGCATACTCGAACCCGACGGCATGGGATAGCCGTTGAGCCAGCGTCGGCCTCCCGAGGCTTGGGAAGGACGGATGTTCGTGAAGTGACACGCATGAGACAGGTGTGGAATAGAGCTGTGCAGAGCATCTCGCATGCTGGCGGTGCCGACGAGCGTTCGGGGTGTGAGGAGTCCTGGGTTGCTGTTTGCGAGGCTTGCGGTTCCGCTTCGCCTCGAAGATTGGTTCATGCCGTGTAACCGTTGCCGTCCGCCGCATAGTGCAAGTTTTCGTTTCTTGAGCCTTCAGACCTGTTGATCCGAGGTTGCGCCTACATCACGAGCTTGACGTTCCTCACATGCACGAGCGGCCGCACAAGCGAGTCGGAGGGTAAGCCATGCCGCGTCTTCTGGAACGTTTCCCTTGCTAGTTTGCCATCCATTTTCTCGTCGTTTAGTGCTGGTTCTTGTCCGGCTAATTTGGTACAATGGAATGGCTGGAGCCGATTCTCTGAAGGATCTCACTACGGGTTCGCTGTGCTGTCCAACGTGGCCTTCGCCTGGTCGAGTCGAGCACTCCGAAAGCTACGTGATCTCGAATACAATGCGTTACTGCTCACTGCCTGGGCAGCGATCAAGTCCGGATTGGCTGGCCACGTGAAGGATCTGGTGGAACTCGGACGTAGGTAAGCGAGCCGCTCTGTTGGGCCCAGTCGACCACATCCATCACCATGCCTGATTCGAAACATGACGATAGCATAAAGGTTGTCTGTCCACCCGTTTGGCCCACTTCAATGAGAAAGCCAAGCATGCAGGGCGGACTGTTCCACTGTCGATGCTGAAGCTAGCTAGCGATGGCCAGTCTAACGTTTGCAAATCGACTTTCTACTCCCGAACTTTCGTCCACAACATGTAGCGGTGAGAGTAATGATCCGGTGAATCGATGTGTCCATGGCAACAACGAACAGCCAACGCCTTCTCCTGGCCATCTCTCGCTATTTGGTCGGCCCCAAGGAGCTTGCACCGAAAGCCTGGAAAAGTATCCTTGTATCGTCTCTCGCTTCTTTGATAGTTCGCCGCTGACAAGGGTCGGGCGGAGCCGTTTCAACGTACCTTGACCTTGACGAGAACGTGAAGGACGCGGGCGTTAGAGGGATCATCCTGAGCATTTGCAATATAATCTTGCAGTAACGCTCGTCAGACCGCTCACTGAGCTCGACCCCTTCCGGCAATCCGGTCGAGTACATGCCTCAAGCAAGGGAGGCAAGAAGAAGTGGAAGAGGGTTGAAGATATTCTGCTTCTGCTCAGCTTCTTCCCAGCGCTTTTGCCAGTCATGCAGTCATGAATCCATGACTAAAACTTCCCAAGTGGCATTGCCCACGCATTGCCCACTTGTGGGCAATTACCCGTTCGAAATCGTTCTGACACACGGGCAGGTCGATAAGCTCTGACCCAGTGCCACGTCGACGGTTCAGGGCAGCGAGCCATGTCAATCCAAGTGCCGGGACCCACTCGTCGAAGCAGTAGCTGCAGACACAAGTCAAGCCGCTGCTGCTAGCGTTCATGCACCTCGCTCTGTCAGTCTTTCGTGTCTGCTGATCTTGCGAGGGCAGCAAAGGCCGCGGTCGATGGCCGATGCCACTGAGCTGTACTGTGTCGACGCAACAGCTACGAAGCCTTTCTAACAATCCGCGTGTGTACCAGCAGCGCGCTCATCATAAGCACGGCATGACTGGTGGAATAGTGCACTGCCTGGCCGTCCCGACAGCATGGAACAGAAAAGAAGGTGTGGAAGACGGGAACCATGCACGCTGCCGACATGTGTAGAGTGTCTGGCGGGTTGCCACCGTGCGTCTCGATACGGCCCTTTGCAGCTGAGTTTCCGAACCGTCGGTATGTGGCCCAGCTGTCTGAGGTTGAGTTGTTGTACACACGTTGAACAGCCACTGATCACGATGCTCCAAAACCTCGGCTGCACATACGATAGGTAGGATGGATGCTGTCGTGCCGGGACGTCGCCCTCATCGGTCCCAAAAGTAAGATGGATGCGAAGTCATGGCTAAGCCTTTGCCATCCACTTCCTGCGTGCACTCGTTCTTAGCTGGACAGACCGGCCTATCTGATACAGCGACGCCACGCACTTTCCGCCAGGTCGCGAATATGCTTGTCCTTCGAAGGCTCCTGCGGCACCAGTAGGGCGGTCAGACGGACCGGTTTCAAGGTCTACTCGAGCATTCCACCTAGCCCTGGTCTAGCAGGTTGGGCTGGCCGCTGCGCATGGCGCGGGTACTAGCATTAGCCAAACCATATCAGCGTGAGGTTGCAGTCTGTGTCCGGCGTGTGTATACAGCACGGCTCTGTCACTACTGCTGCTGCGGTTGCTGTGAGACCCCTAATCATACAACATTCCTGTTGGCAGAAAGGTAAGGCACACGCTCGTGATCGATTGCATAAGGGATGGAGCGTCACTTGCACGCTCCTGCTTTCTTACTGCCAACGCCGGTCCCACACTCTAGGGCGGCTATGTGTCACCAATGGCGATGCTGACCATCTCTAGATGACCAACGTTCCACAACCGAGAGACAACAGATTGGTATCCTGGGCAGGCCGGCTCTTCGCACGGTTTGCGATAGAGAACAACATAAGTTGTGTGCCCGTCGATGAGGTGAGTGAGTGGTCGTCACTGGCTAGATATACTGACTGACGTAATTAAAGCCGGAGGAGACCAATTTCGACGAGGTGCACGGCATCTTTCAAGAGCTTTTCGGCACTATCATCTTGCCTCAATTCCCGATCGAAAGAATTCAGGAGCCTGCGGTGCTCGACTGTGGTTTCGGAAAGGGGCAGTGGCTCGAGGCCATTTTGGAGTACACTGAAAGCGACGCGTGGGTGAGTCGACGAACACCATGCTGCACTCGTCTGCTGGCAACGCAGCAGCAAGGATTCAGGTTGGCCAGATCCATAATGCAGACTGACAAAGGCAGTGCGTCGGGGTCGACATTTACACTGGCCAGGGCCTCAGCGAGGATGGTAGCGACGACGAGGACGAAGATGACGACGGTAGCGACGATGATGCGCTTCTTCAGTTCGAAAAGAAGAGGTGGAATCTTAACGCCTCCTTCAGAACAAGCCACGACAATGATCTCCGTCCCGAGACATACCACCTGATCAATAGTCGAGTGTTGACAGACGGCATCAACGCAAATCGCTGGCCTGACTATGTCAAGGAGCTAAAGAGTCTGCTCAAGCCGGGAGGTTGGCTACAGATGGTCGAAGTGCATTGCCTGTTCCAGTCGGATAGCGGGCAGCACGCGCCCTTTCTTGAGCGATGGTGGCAGTACTATCAGGATACCATGACTAGGATGGGAAAGAACCCTCGGGTCGCCTTGCTCTTGGGAGAGTTGATGAGGAACGCTGGGTAAGACCGTCTTGACCCAGCACACTCTGGGTCATTCAATACTTGCTGACCGTTGGGGATCAATGTCCAGATTCGAGCAGATAAACTACTCGGTGGAAAGGCTGCCCATCGGGAGGTGGATGAACGGTCGGTGAATCCAGGACCGAAGCCGTATTCCTGCTGACGATGTCGACACCCAGGTAGACACAATGTGGGCAAAGACGCCCAGGAGACCGTCACCAAGATGATAAGGTCGACCACTCTCTGGCCCTTCATGCAAAGGGCCAATCCGCGCTTGACCCAAGCGCAGTATACAGCTCTCATCCAGGGCGCTGAAGCAGAACTGCAACGGACAGATCTCAGGCTGTATTTGAACGTGTATGTCAATTCCGTTGTATCCACCTCTTTCGTGAGACATGTCGACTGACTAAGTCGTAGACACTATGCCTATGGTCGAAGACCACGCCCTCGAAAGCGATGACGATCGACTCGCGGGTGTATTTGTTTGCAGCAGTGCAGGCTGCAAAGCTGAAGGCGAGGAACTGGAGCCATCAACCTGTACGATCGCCCGCAGTCTTGCCACTGATCATCATCATGAACGCCGCTCCGGACGTCCTACCCACGATTGTATCATGATTGTGCCCATGGTTTAGATCGCAGGCATCCGCTTGTTGTCCTTCGTGGGCCCGATCAACCGCCGAGATATGTTTCCGGTCTCGAGCGCGACCAGGGCATCCAGAGCCATCAAAACATCACACCTCTCACGAATGTCGCCAGGTGGTCTGCGCTGCGATTCATTCCGATCGCTCTGCAAGACGATTGTGACCCGGCCACCAAGCGTAATTCTGGTCTGCTGTGTTCACATTGCTATCCCAGCGGCAGCCGAAGAGGCGAGTGGGGGTCAGCTGGTGAAGTTGGGTCGTTGTTGGCTAATGTTGAGGGCAGAGTGGTGCGTGGAAAAGGCACATCAGAGACAGTCGAGGCATGGAGGACGAAGTGAAGTTGTCATAAGCTCGTCTCCCCCTTTAACCATATCGAGTTGCCGTCCCAGCACAGTGGTAACTCGCGTACCAACCTTCCACGCTTTCATCTTCCACAGCACAAACCTTTCCCACATCGATGCCCAACCCGCAACGTCAACGACGAAGCTTACCCGATATGAAGTCACCTTTCGCATCGATACACAGCACCAGGGATCCTGAGATGCAATTGTACCAACTCCAGCATCGCCGTCCACAGCACGCTGCAAGGAACGACGTCTCGCTGGCCCCGGCGCAAGCGTTGATCCTGGGCCGGTCCTCCCATCGCCGCGCGCCTAGCCTCCCCAAAACCCTATCTCATTTGAACCACTGGTACGAAAGTTCCGGGGAGTAGGCGGCCCCGCTCGTGCAGTGACCTGGCCGCATGAGGTTTTGGGCACGTTACCTGCGCCTCTTGGACTTCATCTGCTTGCCGCAACTGCCGATAGGTGTGATTGAGCGCGCATACGCCGCATAGACGCCCGTGATGGACCTTGCATGCAGGTACGCCGTGCAGATAAGTGCCGCGGGTGTGGTCGTGCTGCTGGAAGAGCTCTACTGTACTGAACCTTTTGCTTAGACGAAACGGGCCCATCCAACCAGCCGAAAGCCCTCATGACCACGGACAGATCAGATCAAGGACTCGTGATGATGGTCAGGACGATGGGGCGTTCAATGGGGCGTTCTATCAATACGAGCTCATTCTTCCAATCGTTCCATCCATGAGATCGCTGCAGGGATGTGACACTGTCAGTGCGTTCAACATCGAGCAAACGAAGCGTTAGAACCGAGTGATGAAACCAAGTAATGGATGTCTCGGCTGAAGAGCTGGCGACATGGAGGCTCATGCCATCAACTGATTGACTGCTGCACGGGGTCTCCTTGTTGCGTACCGTCCAGGTTTCGATCAACGTGGGATGCACGCAAATGGGCTGTATCTGCGACTTTGACGATGAACAAGACGGCAATAAGAAGCTGGATCAACACCCTACAAACATCAGGAATACATTCCGCTCTTAGTGGAACAAGGAGGGTGTAGCAGCAAGCTCATTTTGCAAAGTGTATCGACCTGCCACTCATATCTTCGACCCTTGTCTGGTGGCCACAGCCTTTCAAGGATGACCTTGTTCGGGAGAACACTCGGCACGTACCAGTCATGGATATGTGGTTGGTGATGGTGACGGTCAGGGATGTGCAGTGATTCACCATTTGGGGCTGCTTTCCGTCCTCGTCGACACAAAAAATCCTCTCTTTCCAGCGAACAACTGACCTTACTGCACAAGACCCAGCTGGAGGAACCCAGGCTCCTTCTCAATCCTCGGCTTGAGGGCAATGAGCTCGTCCACGTCCCAATGCGCCCACACATACCTCCCATGCAGAAAAGTGCTCTCAGGGCCGGCACACCACACGGCGAAGTCGCCTGGCAGCTTGATGTCCTCCCAGAATCCAGCAGGCACACTGTCCTTGCTGTAACCGACGGACTTAGCCATTGGCGTCAGGAACGCGCCTGGGTGGAACTGCAGGATGCGGACACCATCTTTGCCATTCGGGTATTCTGCAGCAACGGCTTGCAAGACCGCCGTGAAGGCACCTTTGGAAGGGCCATAAGCAGCCACGTTCGGCATCGCGATCTGTGCCGCCGCGGATGAGATGCTGATAATGGTCTTAGAGGCCGGACCTGGTCGCTGCAAGTATGCCCTGAGAGCGTTGAACTGGCCGAAGACATTCATGGTAAAGCAGCCTTCAAAGTCGTCCCTGGCTATGTCCACAGACGGAATGTGCGGGTGGGTGGTGGCGGCACAAAGGACGAGGACGTCGATGTCGCCTGCATGCTTGATGACTTCTTCGATACGGTCTGGGTCGGTGACTGATGCTTGCACAGTCTCGACATCCGTTTGAGGGAACTTAGTTGTCAAGGACTTCTTCGCTTCGGCCTGTGGTCCTGGCGAACGCGAGACAATGATGATACGTGATACTCCGGCTTCTGCGAACGACTCGCAGATGGAATATCCAACGCCAGTGGCTCCTCCCGTGACTAGGACTGTTTTCCCCTTGGCATCGAACTTGGTGTTGGACGGTGCAATACGGTCGTAGGACTCTTTGTGGTATGTTTGCACAGGACGGGGGATGGCGGTGAAGTCAGCCATCTTGAGCCTCTCAAGTCGTTAAGGAAGAGAACGATGAAGTTGATCAGGACGGTAGGGAAAGCTACGCCAATTGCTGCCTTCCTCCCAACCTACCTTCTTAGCCATATAAGTATCATTTTCAAAGTCGTACGAAGTTACCACTTTGGACGAGAATGTGGGCTCGTTCGACGGTTTGCAATCCACCGTCGTTGCTCGTCAAGACGAGCACCCTTCACTAGTGGACATATCAGTCACCACAAACACCGGACCGCTGGCTTACGTGAAACAGTAAAGACCAAGGCCCTAATGCGGAATAGCGTAGTTTGTGCGATGCACATTCGGAGACAATCTGGCATATCTCTGTCTTATGTGTTGAACCCAGGGCTACAAGGCTGGGCACCGAGTGCTGTAATGTCTCCGCCACTGCCACATGGGGGTAAGGGTCGAAAAGTTCGGTACCACTTCCAGGCTCTTCGCACAGTACTTTCTTGTGGATCCGAATCCGAGCTCAAGTGTTGAAAGCGACGACATGCACCTACATGCGCTTCGTGGTCCTCTGTCTGGCAAGTCAGAAACGGATGGTCATACTTCTAGAGACCGAGCTGGCCAAGGCCCAAGGAGAAAATGGAGTCCACCAAGAAGCCAGCGGCTGTTGAGATCCCACTTCTGCAGACTCTGTCACCCAGCAAGTTTTCGCCAGTGATACGAGTTGACTCATAGGGTTGGTGGCCGTCTCTTGAGCCTTGTCGATGCTGGGAGTTTTGAGTCACTTGGTGATAAGTCGTCTTGCTTCGTCAAGCTGAATCATGGTGCACATCCTCAGGATGGACTGCTGGGATTGACGAATGATGGCGCTCTTTAGCAGGTGCGCGTAGGCGGCCTCATGTTGTTGACTCGATAGACTGATGGAGGCATTTCGTCGATGTCGTTGACAATGGTGTCGTTGACACGACCAAGAAGTGAAGCGCGTTCCAGCGTGTCATCGACCTGCACTCCGATTGGCCAGTCTAGATCTAGCCGTCGTGCATGTCGTAGATCGGAGGGGACGATAACGATTGCTCCTCGGGCGGTGCATCGCAGTCATCCTCTCCTGACCACTGCCTCAACAACACCTTGGATACTTATGAGACAGTCGTTCCAGCGCGCCGTCCGTATCATAGCCTCGTCCAAGTACAGCAGCAACCCGGCACAGCATCGACATGGCCATCCCCCCCGAGATACCGAGCGAGCCTCTACAGCCGACCTCAATCGACCGCGTCGAAGCATGGACGGTCTCGCAGGTCGCTGACGCGCTGAGTCGGGCATCGATTTCAGCGCCATCTGCCCAACCTCCTCGTGGTACCGCCGTCATGATCGACATCCCCCTCGACGATGACGCCACGCAAGAGGATGCCCCTCGGAGGAGATCCGAGGCTGTTCATACTGTATACAAGCGACGAGAGCCAATCCGAAGAGATAGCTTGAAAAGACGCGAGGCGCTGCTGAAGGGCAAGGAAGGCAGCCGGCAACGGCGTCGATGGGAGAACGATCGTCTTCTCAATAACCCGTACGCTGAGCCGCCACTTCCCAGCGATTGGGAGGTGCGGCCTACATATCCCGTTCGCAAGATGCCTTACAGCATTGCACCTCTTTGGGAGGCAGAGTATGCGCGCTTAGCGAAAGAGCGTCAGAAGCGTGCCGAGGCAGCCCGGGTGCCTGCATGCAAGCAAGATGCCGCCGCGGCAAAGGTCAAGCAAGAGCTCAAGGCCAAGCTCAAGAAGTCCAAGGGTGCGAAATGTCTGCTGCAGGATTTGGAAGAGGAAGTTCGCGGCTTCGTCAGGCAGTGGGAAGAGAAGCAGAAAGAGATGGAACAAGACGGACTTATAGACCCGAGCAGCAGTGAGGACGAGGAGATAGTATTCGTGGGTAGGAATGGTACCATGAGTGACGAGCGACGAAGAGAGAAGCAGGCACATACCTTGGAGAAGGACAAACTCATCTTCCAGGGTCTTTTAGATGATCACGGCAGTGCCTTTGGAAGGTATCTTGTGCACGCCATTGCCCAATACGTAAGTATTCACAACCTACATGCGTACGGAATTGTGATGTCTAACATTGAGCAGTATGGGTTAAAAGCATTCTCGATCAATACTGGCGACCCAGTTCGCCGTGAGGCTTACGTTTCTCTCAAGATCGATCCAAAGACTCGGCGGCCGAGTCTAGCAACGACGGAAATGCCAAAGCCTCTTTATGCTGCGGTGTGAACCGCATGCTGGCTTTATTCACCCTGTTTGCGCACATGTTACAGAATATAGAGATTCACAAGGCAACTATTCACGTGCTTGCCAATAAGGTTTAGGCCATTCAGGCGACACTCCGTCACTTAGAGCAAGCGACACATACACTTCAAATACATCGCTCGGGCGCACTCTCGCACTTGCTTACTTCACAACTCTGTCGCGCATCGCTCACTGTAAACGCCAACATGTGCCAAATCTGCGCAGTCAAAGAGATCGTCGCCAGAGATCGCTGGCCAAAGCCCCTCGAAGAGCAGAAGAAAGACATCAACTTCCTCATCGAGACGATTCATGATGAGTACCAGGACTATCAGAAGTTGAAGCAGAAGTCGCCATCATCGCCAACGCCCGACAGCTTGCTGGATCTGCTTCGCATGCTGTCTCAGCAGTTCGATGTCCTCGAAGCTGATCGCGAGGCATGGTGGGCGTCGCCTGAGAAGAGAGCTCTGCGGCAGAGACTCGAGAAGGATTGCGATCAGAGGAAGCTGTCGGATCTTCACAAGATCAGTAAGTAAATCGAGTAGTGGATTCGCTCGAGAAGAACCGGTGCTGACCCAAGGATAGACAACACAGCTACGTCAAGCATCGAGGCACTCAGCGCAAAGCTGGGTCAGTTCACGAAATGGAGCTTGGGTATGAGAGGTGGTATGTGGGAGCTCGAGAACGCGAGCAAGGTCAAGGCGTGAACGACATCGATTCGTGGTAAGGCCTCGACCCAGAAGCTTTCTCTATTGCAGTTCATGGCTGACAGCGAGTGACCAAGCTCAATCAGAAGCATCTTCACAACTTGTGGGCTCCACCGCACATCTCCTCTTCGTACTCGAGATCAGGTTGGAATTCCCAATACAATGCCTCGGGATCGCTAGCGGACTCAAATGTGAACTTTGCGGCCTCCTCGTCAATGTAGACCTTGGGAATTCCATTTGCAGCAGCGGCTTCGGCGAGCAGCTGGACCTCGCAACTGCGCTCCATGAGGGTGTAGAGATAGGCGGCTTCGTCGACTGTATTGCCGACTGTAAGTAGGCCGTGGTTTCTCAGAATCATTCCTAGAAGAGCCAGTAATTAGCAGATACCCCAAGCAGGTTGGGAGGCTTCTGGCCTTTGTACACGGTACCTTTGCCATTTGGTCCCAATGCTGCAGAAAGACGTTTGGCCTCTGCTTCCTCGAAAACGACACCTCCAAAATCCTACCATCACATGTCAGAAAAGGGCCAAGCTGACTGACAAAGGCACTTCCAGCTCACCTTATAGACCGCCTGTGCATCGCCATAGAAATATGTGACATCCTGATTCAACATCTCCAACGGCCTCGCGAACGAACTCCAAGCCTTGCCATAAGGACTATGCGTGTGACAAGCAGCGATCACATCCGGCCTCGCCTTATGAACAGCCGAATGAATCAAAAAGCCCGCAGCATTGGCTGGCCTGCTCATATTGCCCCCTATCGCCTTGCCATCATAGTCCACCAAGATCATATCACTCGCCTTCAGCAGTCCGAAATGTCGGCCCAAAGGGTTCGTCCAGAAGGTGTGTGGGTTCTCTGGGTCGCGCACGGAGATGTGCCCGGACATGCCTTCTGTGTAGCCTTTACGTGCGAAGACGCGGAAAGCGATGGCCATGTGCTCGAGCATCCATTGGCGGTGCTCGGCGAAAGAGACAAAGGTTGGGATTCCGGGAAGGCAGGTTCCTTGAGAAATGAGTTCCAAGGGGGACTTTTTCTTTTCGACTTCTTGTTGGGTTTTGGCTTTGATGGGGATCGACTCGACTTCGGTCGTGGTGATTGCTGAGGGTGCCATGTTTGTGATCGTTATGCTACTGAAACCCAAGCCTTCGTATTGTTGTCGTATCCTGTATGAGTCGGTGTCAAGGTCGTCGCCAATCGAGTTTGGAGACACTTTAGAGAAGTGGAGAGTACAGGATATCTTACAAGTGAGATATCTCCATTCACGCCTTGAGGTGCCTCTATAGGGTAGCTATAGGCGAGGGATAACTTTCCTAGCTAGCCGCTCGGGCAACTCGAGAGCGCGAATCGGAGCTCCTGTTGAGCTTGCTCTCAGCATTACGATGTTCGCTCATCAAGCACACGTTATTGTATACGACTGTATCATTCGTTGTTCCTGGCAAGTTGGTGCCATCGCAAACGTCGGTAAGGAGTTGGTAAGGAGTCTCTGCCGGATTCACTCGCTTCCTTCCTGATTGGGACACGTCATCAACGGCTGCCAACATCTCCGACTCGCTGCCGGCCATGTCGATTGTCAGTACGTTTCCCTTGAATTAAAACACACAGCAAGACTTACCAGGGACCAGAATCTCGTCGAGGCCAGCATCGCTGATCTCCAACATGCCCTCTCCACAAACTCCATATCCAGCGTCGAACTCGTAGCGAGATACCTGCAACGAATCGTCACATACGACATTCGTGGCCCATGCCTCAATTCAATCCCGATCCTCAGCCCAAATGTTTTCGATGAAGCAGCAGCCTCAGACGCCCGTCGAGCAGCAGGCAAGCTCCTCGGCCCTCTCGATGGAATCCCCTACACACTCAAGGACAGCATGAAATACAAGGGCATGACCTGTTCCACCGGCTCCCCTGCCCTCGAGAACGTTGTCGCGAACGAAGATTCCTTCGTTGCAGAACAACTTCGCAAAGCCGGCGCGGTATGCATCGGTCGAACGAACACGCCGCCGATGATGGCGTCGGGCATGCATCGAGGCGTTCACGGACGAGCCGAGAGTCCTTATAACTTGGAGTACCTGACAGCAGCATTCTCATCGGGCTCTTCGAACGGCTCGGCGACGTCGACTGCGGCTTCGTTTGCGGCTTTTGGGCTGGGATCCGAGACGGTCTCTTCGGGACGATCGCCAGCTTCGAACAATGGATTGGTCGCGTATACGCCTTCAAGGACGGTGATTTCGCCACGGGGTTGTTGGCCGCTCTATCCGACTTGTGATGTGCTTGTGCCGCACACCAGGAGTGTGGAGGATATGATGGCGATTCTGGATTGTTTGGCGGCTGTTGATGAGAATAGGGATGAAGACTTTTGGCGGTTGCAGACGTATGTCGAGGTCCCATACGTTCAACGTCCAGAATCGTATCCAGCCCTGAAGGATACCGCAAAGGGGTCGCTGAGCGGGAAACGAGTTGCAGTCCCACTCATGTACATCGGCGGTCACGATGCCAAAGCGAAGCCAACAGTTGTCTCCAAAGATGTTATCTCTCTCTGGCAACGCACTCGCCAAGATCTCGAATCCCTTGGTGCAACGGTCATCGAGACCGACTTCCCACTCGTGACCAACTATGAAGACGACTCCATCAGCGGCCACGCAAATAACGTCGTCGGCTTCGACCCGGACTGGAACTCGAAAGAGCGCGGCGAGCTCGTAGCATATCTCTGGGACGACTTCCTCAAAGCCAATGGTGATCCCAACTACCCCGATCTCAGCTCCATCGACGGCGCGAACATGTTCCCGCGTCCAAAGGGCTACATCCCAGATCGCTACATGGAGCACAAGAACTTCATGAACTATCCAGGTCTCGTGGAGATTGCGAAGAACCGTCCAGAAGGAAGGACAATCTGGGACGTCGAAGGGATCGAGCGAGCTTTGCCTGCTCTAGAAGCCCAGCGAAAGCGTGACCTCGAAGATTGGATGGACTCGAAGGACATTGATGTCGTCGTTTTCCCAGCGGCTGGAGACGTCGGCCGGGCGGATCTCGACACGAACGACGAAAGCGCTCGACACGCGCTGCAGAATGGCGTCAAGTACTCGAATGGCAATCGTGCGATCCGTCATATGGGCGTGCCGACCGTCTCCGTGGCGATGGGGAAGTTGGCCGAGTCGAAGATGCCTGTGAATCTCACTTTCGCCGGCAAACACGGACAAGATGTCGACCTTCTCAAGTATGCGTACGCCTTCGAGCAATACACGGGCAGGAGGTTCGCGCCACCAGTGACGCCTGCGTTGCCGTCTGATGAGATCTCAATCCAGACAACGCCGCGGTCTATCGACGAGTCGTTCAGCATCGAGACCACATCTGCACAACGAATCAGCAAGTATGCAGTCAAAGTGACAGGAACAATCATCGCCGGAAAGACGTCACCTGAAGAGAGCTTCGGCATAGAAGTCTTCATCGATGGAAGACCAATCGAGACCGCCAAACAATCCGTCCGCGCAGGCGAAGAATGGTCCTTGCAAGGCCCATACGAGCCTTTCGCACCACCAAAAGCTCTTTACGGCGGCGTCGGCAAAGTCGTCAACAATGTGCTTGTCGTGATTCTAGCTCGAAATTCCAAGCACCAAGTGGCCGGAACACTGGTGCTTATCGATCAGAATGCCAGCATCAAGGGATGATTCAGACAAGGAACGGATGAAAGCTGAAACGCACCACAACAATGGAGAAAGGAGTAGACAAAAGGGACAGAGAGAAGAGAAATAACTGGATTGGGTATGGAACCCCACGAATCGTTCCCAAGTGTTTGTGTTCATGAAGAAGAATCAAGAACAACACCTTCGCTAATGTCGAAAGTGAAGAAACGCATCTATCCTCAATCCGTGAACGGCATAACGATCGTACACATAAAAGCCAGAAGAAAAAAGAACACACGCCGGAAATGCAAGTTCGTGTATCCGTTTCGCTGCCGTCGCTAATGCAAAGCCGCTACCCGTCCACTGCAAAAAGAATCGCACCGTAAGCAAATGTTGCTGGTATCAAGAAGGGAAGGAAGTGCCACGAGGTCACTGACCCGTGTTGATGCCATCGCCAACGAGGTTGACGACAGGGTTGAAGTTCTGCCAAGCGCAGTCACTTGAGATCGGCTGCGAGCTCTGCGCTGTATGGACCGTCTCGCCGTTGCGCACGATAGCCACTTCTGGTGTTACACCATCTCCTGAGACGTAGGACGGGAATGGAACCATACCCATCGAGGGCCCGCTTGAGTCGGCGTGGAATGTCCAGTACTGGTTGCTGCCGACTGACATGGATATGGTCGATGATTCTTGGACAAGTGCCCAGGCGAAGACAGCGTCCTCGGGAAACTCGTTGTTGCGAATGCCACTCGAAGAGCCACCAGTGCAGACGGTGGCCTTGGGGTGAATGCGGTGCCAAAAGACCACCTGGTCCATGGTGATCGGCGGTGGGCTACCATTCTTCCACCAGTGGATATAGTACTTAGCAATGATCCGCCAGGGGGCATGGTTCTGACCCCATACGTAAGCGCCCATATCTCCAAGCTCGACATAGTCCTTGGCAGTCTCATCTTGGGACGGGAGGTCACGGATGTAGTGGGACTCGCAGAAGTCGTTCCAGGTAAGGATCTCGATGATGTCGGGCTGAATCTGGTCATTGCTGGTGATCTGCTTGAAGCGGTTTGGGAAAAGCATATCGCTGTAGGCCACCCATGAGTCGAGTGGGTTGCCATTGTTGAGATCCTTGTACTGCCAGGGCGACATGGCTGAGACTAGTGTTAGCCACCTGTTCACATGTGTGCGCTTCTCCCTTGCTTCACTTACCCATCATGTAAGGACCGGTCCGGCCAGCATTCTTCAATGCAGATTGGAACGCCACGTCAGGAGAGACAGTGATATTCTGGTCAACATTGAGTGGCCATGCTTGCCAGTTGAAATAGCCGTCGATCGAGGGATAGTCGGACATCAGCCTAGATGCTTGGGTTGTGGGGTCGGTTTGGGCAGCCATAGAATATGTGGTCAAGGCAGGAACCAGGGTGATGGCATTGGAGCTCTTCATGTTGTCCTTGAGGCCCTGAAAGAACATGTCGCCGTATTGATCGTCGACTTGGTCACCGCCGTAGGTCGAAACAAGAATGTTGCTGTTCCAGCGGTAGGTTGCCGAGCTACCAGCATATTTGGTGATCATATCTTGCATGAATGTCTGGTTCCAGTAGTAGTTGCATTCGGTGTAACTCATGTCGAAGGAGTACATGAGCTTGAAGCCTTTGGACTCGGCGGCGTGGAAAGCGTCATCGATTCTATCGATGGCCCAGCTCTCGTCGTCCTGGCAGTTAGGCGGGATCCAGTTGAGCGCGAAGCCATCAATACCAACCTGCTGCGCGGCAGCCATGTCGGTCTCCCATTGATCCTGATCGTAGGCGTAGGAATTCTGGACCATAAAATGGGCGAATACGGTTGCAGCAGAAGTGGTTCGCAGCGCCAGCGCCGAAAGGAAGGCGAAGAGAAGGAGCAGCATCGTCGTTGCCGTCGTGGTTGGTCGTGGGAGAGGTCGTGAGTGAAGAGTGTCGTCAAAAAGCTGTGTTGCACGTGCTGTCGAATAGAATGAAGCTCGGGGCTTGCAAGAAGCTGTTGAGTGCAGAAAGGACTGTAGCTGGTGATGGTGTTCAAGGAACGGACGCTCGGTGAGCAATTTGAATGAGTGACTGTGTGAAGGAGTGTGGGATAGCACCAGGCCAGACCTCGCAGAGGCGTCGAAAGTGTGTTATGCCACCGAGTGCATATGGACCGAAGAGGAGACACTTGCAAGAGAGAGGTGTGGGAGGGAGAGGGTACTTAGGTACCTGGGCCGACGCCACGAGCCTGGCGCTGCGGGCGGTACAGCAGCAGCAGCAGCAACGGGCGGAGGGTCTGCTGCTGGTCGTCTGCGGCGGCGGCTGTCAGCGATCGACTCCACCGCTGCGCTCCTGTGCACTCGTGTTTAGATTTGCACGGATTCGAACAGGCGCTGAGACTGCAGGCCGCCCTTGGCGTCGGGTGCGATAAGGAATGCCTGCCAGGGATGCTGTCGTTGCTTGGTGGTCGTCGCTGAGAGAGAGCGACGCAGGAACGAGTAGCGGTTGCTGGCGGCCCTACCCGCGCGCAGGAGCCAATGCAGGAACCCGAAACTCAGATTCCATCTAGCCGGCTGACCAGCGTCCCATCAATGCCATCAATGCTGTAGTCAACATTTGATGCGATGAAGTACCAATACCAAAATATCATACAACAAACTGACTCACACTTCAACTCCTTCAACAATCTCACCACCATCACTGCAGCTGTATAATCTCCGTCCTCCCCACCCCGGCTGCCGATTATGCACGTATATCTCGCCTACAGCCCTCTGGCGACAGCGGCGTTGTTTCACGGTTTCATGTTGACGAACAGAGGAGCTGGGACGCCTCGTTTGGTTTCGGGCTGGCCTGCAGCGGAGAAATGAACAGAGTCAGTCATCCATGATCCACCACCTCGGCGCTTGCGTTGTGTACTACCGCTTCCTGCAGCCGCCCATACAAGTTACAACCAGGCAAGCACCTGGACGCCCATGTGCTCCATGTGATCCACCACGCGACCAACGGCGTCGACCAGCTCAGTCGAGACTCTGGATTCTGGACCAACTACACACTATCTGCCGTCTAGCAAGGATATCATCCACATCATGTGCAAGAGGAAGGAGGGCGCTTCTGCGACGCAAGGTGTCGACTCAAGTCAACACCCTCACTCACTCAGAAGCGATTGTCCACCGCAAAGAGCATCAGCGCTAAGCTATGCCTGACCCACAGCCCAGCCAGACCGCAGGCGGTCTGCATCATCAGAATTTCCAACGCCAATCTGTCTTCGCGAAGTGGCCCCCTCCACACCAACCAGAGATTCAGGATGGTCAAATTGCTCGACTCTGTCACCCGCCCCGTCGTCTCATCTACTGCGACCCGCACCAGCTTCAGCTTATGCAGTATCTTCAACACTTCTCCCACCAGCGGTCGGAGCGGCCGTTCTGCTGAGAAAGTTGCAACCGACGGTTCCAACAGCCCGGTGCGAGCATTGAAACGCGGCAGTCGATGCCGCGGGCACGGCACGAGTGCAAACAACTGTGGTGCAGAATACACAAAGTTGAAGATTTGCGGGATGAAAACCAGCAGCAATGTCTTGCTGAAATGACCCAGGATTGCCACGACCGCAAAGACCATGCCCGCAAAATAGCAGTAGGTGTCTCCGACAAATACCTTGGCCGGGAACCAGTTGTGCTGGAGCAATGCCAGCGAGACCCCAATCAACGGGAGCAAGAGGTAAATGCTCAACAGATGTGACTCTGCGGCCGGATGTGGCTGCTGTACCGTGGGCAAAAGGTACAGCGCATCGTTGAAAGCAATGAGGCAGGCAATTACCAGCGACTGACCGACTTCGATGCCATTGATGCCAGCCAATATGTTGATGCAATTTGGGCAGAAGATCGACAGCGCAGCCATATAAACGTAATATAGCATGCCCAGTTCGGTCCGTTCACCCAGGTAGCCACGCAGTGGAGCGGGCACCATGACATGCGTTTCACCATATTTGATGCCGTACAGAGCCAACAACGGCAGCGATGCAAACGCCGGGATGAAGAACTTGTGTCGCCATCGCAAATCAAAGGTGTCATCCATGATGCCCAGGAGAATGGCAGCTGCCAGCGTAAAGCCTGCAAAGCCATATGGAGCGAGCTGAGCGAGCGGTTAGCTGTGTCGCACCGCAGATAGGGGTCAACCGGGCACAACGCAAACCTTTTCCAGCGGAAACAGGTGGAGAAGGCGGACTGTCTCATTCTGTTGTGCTTCCAAGAGGTCATCCTTGTTCCCAGCGGCGGCCGACGTCATCTCGACAATGTCGCTTTTGAAGACAAACGGCACGAAGGCGGTCAGCGCTAACAGGTATACCAATGCAGGCAACACGCCCATGAACTCTGGTCTCTCGGCATTGTCAGCGGTAGTGTTAACAATGCATGTGGGACGCCTCACATTTCGATCGGTTGTTTCTTGGACATGTCCCGTCCCTTGAAGCCTCGCTTGAGGAATGTGTCTCCACTCCATCGAATTATGCAGTATGAGAATGCGAATGCCAGACCACTGATGGCCAATGAATCGAAGAGAGGCTCGCCATTATTCCTCAGCGAGCTGATGAGAATGGCGAGGCACACAAACGACACCGCGCCCAGAGAGTAGGTCTCGGTGTTGCTGAGCGGTTGCATGACGACCTGCAGGATGTGGTTGGAGATTGAGTTTGCCGTGCTGCTTCTTCCATGGTTGTCGTGCAATTTGTAGGATAGACCATTTCACGGAAAGCCAGCTGGCGGATTGGGTTGACGGATCGACTTTCAGGGGTGGCGGAGCTAGCGCCGGGTGCAGCCGCCGACTTCACCTCAGATGCATCGACGTCGTTGCACGACTCCAGACCAAAAGCTCGAGCTTGTGTGTGGTAGCAACACACGTCTCGGTGTGACGTGTGCACATGATGTCTGCAGCGCAACATCGCCGTACCACCCAGAACCAAATGAAGTGACCTCCCTCAACCAGGCACCGTTCTTTCCAGGAGAATTATGGCCGCCAATGGATTCCATCGCTTCTCACACGGCCATCAGGATCTGCTTTTATCCGTGGGCTACAACTTCTATGGCACCCGCATGGCATCGGCATCAGCCGATCACAAAGTCAAAGTCTGGGACAGAAACGAACAAACCGGTCAGTGGATCGTCACAGATGTATGGACCGCCCACGATGCGGAGGTCACTGGCGTCGTGTGGAACGGTCCGTTCGTGGGCGAGAATTTAGGCACCATAGGCGAAGACGGTCAAATGCGAATCTGGCAGGAAGATGTGAACGAAGCCCACAATTCTGGTAGGAGGTTTCGGAAGATCTTCCAGAGGAGTACGGGTACTGGCGTGCCGTTCATGTCCTTGGATTTCAAGAACATTGGCGGCGAGACTTACTTGGCTATGATCACGAGGGACGGTTATCTCACCATACTCGAGCCAGAAGACCATGATGATTTATCGGCTTGGCGAGTCATGTGGGCGGAGTATCTCTGCAAGACCCCGCCTCGGACAGAGGAGACAGGCTTCAGGCTGAGCTGGCACAAGGAGAAGATCCCTGCCTGGCCGGCCGTCCTCGCAGGACTAGATCGCAAGAGTCTAAGCATCGCAGTGGCCATCGGCCAGTCTGTGAAAATCTTTAGGACAGACAAAGACCGCAAGTTCTATACCGCGGCAACTCTAGAAGGCGCCAAAGAGCTCGTCAGAGACGTCAGCTGGTCCAACGGCAGTATGCGTGGGTTTGATGCAATCGCAACAGCTAGTAAGGATGGCTACATTCGCATATACGAGCTGCACACTCCCGGCGCCTCATCGCTACCAACATCCCTCAACGGCTCCATGACAGAGCAAACATCAACATCACAACAGCCCTCACCTTCAACACGGCCTGCAAGATCAGGCATTGGCGCTGGACTGGCCGGCGGTATGCGTGGTCGGCGCGACGACAATGCTGGTGCGCCAGGTGCAGTGAGACAAGAAGCAAAGCTTGTCGCCGAGCTCGAGGCGCACAACTCGACCCCTTGGCGAGTGTCATGGGCACCCAACGCCGACATGCTTCTATCCACAGGAGACGACGGTGCGACTTGTATATGGAAGAAGTCCACAGAAGGCAAATGGATCGAAGCGGCCGAGATCGACGTCCTTGGAGGAGCATGACCTACCTGGTGTACGACGCCAGGATGGAGGTCATTCGACTCTTCGCAGAACCAGTGAGAGTTCAGCTGGATTGCTGCTCGACGCCGTGGTTTTATGAACATCCATGGGGATGCCAGGAACAAACACGGTTCGTCATACCAGACCAGATGCAAACGCCCACCATCTATCATCCGTGTCGACTATAGTACATCATTAAGACCGTTGCACATCGTCGTACCAGCTATACGCCCTTCAACGCGTGCAAACCCCACAAAAACATCCCCCGAAACTCCAGAGTTGCGATCGTTTCCAAGCCATCGATTGGTGTGACTTGCTTGCGTAACAAAACGCGCTTCGGGAAGGATGCACAAGATACCGCCGATATATGCCAAAGCCAAATCACCGCAGAACGCCTGCCAGATGCATTATCCTTCGCCAGCGTGTCTCTCACGTTCTCTATTCTGTGCGGAGGTCTCTCGGGCCTCTTGCTGTTTCGCTCTATTCCAGCTGTTTCTGGTACTTGTTCCTTAGGCTGTTGTTGACGACACCTAGAGGGGAAGGGTCAGCACATCGTCTCATCGAACGGACAATTCTTTTCTCGAGCTCACCACCGAAGCCGAAGGCTGGTACAATACGACACATTCTTGCAAGACTGCTCTTTAGCCAGTCAACGCGGACTTTGTGAAGACGATCTCTGAATGGCGTGCCGCCATTCCGATTATAAAGGTCCAGACCGTATAAATGGAACGGTGTACTGAGTAGCTGGATAGCCGCAGGTGCCAGGAACTGTGCTGCTGATGCACGACTGATGTATCTCTCCGCCGCTTCAGGAAGGGGCATATGGGGCGCGAGGAGAGGGGGTAAGTTGAATGAGGCCGCAATCGTCATGCTATCTCGTAGCCCAAAGAGAATGTACGTCGCGGGTGGAATAGGTCGTGCGGTAGCGGTGCCGAACATTTTCGTAAACTGTGCATCCTTTATCAGAATCACACGCGATAATTAGCGATTACTTTCTTCCTGCATACCTGTGAATCTTTGATCATTGTCAAGCTCAAGTTAGCAGAACTGGTCGCAACGAACTTGGCAGCGCCTGAAGTCGTCTTGCTGGCTGCTTCTCCTTTGGTGGTCGACTTGAAGGTGTCGAGAAAGTTGGCAGACAGGTATGTTCCACCGTAGACCATTAGGATCAAAGCAAATGGCTTCCCTGTGAAGAACACGTGTGGCTGCGTCAACATCTTCAAGACTGAGCCTTTGATGGACGTCATCAATGGCTGCTTGCCCGATGCATTCTCCATAATTGCAGCATCAATCATCGAAACGACAGGCGCCACAAGCGACCCAGCAGCTGCGGCACACCCAGCATCAACTGCAAGTCTTTGTCCCAGATTCTTCGTGTTCCACTCCTTCTTCTCCTTCTGTTTCAGACCCATGATGCTACCCAAAGGTATAGCTGCAGTGTCCACCACAGCCGCAGAGTTGGCTTTCACGGCACTACTTCTCTCCACCTCTTCAATGCTTCCAGGAACCGCTCGCTGCTGCCCGCCGGCTCCTACACCCATACTCGTTGGAGCCCAGATATCTTGTCGATTGCATGCAGCGCACGCTTACTGTGCTCTCCCTCCTCACGGTCGAGGTCGAGGAGAGTCGTGCCGTGGTGTGGTGCTGTGGTAGGACTTGGTGTTGCTGTCTTGACCCTGTGGGGAGAAGCAATGACGGAGGTGGTTTGAGGTCTGAGGTACTTTTGGAGAGGTACGTACCGGTCACAGATGACGGCGAAGGGACCTGGACGCGAGCTATACTTTTTGTTCGCTCGGAGTCACCACCGGGCGGTCGGCAAGCGCTGCTAATAAATGCCTCTCCGCCAGTTGCTCGCAAACGCCGATAGGAAGCATCCTTGACTTCGGCCAGTATCCCCCTTACCTATCGTTGGCCGGGCGTTCTGAAGTTCGATGCAGTAGCATAGCAACATCATGTAATTTGTGAGATCTGACCTGAATAATGCACCTTCTTGCTGGCTGCTCGTCTTGTCAAAACGTTCAATGCTTTTGCCATGTGACGGAACAGCCGTTCCACTGCATTCAAGCTTTCGCCGGCCGATTGCCGAGTGGAGCCTCTCGAAGTCAATGGACATGCCAATCATCGACACACGTTTCGGAACTCGACTTGCAGCTTGTCCTTGTCCACTATCTCTTTGACGAGCCATCAACAATCTTGTATTACCGGCCATGTACCCTGTAGTCTGTTCCAAAAAGTCAGCAGGTAGCAAGAAGTTGCGAGCAACGATGTTGTGCCTGGCTGCGATCACAACATGCATACAACTCCTGATGTGCTATGCAAGACTTCCAGGCGTCACTGAAGTCATATGTCAGCGAACGGACGCTGTACCAGTCAGGGTGGTCCTCACATATGGACGTGGCGACCAGTTGACACCGGTCGACGTCATGGCGATCTCGAAGGGGTTGGAATCTATCAGGAGGTGAGGCAACCACGCAGACAAAAATTGAGCATTCAAGATCGTAGCGCCTGGTCTCGAGCTTGAGAGTTGGTCTTAGCAAGGACTGTGACGCATCCGTGCATGTGGCTTATTGAAAAAGTCCATTCTCCTCGTTGCTTGCAGATCAATCCATCGTAACTTCATACATGACTTATGCACATCGCGTTCGAACACATTCCCACCGTCCACTATGCTATACTCATGCAACGACATGGTATCGATATGAAAGGTAGGAAGAAGCCTCTTGCATTTCTCGAGTATTTCTCGATCCTGTCACATGGTGCCATCGACGTCGGGAGAATCTGCAGGCCAGCACATGCTTGCTCCACTCTCGTCAAGCATCTCAGGCACAACTTCTTGGCAGCAGCTAGCCAGGATGCTTTTGTTGAGCAAGTCGCAAGGGCGCGACAATCCATAGTCACGGGGTGGCAGAGCACGGTGCAGTCCATGCTGCAAGAACGCTGCAGGTAGTTCGTCATCAGATCATTCGGGGTCTCTCGATCGGTCATTCATAGCAAATAGGAGATTCGTGTGCGCGCTTGGTCTCTTCGAAAGTGTTGAGAAGGTCACTGGTCCGCCTGGGATCGTCATAAAAGTACAGGTGAACCAAATTTACAGGACTCATGTCCTTGTACCGGCCTCAAGCTGTCCAGCGGTAACCGGGGGCTGCTGTGGCTGATTCTGCTGACTTTGAGATGTTCGCCGACCGAACCTTGGCATTGCGGGTAATCGACTTCGCCATGAACGGCCGTTCGAAGATTGGTCTTGCTGGTCTTGACGTTGCGCCGCAGGATCCTGATAGAATGCGGTTTGTGCCTCTCTTTCTCGCCGTAACCGTTCTTCCCTTGCAGCGTGTGGCGCGTAGAACTGACCAGTGTTGTCGTTGAGGAATAATACTCTGGGAGCGAACATCATGCGTCCTCTCATCGCAATGCCTCGACCGCCGATAAAGGCCGACGGCGGCGGTTGCATACCATGCCCATGCCTGCCCCGTTGCCGAGGGTCTGCAGAAAGGTCTCCGCCATCTGTACGAGGCTTCGGTACATAGTAGTCAGCCTTACATAGAGGACAGCATGCCCTCCTGCTTGTAAGCCATGGATCCACACAAGACCCATGGAAGGCGTGTCCACATGTCAATCCTCGCACGTCATCGTCGTCGTCCAAGGTATCGAGACAGATGGCGCAGGAATCTCCCGGTGCGGCCAACATCTCTGGCGGCGCAGCGGTGCGAATCGGATCGTCTTCGTCTTCCTCATCCAAGCCGCTGACTACCGATGCATTCCTGCCATCCGTTGACACGGCAGTCTCTGTCGTCTCAACCACGCTCTTCTCTGGCACCTTGTCAGAGCTCGAAGTGGCTTCGGCGACCGACACTGGCCGCGCATGCGATATAGCATTTGCGTGGTCTTGTTGCGCTATGCTCAGGGCCGTCGGGGGACGTGCGGTATCTGTAGATTGTTTCGCCAAATGTGTGTCGATGGTCCCTTCCTCTTCTTTTAGGCTGGCCGGTCTACTCTGTGATTCAACACCACCGGCGGCGGGAAGTCCTTCAGCCTCTCTACTTGAGCGCCATATCTTGTACTTGGTCAATGGAAAGCGCTCATTGACCTCTTCCATAGACATGAGCTTCTTCTCGCGTCGTCTTCGTCGTGGATGTGGCATCTGGCTAAGGTCGACGGGTTCGCCATGTTCGTTCAAGGCGCGGGCGGCACGATTGCGCTGATTATATCTGAAGCAGTACTTAACGCCGACGATGATCCTGTGAAATGATGTTTGATTAGCGTCATGTACTACTAAGACGGCGGAAGCGGCCGGGTAATGGCAGGCATATTACCATAGGTTGGTGAACTACACAAGGTCAGCATATCTTAGACATGAGTAGGGCTTCAGATTACGTACGACGACGCCGAATCCAAGCGCGACGAAGAAGAGAAGCGGAGATGAGGTAGGACCGCCGCCGCTACCACCGCCATCGCCGCCGGTGGGCGTGGCGGTCGCCGAGCTGGTCGTGGTGGAGGACATTGCTGGCGCAGGTGGTACAATGCGAATGTGTCAGACGAATGGGCAAGTCGTGAGAGGCGCCAAGAGCGGAGTGAGTTGGAGAGTGGTGCGGCTCAGACGGCTGACATGCTGAACCTTGTCGGCGGGGTGTCGGTGTTGGCTGGTCTTGTGATCCAAGGCAAGGACAGCGGTATTATTCACAGCACTGGGCGGGCGAGGGTGGTGAAGAAGATAAGAGAGCCGGCGATGATTGCGCGCAGAGTGGCAATGGTGAATCACAGATGTTGGCGATTCCACACGCGCCAACCGGCTCGAGGCAAACGCGGCGTGAGCAGTTGCTCCAAGCAAGCTGCGATGCTGCAGGATGGGCGAGATGCCGCTGTGGTTCGTCGCCAGTCGAGGCCAGCCCGCGGTGGTCTTCGGCGAATGTGTGCCGCGTTTTGCCTTCCGAACACGCCGCCGGTACTGTACCAGAGTCGTAGGAGCGAGGTGGAAGGAATTGTCGTCGAGGATGATGATGGGGACGGAGGTGTTGGCGACGATGATAAAGGCCGAGTCTGTGCTGCTTCACTCCCCGTTCGTTTGTCGCATGGCGTCGCGCCGGCAGGAGGGAAGGAGGACGGAGGCGCGGAGACGTTGCGACTTGGCGTAAACAGGAAGCGATCTCCGCCATTCACCACTGCGTTGCTAACCACCTCACCTTTCACTCCTGCACCAACGACTCAGGTCGTCCGCGGGAATGACTTGACAGCTCGATTGCGATGTCGATACATCGCTGTCGTCGATACTCAAGACCTAAAAGGGCCATGTCGTTCCACCGCTCAGCCGCCCCGCGCCGTATGGACTGGCGAGATACTCCTGCATGCAGCCACAATGGCCAGACCTCAGCTCGTGCTACCACGACTGCCCAGTCGAGCATTACCCATCTTGAAGAAGCCCTGTAAATGGCGTGCCTCCGAGTAGTACGTCGCTTGAGCGCATGTACCGCTTGCAGGGGAGCAGTGAGATGGAGGGTGGACTGATGGACCACATAGAGCGCACCGTGTGGATATATGAGACTGCACTCACGCCAGCACATGTGTACATCTAATATACCGTCGGCATCATGGCCGACTACGGCTTCGAAGACCTTCAGAAGCTGCTTGAATTCACATCGGAGCCAGCAGATCGAGATATCATCGCCCTTTCGGTCCTGCAAAGCCACCTCCTTCGGAAACAGCAAAGCAAAGTTTCAGACGAGGAGGAGTCGGGGCCAGGTCCACAGCAGTATGAGTATAGCAGCCTCCCAGCACAATCAATCCGCGTACTTAAGGTCTATCCTTACGCATATTCACTTTACGAGCCACCTGTCGTGAGTCTGCACACCGTTCCTCTAGACTGTTCAGTCCCGTTCGATGCATTATCATACACTTGGGGACCACCAACTCAGGCTGCCGAGGACGCTGCCGCGGCGCAGGTATTCACAAAAGTATCAAGAACTTATCCAGTTTGGTGTGGATCCAGCCTTCTTCAAGTCACTAGGAACCTGCGGGACGCTTTCTGGCGTATCCGACAGCGAGAATCCAATCCGGATGGCAAATGGCACATGGAGTCGAATCTCGGGGTATCATTCGCGGCTCATCTTTGGATCGATGAGCTGTGCATCAATCAAGAGGATGGGGCGGAGAAAGCTCAGCAGGTCTCTCTGATGGGAGAAATATACAGCAAAGCAAACCTTGTTCTGGCCTGGCTCGGGGAGCTGGAGCAACACACACGTCACGGACTTGATCTGCTGCTGCAGCTGAACAAGGTCATTTACGAAACACGAGACGAACGTGCTACCTCAGCATCATTCTGTGATGATGCCTTTTGGCGCCGAGCTGGACGCAAATCTCTGTCGAAGGAAGAGTGGTGCGCTGTGATTGATGTCTTGGCCAGGAAGTGGTTTACTCGAACGTGGGTCATTCAAGAGGTCGGCCTCGCTTCGAAACACCCGGTATGTCTTTGTGGAACCACCGCGTTCCCCATCATTGGCATCTTCAATGTCATGACCTTCATATTCATGTCCGGTTGGAGCAACTTCATCAGCCTGCACGTCGAGAAGAAATACTCCGCCGAACATTTCATCTACATTCAACGACTACTCGCCTTCCATCCTTTCCAATGGCTTCGGAATATCCAAGAGCGCACTGCACAGCATCAACACTATTCGTTCCCAACATTGCAGGCCTGGACCTTCTTTTCTACCTCCTGTTTCAAGGCTCAAGATAGTGTCTATGGTACCATGGCATTGGCGAGCGAGTTCGCCCGCAAGGACGCTGCGAAGTTTCAAGTTGACTATCAGGAGTCCACGGTTGATACGTACGTCCGTGCGAGTAATCACAGTATCAGGGTGTCGAGATCTCTGGATCTGCTCAGCATTGCAGTGCACCTTGACCGTAGACAATACGACGAGGAACTGCGGGATCTGCCATCTTGGTGTCCCAACTACTGTTCCATGAGCTTTAACGACGGACGCACGCAACCAATAGACTTGCAACCAGATAACAAACGCGCATCAGACACGTTTATGGCTTCCGGATGCAGTCTATACAAGCCGGCCGACGCCGCACCGAAATCGCGTTTCCTCCACGTCGGGGGCGTCCTCTTTGGCAAAGTGGAAGAAGTGGCCAACGCAGAGATCAGTACGGAATGGGCGGAGCTCTCGGAACACATAGAGTTCTTGTCACGGGTGACTCCGACGACGTCCACGCCGCTGGCCGAGATGTTCTGGAGGACATTGGTCCACGACATGTATAGTCTGGACGGGTATCATTCACATCCAGCCACTCCACAGACCAGACACTACTTCTTCGCCCTCTTGTACGGTGAGCTCAATAGCGACCTCGTCGAAGGGCGGCATCTGGTGTCACCCATCAAAGAGCAACTACAGCGTATGTCGTCGAACATCGAGAGACTCAGGCAGCTCGATCCTAGCGCGAAAGAAGTCTTCCCACCCATTGCCCATTATCTAGGCCTAGACGTGAAAACCCTCGCTGATGAGCAATTCTGGGAATTAGATAGTGCACAGCGTCCGTTCACGAAGGAACCCATGCCGGCGATAAGTCTATTGTACAACATTCTGGCAAAAATACGAAGTCGGCGCTTCTTTCGAACTGGTAATCAGCGGCTTGGGATGGGTATGAAGACGATGCGTGCAGGCGACGAGGTGTGGTTGCTCGCAGGCGGTCGTGTACCGTACATTCTGCGGCCACTCGAGAAAGGCAATTATGAGTTCCAGGGTGAGGCGTATGTTCATGGCATTATGATGGGGGAGGCTTGGCCTAAAGATGAAGAGTTGCTGGTCGATGTTGTGCTTGAGTGATTACAACACAAGGCCACCGTCCATGCGAAGGACTACGGATGAGATGAGAACATCGACTTTGACCGTTTGCTTGCCCGCATGTGAAAGCTCACTAGCGGCTTGGCGGCGGCAGAAACACTTCAGAACTTAAGGTTCGCAATATCTCTTCGGCCGTGCAACCTGCACACCTCAGACAACAAACACTCAATCGCTGCCTGAGCACATCGTCAGGTAAGAAGCCGTTGCACCATACGCACACGACGTCATAGCTAATAAGTAATTTGCAGATGGCTGACTCCGACAACATGCCGCCGCCATCGACATCAGATGGCGAGGCTGATCGCCAGCAGCGTGAGGTCGACAACAGCAACTCTCCATTCGTCAAGCTGCCAGCCGAACTCCGCAATAAGATTTACGAGCTTGCACTTCCACATGGCAAAGTTTTCAACACTGTCAGCACCGACGAACTCGTGTACTTCGAGGCTGGCTTCGAAGTTCGTTGCTCAACAGTCCGGAGGCGCCGACCGTATCGTCGAATATTTGCATCTACGCAGGTATGTCGCCAATTGCGAAGCGATACCGTCAAACTCCTCTACAGCTCCAACACCTTCATCTTGCATGTTGTTGACACGAAGGCCGACTTTGCCACGGAGCACCATCAGCAGAACACGCCAGAGAAAATCGGTGATGCAGAAGCGTGGATCCTCAGCCGTACTCCAGAGGCCTTACAGGCTATTTCATGCGTGGCTCTGCAGTACTCCGATGCACGGGACGTCCCTTTACGTCACCCCATGGTCACGTTTCTCGACTTGGAGAAGCAAACGGCCGGGCATCGAAGACTTCAAGGCCGCGCTTGCACGTTCTCCGATCACCCTTTCTGGACCGAGTTTGAAGATCAATGCATCGATGTGATAAAACACTATATCAAGCACTACACCGACGTCGATTTCGAAGAGGTACTCGCGGCGGCTGTTTCGGGAACTGTCGATCAAGATGCTTGCCAGAAGCTTTGCACTATTGTGGAGGCTTTCTGTTTGAAGACCCGCCAGTTCGATGCTATCCATTGGGCACGGTAGGCGACGTTTCAGGCAGAGTTGGGGGGAGTGCGCCAAGTCTTTAGTCCGGGTCGACATCCAGGCCCGATATTTGAGGATGCCCTGTGGCAAGACTTCGAGACAGTCAACCTCCAGTCCTGCGCATGCCTACCATCGTCGTTCGGCTCGAATCAGAATACCTATGTATATGGCTCTCTCATAGACATACTGGTCTGGAGCCGTGTACACCTGAGTACTTCACCACATCACTCGAAAGTCCCGCTGTTCCTCATCGTGTCCCCGGTCCTCCCAGTGCTGATCGTGCACCCAAGTTGTTTGATCCATACCCTCAGGGTGTAAAGTGAATGGAGACTCTCGAGATCGTCGCTATCGATCGTTTCAACATTGACGTCTCAGGCATGACGACAGACAACACGACAATGGTGTCTCGCGGTCCCTGTCCACCAGCTCAACTTTTCCAGTACATGTAGTCCTCTTAGTCGTTGAAGGTCGTCGCAATTCGATTGGCGTGTTGGCGTCTGACGCACGCATGTGAAAGTGCACGGATCACGACCGCTACTGACTTGGCGTTTCAGTGATTGCCCTTCGAACAACGCCTCTCATCTGCTAAACATCCGTCGTCACAACACCAACACCAATTTACCACCGGATTCGGCCCTCACTCGAGGTAGGTACACTTCTCATGTCCATCTTTACGACGCTAAGACATCCTTCGCAGATGGCTCCGTCAGGGGTAAGGCCACGAGCCAAGAAAGCGTCCGGAAGACAAGTCCAGCATGAGCTGCGCCGACTCCACTACGAGCAAGAAAACGAAGATGCACCGCTCCTGAAGCTACCGCGCGAGCTCCGCGATGAAATATATGACCTCGTGGTCCCTCGTCACATTGTTTTCCAGTTCAACGATGCAGAGGACGTCTCCATTTACGACAGCGTCGAAAACGGCCACCAGTACCGCTACAAAACCACAAGTCGCCAGAAGTCATGGGGGCGCGACTTTGGCCTCACGTATGTCTGCCGCAGAGTCCGGATGGAGACGATCCCAATGGCGTACGGCTCCAACATCTTCGTGCTCGGCGTGCCTGGAGAAGGTGCAAACTTCAAAACCAAATCCCCTCGAGAAAGAGGTTACACGTATCCCTCAGCAAAGGACTGGGTCACGAGCCGGTCAGACGAAGCGCTTCAGCACATTTCGCGTGTCGTCCTACGCCTGGAGCCGTGGTATGACCACTTTGATAAGGGTAACCTGGCATTGTTCGACCTGAACTCGGAGACGTCCAAGTGGTTGGGTGCCGAAGCAAGTTCATCTCATTGCGACGATTATTGGACGGGTTGTGTCAATTATGGCTGTGGAGGTTGCAAGATCTTCTGCGCGTCAGTCAAGCAGAACTACGACGGTGTGTTGGAACGTGTCAGAAGTAAAAAGACGAAGAAGCCGGCGGCGAAGCTGCTCAAGCTCATGGAAGCCTTTCGCGAAGGTGTTGCAGCCCATAGAGCAAAGTCCCAAGATGCGACAGAGGAACAAGCCAGTATGTAGCATGAGTGGACCAGCCCCATCCAGAATTAAAGTGAATGCCTACATGTGGTTTGTCTCTTTCGCCGCTTCACATGTGAAAGTGCAAGCGCCGCGCACTAGCGGCTTGGCATTCGCGCGGCCGCCTTTGTACTGCGTACAACCTCTGATCGACCTCGCGACACTACCTCGCCAACACCTCATCGTGCCAAACACAGATCTCGCCAAGCACAAAGCTCGCCACACCGTGTGCGGTGCCTGTGTCAAGGTATGTCCATCAGCTCTAGATGCCGTTGAACTCGCTAATTCGCCGTTGCCAGATGGGCCACCCCGAGCTTGCTCCTCATCGCAAGCGTGCTCAACTGCAGCGACAGCAGCGACTGCAGCGACTGCAGCGACTGCAGCGCGAACGCGACAATGGCGACACATTCCTCCTGAAGCTGTCGGCTGAGCTACGAAACAAGATCTTCGCTCTCGCTCTGCCAACTGATCAAATATTCACCACATGTACTTCTTACGACCGCGACGACGTCGTACTCGACGGTGAACCGCACCCCTACACGAGCATATGGGAGGCAAAGTCGTACAAGCGTCAAGTTGGTATCACCCAGGTCTGTGGCCAGATCCGAGCCGAGACTCTGCAAGTCGTGTATGCATCCAATAAGTTCATGATGAACGCAGGCAAGCCTGATGAGTACGATGAGGCGGAGCGATGGATCCAGACTCGGCCACCAGAAGCGCTCGAGTCTATGCCCAAGGTACTCCTGTGTGCAACATACAGCAGCAAATATCGGTATGCATGCGTCGAGCTACTTGTCGAGCTCAACCTTCCGTCTGGCAATGCTCAACTAAGGAATCACTGCGCCGAATGCTACAGCGATATGGAGGAGCGGATCAAGAGCTTTAGCGCGGCGGTAGCGGAGGTTCACGGCACGTCGAAGTCGCCTAAAGACAAGCTCTTGGAGCTCACCCGATTGTTCCAGAAGGTGTTAGACGACGAGGAGTAGCCGAACACTCGTATCGTGGATACGGCCACGGGCGCCTCGTGCGCTCGCGAGAAAAGAGGATGTCGGTTGGGGAAAAGGAAGGCTATGGCGGCCGAAGCGTACTCGTGGAATCGATGCTAGTGGGTCGACGCATGATTCTCATGCAGTAAAGCCAAGACATCGCGTTTGCTCGAAAGGTGTAATCAAGGCACTTCAAAGACCTGCGTCCGGTCCTCAATCGTCCTCAGCATCGGCGCCAGCTTATTCGCATCCCTGAAGGCTTCAGGCACATTCTCCCTCATTCCTCTCAGCTTCTCCTGCACCACCTCATACTCCTCCTCCTTGGCCGTGTACTGCCGCACCACCTTCTTCTCCTTGTGCTCCACATAAACCCTCGTGTCCCGTATCCGAATCACCACACCATCCAGTCTCAGGAAGAACCGACTCAGCAGCAGCAGCCTCTCCGGCATCATCCTGACTTTGATGTTCAACAGTGCGATCCCGTTGTCTGCCAGTTCATCCTCATACAGGTCCACCGCATCGAAGAACTGGATTGGATCCTGTCTCGCCAGCAAATCCGTTCGCACGACCTCCTGGTCTCCCGCCCCATCCCTCCACTCGCCCTGCTCTGCATGTGTAGTCCCAGCGTAGTCCGTACTATAGCTCCAATCAAACGGTTTCACCACTTGCTTGACCTCCTCCTGATGTGCACGCTCCTTCTTCCACTCCTCAGCCACGGCCACTTGCAACATGCCTTGCTCCGTCTTGCTCACGCGATCCAGCGCGTCACGCGCATTGAACTCCAGCGTCCAATTCGAAGGAACATGTGTTACAGAGACGAAGTTGTCACCGAAGATCATCTCAGGTATGGGAATGCCGATATCGTTGGAAAGGGCTTCGATAGGGTCGGCTTTGAGGATTGGAAGTTTGCGGGTTGTGACGCGCCATGCTCCATTCGGGCTGGTGTGTGTTTGGATACCAGTGGTTCCCGCCATGATCGGAATGTAGACTGTTCTGGACCTGTAGACTTTGATCGATCGCGGATGTGACGTGAGTGTCTTGGATCTTTTTGGTGGGGGAGCTTGGGTGAGGTCGGCGTTGGCGATGCCGACGTAGCAACGGTTGCTAGGCGACTGTTTTCGCTGGCTTCACCTCGTCGTCCGGGCTTCCAACCTCTCGACCTCGAACAAGAAGTCACGATCGCCTACTTTTCGACTTCACCGTCATTTCGATCAAAGTAGAGACATCATCTACATTCATTGACAGCAGACGACATGGCCGACATCCAGCATCTCGAGCAGCGCTTGGAGAGCATCACCGTTCAAGATGAGAACCAGGACACCAATGGGTCTTATCAGCACAAATCGAAGGTATGGCCACATCTGTCGACAGTAAATGATATGCTCTGACACATGCAGCAGGGCTCTCTCAGTCAAGCCATCTCTCTCTCCAATCTCGGCACCGCAGCAGCCCAAAGCCGCATGAAACTCCCTCTCCAAAAACTACCCACGAACGCCGCAGGAAAACCCACACAATCGACCCTCTCAACAACAATCACCAAGATCACCCTCCCCTCACAAGCCGCCCAACGCACATCCGCCGACTCCCGGCCCTCTGACCCCGACCCGCTCAGCCAACCCAGCGAACCCAAACCGAAGCCCAAGAATTGGCACTTGGGCATGTTCGAAATCGGCAAACCCCTCGGAAAAGGCAAGTTCGGCCGCGTATACCTCGCCCGTGAACGCAGCACCGGCTTCGTCTGCGCCCTCAAAGTCCTCCACAAGTCCGAACTCCAGCAGGGCAAAGTCGAGAAACAGGTCCGTCGCGAGATCGAGATCCAATCGAACCTAGCACATCCCAACATTCTCCGTCTATACGGCCACTTCCACGACACGAAACGAATCTTCCTCATCCTCGAGTTCGCCGGCAAGGGCGAGCTGTACAAGCACCTTCGCAAAGCACAGCGATTCCCAGAATGGCAGGCCGCTCAGTACATTGCACAGATGGCCAGCGCGCTGAAGTACCTGCACAAGAAACATGTCATGCATCGAGATATCAAACCAGAGAACATCCTTGTGGGACTACACGGCGAGATCAAGATTTCGGATTTCGGATGGAGTGTACATGCGCCAAACAATAGACGAAACACCATGTGTGGTACGCTGGACTACCTTCCCCCGGAGATGATAAAGCCTGGACGGGAGGAGAACTGGTATAGCGAGAAGGTCGATCTGTGGAGTTTGGGCGTCTTGACGTATGAGTTTCTGGTGGGAGAGGCGCCTTTCGAGGACACGCCTGTCATGACGCAGCGGAGAATTGCGCGAGGGGAGATGACGATTCCACCTTTTGTGAGCGCTGAGGCGCGGGATTTGATAAAGCGACTTCTAGTGCTGGATCCTGAGAAGCGACTCGAGTTGGAGGCCGTGGAGGTTCACCCATGGATCGTCAAGCATTGCGTCAAGGGGGAGAGGCATTATCAGAGGACGAGTGGGGATCTGAAGAAGGAGAAGTCCACCGGTGGAGCTCAGTGATGATGGTCTGGATGATTGATGATGGCTTTCGTATTTCGTTGCTCGGGTTTGATGGGATGGCGTACAAGAAATGACCGGTCATGGGGTAGCATTGGGATTGGAGTTGAAATCGGTCTTGTCATATCGTACATGCTCCGCAGATGCATGAAAAGGAAACGCTTTGCAATGTTCAAATTCATGCTCGTCTCTCTGTACAAGCAGCCTCGTCGCCCTGTCGATCTCCACGGTGTCCATGCATAGCTCTTGGGTATCATTCCACCTCGACTGCCACTCGTCTTATGTCTATGCATCTTTCTCGTCATGCTTCATCCCCATCTTCTATCACTCTCCCACCCCCATCTTACTTATAAATCTCATCAAAAGGCCTCGTGTCCCGAAAACAACTCTCCCAAACCTCATTGACAATCCTCACAGCCTGCACATCATTCCTACAAGCCGGCCTCGCCGCCACGCTCAACGCCGCACGCCTCCTCACACACTCCTGCAACTGCTGCGTGACACTCCACTGTCCCCTTGTGAAAAACTCCCTCGAAAATCTACACTCCCCACTCAGCATACTCGCGCGAATCTCCATACACGCCGCATGTCTTAGATCCAAAGGATCCAGCTTGAATCGCAGATGATCGTATGCGTGTACCATCTCGTGCGCGAGCGTATCTTCCAAATGTCCACGATTCCGGAATTGATTCGCGCAGAGGAGGATGCCGTATTCGCTATCGAAGCCTCCGCTTTGCACTGTGTCGCATTTTCGACAGCGGACGTTGTGGGGGCCTATCGTTGCGGTTCCTGAGGGAGGGGCGAGGAGATCGATGTTGTGTTTTAGGAAGGTTATGATGGGCGAGGCTTTGAAGAGGTAGGCGACATCGGCATCGCAGCGGGCGCAGTCGCGGGCTTCGTTGAGGTTGTCGCGTTCATCGTAGTAGGATTTTTCGATGTGCTTGGGAGCGGTGCCCGTGAGGATGCCGAAGAAGTTGGACCACGTTAGATATGTTGCGTCTGTTGAGGGGTTGCTTGCTGGTGTAGACGAGGGAGGTGGAGGTGAGGTTTGTGACGGGGTCGCCATGGTACTCGAAGGGCTATGGGAGAGGGGCAGTCTGACGAAGGTCGATTGCGATATTAGCAGCAGCTTTCGTGAAGGTGGACGATGTCAAGATGTTCGGAGTTCAATCGTGAATTCACCTTACATGCGGCGAGATCTCGGGACGGCCACTGCCGAGACCCATCCATATGCATATGCATCCTCAAACTTGACCTACCATCGACTTACCATGCTTAAGGATGAAGTAGTGATGATACTGCAAGTCTTTTCTTCAATGGCGAAAGCTTTCTCGTATCTATGTACACAAAAAGGGACCCTAATGCCTGGTAGTAGTAGCAGTGAAGGGCGAGACCAAGAACCCGTAGATCCGTCTCTTATCGAGCACCCCAAAATCGACGGGGGATTCAAGGCTCGGCATAGACAACAAACTGATGAAAATGGTTTGGTCGAACTGACCAGAAGGCCGCCGCGTCTCCTCATCCTTCCTTTCTTTCCCGTCTCTCGTGGGTGGTATCACAAGCTCAAAACTCAAAACAATCAACATCCAAAGCGTCAAGAGTCGTCACTGCATGCGAGATTACAGACCAGATGCTCAATTCCATCCTAGACTGTTCTCTGCCATGACAGGAGCGCTGATGCCTTGTTCTCGCACACTGCGGTTATTGCTGCTGCCAGCGCTGTTCCTGCTTCCACGCCCGCCACTTCCACTGCCGCTTCCGCGAGCACCAGCGCTCCCACGTGTTGTGCCGGACCCACGAATGCCATTTGCGCCAGACATGAAGTAGCCACCCATACCACCGCCTGAAAGCGTTGCCGGTGATCGTTGGGTCATTTCGCCAGGGGTCTGGAGGGATGACGCCCGCTTGTGCGATTGTCTCTTCTTGCGGTACCGACGAGCGACATAGACCATGGCGGCAGCGTACAACGCAGCACCTGCGCAAGCACCAAGACCGATCCCGACCGACGATGACTTGACAGATTGTGAGCTGCCCGAATCACCACCAATCGGCGCTCCGTCTCCATGCTTGCCAGACGACGTAGCCTGAGGATTGTACGAGGCAGAAGTCTCGGTGCCATCATCCATGTTTGCCCCTGGTAGAATTGGGATGGCCGGGTTGATCATAGACATGAGCATGCGCACCGACTCGTCCGGATTCTTGTAGGCGTTCGACCTAGGCTGGAAGAGGTCCAGCTGGAGCTGATTGACCATATTAGCCGGCACATAGGCTTGCGCAAGCGTGGTGATGTAGTTGAGCGATTTGGTAGTATCGAATGGCATCAATGCATTCATCTTCACCTGCTCGCTGGTGACGTTCAACGTGTAGGCAAGGCCTTGAGGAAGGTATGCAAAGATCTGGCTCGCAGAGTTCTCGGTGTTGACGACGAAGGGGAAGTTAAGACCGTAGTTAAACCCGACCTGGATCAGCGTCGTGTTCTCTGGTGCTTGGGGCATGCCACCAGGGGGCTGAATGAGTCGAGGGAAGGAGGTCGGCAAGCCAGTAGATGCGCTAGACGTGGAGCTGTCGACTGGCATGTTGCTACCGGACTCGGTGACGGTGGGGGTAGGGGTGGTTGTTGGCGCGTAGACGAGCGACGTTGGAACAGAGTAGACTGTGGCGGAATCGGTACCAGTGGGTGCAATCGAAGTTGGTGCCTTCGACGTCGTGGTCTGTGCTGCAGTTGGAACTGAGGTAGACGTAGTGCTAGCCTCAATGCTCGCCGACGATGGCTGTGTGGCGATGACCGCGCTGGTGGAGGATTCATTGCTGGAGATTGACGTCTCGATGGACGAAGATGATCCAGTCGATGTGGCTGAGAAGCTGGTTACGGATGGATGGGTGCCGGTAGCAGTAATCGAGCTGTTCGACGAGCTAACGGTGGCAGTCTCGCTACTGCTTGAGCTTGATCCCAAAGTAAGCGTCGCACCCGTCGTAAGAGGCAGCGACGTCGAGTAAGTCGTGCCAGCAGAAGCGGTTGGCAGCGAGGAGGTCTCATTCGTGGCCGTCACTGAAGTGCTCAGAGACAGCGAGGTGCTTTCCGATGATGCAGACGCTGATTGGGAAGCTGCGACCGAGGATGAGGAAGAGGACTGAGATGAAGCAGTGTTGACTGGAATGGGTATAACGGTAACACCACTGCTGCCAGTCGAGGTGCTCAAAGTGTAAGATGCAGTCGACGTGCCCGTGCCAGAAATAGACTCAGCAGTCCCGGTGGTGGTAGCGCTGGCGCTGGAAGGCGTGGTGGAAATCTTCGAGGCGAGGGAGGACGCTGCGCTAGACAAGATTCCAGAAAACTCTGAAGCCAGGGAGCTCGAGACCTTTGAGTCTGTTGCGGTGGCCACGATGCTGGAGAGCTCAGAGCTCAGCGAAGAGGCAATTTCGGACAGGGCGGCAGATGCGTCTGTGGTGGTCGAAGGCACGCTCCCTGTGGTGTTGGCAGACGCCTCAGAAATCACCGAGGAGGCGACGCTAGAGATTTCAGATGCCACAGACGAGACGACGCTGCTCAGGTTCTCACTAGTAGTGGTAGTCGGCTTCGAGGTGATTGGTGCTGTGCCGGTGCCCGAGTAGGCGGTGGTCGTAGCAGCACCTTCCCCTGAGCCTGTCCCAGTCGCTGAACCGGTCGGCAGAATGCCTCCCAGCAGGCCACCAGAGCTGGAGGTCGTGGAGGGCTCCGTTGTGGTAGAGTTCTGAGTAGGGAGGACGCCACCGAGAAGACCATCAGTCGAGCTGGAGGAGCTGCCTGTTCCTGTTCCTTGTGCATAGCTCTCCGACGACACATCAACTGTGGGTCGTGGTCCCTCACTGGACTTCGAGGCAGCCGAGCTGCGGATTGTCGAGCTCTCGATAATAGTGGACAACCCCACAATGATTGGAGCGGTAGAACTCGAGGGTGTGGAAGTGCTTGCCGTGCCATTCTCGACCGTGCTACTCCTTGGTGTGGGCGTTACAACGCTCTCGGGTACGCCAGTGCCAGACATTGTCTCAGACCCTATCAGAGGTCGCAAGGGGTTGAAATGCGGTCGCGAGGTAGACGTCGAGGACTGCGATTCGGACGACTTCGTAGGGCTCACAACCTCGTAAGAAACACCTCCCGTCGAAGCCACGTGGCTCGGGCTTGAACTCGAGGCGTCTGATTCAGACGACCTAGTAGGCTGCACAAGAGGGTAAGAAACACCCCCTGTCGAACCCACGCGGCTTGAGCTAGAGCTGGAGGCCTCTGCAGCGGGGGTTGGCGATACGATGAGCGAGGGCAGAAGACCAGTCGAGCCGAGGACCGGATTGAATGCAGGCGAACTGCTAGAGGACTCGTCGCTGGTAGAGCGTGCGGTTGGGGTGACTGTGGTCGAAGGGATATATCCTGTCGAAGCCACCTGGGGGTTGAACTGCGGCCGGCTGCTGGTCTCGGACTTGCTCTCATTGTCCGTGCTCTCAGAAGGACTTGGTAGGGCCGATCGGCTGCTGATGTTGGAATCGACAGAAGGATTCGTGGATGACTGCGTGGTATTCTTTGGAAGTCCTGGCACTTGCTCTGCTGAGCTTGAACTCGAAGACGAACTCGGACTTGCGGAACCTTTAGATTCGGAGTGCTCGTCACTCGAGGAAGTCGAGGAAGTCGAGGAGTGAGATGCTGTCGGATGGACTTCTTCAGATGGCTTTCCCGAATGTGAGGCTACACTCGACGACGTACTCGAGTATACGCTAGTCGACGTGGTGATGGCCGCTGAAGAAGTCGTACTGTTCGTCGGCGCAATGAATGACGTCGGAGGTATCGATGAAGAACTTGTACTACTCGCACTTTGGAATGAGTCGAACAGACTTTCAAATGCAGACTCGGGATTGAATTGTGGCGAAGTCACAGAAGAGTCGTCTCCAGAATCTGAACTCA
Source organism: Zasmidium angulare (assembly GCA_002786045.1). Taxonomy (NCBI): domain Eukaryota; kingdom Fungi; phylum Ascomycota; class Dothideomycetes; order Mycosphaerellales; family Mycosphaerellaceae; genus Zasmidium; species Zasmidium angulare. The sequence goes on from NHNX01000019.1 coordinate 320,852, forward strand.
AAGGTGACGAGTATGAGGAACTGCTGTCGGATGTAGTCGATGAGCTCTGTGTCAGTCCTGTTATGTTCGGATACTGCCTTTTGATATGCCGGGGAAAGTAGTATTTCGGTCGTTCTGGTTCCTGTGGTCGAGCGGGCGCAGCCTCCGCGGTTGTAAAGGGTCCACGCATAGACATGACGGCCAATGCGGCCGCCCATGCTGATGTAGTGGTCTTCATGTTGACTGATTAATATGTGCGTTCTGAAAATTGGAACGGAGAAAGATGTGTGGTCTGTGCAGTGTCAGTCGATCGGTCGCTGCTTCCAATCGTGAATCTCGTACGAACCGTGTAAAAGTTGGGTTTAAACGAGTGTACGTGACGAATGCCACAGGACCAAGCGCTTGCTAATGTGACAAAACAGGCCAAGAGTTTGCGATTACTGCGCAAAGTCCTAGGACATCCTATCCGCGAGGATTTCTCGAAGTCACTGCAAATGAGTGTCGGTAGTTGGGATCGCGAGCGCACAATGGCTAGAAGCCCAGCAGGTGGTCGAAGTGCCGGTCAAGCGTGGTGCTACCCTATGTTTGACCGGTATGATTTGCAATTTCGACGTGGGCCGCAGGCAAAGAGACACACGTGGACAGGCTATTTCGACAGACAAAGAGAGGTTCTTTGATGGCGATATTGCACGTCGACGAGTGGATCCAGCCCAATGGTTCGCCGTAGGCTTCTTTGAGCGTGTGAGCAAGTGTCTTGCGGCTGAGCAGGTTGTGGCTTGGCGACGTCTCGTCCTCGAATGCAGCGCGTCTTGAAGCAGTGCCAGCGGCGGGTATGGTGTTGGCAGCAGACAGAAAGCAGGCGGATATTACAAGGCCGTAAGTCGGAGAAGTCGTGAGGAAGCGCGGTGTTGAGTGTTCAAGCGAGTGTGGTGTCTTCACTGGGAAGCGCAAGGGCGAGGAAAGGGGTGGGTTCGGGTGGTCGCAGCGGTGAAGGGATGTGGGAGGCGGGTGGTGGTGGTGAGGTCGTCGACGGCGGCGTTGAGAGGATACTGCGGTCGAGCGTTGCGCAGTATGGCCAGTCGCGAAGGCGTGGTCCACGGGTCGGCGTGGTAGAGGATGGTGAGGATGCAGCAGTCGATCGCAGAAGAGCGTCTGCCGCCCACGGCCTCGCAGCGCTCGCTCAGTCAGGCCGTGTGAGGTGCAGCGCCCTCGCAGATTGGGTGGCTTCGCGTTCCCGCCGGGCCCACTCGGCTTAACCTAAGTTGGCGCGCTAGCGTATCGGAGCACACAAATATTCCATTAGCTTTTGCGCCTGCGCACCCACTGGCAGTCGAGCAAGCAACCGAAGCACTGCTGGAGCTGCCTTACGCGTGCCGCCTCCAATTCGAGCTGCAGATGCTGTTCTCATACAACCAACAACAGCACCGAAAGAGCAGCAGAAACGACGAGACAGGACCTACGTTCGAGCCGGCAGAAGCGTGGTGAAATTGCAGGCGATTCTGGACCTGCCGATCGGACAAGGGCCAGCGTGCCCACGTTGTTTCGTCGCAGAAGGAAAACCGCTCGTCAGGTGGGACGAGGAAACAGCCTGCCAGGAACACTGTTGATTGAGACCGCGGACGCTAACTCCATGCAGACACTTCTTTGCTCATCTCGCCTGCTCGACCACTCAGACGGCCGTCCGTGTTTTACGATATCCTCCGGGCCGTCGCCATCGGCAAGGATTGGAATTAGAGTTGAAGTGAAGGAGAGTCGGGTCTAACGGGCATCCCCACCCTCGCACAGCCTCAAAGCACCCACCTGTTTCGAAAGGCCCCCAGCGACCGTTCATCGTTCATCGGCTGGCACCGTGTGTCACAGATCGAGTCCTCGACAAATCCCTCGCCATCATCATCGTCGTCACCAGGAGACAGACTTCCTGCCAGGACGACACCTCATCTCAGCATCAGCAACAATCATCCGGTCCTGTCATCATCATACTCGTGTCGCGTTGCGGGAGAGGCACTTCTTATTATATCCTCGACCCTGGGCCCCATCTCGACGCGTCAGCCCGCCGGCAGACGTCCTGCAGCCACAACCACCTCCGCCCTCTCTTTCCAGAAGCCGCTCAATATTCCTGCATATTCGCATATTTATCGACTCTGCACCCGTCTGCTGCGTCGCTGTCACCAGGACGCCTCAGATCGGTGTGAACAGCGCAGAAGGACAGCCACCGTCGCACCGCTATCTCACTTCCATCTTGATACGCTGTTTGTCGTGGAATGCAACCTACCCATCTCACCTTCATCTTCTCCCTGCTCGAAACCATGGAATGCACTCAGGAGTACTGCAATGAATCGATGAGCTCACAGCAAGGCCGACACCAGATCAACACTCGCGCATCTCGCGTACCAAGCTGAACAATTCCCAGCATCGACACCTCGGTCAGCGGTCAGCGGTCTCACCTTTCTCTTGTAGCCACCCATCCCCGCCTTGAAGAGTGATCAACACTGCAAAGCACAATCGCGCAATCAAGCACGCGAGAAAAGAAAGAATCACCGACTCATTCACAAGCACCCTCCTGAATCGCACTGCCACCGAGCCATGTCTCACCATCCAGCCCATCGGACTTCGCATCGACTCAGGCACCCACGGCTGCGCTTCGGACTTTTGGCGCAAATCCATCAAAACGAAACGGCTCCTCTCAACATCCGTAGCTTAGCTACATACATGATTCCTCCAGTCCGCTTGGCCTCTTAGGGTAGTCAACATTACCCGTGGTTGCAGCGTCGCCTGCCTTTGCACGGATGGGTAGGTACATACAGCCGGCTACTTGCGTCCGATCAAAGCCGCTGTTGTGTGAGACAATGGGAGCCTTCTTGTTCGCCTGCGCCGCGTGGTACTGAATACGAGCCGACGCTGCCTGATGAGGACCGCTGCAGGTAAGTCGAGCAAACTATCCAGTGCCTCGAACTATCCAGTGCCTTGTCGTCGTGGTTTTCTTTCGAGCTTTCTTCGGACCTGACAGTGTGCACTATATGACTATGACTAGCCAAGAACCCCTCATGGTACACAGGACTCGGCTTGGACACCTCTTCAGTGCTTCAATAACAGCTCCTTTCGAGGCAATTACTTCTATCTGTCGAATCCCACGCGCATGTGTAACGGCATGACGTGACGATTGGAAAGGCTCTTCCAACCGACACTTGTTAACGACACATGACTATCGTCAACCACATCTACTCACTAATGGCAATCTCACTTCCTTTGTCTAGAACGAATTGCTCAGCAAGCGAATGAAGCCTTCTTCAAGAAACCAGACGTCCAAAGCTCAGATCCCATCGTAATGACTACATCTTCCTTTCTATACACCATATTGAGTACTCTCACTTCGGCCACTGAACGAACTACTGTGCATACACCTCACAGCAGGCACGATCCTCCTATACCATCTACTATCCTTTCGTCCATCTCATCCATCCACTCGCTCCGTGCAAAGACGACTTCTGCTATTCGAGAGACATTACGAGCACTAGCCTCAATTCACTTTACAAGTAATTTTGCACATTCATTACGTATACACAGTCTCGTCCTTTCACCACGTGAACTTTCCGCCTCACGCATTCATGACATTGCATGACAAGATGAGTATCATTTCCTCTTCACCACAAAACAAAAGCCCAATCTAACCCAGAACTCCACGCTGCCCCATCATCTAACCCTCTATGGTACCAGAATTTTCGGTTCTGATATGATTTGATAACATGATTTTACTTTTCAGCTTTCTTGCTAGCCTTTGTCCGCAATTTCCTATCGAGTCGGTTAGCTCAAGGTCTCTCTCATCATCATCACAAGGTCGTGAGTAAGACTTACATCAACAAATACACACACGCGTAAGACGAGATGGAGAACAGCGCCACGATCGCCGCATCCCTCCAGCCAAAATAGTAGTCCTTCAAGTTCAACGTGTAGAGGTAGTCGGCGCCTGTCCTGTACTGGCAAACCTCACAACCCGAGCTCGCATCAGGGTTGAGCAAGTTCGTCCTCGCGCCCATGCCCAGCATGTAATTGGCAAGATACTCGCCACAAGTCTGATTGCCAGGTGTGTCGAAGATGGCGAGCTCCTGCCGCTTGCACTTCACCTCGGCGTCAAACGTGGTGAAGACGAGCAAGCTGCCGATGAGGTAGTTGAACGGGTTGAGGTAGTACAGCCAGTACCGCCAGAACTCCTGGATCTGAGCATAGGGCACAAGGACACCGCAGAAGGAAGTTAGGGTGGCGATGATGAGGGGGTTGGCGAGGGCGGCGAAGACGGCGTTGGGCGCGTACGCTGCGATGGCTTGTCCGATGCCTGTGTAGATGAATTCGTAGAAGAGCATTACGAAGAAGACGCTGCCGGCTTTGTCGCTGCCGCCGGGGAAGCCCACCGTGTAGTACCAGGTGACGAAGTAGAGTACAGCGCAAATGACAAGGTAGGGGATCTCGGAGACGATGAGACCCGTTGCGAAGGCGGCCCAGTGGTACATTTTGGACTTCTTCTCGCGCGCTTCGTAGATGTCGCGACGGTCGATGAAGAGAGGTTGCAGCTGGGCGAGGACACCGGGAGCGACGAAGATGAAGTTGAAGATGGTGAAGAGGCGCAGTTGGAGGTCGGCGACGCTGGAACCGATCATCCAGAAGGTGAAGCCGTTGAAGAGGCCGCTGCCAATGTGCAGGGCGAATTTATTGTTGGCGTAGTCGGTGTTGCGGTAGAGCGAGATGTTGTTGCGTTGGGTGACGAGTTTGATTTGCGTCCAGATGGAGGTGGCGAATTCGTGGCCATCGTCGACCGTGCCTGGGGGTTTGGCAGCAGCATCTTCGATCATGTGGTCGAGTTCGGTCGTCATGGCGGAATACTCTGGAGAGGAAAGCCAGACTTGATTCCAGTCTCTGCCTTTGCTGAGGGAGCCAGAGACGACGTCGATCATGTGTTCTGCTGGATTTGCATCGATTGGGCACTTCGCATCATAGCGGCCGAAGTACTCGCGGATCGTCTGGGCGTTCTCACCAATGTCTCCAAAGTATACAGTCTTTCCGCCCTTTGCGAGAAGGAGCAGCGTGTCGAACTGGGCGAAGAGAGAGGCTGACGGCTGATGAATAGTCACTAGCACAGCCTGGCCCACATCGGCGAGTTTCCTCAAGAAGCGGACGATGTTGAAAGCAGCTTGGCCGTCGAGACCAGAAGTGGGTTCATCCAAGAAGATCAAGATGCTGGGTTTCGAGACGAGCTCGACTCCGATGGTCAAACGTTTCCGTTGCTCGACAGAAAGTCCAGCTGTAGTCGTGCCAATGAGTGTGTTCTCAATGTCGTGCATTTCCAACAAATCGATGATGGTGTCGACATATTTAAGCTTCTCTTCTCGTGGGATCTCGCGGCTTTGTCGGAGCAAGGCAGAGAATTCGAGTGCCTCACGTACGGTAGCCAGATGCTCGTGAACGTCAAGCTGTTCGCAGTATCCAGCAGACCGTTGGAATGAGACAGGCAGGTCACGACCATCGACCATGATGCTGCCCTTGATAGTACCGTCGGTCTTTCGCTGTGCCAGTACGTCGAGGAGGGTGGTCTTTCCAGCACCGCTTGAACCCATCAATGCACCAAGCATTCCAGGTTTCACCCACCCTTGGACGTTGTCGAGCAGAACACGAGGGCCGGAAGGTGTCTGAACAGTGTATGTAAGATTCTTCCATGTGAAGACGGATGTGTTGCGTATGAGCTGCGAATTGACATTCTTCGCCTTCTCCTTTTCCCTCTCAGTCTCAAAATCCATGGAGCGGGTCTTCTCGCTCGAAGCCGATGAGACAGGTCCTTGCGACTCTTCGTCGCCGGCGAGGTGCTTGACTTTCTTGGCCTTCTCGCGAGGGATGACCAGGAAGCCCGAGTTGCCCGAGACCATGCTCCAGCGCGATGTAAAGAAGATGGTGCCAGCAGCGAAGAGAGCCCACCACGCGAAGATGATGCCAAAGTTTCTCCACACATGCGAATGGCTGTACGATAGGCCCGCGAGATACTCATCGCCCGTCAAGGAGGCAGCGCCAATGGGAGCACCTCTCACGCCAGTGCAAGCTTGGAAGCCAGTGTCGTTGTAACCCGGTCCATTTGGTACAAGATTGTTGTTGACGCAGGGGATTATCTGACCGTGGAATTCGTTTGCAGCAACAGCCTCGTATCCATAGGCCAACGGATCGATCCAATAGATCCAGACGAACCACGGATGCATGTTCGGCTTAGGGATCATGTAGCCAGTGTACATGATGAAACACCCGATCAAGAACCCTGACACCTTGGAAGCGGCATCGAATGTAGAAAAGGCGGCTCCTATCATACGGAAGCAAGCGGTCATGCACATCGTGACGGCATAGCAGATAACCCAGAAGGTGAAGAAGGCGCTCGCGGTAGCTTTGAGTCCCGTCATCCAGTACGCCGGCAAAGCCCACAGAGTGACTTGTGCGAAGATCAGAGGTATATCCGCTGTTATTTGGGCGATACAAAACGCAGCTGGGTGATACAGGGCGAACCCTCTATGTTTGGCCAAGACAGGGCGAGCAGCAAATGAGTTGGTGACTTCGGCCATCGAAAGGAGTGCGTTGTAAAGCAAGGCGAAGAAGAGCGAACCGCCTTTGGAGAACAAACCCGATGAATTGTCGGGCGCGTTGTAGAAGAGAGATCCGATGATCAGTGCCATCACGATGGTCGAACCTTGGGTGATGAGGAACGTTGTCTTGTCTCCCCATAGGAGCTGATATTGTCGAATGACGGCGGCTTTGACCTGTGTGTAGAAGCTGACGGTGAGAGGCGACTTCTTGGGGAGACTTGGATGTTTCTCGGACTGTACACTTTCCTGGAAGTCTTTCGTGTATGCCCTGGCTTCATCAGTGTTGGGGTAGTCGTATTCGGATTCCATCAAGGTACGGATATTGGTCTTTTCATAGTAAGCACGAATGGCATCGGCCGTACGAGGGAAGCGGTCTTCGAAGCCGGGTTTGATCTGCCTCTCAGTTGGCACCGTGACACCGGTCAGGTAGTCGGCAATGTTAGCGCCGTCCGTGTACATGAAGCCGAGTTCTTCCATGAATGGTTTGGCTTGAGGCATAGGCCCGTAGAATATTTGCTTGCCCTCGTCCAGGATTAGGACCTTGTCGAAGAGTTCGTAGATTCCGTTGCCTGCCTGATACAGCGTGACGATGGAACTGAGACCTAGTACGTCAGTCATGGCGCGCACACACTTGGTATATTCGAGTGCTGTAGAAGCGTCAAGCCCACGGGTGCTGTTGTCCCAGCAGAAGACCGAGCCTCGGGTGGCCATGGTCTCGATGATCGATACTCGTTTGCGTTCACCACCAGAGACACCTCTTACGAACTCGTTGCCGACTTTGGTCGAGTCAGTATGTTGAATAGCCATGGACCTCAGCAGGAAATCCCGCACGATTCCTTGGAATTCCTTCTGACCCTTCACGTTTGTGGGCACTTTGTGAGGAACTTTCATTCGAGTAGCGAAGTCCATGGTCTGGCCGACAGTAAGGGTCGGGAAGAAGAGCTCTTCTTCTGTGTTCATTGCGATTTGACCTCGATACTGCTTGGCCTCCTTTGCGTCCATGGATCCGAACTTCACGTCGCCAGTGACTTCGGCATAGCCTAATCTTCGGTTGGCCAGCATCTTGAGGAGTGATGTGCAGCCAGCACCCGGCCGTCCAAGAACAAGGAGCATCTCTCCAGGCTTGACGCATCCATGACTGTTGTCGATGATGGTCTTTAGTGGGGCTTTTCCCCGTCCCTCCTACACCATGTCAGTAAAAGGCCTCATGGATATGATGGTCTGCGTGTACCTTGATCAATTTGGGAATGTTGAACTGGCTGAGAACGTTCTCGTGTATTGCGGCATCCGCTCCAACGCCCTTGACAGTAAGATTTGTCCAGGTGACACCAAGGCGTTTCTCCTTCTGGCTGTCTTTCTCAGTCTGCTGAGCCAATGCCTTGACCTCATCCATCATGTGCCAGTCGTCGGCCTTGCTGATAGACTTGTCATCGCTGCTGGTGTCGTCGTAAATAGGCTCCTCCTTCCTATTGCTGAAAGTTCTGGACAGGGCGTGTGATACTGTGCGATAAATATCCTCCCCAGCACCACTACCCACCGATGGGGCAGTCCACGATGACCTTCGTTGGGCCATCTCTGGTGTTCTCTGGTCTCGAAACGATCTGCACACCGGAGTCAACAAGACAAGGTCATGCAACACTCCACAAAGGGAAGGTAAGTGGAAAGGTACAGGACAAGAGGTCACTTTTGTACATTCGAGCGTCAATGACGAATCGGACTTTCAAAATAGAAGTATTCCGGTAGCCATGTGTTTCTCGTGGCATGCCTGGCACCGAGACTGTAAACAAGGGGCTTAGCGCACATGGAAGTGAAAAGTAGCCTATAGCCGGGCTGCCTATCTGCAAACGCCATACACCCCAGCTCGCTCTCGCAAGCTCGGTGCGACTGTCATCCCGGTAAGCATGGTCATGACGAAGCATTCGACTGAAAGATGCTGCTCTTGAACCCAAGCGCTTTGTCTTGGCTGAAGTTCCGGCTATGATCCAATCCTTTGTTTATTGCGGTAGGTCATTGGGAGTCTCTGGCTGGCCCTGTGGCGGCACTCTGCAGACGAGCAAACTCGGATTCGAGAATGGATCCAGCCTTGGCGAGTATGCCACAATCTCAACGCCGCCCAGTTGGCCGGTAGTGAAAGAGGCGGATCATCCGAGCGACGCCTCTACGCGGAAGTGTCTCCTGGTCTGTGTTACGAGATGGTCTGGCCCACAACGACGACCAGTGGCTGCTTATTGGTGAGGTCGATGGAAGAGTTACCAGGAAGGGCAATCGCGTTGCGCGCGTATGTTGCCGCCGTCTCGTTTCCAAAGAGTGATGAGAAAAAGGCGAGTGAAGTTGAGACATTCGGAATCGTTTGCGACCCAGTGCCGAGCGGCAGGATGCCGGGCGTCTTCGAAGACTTCAACCAGGGCTAGCGCAAGAATCCCCGTCAGCTGAGAGTGCCAAGACGGAGGGCAAGGCGTTTCTTCGTTCCGAGTGGTTGAGCCACGACAGCTCGAGCGCGGGTCTTGTGGATATCACATCAGCACTGTTTGTCAAGTCCACGTCGGACCGAAGCCACAGATGTTTTGGACTCATCGCCACCGTGTCTTTTATGGCGACTGATTGGCTTAAACCTTGCTCTGCCTTCCTTCAACGACATCTGTTGTTTCTACCTCGACTCTTTCTGTCGGCGGCCACCACTTTATCGCCGGTTACGATCCCCACGACCGCAGAGACCTTATCTGACTCACTCAGCTCGATGCGGAGTCTACAAGCAAAGCAAGATCCGTCTGTAGACTTGCTCAACGAAGCGTCTTCGACGCCTCACAGTCGGGCTTTCGGGAGGGCCAAGAACCCGATATCGATCTTAGCCGTGAACGAGTCTGCGCTGTAATCGGTGACTGCTCTGGCAAAGGAAGCAAGAACAGACTAGAAGAACGTGAGACGTCGCCTTGTAGGGATGATGGCTTACCTGCGCTTGTCACTTGCCCTCTGTTGATGCCCGTCGTACATGGGCTTGCTGATCTTGTGCCCTATCATGACGAAGGCCGCCTGGCATCTGCCATGTTGGATCGTGTATCAAAGGCGAGGGTTGCGGTTCAAGGTTCAGTTATGAACTTGTGCAGGGCAAGCTTGGAGTTGTCGTCGTTGGAGACCCACATGAGAAGAAGAGCACACCACTGGCCTGACGCCGAGAAGCTCTTCCAAAGCCGGATATGGTCATCGTCCAGTAAAGCAGCAGTCCGTCACCATCGTCGACGCATTGACTTGCAAGCGGGCGGGTCACAGCGTATTATCGATTGTCAAAGAACTTGACGTTCATGTTGGCGTCGGGCGCCTCGATAGAAGCATTACCACGAGGTGGAATCCTGGGACATGTCTTTCCGCGAATTACGTGGCTCTGGGACCATTGTTCCTTCGGACACATCGCCGCTGCGGCTGACAGAAGACTGCAGCCACAAAGGGTCGCCCACAGTGCGAGGTCAGGTACCGCTACTTGGCTGCCTCGTGTGCAGAGTCATTCCATTCTCGTGAATGGAACGTTGTCGCCTCAATGGCGGATGGCCATCGATGATAAAAAAGGCCGTCGCGGATGCCAAAATGATGCCCCGTCTGAGCGTTGTCGATCCAGTCGAATGCTTGAGAGAGCGGCTGGAGCAAGAATGTTCTCTTCTCACATCGGTGTACTTGGAGCGTCGTGCTGAACGTCTGCTTGTAGGCCGGCGCCAGCCTGAACGTCACCAATGTAGCCTCAGCCTTCTGCTTAAAATTCAACAGAGGCGACTCGGCTTTCTCGGTAATTTTGGTGACGACTTTGCTCGATCGTAGAACAAGCAGTAGACGCTTTGCCAACAGTCAGCGGGCATGCATGTTCCACTTTCTGCGGGTCCATCTTCACCTCAACAGCGCATTGGTCCTGTGCCATCTTCGGCGCTCATGCTCTTCTGACCCAATCGGTAGGTCACATTGCATCGCAGAGAGCAAAAGCAGCGGGCCAAGACTGAAGGGTCCAGTCGTTAATGTTGCTTCCAGAGAGATGATGCCAATGTTGGTGCAAACGCGAAGGAAATGATGGTTGGTACTGGTGGATGAGGTCCATATATTACCTGCAAATGTTTACATGTACCGGCAGGCCGACGAATCGGAACATATGCCCGGTCACCGATAGAGTATCGATTGTTACCTTATGTGACTGCAGGTATCTGTTGTCAGTCTTCTCCTACCCTTCCTGCCGAGGGTAAGTCTGGAGTGTCGAGCAACGCACCGTGGCATGTCTTTGGGAAGTCGCATTGCGACCAGGTCGTCTCGCTAGAAACATGTGTGTCGGCGATGTACCCGCATGTAAAGAGGTAAAAAGGTCTCGTCAGGTATACAGCTGCCTTTAAGGTTCAGCCACGATTTGGACCCGACAACGAGGAGGGGTCCACGGCATGGAAAGGTCAAGCCACACACCTCGCTCCATTCAGTTGCTTGCACCCAAATCACCGACAACACCTGCGACGCACTTGCTCTGTCCGTCGACCACGAAGCACTTGGATACATCCAGCACACGCCCTTGTCCGTGTCCTCGCTACCCACTCACCCCTTGCTTGACCCAGATCACCTCTCCAACGGCGAACACAGCATCGCCCCGCCCAGAGTTCGACAGCCTCTGCCGCAGCGACAACCGTCTGTTACCCTCCGCCGTGCTCAGACGTCCACGAAGCACTTCCCCCGTCTTCGACGCGCGCACCCACCAGCTGCAGCGACGAAATCATCTCATCTCGCGCTGCAGCACTCGCTCACTGGCAATACCTCTCGCACGGCACGTTCATTGGTCCTGCCGCTGTAAGCGAGTAATTGCCGATCTGCTGCAGCGTCACCATCTGATCGGGTTCACTTTGGCTCCCAAGCGGCGCTGAAAACTTGCACATGACTTGCTACACTTGTGTTTAGATCTCACCTGCCGGTAGGAACTTCACGCCCCACTACCAGCATCCAACGGCTACGATTTCACCATGACTTCCGAGAAAGATAGCGGCCTACTCTCCGACACCGAGGGCGGAGAGAGGCCTGTTAGAGAACAGCTCAAGAAGGCGCACATTACCTCGCAGATCACAAAGGCGGCAACGGGCACAGCACAGGAACTGGAGAACGGAGGGAGCGATACCACGGGCGAGGACAGAGGAAGATTGCACAGAAAACGAAGCCATGAGGAAGTCTGGGATTCGCAAGATGCGACTTCAGAACCGCCCAAGCAGCACACCCGCAAGCGATCACGGGACAGCACCGCCGAGGAAGAGGAGCTAAACAACGGGCAGCGAAAGGTTTCAGGCGAGAGGGCTAGAAACGGAGAGGAGAGTGTCCCAGTTCAAGTCGCCGAGCCGAACGGTGTCGACAAGGGAGCACGAGCTGCGACGCCAGAGGGCAATGCTGAGAAGCGTCCTGAGGGAGCGGTGGAGTCGATGACCAGTCCAAAGACTAAGAGAAGCCGACTACACTCGACCATCACCGACGACAAAGACGTAGCTGCAGCAGACGAAACTGCAGATATTGCAGGCTCTCGGGCGGAGCATGAGTCGTCTGACGAGACGCAGCAGGCCGGCAAGATCCCGCCAACCAGCGGCTTCGCAAACGCATCCGCGACTTCTCCTTTCGGCGCCTTGGCTGGCAGCAAGTCTTCGTCTTCTGAACAGCAGCAAACATCGGCGAGTGCTTTTGCAGCTTCTGGATTCGGTGCTCTTGCTGGAGCTACCACTTCTGGCTTCGGGGCTGTTGGCAAACAACCTGGTGGTTTTGGTTCCGGTGGTTCATTCGCGTCTGGAGGTAAGAGCCCATTGAAAGTGAAAGACGAGGTTAAGCCATCTGCGCCCTCGAGTAGCTCTTTTGGTGGAGCGCTCGGTCAGCAGTCAGCATTCGCAGCGACGGCGTCTGGCAGCAGCGGATTCGGATCCGCTGCTTCCGGCTTTGGCAAGCTGGGATCATCAAGCACAGGAGGTTTCGGCGGCGGTCTAGGTGGAACAGGCTTCAGCAGACTTGGGGGAGGCGGCCTTTCGAGCTTCGCGAGTGGTAAGACCGCTGCTCCGCTTGGAGGCGCCACCAAGTCCAGCAAGCCTTTCGGCGCATCAGCGGATGGCGACGATAGGGGTGAGGAGGAGGATGACGACAAGGCAGGTGCAAAGAGCCCTATCGCGACCGAGGCAGACAAGCAAGACGAGCGTTTCTACGAGCAAGAAGTTGAGACTGGCGAGGAGGATGAGTCGACAGAATTCTCGGCTCGCGCCAAGCTCTACACCTTTGCAGCCGACGGTGAGGGCAAGAAAGAATGGCGAGAGCGCGGCTTTGGCGTGGTCAGACTGAACGTGCGGCGGCTCCAGCCAGACGAGGATCAGAAGCCCAAGGCTCGGTTGCTCATGCGTGCCGAAGGCTCCCACCGGGTCGTTCTGAACACCCCTGTCACGAAAGATATCAAATACGGCACACCCAGCGGCGAGAAGCCTTCGGGTGGTTATCTGTTCTTCATGGGTGCTATCGACGGCAATACTGGATTAGAGGTCTTGCAATTGAAAGTAGGCGACAAGAGGTCCTGATAGCGATTTCTGATGACTGACAATGTGACCAGATGCGGCAAGTCAACGCCTTGGAGATGTACGACCACATCTGCAAACTGCAGGCCGACATGTGAAGTACCGCTCAATGAGCCAGCCAAATTCGTGGATGATGGGGTCTCGGCTTGTGTCAACGACCGCTGAGCGAAGCACGGTGCCATGGGGGCTACTGTTGAACCGTCGAATAACGAGGAAGAGATGAAGACATGAATATGACAACCGTGTGACGCGGATCTTGCATCTGTGGGGCTTGGAGAGTTGTCGCAGTACTCCTGGGACATTTGGGCATCACGGAATGCCTTCACCCACTTGGTCTCTTGTGTGCTGGAACCACAACACGCATTACCAGCGGATACAACTTCTATATAGCAGAGAGAGAAGTATGCAAACGAGCATCTGGTAGAAACAAGAAGCAGATTGTATCGTTGGCTGTTGACTGACTAGCAGGACCGTCTTCTCATCAAGGCCCATGGTCGAGACGGTTTGCAGACATCTTTCGCCATCAGCCTCGCCATGGTCCGCCGTCTCCAATCTTGTCTTTGCCGCAGCGAATGCTGGAAATTATACTGGAACACTCACACAAAGCCGCGGGTCTCGTTCCCAGCAAATCCCTCAATCGAAGAGACAGTCGCTCATTATCACAGGACCCCATCACCGTCTGGAAGGTTTTTCCAATGGTCAGTACAATATCCATATGAATTCGAGGCTGACGCTTGGTGTTACAGACCGGATATACAGACCCTCATCGCCGGCCAGAGTCACACAAGCCGTCAACGGGGCATCCTACTGCATTAGGCAAACCCGATAACTCCTCAATAACACCGATTCCTACCTACCCGAATCCGTAACAATATCGAATGGTGTCTCACTGCCCTACAGCTGGCTCAAGCAGTCGTCATATGCCGTGGATGGAGCTTCGCAGCCAGCGGCTGCTCGACTGCACAGCTTTACTCTATCTTGTATGTCTCGCGCCATGGCCTGCCCGCAGCCTGATACCATTGGTTCAGTGTACGAACTGGCTTGCCTCTCATGATACTGACATGCTTGTCTCACGGCCGCCTTTCTAATCACTACCTTCAAATGCGCTGCTGAGCTCGCGGACTTTGGTAGTAAGGCTCCGAAGATATGGCGTTAGAGGGCGAAAAGTATGTAGTATAAGTACACATCTGACCTCGAATTGTTCTAGAAAACGATAGTAACGCAGCTTACTAGCACCACATCGAAAGAACTACTACCACGAAGACAACCGCCATGCCTATTCCAACGAACCCATATCAACCATACGCCCACCTGCACAACAACCCTAATGGTCCTGGCGACAAGCGACCGACGACCACACAAGTACTACAAGACGAACGCCTACTTGATGGAGGCCTCAAAGGCAAGGTCTACCTTGTCACCGGTTGTTCAGCTGGACTAGGCGCGGAGACGGCACGCGCTCTGCACGCAGCAGGTAGGCACCCAGATACCCTCACTCGGCACCTAGCCGTACACTAATGTATACATATAGGCGGCGATGTATACATGACGGTCCGCGAAAGCAAGAAAGCCGAGGGCGAAAAGATCATCAAAGACATCAAGTCGAACTCTAAAGGAACCGGCAAACTCGAACTCGTCTTCATGGACCTCTCCCTCTTCGACAGTGTCCGTGCTGGTGCCGCTGACTTCCTCAAGCGAAGCCCATCTCTGAACGTCCTCATCGAGAACGCAGGAGTAATGGCACCAACATACAGCAAGACAGAAGCCGGCTACGAATTGCAGATGGGTACCAATCACTTCGGACACTTCCTCCTCTTCCAGCTCCTCAAAGACCGTCTCCTAGCGTCTGCCACGTCTGAAAATCCCAGCCGTGTCGTCGTTGTCAGCAGCGCTGGCCATCACTTCTCGCTAATCCGCTGGGACGATATGAGTTTCGACAAAGGCGACTACGACGGCTACACGGCTTACGGGCAGTCCAAGACGGCCAACGTCTACATGGCGTCGTCAATCGAACGCCACTACGCCCACAAGAACCTCCACGCCACTTCGGCCCACCCTGGCGCCATTTGGGACACGGACATCAAGCGACATCAAAGCGAGGAGCTCGTGGA
The DNA here is from genome assembly GCA_002786045.1 of Zasmidium angulare. Taxonomy (NCBI): domain Eukaryota; kingdom Fungi; phylum Ascomycota; class Dothideomycetes; order Mycosphaerellales; family Mycosphaerellaceae; genus Zasmidium; species Zasmidium angulare. The sequence continues at coordinate 336,098 of NHNX01000019.1, forward strand.
TTCTACCTTTGACCTGTCTAAGATGAAGCCATTGACCAAGAGTGTGGAGCAGGGTGCTTCCACGCAGGTGTGGGCAGCGACGGCCAAGTACTTCAACGACAAGGGTGGGTTGTACTTGTCGGAGACGGGCGTCGCGGGACCGCATCCTGATGGGGCGCATATGGCAATCGGCGGGTATGTTGGACATACTTACGATGAGGAAGCAGAGGAGAGGTTGTGGAAGCTGAGTTGTGATGCTTTTGGGTTGAGTTATGATTGAAAAGGGTTTAAAGAACATGAAGATTGATTCTGCTCTAACCCACGAGACTACCGAGAGAAAAGCGCACGATCAAGCCTTCCCACTGCTCGCCTGCCACGCTGCCGTAATGACTTCAATCTCATCCAGCATCCCAAACACCCTCTTCGTCTCCCACCCCAACAAATCCCTTATTCGCGTAGAGTCTAGCCTGGCGCTCGTACTCATCGCTACAGCAAAGGGATCTGTCGGTTTGGCGAATCTCACCGCCCCAGCGTACCCCATCGCCTTCGCCACACCCTCCAAGATCAACCTCGATGACTCCCTGGAAGACACCACATCGAAGATAGGATACACCGAACTCGACGATCCCACGCGTGAGACCTGCTCCGCTGCCACTGTTAACGCGCTCGCTACCTCATCGACATGCACGAGCGAGAGCATAGCGTCCCCGTCACACTGCAACTCCACTGATGCAGCCTTGCTCTCGACTGCCTTCTGCAGCTCGCCAAACCACAAACTCCAGATGAACGTTCCTCGTCCGTAGAGAAGTGCTGGTCGAATGACCAAAACGTCCAAAACATCTCGCGCCTCCAGAATCGCATCCTCTAGCTTGGGCCTCCAACTGACCAAACCCGGGGCCGGAGTCGGACAACCCACATCCCCTTCACGTCCGGCAGGGTTCAGATCGTTGACCCGTGCATTCGAGCTCCCATGCACCCACGTCCCGGACGTATAAATGAAGGCCAACTTCGGCGAGCCCTTGCCCCTACGACGAATCCTCTCTTCGCCGATCTTCTTGACGTCCTCGAGAATCTTCCAACTGCCATCATTGGCGCCAGCAGCGTCGATGACGACGTCAATGTTGTGCTGATCGATCGCGGTGACATAAGCTCCATCCTCAGCCGAGCCTAGGATTGGAAGGATCTCGTTCTTTGCGAGTTCTTGGGCTTTAGAGGGCGTGCGGGCAAGACCGTAGACAATATGGCTGTTGCGGCGAAGTGAGAGGCTGGTTGCAAGGCCGATGTAGCCTGTGGCGCCGAGGACCAGGACGCGGACCATTGTTGAGACTTCTGCGGAAGTAGGTCTGGAGGCTCGTCAAGTGGTGTTATGAAGCAAGAATTGATGGGATCGATGCTGCTTGTCGTTGTTGACAGCGACATTTTCACGTCCTATCATTCGACCTTTATATCCTTCTCTATACTCCAAACTCTCCAGCCGGCCTTAACATCGCTTCCTCCATATCTGCACGCACTACTTTTCCACGCCTCCCACTAACCGAGAGCAGCCTATACCCAATAACACAGTCCTTCGACTCGAGTCGTGACGTTGCAACGTTTTATGGCATACCCATCTTGACCAAACAAGTCATCCGTGAAAGAAGTGAGGTTGCCGGACCGGAACATCTCGAGCTTGTGCTCTCGCGCTAAACCATACGTGACCATAAAGGCTTAGTGTAGAAAGCAAAGCACGGCAGCAAGCTTACCGCCGAGGCTAATGCCATTGAGATACGAGAGATGAATATGTCTGTGGTAGAATCGGCGACAGGTCAACAAGTAGGCACTTGTCTCAACGCGAGTCCTTGATGTCGATCTATCTTCATAGCTGAGCCGGCGCGGTGGGCCTGAAAGCGTGTTTGGAGTTTGGGCTGAGTACTTCAGCAGGGACACGAATAGGTATGCCGGCTGATATCGAGTCTCGTCGGCAGCCCAAGGCTTTCTCGTGTTTCTTCTGGCCTGACAACATTCGTGCCAAAAGTCTCAATCGCACATCGTGGGGCTTCGAAGAGGTGCCTCGTAGTCCCAATAACCACTCACGTCCAGTGTCTCTTTCCGCAACACACCATCGACCCGATCACTCAGTAGTCCACCCAATGGAGCACACTGCAGCCATTGGGCAACGGCGTCCTAAGCTGCAAGCTAATCTGACGACACCAGCACATCTCTTTCTTTCCAAACTCTTTCTCCAGACCAGATCGCAGAGCAGCGTTTGTACGAGCAGTCTCGGCCAATTTGACCGCGAGCGCAACAGCAGAACACTGCCGTCTGCCTGGCCTGTCGAACGCGCTGTGAACTTCCAGGTGAAGCTTCGCGTTATGCTCGAGCGTGCGCCAAGCTTGGGCGAAAGATGTTAGACCAACGAAGCAGCACATGTCGTTCAACACGTAGATGTGCACTCTCAGCTTTGGTGGCGAGTTAAGATGTCTAAAGCGTGTAAGTCGGTTCTGCGCTGATGTGTGGGAAGCAAAGTAAGACACACCTGGCCCAATTGATCAGCCCTCTGAAGTCGAGGCGCTTGATGTGTGCCCGGAACTCGTTGTTTGCGTAAAACATGGCAAGTGACTCTCCTCGAGTCTGCTTGGACGCACGTGTGATGCCAGGTTGCACCGCAGTGAGCATCTGATCATCCTCCGCCGGGCCTGCGACTAGGAGCGTGTCGCCGCGCTGCATGGAAGGCAGTGCGAACTCGTAAATGCGATTTCTGAGCTCCGCGCTTAACTCGAAGAACGCCACCGTCTGGGTGACGCATTTTGCTTGCGACGGTGCGCTGCGAGGCTCTGTGGCCCTCGGTCGTAGTGACAGCGCCATCGTTCCCTTTTGCAAGTCTTTCTTTGGGCGAGCCACTTGGGCGTACGAGACACTGTGGACAGGATGCGGGGGTCTGGTGGACGGATGCTGGCTGATCAGGTGTGATGGAGCGTTTGTCGTGCGGTGTGTGGCAGTTGCCAATCTGCGAAGAGCCTGGAATTATGGCAAGTGCCAAGACCGCGTCACTCACCACCACCACCACCACCACTGAAATGAGGCCAGGAGATGAATATACTGCAATGACCTCAACTGCTTTACGCATCGAAGACCGTCAATATCAAGCTCGGCAGTTGTGTACCGTGATTCTCCCAGGTCGTTCCAGCATTTCCAAGGTTGAGCTTGTATGAAGTGCTGACGACTCTTCACTCGTGCCAAAAGCTCAACCCTCCGAGTAACGTGCAAGGCTTCCTATACTCCAGCGCTTCGTCTCCTCAACCATGGGCGTAACAGGCCGACTGATCTCGCGCTTGTACAAAGCAATGCTGTCCCTCAGAGCCACATACTCCGAATCAGCATATCCAATGATCTCAGCAATCTGGCTGCTCTTCATGCCACGGATCCTCTTGATCTCAGCAGCCGAGTAGTTGACTACCGCCTTGCCGACGTCTTCTGCGCTGCTGAGGGGTGCATGTCTGGATGGGAGCACTTTGATGCGCACGCATTCGTGTTGTCCGAAGCTTCCCTCAACTTCTATGACACCCACAGGCAGAAGGCCAGCCTTGTGAGCGACTGCACCGTGGGCGCCTTCGTCTATGTAAAGCGTGCCGTGAGGGGCCAATCCATGAAGAAGCCAGAAGTAGCGATCTCGAATGGGTTGGGGATCTGGGAGAAAGCGTGTATGTAGGGGAGGTAGTCCAGGTTCGTCCAGTTTAGGATCCGCCGATCCATTCACGACGTCCGCCTTGTGCACCTGAACATCTATGCTTTCGTGCGAGGCAGCAAGATCCCCACTGTTCTCCATGCTCCTTGCGGCACTCTTCTGGGCCTCGACATACCTCACAATTGCTGTGATGTTTCCAGGCTTGCTACTCCTCGTGATGACGGTCGTGACGCCAGCAGCAGTGGCCAGTCGAGCCGCAACAATCTTTGTGTTCATACCTCCCGTACCGAGAGCACTTCCTGCGCTTGAAGTATCCGCTGCCAGTTCTGCGATGTCCTCGACTACTTCGATTGCCTTAGCATCTGGATTCGTCCGAGGGTTCTTGTCATACAGACAGTCGACATCTGTCATGAGGAACAGATAGTCTGCCGAGACCATGCCTGCTGTGATGGCGCTCAGAGTATCGTTGTCACCAAACTTGATCTCTTGCACGGAAAGGGTATCGTTCTCATTCACAATTGGTATTACACCCATATTGAGCAATTCGAAGAACGTATTCTGGGCATTGAGGTATTGCGTCCGATCGGCGATGTCGTTTCTCGTCAACAAGATCTGGGCGACTGGCTGGCGCATGTGACTGAACAGCTGATCCCACATGGCCATGAGCTTGCATTGTCCTATCGCTGCTAGAGCCTGGACTTGTGGGAGGTGCTTCGGTCTTCGTTCCATGTCCATTTGCCGTAACGCCATCCCAATGGCTCCAGAGGAGCAGATGACGACTCGGTGACCATCATGGCGCAGACTGGCCGCAGTCTCGACGATCGTGGAAAGGGTTGCCAGCAGGGGCTCGTGGGTATGTTCGTCGACTATGGAGGAGGTCCCTTTGACGAGGCAGTCAGTACTACAATGCTAGGTCGCAACAGGAGCTAAGCGGATTACAAGTAATGTACCGAGCTTGATCACAATGGTAAGGTGTTTTTCCTTCATTTTGGCGGTCTGCCCACGGGCTGTATCTTGCGGTGCAACGTGTCTTGTCTAGAAGTAGTCGAAGGTAACAACCATTCCGCGGAATAGAGCAAGGAACTGAGCAATATATAGTCCCGTGCGACGGCCATGAAAGAAGCGAGGTTACTCACATGCAAAGTTGGGCCCGAGTCATGATCGGCGTCTGTGCGTGCAAAATGTGGAGTCGCTGGAGTGGACTTTCTCTCCGTCTTGGTCCGCATTGTCCTGTCTCTAACCTCACTCCTACACCCACTGCATCAAAGGCATGCTCATGACACGCACTACCAAAGAACAGACATGGAACGACCTCGATGCTGTAGCACTTTTGCTAACCCACGCTGCTGAAGCTACACCATCTGCGCTACACCCTGGGTGACAGGAACATGTTGGACGTGCAAAGGTGGCTTGGTCTGTTCAAAGTCGTCGGTGTTCAGGCAGAAGATGGTCATCTGTCATGTGTACCTCGAACCCAACCCCCTCACTGCTTGGTGCGAATTGTAGCCTTCACAAGGAGGCCCGTCCCCTCTCACAAGACGTCAAATCTTCGGCGGGAAGCGGCGTAGCACCAAGGCCTGCTCGAGCACCACTGCCTTCTCTCGATATCTGCTAATTTGGGAGAAGTCACGTCTGAATGTCTATAAGAAGAGTAGGTACGTACGATCGTCTCGACATTCAACACCACGATACCGGCATCTTTGCTCGCTTTCTTTCTACACAACCAAACAAGTTGCCGAGGAAGGATATCAATTTGCAACGCTCAAGTTCCGACACCCAACATGGAAGCACTATTCATGCTCCTTCTGTTTCTGCCTTGCGTCTTCTCCTTCGGTCATGTCTCTGCTCGCAACAGCTCTGGTTGTCCTGCCTACTACGACCATGACACGCACTGGTGCTCATCAAATGAGTACGGCTCCCATCTGTGCGAGATCGTAGACGGCGTGTACTACGGTCTCTGCGGAACAAACCAGTGCTATAACCCTCTTCAATATGTGTATGACTTCTTCATCAACAACATTGACGCCGATTAAGCTGACTCTCGTCCCAGCTGCAATGGCATTACGCTTTCGGAGCCGCCAAGGGTCAATTCGTCCTTCTACCTCTCAGTGTTTGCTCCCAGCAGGCCGTACTCATTCGAGTACATCCAAGCCGTCGGACGTCAGTTCGTGGTGGGTGGCAGCCCAAGCACTTACTGTCCATTCGAGCAGGACTCGGCAATGTGTGTGGCTGACAGCAACACGGTCTTCTACTCCAACGCCTTAGCCGTCACTACACCAGGAGGCCAGCGAATCTACATCAAGGAAGACGGCACTCTAGCCTTCACAACCGCCCACAGCGCACAGGAGCCTGGCGTGGCTTACGACGGGGAGAACGTTGCGTACAGCCACGCTGGATACTTCGGACCAGACGGTCACACTTGGGCAGCGTGCAGACCGCGTGGAAGCAGTGACCGCCGCCGCGTTGTTGCCGACCTTCCTGGCGTCGACTTGGAGACGGAAGATTGTGAGGGCGTCTTCTTGTACGTCAGTGAACTTGATCACAGTGAGTTATCATCCAGCACATAAAATGTCGTCGAATACACACGCTGATCTCGAGGAGATGCTGTTGGAGCTTTCCAATACACATGAGCGCAGTTGCGAAGAGCCTCGCACAGGGCAGGACTACCACGACAAGGTGAAGGGAGTAATGATGTGGCACTGTTGAAGGATCATCATACTTCAATACATTATCTACAGCTGGGATAAGCCACGGAGAGTGGAAGGAAGAAGAAGAAGCGAAAGCCGCGCGCCTCAAAACATATTGTGGTATCTCAAACTAAATGAATCCGTACCAAAGAAGACATGCGCGGGCAGAGATAACAACGACTTGTCAGTATCGCCAGGAGAGCATCATCCGCAAACCGCGTGCCAGATTACTTGCATACGCTCTGCCCAGCTCTTGCTCTCCGCCTCCGCCGTCCCATGTGCTGGTTGTAAGTAAGCAGGGGAGCAAAAAGCTGCAGCCCCGTTGGTCATCTTCCATGGTACTCGATTGTACCGCGTACCATTATCGAAACAGCCACGAACTCGTGGTCAGTTCTTACATGATGTGCCTCACACGGCGTTTGTCCAAAAACAAACCCGTTGACACGCGGATCCTGCTCGCGAAGGACACCACGCCACCAAGCGAGCGTGGGACGCCTTGTCTTCCATCCTACCTCAACAACATCTCTTCTTCAGCCTCTTCACAAGATAGCAGATCGTCAACATGTACTGTCCCAAAACAGCTTGCCTCACACCTGTACCCTCGTCCTCGCCTGCGGCAGCAGCAGCTCATACGTGATTGACCCTGCATATAGATTGAGCACGCCAAAGGGAAGCAAAGAATGCCGACCGAGGAAACAGAGGCTGTGGTGAGCAAAAGAGCAGCAGAGCAGCTCGCGTTTAAGCTTTCCCGCCCATCGGGACCTGCATGCAGGAGGCAGTGGAAGGCTTGCAGCTTGCATGATGCAGGATCTCTTCCTCTGCGGTGCGGGCGGGTGGGGCGTATTCTCTTTTTGGGTCGCGTCAGGACGTGCGTGTGCTTGCAGATGGGAAAGGTGGCGACTTGTTGCTGGATCTGCGAAGCGAGGTTTTTGTCGAAGGTTGATTGAGGCTGAAGATTGCTGGAGATGGAGAAGATAACTCATTCCATTTTGTGTAGCTTTCTCCGTGGCATCATGGTCGAGGCATGCTGCGTTCGTGTAACATGTTTGCCCCGGCCTCGTGGAACTCGATTGATTGATGCATGGGCATATGCGGTGTCACAATGGCGTCCAGCGGGCTGGGTGTCGTACTTGAACATGGTCTTTTTGTTACAAACACCAATATATCTACACTTTCTCCTTTGAGCACTTCTGCTCGAAGTATAGCATGGAACCAAGCCGTCCGCCCTCGAAAGCAACAAAAGTGGTCGAAGTGTGCTTCTTCCCTCCAGCGCCATGCTTTTGCCCTTCCCTGGCCCTTCTTGTTCTTGTCCTCCCAAACAATCGACCCTTGAATGTCTTCTTCGTCGATGTCAATGACCTCAAAGTCATTCGCTGCAGTTCACAAAGTATAACCAAGTCAAAGCCGCGAATTCTCGGCTGATGAAAAACTCCTTCGTAGAACATGTCTTTCGCCGTGAATGGTCCCAATGTGCGCATATCCCATCCCATCCCGTCTATAATGTCGTTTAGACCCCAACACCTTGCAAGTAACAGAACGCCCAATCGTTGGAAGTACAAACAAAATACAAAAGGAAGTCGTTGAAGATCATTTCGCTCCAAAATAACCAGATTGCTGTGGCGACATTAGCTTTCATGTTCACGGTGTATATGTATGAAGACAACTTACCAAACACATCTCACAAGGGTCACCAGGCTCTCCTCCCAGTACCCAGCCATTGCAATTACGAGCAGCGTAGTAATAACAGCGTTGACAATTCAGCTCTGGTCCCGAAATACTCGACTGTTTGCGTTGAAGCTTCGGTCGAGCGGCCTCTGCTTTTGCTTGCGGTGGCGGTTGTGCTTGCTGTGCTTGCGCCGGTGGCTGTCCAGGCACAGCAGGCAAAGGCTTCTTCGCATACGTGCTTATCGCCCGAGGTGGAGGAAAGTTGGTTTGGATTTTGGGTAATGATGGTCGTCGTGCAGAGGCCGGTACAGGTGTTGACACTTTGCTGTCGTTGGCTGACGGTGGCGATGGAGGCGGAGGTGGCGGCGAAGATGGCTCAGATTGAGGCGTTGGTCTGCCAGTGCCGGTGGATGGTCGCGAAATGTCCAGGTCGTCTGATTGTGGATATGTTCGCCTATGAAGGATGGAGCCCAGCTTGAACTTTCGTGGGGTCAGGAAGGACTTCTTGCTTCGCACGCTGAATGTATCGCTTTTGTCCTCCTCCGCAGCCGGGGTCAGTGGTCGCGAGGCGTGATATGCGGATCGAAGATCGTAGTTGGAGGCAGTGCTGGCAAAAGAGATACTGCTTGTCGAGGAATGGACGCTTGGTGTGGTAGGTGCGTCCCTGAAGAGGTTGTCGAGGTAGGCAGGTCGAGTTCCAATAGCCGACGGACGAGGTAAAGACATGGTCATGTTCGCTGCTGCTGCTCTGACCCACCACGGCCAGTCACCGAAACTACAGTCGAAAGAAGTGATGTTTCGTTGAGACGACGTGCGCGAGGACCTGAATCAGGTGGAGGGAGGTGGTAGGGGAGATGCGGTGTTCATCGACGAGTGTTTGTGATGTCGGAGTGGGATGCGGTGGGAAATGGGCGGCCGGACGGTCAATTAGAGGAGGAGCCTGGCAGATGTGTACCCAGCAGAGACTCCCTCCTCCCGACGGTGATCTAAGCTCCCAGGACCGTGTCTTAGCTCTATGCGCCATAACTCAAAACGCTCTAAACATTGCAGGTCGAGGGAGCAGCGCTGAGACCGGCATGGATCGCCCGTCGCCAAAGGCAGACGACGCTGCGGGATGACGAGAATGGGCCACGGCTACGGCCTCGACGGCACTTGGACCGGCGGGCGGGCGGGCATGGCGTGCAGTGCGTGCGCGAGGGGGCGTGGTGACAGCAACGGGGGGTCAAAGTCACGGCTGGCATGGCACCGCTGGCCTGCGACGCCAGCAACAAGTGCGTTGCTGGGCTTGGAGAAGTTGCATGGCAGTCGTCCGGCGGATGGTGATCTACCGGCCAAAAGGCGCTAGGCACTGCTAGGCGTGTGGCAGCAGCCGTCGCTGCAGGGGCGATCCCGCGATATTAATATCCATAGGGAATGGTACGGCCCAAGTAGGCACTCTGCAGCATCGACTCTCTTTATTTTCCGATTGCGTCGACGGCGACTCGTGAGTCTCGCGGAGGCGTCCTGTCCAGCGAGGCGGTACAAGCCTGCCGCACCCCTGCCAGATCTGTTGCTCTTAGCTGCAGCACACCAAGCTGCCGACCACCAAGCTGTCCCTGTCTAGTCTCTCGCATGCGGCTACGCTCCTGAGCGCGCACTGAGGCTACTGCGGACTAGCCCACGGGATGGAGGCGCGAAGGTGCATGTCGCCGAAAAGAAGACTAGTCTTGCCGTTCTTCGTTGACTATTCCCATGCGAGGCAGCACCATAGCGCTCGAGCAGAGTCCGTTCTTCTCCGCACGCATACGTATGAGTACCCTAGTAGAGGGGCCGCATAGGGATGGGCTAGACTTTCTGCCCGAGGAAGCGATGCTGGCCGTGTCATGCGTGAACTGGCAGCGGTCTTGCGCTGGGGTTCGTGGTGGTATCTTCTTGAACGGGCTCATCATCAGACAACCGCGGAGAGAAAGGCGGTCGCTGGACGTTCATGCAATCCGAGCTCCCACAAGATCCCGGCGGAAGGGCAGCCCGATGCTGGCCATGTCTCAGTGCACGACGACAAGCCGGTGCTTTTGGGCAAGCAGAGCCGCAAGCGGGCGTTCAGCGTCCGCTAGGCACGATTCTGTTGAGGCACGAGGCCCATATTGATGTCGATGGGGCCCATCTCATAAGGTTTGCTGCTGCTGTGCCTCTGGCCGGCCACGCGAAGGAGGAAGAAGAGATTTCGCAATGACTGCATGCACCAGGAGGCTCCTCGTGCATTAGGGATCGAGGAGAGTACGAGGGCCCTCCAGCTGTCGTAAATCAACCCCTCCAGAAGTCTGGTCCATGGACTGCAGAGCCGCCGTCTTCCCCGCCGTCGTGGTCTTTGGATCGCGGTCCATCCCCACCTGTCGCAGCGCGTTCCTGGCTAGCGACAGTAACTCATAACCTTGAGATAGGGAATACCCGAGGCCAAGACGCGTGTGATAGCAGCAGCAACGGTGATACATGTAATGATAGTGCTGAGATAGCACGTCCTGCCGCATGCGACGCTGCAAACAGAGAAGCAGCAACGGACAAGTTCCACGCCGTGTCGACGCCCAAACGGCGGGTCATGAAGATCGCACCAAACGCAGCTGGTGGCGTGCCTGAGGCTTCACCCTGAAACTCAAGTAGCTGCTGTCACGTTTGATACCTTTTGCTAGGAGGTAGCACACCAGCACAAAGTGCTTGATGAAATGATCATCAACGACGGATCCACCAGAAAGCGCGTGAAGACTTCGAATCGACGATGGCTTGCAGCGATCCCATAGAACTCCGGTTTGATCTACGGTCTGCCGCTGCAAGAGCCGTGGACCGCATCAATCGTCGCGTGCGAGCATCACGACATCTGAGACCCAAGGACCAACGACTGTGACGAAGACTCTGCTCTGGCCGCTCCTCAAAAGTGTCCAACTTCTCATCACAGTCGCATCACCACATCCATCCTGTCGTGGCGGCCAGTCCTCAGCACTCATCAGCCTCAACGTGAAGGCTTTCCCCAACATGTTCCACATCCCATACAACACTCACTGATCAAGCACCCTGGTTACTCTGCACATTTCTGCGGGGCGTGCCACCATGGATCACTTGCGACGCCACCCATGAACCCCCAGATTGGATGTGCTGGAGGCGTCTTCCCTGCGTGGCTCTTGATGTTCATCCAAACCCTTCTTCCATCCTCTTCCGCCTCTTCCCCAGCCAGGAGGACAATGAAGCTTCGACCCTTCCGCACCTCGGTCCGTATCCGTCTGACCTGCATTGACGAGGCGGCATGCCGACCCTTTGACGGGGAAGGCTTGCATGTGATAAAGCATGTTCTGCAGGAACGGGACAGGACAATGCTGTCGTCGACGGCAGAGTGCATACTCGCGACAGAAGGTCGATGAATCAGAGGCACTCTGTTGCGTGCAATCTTGGCGTGCAATCTTCGACACCGAGCACCGTGGTCGAGGCGTTTGACTCCAGGCGAGTTGTTATCAAGTCATCATCAATAGACAATTGCAGTGCGAAGACCCGGATCCGTGACATGGTGCATGTACCGTGGCCTTGGCTGCTCCAATACGGCATGCCGCGCAATCGTCCCTGGCCCTCGCAGTCGACATTACCATTGGCTCGATCATGCGATTTTCCTGGCTACACGACTGGCCAGGTGTCTACAAATACTTCAATTCGCGCCAAGAGGAAACTTGATCATGGCTGCAATATGAGAACAGGTACCTATTTGCATTCTTTACATGCTGACGTTAAAGCGTTGAGGTAGCCTTTCGTCCGCCTTGCATGCAGAGCAACGAACATGCTTTACACCAACCATCACCTGGTTGATTTCCTGAGAATGGGTTCGCAATTTCACCTTGACAGGAACATCCTCTCTCTACGCCCAAGTGACAGCTGTCACCGAGATGAAAAGCGATCTGGACTTCAAGAATATCGATGGCTTGGAATCAGCACTACCAAGACTGCTACGACACAGACTTTTTACTTGGTCTGTTGGGCATACATCTTCTATTCTCATTCGCAGCCCCTTGCTACCAATACTATCACACAACCCGAGCGTGGTTCAAGTTCAACACCACCAGATCCACATCACGCAATTCCACCTCATCATTCATCTGGCTGACTTCCAAGTCTAGACTCCACGCCCATTCCAACAAATCTCCTCGCCGGCCAGCACAGATGCCGTCCGTGTGCACCTTTCAAATGCTCGAGTTTTATTGCACAACAAGGTTCACCACTGCAACTTTCCTGGACGCTCTATAAGCACCCTGTATTGCACATGTACCTTCCTGACAAGTCATCAGCCTTTTGTGGGGAGACCATGCCTGCATGCACCTGCCTGGCAGGACCACCTTGATGGCGCAGAGTCAGCATCCAGGAACAAGATATATAGGTTCTGCATTGACCCCTCGCGTTCTGGAGCTGGACCTGCAGCGAGGCGTTGAGCTGGTCTTTGGCTTTCACGTGCTCGAAATTTTCACTATAGCGCTAGTTCTCCTTTGTCAACCGCGGCCTCCTTGAATTTCGACCGTCCAAGTTGTCGTCTTCCATTCCCATATACTCGAAAGAAAATCCGACTGCACGCAAGAAAAGAACTGCCTTCTTCCTCGTCACAATCCACTGAGTCATGCACCTACTTCGAGTCACGCACCTGCATCTTGCATCCACCAGGACACGAACGACAACCAGGTTGTCATGCACGCAAAACGGCACACTTCACGTTTCAAGATCCCTTCAACCCCAACGGCGATGCAATGCAGTGAAGCCCAACGCCATGGCCGACCTGCATGACACGCGGTGATCGTTGTGGTTGAAGCGTTGGCTACTCAGAGAGGACGAACGATTCGAGTTGAACCCATCTTGAATCTAAATCTCGCGGAACCGCGTGCGAGCTTCGCGATTCAATGTCGAACCTGTTCAGGGTCAAGCGCAGATGGCGATTCGGAGCTGAGTCCTCGGCGTGATACCTATAAGACGCCATAATGACTTTTCTCTACTCAATGTCTAATGCCTCTTGCAATCGCTATCACTAACGTTCGCCAGGCTCGCAGAGACTTGGCCGTCAAGATATTGACATCCAGCCTCACAAGCCCGCAAAGTTGCTAATGACTAGCAGAGGCGTCATGTGCTAGGCCAGCCGAAACCTATGTGGAAGGTGTTGATGCCCAAGCGGTGCTAACCTTGAGTCGTCAAGCACTTTTGCTCCAGACGGCAAGCGAGAGAGTCGAGACACGTTTTGCCTTCGTCGGTCTCGTGATCTCTCACATCACTTTCGAGATGCACAGGAAGGGTTTCAAAAGATACCTCACTTACTGCTCACACCACTTCCCTTGCATCTTCGTTGGCGACCCTTGCGAGCAGCTGTGCGATTTCGCCTCGACGTAAGATCTGGGACTGATAAATCGATACGCGAAAACCTACGGTGCCCAGAATCTAGATCACTTGAGTCGCCCTCATCAATGTTGAGGACGCAGCTGCGATTGGCTCTGGCTCTATCTATCCAATCAGCACCACTAACGGCGTTTCTGCGATTCGAACTGTTTATTCGAACTGTTTGCACTTCGCAAAAAGCGAGCAAGCCTCAACAATCCCACAAGCGGCACATTCCATCACCTACTTGCCGTCTTGTTGAATCTGCTGATGTTAAATTCACAACGTAGCTCGATGGTACTTTATGCAATGGTGTCGTTTGATTTTCATGCCACGGACTAAGCAGTCCTACTGAGGCATGTGATCGAGAGGTCCGTGCGCCACTACACGTCGACGAACTCAAAACGGTCACCATATCATCAAGCAGCCTTCGCGGGCCGAGTCACCACTTGTCAGCAGCGTACTGAGCGCACCCCGGATACTCATACGAACCTCGACCATTCACCCGCGACTCATTATCATCAAATCGGCCGTTGAGCATTTAAGTATGCTTCCACGACATCCCCACGAGTGAGAAAGTTCAAAGAGCAATGAGGAGCTCAACTTCTCTCATCCATTCGCACACATCGTCAGAATGTTAAGCGTACATGCAACACACACACACACATACACATCCACATCGCCCTCAAAATATCCACCATTCATGAAGCGAAGCCAAAAGCCGTCAACCAGCCGTTCATCCCAGTGACCTTTTCGCGTCCGTAGAAATGCCAATGCCATCATCGCACGCTCAAACAAGCAAAAGATGCAGTCCCGAGCTCCATGAACTACATCTACAATAGCAGCAAAACAAGGAAAGTGCAAAACAAGACAAAATACGCAAGGGTATCACTAATGCCGCCCATTCCCAGTTCCCAGTCCCCAAAGAATCAAGTCGTTCACAGCCGTTCCGTCAAATGCGCCAGTAAGCCTTTCCCATTTTTGTTGTTACCCCCAAGGATGCCTTTTTTGAGTGTTGTTCGCTGTGTCAGTTTGTGATTCTGTGTCGTACCCGAAGCTTTTTTGCGCTTTCGGTTCTGTTTGTTTGATGATAATGATGATGTCGTCTCTCCATATGTCGTCGTAGTTCGTCACAGTTCCCACACATATACAAATCTCCTTCACATCATCATGCGCTCTTGACATCTGGGTTGCCAGGCAGGAGAAGTTCGATGCACATCTGCAGCATATCGCCCGCCTCGTGCAAAAGCTCCCAGCGTGGTTGCTGGAAGCATTCGCGCATGAGGATCAGCATACCGACCATGGAGTTGCGGTCTTTGACGTTCGCAAGATCGTCTGGTGTGGAGATGTGGGTCATGCGCTCGAGGTAGTGGTGCATGTCGTACACCTGTAGTTCTCGAGTGGTGAGGGTGTAATTGGATGGTCGGATGGGTCCATCCAAAGCATAGCCCCACGACCATACAATCATGAGCGCAAAGTACAAGATCCACGGCCGGTTGAGAAGATAGTCGTCCCGGGCGTTGTAGGTGAAAAGTGGCGGGAGCTGAGCTGCGCCAGGTGGTCGATTGGGGTCGCATGGCATCAGAACCTCCGACAAAAAGCGCAGGGCGTAGAATGCGGCATCACGAGCCCGCGCAGAAGCAGCCCAATCGCGCATCTTACGCTGGACACTTGCTCGATCGGTATCGCTGACTGCTCGTCCCAGCGCTCGTTCTGCGCCCGCAAACACCTCGCAGTCCACGATATCGGCCTGCATCGCCATATGAGCCAAGCTATGCAAGCACGTTCGCGACTCGAAAACGTTGTCTCGGTGGTCCGTGTGGCACCTGGATTTGTTCTCTGGGGCCGACATCTGTAGCCAGTGGTCATTCTTACTAAGACTCTCCTCGAAGTCTTTACGCCAGAAGTCAAAGGCATGAGTGAGAGGTAAACGCCAGCGGACTGGATTTCCTAGTGGAACGGTAGGACCAAGGGAAGATACTTGCAGGTCACGCTGGTTCATATGCCAGCTGACGTTCAGCAATCCGGCCATGAGCACCACTCGACCGAAGACATTGGTACGAACTTTTTGCCCATTCAATGTCTTCTTCAGGCCTTCGATGAAGGTGGTGGTCTTGAAGCCGTTGGCCGCCAAACTAGCCTCGACTCTCTGCACTTCGGCGCTACTTGTAGCAGACCAAAGCGCCTCGTCGCATGGTAAAGGTAGTCGCAAGTCGTGCGGTGACATCACTGCAGAGTGGCCAAAGAGCGTGGCATGCGTCGAGTCAATGATGAACGCAGCAAACGCGACTCGCCTTGTAGCTTCAGCGGTGATCCAGCGATTCCAAAACGCATCTGGCGTGTTCTGCCCGCTAGTATTGATGCTGCCGTCAGGACCAGGCGGCGTTCGTGTCGGATCATGGTTTCCAGACGGCGACTCGATGACGCTACGGCCAATGAGTGAAGAACCTCGTCTCATGACCGTGAGGGTCGTGGCATGATGAATGTGAGCGCGCTCGTGCAATGCTCGCGTGCTGTACATTTTCTCGAAGAGCTCCAATAGTAACATCGTCTGGAAAGTCCACAGCTTAGCAGTCGGCCTGAACTCGACATCCTTGAATACTTCCCAGCGAATGTGGTATGCTGAAAAGAAAGCCAGCTCTGCGCAGTTCTTGATGAGTTCTGGCGGGTGTGTTCGCTCCAAGCAACATGCTCCGAGACAGAACATGGACAGAAGCAGGAGGTCCGGGCACGTCTCTGCGTTGAAGGTCGGCCGGTGCATAATGGGCATTTGCTGGTGAATGTGGATCCAGAAACTTGTCAGATATGTCTTGAGCATATTGATGCTGAGTGCGTGACCCGAGTCGGATGTGTCGCCTGACAGGATTTGTTCCTTAGATCTGCGCCCAGTCAAAGTCTCGACGTCCTCAAACGAACGCACCAATGCGATGATGCGGTTCTGCTTCTTTTCGGTTATGATGCTTTCGCGCATGCTCAAGTCCATACCACCGTTGAGAGTAGGAGAACTGGAGTCCCATGAGGGCGGCGTGTCTTTCTCTGCCTCCAACTTCGGCAGCGGCATCATCGGTATTTGCATGTCGAATGACATCTCCGGCTGGGGAGGGGAAGGAGGGTTGGTCATGTCGAGATCACCACTCGCAAGAAGTTGATGCAACCAAGCGTCGTCCAAGGCCGATTGTGGAGAGCGATTGAAACCATCGCCGCCAAAAACTGGCATCGCGTATCCTGTTGCATATTGGTCGATAACGTTGAAGTCTGCCACACTATTAGCCCGCGAATTCGGGACCTGGTATTGACCCATGCCGTTGAGTGACGGAGGTGACATCGCACTCCCAGGCCTTGCGCTACCAGGACCTCCATACGACGCTTGGACTCCAAATGACGGCAGTGCTGGTAGAGTAGGATAGTGGGTGGCGGTTGGCGATCGAAAGCTTTGGTCTGCTCCATTGTGAGACGAGTAGGACGTTTGCCCGTACATTGGTGCTGACGTGGGCGGAGATGTCAGTGGTGGAGGATGCATCGAGTTCAGTGTCAGCTGCTGTTGATGCCCGTAGCCATTGGTCAAGTTCATTGGTCTGCGATATTGATTGTCGATGCTGTACCGTCGACCGCTGGGTGAGGCAGGTGGAGGCATGCCATTCGCCGCTGTGTTGAAGCTGGGCGGATATGCATTGTAAGAGGCACCAACATTGACGTGAGGATCGACTGGTGTCGGAGCCTCCTGGTGTAGTGGAGGTAGCTCGGGTACGGACGATTGGTTCTGGTATTGTTGTTGTTGCTGCTGATCCCCTGCTGTCGTGTATGGTTGGACCGGTTGTGCAGCAGCTGGGGTCATGTACTCTGAATGTGAAGAGGGTGGATGCGGTGCGTGAGCTGAATCGACAGGCGAGGCTAGCGATGCAGTCGTCGTTCCAGAGTCCGAAGTCTGTCCATTTGTGTTCGAAACCACACGCTGGCTATTCATGAAGGCATCCTTGCGCTGAAGATGGGATCCCTTGGCGGTATGGCGTTCCTTGTGCCGCGCACAGAGGTCGGCGCGAACGAAGTGCCGATCACATCCTGGAAAGTCGCAATGATAGATCTGCTTGGGCGTGTCTGGCGAGACGTCAGCATCCGGGGCGAATGTGGAAAGGCACGGGGAGGCTTCGGGGGAACGAACGATTCAACTGATGCCTGTACAGATGTTCGGCCCTCGAGTAGGACTTGCCGCAGTCAGGCTGGGGGCACTCGTATTTCTTGTCGGTGGATTTGATCACACGACGCTTCTTCTTCTTGGGATTCGAGGACGTGGTCAAGTCGTCGACTTCGTGCTCGGCGTCTTCCATCTCCACATTCTCGTCATTGCTCTTGTCGGGCCGCGAGTCGTCCAACGGCGCGGAGCCCGCATCGGGAGTGGCCGTCATGGTAACCCCGGGCATGTTCATATCAACGTCCAGGCTGGACGTGGTGCGTTGAAGTGTCGGAAGTTGCTGGTCGCGCGCGCGCGGTTGGTCAGCATAATAGAGGTGTTCGTTCTCCGGTGATGGTCGTGGTGTACTGCGGCTCTCGTCATCGCCTGGGGCGGGGGACACGTGCGCCTCGTGGGCTGAGGCAGCGGGTTGGCGGGGAGGGAGGGAGCAGATGACCGGGCGCTGCGTGTCGCTGGGAGGAGGTCGAGGCACGCGCGCAGAGAGGGTCGAGGCGGAGGAGGAGGAGGATGACTATGACGGGCAGCAGGCGCAACGATGCACAGCGCGCGCACGCTTCTGGCTGCAGCAGCTGGGTGTGGAGAAGCGGAGTCGAGCCGGGGGAGTGGCAGTGGCAGGCCGCTCTGGAAGGAAGGCTGGCTGGCAGTGGACGGGAGGGCGACGGGTGTTGGTTGTTGCACGACGAGCCCGTGTCCTGCGCTGGTCCAAGGCCTCATCCAGCACCAATCGACGTGGTGAGGTGAGCAGCGGGTGGTACTAGGACGCAAAGCGTGGGGAGTCGGGAAACGTGGGATGTCTGCGAGCAAAACTCCGCTAGCAGAGAGCTGCTTCCGAGATCCAGTCTGCTCTGCTTGACGAGCGATGGACATCTCCTCCAAGCCCTGCGAGCGGGGCGGCGGTATATACACAGACATGTACATTCACTCGCACACCCACGGCCTGCCTCGTCGCTGACTGCCTGCGCCTTGATTCGCTGCAGCGCGGAAAGGCTCTTTCGAACCGATGACCATCGCACGTCCCATCGCACGTCCCACCACTCAATCGAAACAGAAACGCAGGGCCGATGCACCACTGCAGGAGCGGGGAATCAAGCGAGCAGCCTCATCACTCGCTCGCTCCAGGATCAATGCGTGCATAGTCGTTGCGACACGCCATGCCGTCGCCTGCCATCGCCGTCCGATCACGATGGCAGTGCGAGGAAGAGTAATGCCTCACCACCTCATCCATCGTCCTCCGCCGTCGAATGCCTGCGCTGCGAGGGCTCGAAACAGGCACTGCGCCAACCGCGCATGTCAGGTATGCCATCGGATTGGAGCGGCGGCGAGCTCCTACAGCAGGCGGCCATGTGCAACTCGCCACAATGGCTGAACTCTGCCGCCGTCACTGCAGTAGGCGAGGGGTCCGTGGCTCGCAGTGTCGCATGCTCCCTTAACCAAAGCGGAATCGCCAACTGATTCTCACAACTAATCGAAACCACCAGTACGTACTCAATACCGCAGAACCGTGCCGTCTTCTCCGGACACGCTGCACGCTCGCACACCTCACCCACCGCATCATCAGTCATCTTCACCATCAAACGTCTGACGCCAGCCTCCCGTCTGGTAACTCGAGCGGGCGCGCCGCACTTGGTGGAGCTGTGTCAAATGAGTCTAAATCGTCTTCACGCGAGCGAGCAAACCCAGCATACAAGAATACCCGTCACACCACCCTTCCCCAGATTCCAGCGAACGACCCCTCTCGCACAGCATGAACGACGGACGTCAGCATAGAGCCATCATCCCGATCTCCTACTCTCTCACGCAATGTCAGCCTTTCTTTTCCACCGGGCCCCCCACAACGCGTGGGATGTCTTCCCAAAATACCATCCCCTCCCAGCGCCAGAGAAAGCAATGCGCCCTCCATCCACCATCACTTCTCTCACTTGCAGCATCACGCGTCTCGCTTCTCCGCTCTTGTCTGTGCTGAGATCATAGACCGCATCCTTCGAAACAGAACCACTGCCCAGCCGCATCACACGGGATAGAACACGACCACTCATCACGCAGCAACCAGCCCATCGGACAATTAACTTGTTCAGCGCACCTGCCACAGTCCCAAGCACCAAGCTTGTGGCGTCTGACCGTCTCCATAAGGCTGCTGGATGAGGGAATTCCAGAAAGAAGACGCAATACCTCCTGCAAGATTACATAAAGTCGTGGGGGTTCCCTCTTACCTTGGAGGTGGTTCGCATCCAACGTGGCTTTTCGAGAAGATGAGGAGAGCAGAGTTTGCACCACACTTAGGCGAATCTGCATCCTGACTGTGCTGAGGCTGGCTTTTGAGGAATTCTCTGCCCTACCGTATAATCACGCAGCCTCTTCTCCCCAGTCGGGCACCTGCGAAGTGTGGGTGTAAGACGCAAAGGGAAGACATCCATATATGTACTGGAGTCCTTCGAACGACCCGGATCGAAGCTGCCTGGGCAATGCACGCAAAGTCATCACACCATCCCGCGAATCGCACATCAAGTCAATATAATTGCGGTCAGCAAGGTGACGACGTTTCCGGGTCTACGGCTTCCACATACGCACTACTCTCGTCTGTCTCGACACTCGTCTAAATGTATCTGCAAACATGCCGCAAAGATGCTGTCATTAACCCATATGGCGCGGCCCACCAGTCCGTCTCGGGCCTGCTGCACCGAGCCGCAGATGTCCTTTGCCCGGAAACTTCCAACAATGCCACCCACCCGGCACCACACATGCCCAGCAAGCCATCGGTGCCTGAACATCAATGCATCAGACCTGCCAGGGGCGAAAGTGTAGTGGCATCAGGCTAGGACTTCCATCGTCGTTCTTTCTCTCGCTTCTCTCTGCGTTGGCGTCTGCCATGCTGTGCCCTCCCCCTGCATTATCGTGCCTAGGCATGCCGCCGGCGCTGTCTCTACTGCCCGTTCGGTCCCTTTGCAATGCCTTCACTTCCCGGCGCCACTGCACCGTTGCCATTGACCGTCGCATCGACGCCGTTGCCATAGTACTCGTCCTGCTTCTGTCTCATCTCCTCACTGATGTCCCTCACACCACTGGGCTGCTTGCCCTTCTGCGCCCAGAATGCTTCTCGCTCCGCCAACAACTCGCTCGCCCATTGCTGCACTTCCGGCAGCACGATGCGCTTCGCCACGCGACTGAACTCGCCCAGATCGACGTTGCCCTCGTGTTGCCGCTCGTACTCGATCATCTGCAGCAGCAGCTCCATCTTGTCGACATCGTGCACGAAATGCGACTCCAGCGTCTCGCTGTCCTCGTACTCTTGCCACAGCTCGCGAATGTTCATCCCCGCTGCGCCGCCTGCTACGTTGCCGAGAGACGACTTGGTGAGGTAGTCCATGGTCTCGGACTCACGTCGGCTCTTTTCACTTTTGGTAACTCCATCCACCGGAGTGATGTCTCCCACCAATAGCTCAGCCATATCGTGGACGAGAGCCATCATCGTGCAGCGAGGCAGGTTTATCCGTGGGGCGAGTGAGGGTGGACAGAGCATGGTAATGATAGCCATGCGATACATGTGATCCGAAATCGATTCGCCGTGGTGGATGTCGAAGCGGCGCCATCCTTCTCGCTTGGTGGTCTTGAGACGCTCGAGCAGGTGGAAGAAGGGAAGAGGTGAGGTGGAGTACGTTTGTGGTCGCTCGGGGAGGGTAGATAGGACTGATAAGGGTAGTTAGTGGAACAGCGGGCGACAGAGGCTATAGTACAGGTAGGCTCACGGAGGACTGCTCCAGCCTGGACAGCGTATTCACGTACCGGTCTCTGGTGTCCAGTGGTCGTCGGCCTGCGAGGATGTCAACAGGCCTGACGTGGGTTCTGTGAGGTAGTGTCAGTATCGAAAGACGTCATCATTGTCAGAGGATTGATGTTTACTGGGCGTCTCATTGGTCTGGACCGCTTCTGGAGCCATGGCTGCTGTCGTGTTCTGTGGTTGCAGGAGGTTGGCGGGGTCTTTGGTGTTCGGCGCTGTGCTGCACTGTGCTCTGACGCAACGGCGACTTCTCCTGCAGCGAGCAGCGACGGCGTCTGGGATGGCTCTGATCACAGGTGAGTCCGGCGATATATGTAGTCGATGTGCGTGTCGATAGTGGCGGGGTCCGGTGTTTGAGAGTTGCAGCAAGCAGGACAAAGCGTTGACAACAAACAGCCATCGTGTGCTAGCAGCCAATGGAGAAGTCGGCAGCTCAGGAACCTGGAAAGTTAAGCCCGAACCCTAGCTTATGCATGCTATTTTGAAATACGTCTGTGTTTACCCTCCTGCATACCTCCTACCTAACGGTGTCCATGCCTTTGCAATTTCGCCGGAAAGGAGGCTCACATACGCACCCCACAGCCTTCGCCATGCTATACAAGTGACCCAGCGTTCAATGACACGCCTCGCTGGACATGCGACTGACCGCCAGCAAGAGTCATGGACCACCGCCGCCCAGAGTCCGCGACTAGCAATACCAACACCTCGCATCACAGGCGGACCGGGTCGAGGAAGGTGACAGATGCCACGGGCAAGACTAGCGACTCAGCCGTTGTCTGTCTTTTCGTCAAGAATGTCCGGCTGCTGAATCTCGATCTCCTGCCGGACTGGCCTGCCATTACACCCTCCAGCTTCAGCAGTCTAGATGCTCGCACCCGGATTCGATGCACGGAGTGGTGCTTATACCAACTGTTCCACGTTTACGATTCGGCGACGACATTGGACAAGCTACAGCCTTTCTTCCCGCCTCTGGAGCCTTTGCAGAGCATCAACCTTCGCGCGGCATTGTATAGATGTCTGAACGAGCTGAAGAAGAATGGAGTGCTTGGGAGGGAAACGGTGCTACGAAAGTCGATGCTGGACGATTGCCAAGGGGAGAAGTTCTGGGAGTTGTGTTTGTCCTTCTCAAGCATTGTGCTAAGGAAGGTGACTGTGGACAAACACAACAAGGATGGGATCCCGATTGCTGAACGGATTGCTACGGCGGAGACCATGCGAGTGAGCCAACGGGAGAGCATGCTACCGCTTGCTATCGCGCATAGGGCTGCGCTGACGAGAGTATTGTCTGAGAAAGAGCGTAAGAGGCAGACGTATGGGAGGTTGTATCACGTCATGATGGACAAGGAGATTGATTTGAGAGAGAGGAAGGCCATGGTTCAAGAGCAAGGGCGAGGCCGTGCACAGAAGAAAAGTGCTCTGGCTGAGGAAGTCCTGGACAAGAGGTGGGTTGGAAGTGATGAGCTTCGTTCGGCCCTAGTCAATGGGGATGAAGCTGCTGGTTCGGACAGTATCTTGACAAGATCTTTTGAGTCCATCTGGCATGCGAACTCGGAGAATCGACTATTCACTTCCACTGCTAGCGATCAAGGCGTGCTAGAAGACTTGAACCACCGGATGCGGTACCAGAAACGCAGGCTTCAGAAATGGCAGAGCTTTCAGCAGAAGTTGCTTGGTTCGAGATCTTCAAAGATGGATGGGGTTGACACTCTCAAGAAAAGTCATGGCCTGCAGTTCGACCGGCATCAGAATCTGACACTTCGCGACCTGGAGGACAATCCACCATCACCGCCTTCGCCCACCAAACATCAGAAACATGATAGCGTCACCAAATACGATGAGATCCTGACAGCCATGCGAGAGGAATTGCGCATGAAGTCTGTGGTCCACAACACATCTGCCCCCGAACCAGAGGCGACTCCACGAGCAAGACCGCAATCATATCGCAAACCAAGCATTTCCCAAGACTTCGCTGCCAGGACGAATGAACCACACCAGAGATCAAACTCGCAGACGGCAGTGCCCATGAGACCCATCTTCGGCAAACGTATGTCCTCGCGATCACGCTCGTATCAACAGCCAAAGGTCATCAGCCAGCGAGAACCCATTCCATTGAAGTCAGAGATCTTCTCGCCTCTTAAGACGAAGCGTAGTAGTATTTCCCCAAGCTCTTCTGGCCGGATGTCAATGCTGGCTTCGCCTGTCGAAGAGCCCTCATGCAATCCACAGCTGGACGATGCTATTGCTGGAGCTGCGCGTCGGATGCGACAGGACAGTGACATCAGCAGTATCGGTGAAGGAGGAGCAGGTCTAGGAATATCTTCCACTAGCACTCCTACAAGAGGCAACTCAGGTACAAGCACGCCAAGGTCAGCAAGGTCGAGCATTGGTAATCCAGACAGCGCCATAGAGTTGCCATCGAAGATGTCGAGTCTGGGCGTCGCAGGAAGGAACATGGACAGTATGGGGAGGACAGTGCGGCCGTCACTTGCAGACCGCACACGCATGTCAATGGCATTCAAAAGTGCAGACGATATTGGCTCCATCAACCCGGAAAAGCAGAGTCCCAATACCGGCACAGCAGATGCCGTGGGCTCACCTCTTCCGCCAATGCAGCCCACATTTGAGCGCCGGCCTACGCTCCACGAACGCACGAGGCAATCCATATCGCTCGCACCGCATCCTACGTCTGCACCCACCATCACGAAACGCGAACAGACCCATGTCCGATCCCGCACTGCATACCCCATCAACCAGTTCGAGACCCCACAGAAAGCTCATGCACAACGAAGGTCTACGGTAGGTACGAACCACCTTGACGCAGACGAAGACGAATCACATGCCCACAGGACCATCACGCCGCGGGAGAAGTTGTTCGAGCAGGATGCAGAGTACGCCAGCATCTTCAAGCCCAGGCCGAAAGTCGCGCTGAGTCCTGTCATGAGTCCTTCGTTTGTTAGCGAGAGCCCGCTTCACGACGTCGCTGAGGACGTGGGCATGTCAAGTCCACTGACGGGTAGGAATGAATGAAGATGATGTATGTTGTCACGAACTTTCCACGGCCTTGCGAGATCTAGATGTACTGAAATACTTATCTTTGCCGATCTGCGGTACTTTCCCGGTTCCCATATAATGGAATCAAACGCTGCTGTTCCTGGAGCAGGGACATGCGGCAGAGACACCCACACATCTTCAGCCTCACTGAACGGCGCCACCCGTGCTCTATCTTCTGGCTTACTGATCCCGCAGGGCGACGCGTACAATCGTTTGGAAACGCTCGACAGTCAGCAAGTGAGAGTTCCGAGAAGTCGGCAGACAAGCACTCGATAGATCGGTCTTCATAGTGTCCTCGGACTTTGATCTAGGCTCCGCGACGAGACCAACGACTTCGGCGAAGTTGACTGCTTGTGTTTGGTGGTCTACGGGAAGAGTGATCACACCGTCGGCGCCGAAGAGTGAAGTTCAGCTAGGAGATCTAGAGGGACTCCACATTTCGCCCGGTGGCTTCAGGGCTCTGATTTGGTGTCGCCGCGGACACAACCTTACGGTGCAGTTCAGCAACTTCAGCTCACGGCTTAACTCCCCGGCTTGTTTGCGGATTTCTCCCGCAGCTGCCGGTCCATGTGGTTGGGTGTCTGCTTCACCTCACCTCACCTCTCTTGGCCTCAACACAACCAGTCCTCCTCGAGATGAGTAATGCCGGATCAACATCCTGATCCAAGCTATACTCGCTATGGATTGGTCTTCATCACCACTGCGGCCGATGGACCGAGTCTATGCAGGTACAATCCTTACATCCTCCAATTATACCTGCAACTTTCCTGGCAGACGTCACTTCTGGCAATAACCTCAATACTCGCTCGCTTCGCACGGCAGACTTGCAGCACGCTCGGCTGCTCGAAGCATGTCCTCCCCCTTGCGTCTGCTAGCACGCATGTGCATGCCGTAGTGAGAATCCCTATAGACACGGTCCGACGACGAGCAGCGCGGCTATGTGGCTCGAGGAGCGTCTATCACTCTTTCAGAAGACTACTCTGCGCCGCTCGCGGAGGCGTCCTGCACGGCGATTACAGTTTCCATGTGGCCTGGAATCTGTCACTATGCACGCCAGCCAGCCTGTCTACGACGCAAGTGCGTTTGGGTCTTGCCCTCACTGACCAGGTGTAGTCGTTCGAGCGACGATCCTCTCGAAAGGTGAGCCGCATGATATATACTTGTATCAGGATTCTTCTTCCTTCGCCGTCGCTCAAGTCATTTGCATTCGGAGTGCAGGGGTGGGTCGCCCATCACGTTCTTTCCACTTTAGCCTCCTGTTGCTTCCAAAACAGAAAGGTTGCTCAAGATATATCAGCTCTTTCTACTCTACCTACTAATCAGAAGACAACAACACTGCCACCACCCGTCGACATGAACCGCCTCGGCCTGATGCATCCTTCCACCCTGACCGGCAAGCACAACGCTGAGACGGCCGCGCTCTACAACGCCTTGAACGAACACACGGCCGAAGTCCTTCAAGGTGCTCCAGTCACTTACAAGCTCCCCTCCACCGGCGCACTCGTAGGTCCCTATGGTATCCTGCTTCATACACCCCACGTTGGACGCGCCTACCTGGACCTAGCCAACGCACTCTTCGAGCTCCCAGGCCTCACCGACCGCACACGCACCATCATAGCCTTGGTCGTTGCGGCCTACGAGAACTCACAGTACGGCTTCTACTTCAACGGACGACTCGCACAAGAACGCGGCATGACGAAGAACGAACTCGACAGCTTGCGCGCAGGCTTGTATGCGCAGAGCTTCAGCGAACCCGAGAAGGCGGCGTACGGCGTCGCCAGGGAACTGTGCGCTTCATCGGGCAATCTCTCGGAACGCACGTGGAATGATTGTATGGTGAAGATGGGAAAGGAGGGGACGATTGCGTTGATTCACTATGTAGGGTTTCATCGGTACATTGCGACTATGTTGAGGGGCTTCGATGCGCAGATGCCGGCGCCTAGAGAGAGAGTGGAGAATCAGGGGATGGGCACTGGTTGCTGAGCCTTCGGGCTTGTGAGATGGCCGTCGCGATGGTGAACGATTGATTGTAGCATCTGGAAGGAGTTCTGCTTGTGCTTGTCATGTTGCATTCTATGTTAGGCGTAGCATTGGTCAGCCGGTGGCATGCCGAGCGTGCTTTGGGTAGATGCATAGCCGTGGCGTTGGGATCATTTGGATTGAACATCGGTAACGTTCCTTCGTGACCATCTGCTCCTTCCTTCCTGCAAATCTTCTTCTTAGTCGATGATCGCCGTACCTGTAGGATCAGCTTTTCCTGCTGGCTTTGACCGACCACACGGAGGGAGCACGTGATCCAAGAGCTTCAGCCGCATATTTGAGCGCTTGACGTAGGGTATGAGGTGGAGAGGAAAGTTCACAGTAACAGGTTCCTTCTCATCGATCATGGAGTCATAGTCTGGAATGCACTAGTAAAGCCTCTTCCACCTTAATCTTACCGCAAGCCTGTTATGTACGTCCTTCCGTCACGACGCTAGGCTTGTCCGACTTCGTACTCATCGCAAGACCCGATTGACCAGCTACCAGCATATGGCCATTGTTTCGATGAGCATTGGCATGGCCTTTCCTTCTTCCGCAATACCACCGCTGTCCATGCGAGGAGCAATGGCAGAAGAGGAACTCTATCTCTGCAGTACGACATCACCACTTCACAACGAAGCTGAATTCTGGTCTTCCTCCTCGCCCGTCTATTGCATGGTCTCAGAGGAGCATGGGTCAGTCGATAGGGTGTGGCCATCGTACAGGGCAGCTGCACACCTGCAGGTAATGCTATTGAGGTAGACAGGCCTTGTCCGATCGGGCTCCATGTTGTACACAGGATCTGGAGAGAACCGACATGAAGAGGATATGACCGATATTTTCGAGTCCAGGCCGTATGCTCTCAATTGAGTTTCTCGGTCACACTTCAAAAAGCGACTACGCATGCAGCTTCAGCTGCAGGCAAGCTCTTGACCAGCCACCGAGGGCCCACAATTCGACCTTCAGCTTCACGCTCCAGTCGCCAACGAACTGATTTCGCACAATGACAGACCCTTCGCAGCTTGATCCAAATGCTCGACCTTTTCAGGGCCGCGCCTTTACTGGCGTCACCGGATGGCCTTCGAGGAGGCCACTTCGTTGCACTCGATGCACGAAAGTATCGTCAGGCGAGTATATCGTAAATCGTGGTGTTGCACTTCTCACATTTTAAAGCAGAGCTCAGGAACTCCTCGATACGAGTTCGCCGCTCACAAACTCGATGAGGGCGACGTCGGCGATTGGGGTCATCGAACTGGTCGTTTTGCTCCTCCCTCTTCTCCACTCAACGCCGACGATCTTGAAGGAGGCGTTAAAATGTTATTCGCACAACCCCATTCGACATTCAAGGCCACCATACCGGAAGTAATGACAACAAGCAATATGTTGGGTGCCCTCAATCTTCCAGCAAGTACCTTCACCTCCTTCCAACTCGCCCATGGAACGTTCTCGTTGCACACGACTCCGGAAGGGAGCTCCGTCGATGCGTGCGAGATGTTGAGTAGGTCCACCTCCACCATCATCAGCATCTTCGTGGCTCAATGACGGCAGGCATGGTTCTTCGTACTCCTCAGAAATGGGAGTGCACCATAGGAGGCTTGGCCTTCACTCATGATTTCAAAACCGGCATTACCACAGCGCTCAACATCGGCTACTCGTTTGAGATGGATGAGCGCACCAGATCACCCTCGTCACTTCCGAGTGCTTTGACGGATTTCCTTGCCAAGTTCGAAAAGTACCGCTCACTCTGGACGCATCCGCTATTCTTGCCGAATCTCTTTCTTGTTGAGCACGTCCTGCGCGTGAGCGACTTCATCGTGCAGGGTCTAGAACGTCAAATCATCCGTCTCGAGTACTGCATTGGCGTCACCAAGACAGGTCGTTCGAACAAGCCTGAGTTCGACTTCCCCGAAGATAAAGACTTAGCCATGCAACAGACGTTGTATGTTGGGGACCAATTGCAGCGCGATAATGCGAGAAAGCTGATGGAGGACATCAACGATCTCACCACGAAGCTGGAATTCACCAAGTGGTCCCCAACATGGGATAATCGGTTCGCGGTCTTTCTACTGCGACTGCTCGACAAGTCACACAGACTAGAGCAATATCGTGGGACATCAGCGGCGGCCTTCCGCGAGACACTCGAGTATGTCGAGCACTACAGCCAGAGTCTGTGCGAAGTCGCGCAAACTCACCATGCGAGGATGCAATTGCAGCTGAATATAGTACGTCTTGGGCCTTCCTATTGCTGGTGTATGCGCTTCGTGGACTGATCATAACCAGCTTTACACTTCGATCGCCCAGGACGATGGACAGACGAGTGCTCGGCTGGCAGCTTCAGCAGGTAAAGATAGTACTTCGATGAAGATCATTGCCCTCATCACTGCTGCTTATTTGCCCGGAACGTTTGTGGCCGTAAGTCCAGCCGACAAACTTTCGCGGAAGTTCCTGACATTTGCAGACGCTTCTAGGCATGGATATGTTCAGTTGGACATTCAGTCAAAATAGCAGGGTGGCGAAGGACTTCTGGGTATACTGGGCCGTAACAATCCCGTTGACGATCTTCACGCTCTGCGGCTGGGCTCTGTGGTGGAAGTTCGAAGAGCGGAGATACGAAAGAGATGTCCAGAAGGCTGTGAAGCAGCAAGAGAGACAAAGCAGTCGGCAGCAGAGCCGAGCGTTTGGAGGGCTCAAGTCTCACATCGTGGGTATCGGTGAGAAGTAATGCTGACGTGACGACTTCATCTGTGGTAGGCCGATTGTGAGGTTGCACAAATGCGATTGCTTCGCTCGATAGAGTACGCCGTCATTTCAAGGGCAATGCATAAGTGAAGACGACTCCGCGCTCGAGCGATCGATGTTTCGTGGCGATGTTCCGGGCTGTACAAACCCATCGATGTGCGAGTTTTCTTCTGGCAGTGAGCCGGCGGGCAGCCTCATCATTTTGTAATTCTGAATAAAACCAGGAGACCGGGAGTAGCTGCCTGTAGAATATTTTGAAGGGTACGACTTCCAAGGAGAGTACTGATTGGCCTTGCCGCCCATGGCAAAGACTGGGTGCATGTTCGCCGGTGCCGACGAGGTTGACGAAGGGGAAGGCAGTGTATGAGGTGAACTTTTCTTTCCCTCTCGCACTTGATGCATAGGCAGGAGGATACCCTGTATGCGATCCGACGAAGAAGGACATGACGACTCGACCCTCAGGCCACCGAGACCACTGGACGAGGGAGAGAGGACGATCATACCAGCATCTGAGTACGGCATGCTCTGATGGCAAGACCTTGGACTGGGTATGTCATAAGTTGTGCTAGAAACATCTGCGCCTGTGAAGAGGTCGCAGATGTCCTCAGAGATCTCGAGTCGGGATTCCCCTGCTTCGTTGCAGGCATAGCGACAGCTTATCATGTTGATACATCGGGGTCGATACCTGACTTGAGCAAAGACTGAGTCGGCAATGCGCGCTTCTTCGGGGATCTGGAAAGCCTCGAAGCCACGTGGACCAGGGTAGTAACCCAACTCCATAGCACGCTTTTGCTCATACTCCACAGGTCGTCGAACGAAGCGTGCGAGGATGGCGCTCTGGTAGACCCCGTCGTGTTTGTTCGAGAGGGTCAAGAGATCTATCGCTCGTTCTCGTGTGGAAGTACATCGAGATTTGAAACCGCACAGGGCGATGTGTGGAAGCAAGTCCGTGCTAAGCGCAAGACCGTAACCAGAGCTGCTCAGCATGCCAGATAAGCTGGCGACGAAGTCATCGATCGAAGGGTACACCAGCAGGCATCGTTCTGCGAGGTCCAGCACTTCGATGAAATCGTCTTCATACAGATCGCAGATCTTCTCCGATGGCTCTCGCATGAGTGCTGCGTTGAATCTGCTGATCAGGCATTGCATTCTGATCACTGCCCAGGGGTGAGGAGTCCCACCTGAGTCAGTCTCGGTGCTGTTCAAAGCCGCAAGCCAGGCATTGTAACCATGCTGTATAGTGTCGAGTTTGGTGACAAGATCGTCACGGCCAGTCAAGTCGACAGATCGACTCAGACAATGCTGCAGGCACAGTACTACAGCTGGGTCCGTTGGAGGCGATGCCAAGGTTCGTAGAGCCTCATCAGCTAGATCAAGTAGCTCTCGCCGTACTTTGAGTCGAGCATTCTCCAGTCTTTTTAGATACTTGTTCGCATCTGCAAAGCTTTTGAAAGAGGCAGGCATACGATGTCCCTTCATTTCTGGTGTGGTATCTGGGCACCGAGTTTGGAATACCGCAAAGTCGACGTCTTCGAAACCAGAGAAGAGAGAGTACGTCGCTTTCAGAAACGGCTCGATCTGGGTTTCCGGCTGCGGGCTAGACAGCAGCTCCTTGATAATGCGCTGGCCTTTCTGCATATGTAGACAGGCTGTGGCTTGCTCACCCTGCAATTGCTCGAAACAGAAGAACAGGAGACAACTCAGCAAGGTCATGTTCATCGCCTGTGATCTGTTGCCAACCGAGCAGTCTTCCAGTCGCCGACGTAAGTGTTTCATAGATTTGCCGTACCCGTCCAATGCATGTTTGAGGTGTGTCGGGTCAATCACGGGCACCATCGAGGTATGGGTGAATGCACGCCGAGCCTGATGCATAGAGCCTAGTGCGGCCATTGCATAGCGAAGGGATGGCTCCTCATGGCCAAGTTGGACAGTCCTTGATATCCAGTCGATCGATGGGAAGGAGTAGCCAAGGTCACGAGCAGTCCGGTTGATGAAGAAACCTAAGGATGCACGTTCGCGTGCGTCCAGTCCAAGGCCTAACGATGACGGCTGAACATCTCCGTATGAAGGATCTGGGACATATGAAGCACTTCTAGCAGGCAAGAGGATGCGTTTCTCGCTGCGATCGCTGCTGGCTCCTGGAGAGCTCTTTGGAGGCGCGGGAGTAGTTGTTTCGAACCATTCGCATTTTCTTTCACCATTCAGACACTTCTTACACGTTGGCTTGGCTTCGTCGCATTTGACCCTGCGTATACTACACACTTTCAGCATTCACACGAGTTTCCGCGGTAGCGCGTAACGTACCGACAAGTCTTACAACCGCTTTTGGTCTTTGGTGCGAATGATCGCACGCGGTTGGTCACCTTTGCCATGTTGTCCTCCGCCCTTGGGCAAGTCTTTCATACTGCATCCTTGGATTTTTGTCGATTTCTTGATGGAGGCAACAGTTGTTGTTGATGCAGTTGTGAGATGCAACTTTCGGGAACGGGCTTGTTGATGGCTCCGACGTCCGACTTCAGCTTCTACGTGTTGACTTGGAACCGAACATCATACCATCTTTTATTCATCGTTTCGAAAAGCAACAAGGTAGCCATGTGAACAATAACATCTACCGCACCATGACAATGAAGACAATCTTCATATCTCGGGAGGCTCCCCTTCATACCTCAGAATCCTCAACCACCCCTTCCCAATTTCCTCCTTGCACTCCTCTGCCCACCTCAACGTCCCCTCATACCCCTTCCTTTGCTTCAACACATCAATAACAACATTGAACTGCAACGCCGCCCTGACAGGACCATACGCCACAACCGCCGAAGATTCCCAGAACTCCACGCTCTGGTTGATTCTCCACACCACTTCGATCCATTTGTGGCGATGGCCGAGCTCTGGGAATCGAGTCCCGATTAGGTGAGAGCCTCCCATGGCAATGATTCCTGCGTAGAGATCGACAAGGCCGGGCCAGACCATAGCTTGGATCGCCCACAGGAAGGTTATGATGCGGGCGAGGTGGACTGTCGAGAAGTGGATGGAGATATGGCGAGCGCGGACGAGGTTGTCGTCTTCGTCTTCTTCGGGGATTGACGGAGAGCTGCAGCGGCGCGCTGGCTGCTTCCAGTATATTGGTCTCAGATGGTGTTCATGCGCCAATTTGATTTCAAGGTCCAGTTCTAGCAATCTCTGGTCGATCGCCCAGAGCTCGTCGATCATGCTTAGCATCAATGCGAAGTGTTCCCTCTCTGGAGTGTGGGTCAGGCTGTCGGCTTTCTGCAAGACCGCAGGACCCATGAGGAAGATGTCGAGCAATTTCTGTGTGTCGCTTCTATCCTGGCTTTGCGAGGGAAGTGGCATCCAACCAGGCGAAGAGAGGTAGTTTGGTCGATGTCGACGAAAGGCGTCGAGGGCCTGGAGCGCGGCGATAAGCTATAATCACACCATACCTGGCGTCGCAGGAATGTCCACTTACCCCGTGCAACCTGAACTCCTCGAACAATACCTTTCCCGACCCTTGGCTATGCGCCATAGGCCCTCTCAGCTCCACCAACTTCAGACAACCCTCACTATGCCACCAATACCCTTGCAACCCCTCCGTAGGACATTCCAAGGTCTCATACGTCACAAGACTAAGGCAAGCTGCCAGAGTCTCATCTCTCAACGCTGTCTCACGCCTCCTCAGAGCTCTCTGCGTCTTTCCCAGACTCTCAGCGTACAAGCGCCGACTCGCAGCAACCAAAGACAGGTTGCCATCGCGTCGCCCAAAGAAGGCGGTGTAGCATGCCAGAGACCCTGAGGAGAGGCCTAGGTTGTCCGCGGTTGTTGAGCAGGCAAAGAGGTAGTTGTACCAGGAATGTAGCATTGAAGCCTCGTTGTGGGGATTGAGGGATGCGACTGCTGTGGCGTCTGAGCGGGAGATGAAGGTAGCGACGAGTTGCTGACGGATGAGAGCTAGCGCAGGGATCTGCTTGAGAGGGGAGGGTGTCGGTTGCGAGTCGACCAGCTTGGGGTGCGAGGCATGTGAAGAGCTGGTTGCTCTTGTGCTTCCACGCTGCTGGGCATTCCCCTGCCGTGGAGTTGTCGAACAAGCTTGGTCGTCTTTTGCTTGCACGTTGCGATTGACTACTTTCCTGTATATTGTCTTGTGCGAACCCTCTTCGTTCGGCACAAAGACGAAGGCTCCCGACGTGGTACACTTCAGCCTCGCCTTGACGCACTGTCCACAGGGATGTTGTGAATCACACTGTCCAGGTAGTTAGTACAGAATATTCTGAAGACGTACATGGTGCTGAAACGTGGTTGTAACGTGAAGCTCACAGCTATTTTCCTCTTCTTGCACGTGGCACAAGCTTTTGAACGTCTCGGGACGCCGACCATTGCGAGGGATGGGGTAGCTTATGTCTGGATTCGAGCATTTCGTTGAGAGCCTGGCTTGCAGAGCTTTATGCAGTGATGTCGTGGTAATGACACGGCAAAGCTGAGGTAGAAAGAGTCGACCGGGTTCGCGTTGTCTGGTGGAGCGGCTAAACTGCTTCGGGCGCCAATCTGCGAGCCAGTGAGCGTTCGACTCATTCACTTAAGTGGGGGCCACGGTGTGCATGGCAGGCAGGGATTGTGAGAACTACCCTTGCTTCCTAGTAGACGACGACATAGAATGGGAACAGTCGAGACGTCAAACAGGGAGGAGGCACCATTCAACCACAATAAAAGCCATATATATCGGGTATCGAACAATCGTGAAGGGAAAAGGTGGCCCTCACACTCCCTGGGAAGAAACGCTATGCTTCGAAATATGTGTTCTTTCTATTCGCAGATATACAGGCAAGGAAATATGGTCATTAAATGCTCAAAGCAAAATGCCTTGTCGGGTGGGCCCCTTTCTCGTCACATCACATGCTGAACCTTCGCTCGATTCTTTAGTGCATGTACTTGTTCTGGTGAGCGCAAGATGCCTGAGCGCCGAACGCAGTGGTTGTGATCGTGTTAGTTACGCTAGAGAATCAGGTCAGCTAATGCGGATATGCAAAGTTGGATCGATGCTTACGCATATGTGGACCACACGGTAGTGTATTCCATCTCGAATGGCTGATAGACGGTCCAAGTGAAAGTAGGTACAGGAGCAGTTGTTGTAACAGGAATGGTCTGGTTTGCGTACACGGTTGCCGTGCCCTCGCTGACAGTCGTAGTAGTGGTATCCGTGTTGGTGATGAAGTTGGTCAAGGTGGTCATGTTTAGAGGTAGGTTCGTTGCCGTAACGACTTGGGTTGCGGTGGAAGTGACAGTCCTGTTGTCTGGGTGGCGCTTCTGAAGGTTCACGACACGGCGGGCCATACGAGCCTCGCGCTCGGCGACGAATCCGCGCTTCTCCTCTTCGGTGGGCTGGCGGCCCTCGATGATTGCGCGCTTGTACATGACAGAAGCGGAGTTCTCGTCGCGAAGTCCGAGTCCACCGAGGACACCACCAACAGTCTTCTCGACGCCTCCAATCACCCCCTTCGCAACATCGTCGAGCTCACCGAGGATGGACGGCACGATGTTGGCCATCTTGTCCTCGTATCCTGGCGCAGTGGGTGCTGTGCATTGGGCTTCAACAGCGTGAAGAGAAGCAGATAGACGCCATTCGGTCAGTGTGGCCGTGTATGTGTGCATAACCTTGGTCGTCTTGATGTAGCTCGGGTGGGGTTTCTCGGTCCAGCCATGAGAAGCTTCCGAGGAGACCAGAGAGGAAACGGTATGAGTCGCAGTGATGGTCGTTTGGGGCACGGTCGATGTGATCGTGGTTTGGACCTGCTTCGTCGACGTTTCGACAGTCGTGCTTTCCTGAGACACTGTCACAGTCGGGTAAACGTACGTCGTAGATTGCGATCCGACATCGAGGGAGAAATCACGCTGGTATGCGATCGGGTCGGCATTGCCGTTGTTGCTGATAACTAGAAGAGACCAGTTGCCGCTGTAAAGGGAGTCTTTCGGGTTGTCCGAGCAAGTGATCAATTGCGTCTGCTGGTTTGGCTGCATGTTTGTGTTGGAGCATTGAGCCTGGTTGCCTTGAGGGTCGACCAGGACATTGTTTGCGGTGTCGTTCGAGCAGCCCGAGAAGTATTCAAATGCGGTGAATGGGTCGGACGAGGCGTTGTTTTGGAAATAGACTCCTCCTTCTTGGAAGTCCACGCCGTAAGATTTGCAAGTATTAGCAGAAGCAAAGGAAGAAACAGAAGCAAGAGCAAGAGCAATGGTAAAGAGTGACTGAGCCATGGTGGCCAATAGAGTGACTTGAGTGAAAGAATACGAAGAGCAGACTGCTGCCAAGCGCGCGAAAGAAGGTAGTCAGTAGGCGGAAGTCGCTCCAGGACGTCGCATGTATAAGAGGGAGTCGAAAGTGCGCCCCAGTTTAGAGGAAGAGAGTTTACTGGCGTGTGTACTTAGATTTGATACCGTTGATCCGCCCGAGATGGACGAAGCACGCTGCGAAAGATGAGGGATCAGCGACCGTTTTGGTAGATTCTGTGTTGGTGTTGGACGTGGCATCGCCACGCACGGCAACGCTGACAACAATCGAGAAGACCGAGTGACCGCGATGCCGATGCTGATTGAAAGAGTCTCTGCATGTTTCGTGAGCCTTCCGGGACGATCTGAGAGATGCGCGCATGTTCGCAGCATCTCGCCCAGTGTCTGTCGTTCACGGCCGGGACATAGCCGGTTCCCCTATGCGCCTGTGACGAAGAGGCTGGCTCTTGAAAGCGGTTGCTGCAGAGCCAAGTTGGAGGCCCGATGACTGTGGCTGCCCACGACAGATGGCAAGTAATCCGATTGCCGATGTGGGTTGTGTGAAATGAAGAAGTAGATCAGTCTGACAGGAGTCGAACATGTCGTCCACAAGGAGCATTTATGGCCATTGGATGGTCCATTGAAGGTCGCTGAATCTGTCGACGCTGTGCTTTACGTTTCAGATGTCTTGTCGGCCTCGTGCTTGCCTGTTCGTGGTACTGGGAGTTGTGTTCGGTCGTGCTGTGCGTTTGATCCGGGTGGAAAGACGTTGGAGGAAGTGGACGGCGTGGGGAAAGATCGCCAGGGGAGAAAGCTTGGGGCTCGATCTCACAACCTAAAAATGGCCGAGACACGTCGGTGGCACGAGTCCAATGCACGTCACGTTGCTGGTGTCCCGAGATTATTCGAGGACGCGACCTGGAGTACAAAATGACGCTCTCTGCTCCTCCATGTGCCGTGAGATCCGATGTGTTGTTGTGCCAAACGACTGCTGACGAGGCTGAAATGCCAGCAGGGGAAGTAGTCACTTACCACGAGCCACGGGGCTTGATCTGAATTGAGCGACCATCGAGGTCAGTCCTTGGGCGTATCTCGTGCTTTACACTAGCTTGCAACGCTTTGTCTGCGAATTCGTTGGCAGCAAAATTTGCGTTAGGTTGCCGTCGAGATGCCGCTCCGGCAAAGCTTGCAGAACCCATTCCATACTGCTAGCAGACCAGTCGCGCTGAAGGAGAATTGACGTGGCCACCATGCGATATAGAAGTTGTCGTCGCTAGGACAGTGAAAGATAGCACTGGTCGACATCGGATAGGCCTCCCGAGCCATCGGCATACCAGCCACTAGAGCATCGGGCCACGACCGGGCAAATGGTGGGGCATATCAAGGCCGTGATCGCAACATCCCAAGCCTCGCAAAGGCCAGTCAGTCAGCGAACATAAAGGCCATCCGCTCCCATCGCCGTCCTAGCCGCCTCGCAGACAGAACATTCAGGCAAAGAGCAAGTCCACGGACTCCCCACTCCTTGGCCATGTCCGTCAAATTCGTACGAGGAATCAGCAGGCCGTCGGCCTTCGCTCTGCCGGCCTCGACAGCTGGAGGAGCTTCGCGCTGCAGCTTCTCCACCGGAATCGCATCGCGGCAGAGCACGCCGAAGGGCTCAAATATCGCCAATGTCTGCTCACGACGGGACCACCAGACGAGAGAGATCAGCTTTTCTGCGCCTTTATTCCGTGCAGACGTCTCGCAGATTGTCATACCTACCGGTAGGAGGGGTTTCGCAAGCACAAGTCCAGCGAAGATGGCCTCCCTAGCAGAGATTAAGAGCAATTGCCGGAAGGTACGCAAGTTTGTTAAAGGTCTTTCGAAAGCAGTTCCCACTAACCATAATGTTCGCAGGTGATGTGCATTGGCCGGAACTACGCCGACCACGTCAAGGAACTCAACAACCAGCGACCAAAACAACCCTTCTTCTTCCTCAAGCCTCCCTCCTCCATACTGCTCCCCAACGAAGGCCCAATCCTACGACCCGCCGGCGTGAACCTCCACTTCGAAGTCGAGCTCGGTATCATCATCGGCAAGACCGTCAAGGACCTCGACGAGAATGACACCGCTGGCTGGATGGACGCCATCGACTCTTATCTCTTGACCATCGACATGACAGGCCGCAATGTGCAAGAGGAGGCTAAGAAGCGAGGGCTGCCGTGGAGTATAGCGAAGGGCTTTGACACATTCTTACCGGTTGCGGGGCCGATTGAGAAATCGAAGATTGAGGATCCGCACAACGTGGATTTGTGGTTGAGTGTGAATGGGGACGTGAAGCAGAGTGATAACACCGAGTTGATGTTGTTCAGAATTGGAAGGCAGCTGAGTGATATTTCCAAGGTCATGACTTTGGAGAAGGGAGACATCGTCTTGACAGGCACGCCAAAGGGTGTTGGAACTGTCGTCACTGGTGATGTGATTGAGGCTGGGTTGAAGGTTGGTGGTTCGGAGGTCTCGAAGATAAAAGTTGATGTCAAGGACCGGGAAGGCCCGTACGAGTTCACTGAGACGTACTAGAGATATCGACTGCATTGCATAGTTACAGTCTGTCTGCTCAAGGCACTTCCTCATCGTCGTCGTCGCCGCCAAATCCAAAAGAGAACCCTTCTGCTTCTGCATCTTCGTCGGTGCCGCCCTTGGTGAGCTCTTCCCATCCTTTGCCAATCTTGCTGAGCCTTTCGAGCTGTTTCAAGCCTACTTCTAGCAAGCCAGGGTCTTGCTCGCGTAATCTGTCCACGAAAAGGCTGTATGGGTCCTCAACATCGTCCCCGAAACCGCTGATGCTCTGCTTCTGATCTCGAAGGAAGTGTAGTACCGCACCAACCCGGCTGTTTGGCACGAGATTCTGTGTGATGGCAATGCTGGCCTCGAGATTCAGTACGAGGTGGTACCAGCCAGAGGGTACGTATAGCACCTCGCCCTCGTAGCAAATGCCTTCCTTGCAGCCTGCAGTTTGGCGGGCCTCTGCATGGAAGCCAAGAAGCCATTCGGCTATGCTGAGAGGACTGGTGACCTCGCTTTGATCTTCTGAGACGAACACACCGGGAGGTGGTGGGATCGAAGGTGAGGAGGGAAACATGATCCAGTATTTCGACCCCTTCAGCACTGCATTCCATGCGCTTGTTGCATTCGGATCCTTGTGAAAGGTGCTGCCACTTCTGTCTGGCCCAATGATGAGCCATCGGTGATCGGGACGTTGTTCACCCAGGACTGAGAATGCATCAGGTCCGTAGGTAGGTGGTGGCCAGTAGTCGGCGGTCTCGTCTGGGTTGAGAGACACATTGAGGCCCATTTTTTCTGCGAAAGCCCTGTCGAAGAGATAAAGTGGACTCTCGTCCTGACTGTCGTTCATGTATTCAATATACTTTTTGAGCGGCCAGTCCACCGCCTCTGCACGGAAGGGTAAATCCGCATACTTCTCCAGAAGCCGTTCGGTAGACCAAGACTTGTACACTGGCCATTGTTTGACAGCCGTCGTAAGAATGAAGGGTCGGCCATACCACCCTGCTTCAAAGTCATCGTAAGATAGATCTTCGAACCGCTCGATCTCGTTCACCTTGGGGATGTCGGCAGCGAATGCATGTAGATCAACATGAGAGCAGAAGAAAGGGCGATGCAATACATCTGAAAAGAGATTTGAGCAGTCCACTCGAGGCTCGCTGCTGCGTGACTGGGACAGATAGGTGGAACGCCATGAGCCTTGCCACGAGAAGTTCTGAGGAGATGACCTACCAAAGGACACTCAGCGTCATGCTGAGTGACTACACACGATCATGACTTACTCGACAAATAGCGCCCTCCACAGTTCCTCGTTCCTTGCAAAGGCATGCAGTGCTCGGCAAGCCGCTCCCAACCTCAACAGACTTCCAGCGTCCAGAATTTCGAGCAGCTGTGCGATGAGCTCGTCGGGCAGACGTGCCAAGCCTCCGCATGAGTCTTTCAGGTTGAACGTAGATGTCAGCGCATTCCCAGAGGGGCGTACGCCTAGAGGATGTCTTCGGACGAGCGTGCTGTCACTCTCTTCTTTAGGACGGGCTGCTGGGGCCGCAGCCACTCTCACTCGCTTGAGCGGCCGGTCATCTGGTGACTCGGCCTCGCCGTCCTGGAAGTCGCTGAACAGGTGCATCGAAACGGGCGTAGTGGTCTTTGTCACAGCTGAGAAAGGGCAATACTCGTGATGGTCATATAGTTCGCCACTATGTGACTCAGAGAATGGTGGTTGGATGTACGTCCCTTGCCTCAGAAAATGCAAAAGTGAATACCCAAGCGAGTTAGAGTTGTGTGGCGTCAGCACGGACCCCCGCCCGTCGAATTTGAGAATCAAGGACTTCAAAAATTCCCACCTCGAAGCCTTCCTACAACTCAACAACCATCCACACCACAACCACAAATACCACCACTCACAACTAGAACCGCACGACTGTCACTACAGACAGTCAGGTATCTAGTCCTTCTACCCAACCACCGAAACCACCGCGGCGGCATCCCACGAGGACCCCCGCCCCACCACACACCGCGACTTTCCAGCTCACTGCCCAGCGCAAGTGAGCTTCGTGTCTGACTCGCAATCATGGCAGACAAGGGACTTGAGGACATCGATGCTGGTAAGTAAGAGCAGCGGATTGTTTCGAGAAGATGGAGGGTTGCGCCGACGGCGGCGAAGGCGATACGACAGAACAGCAGACGGCAGCGCAGCGGCAGCGACAGTGGCAGCGACACAGACATGGGCGCCTTCACACTTGACAGCCACATCCTAACAACTTGCAGGTCAGATCGAGTCCAACTATGACGAGACCACCGACTCTTTCGATGCCATGAACCTGAAGAGCGAGCTCCTCCGTGGAGTCTACGCCTACGGTTTCGAGCGCCCCTCTGCTATCCAGCAGCGCGCCATCATGCCCGTCATCAAGGGTAAGTACTCGACTCGAGAAGTCGAACGCAGTGATTTCTAACACATCCACAGGCAACGATGTCATCGCTCAGGCCCAGTCTGGTACCGGAAAGACTGCCACCTTCTCCATCTCCGTCCTCCAGAAGATCGACCCCAACCTCAAGGCTTGCCAGGCCCTCATCCTCGCCCCAACCCGTGAGTTGGCACAACAGATTCAGAAGGTCGTTGTTGCCATCGGTGACTTCATGAACATCGAGTGCCACGCCTGTATCGGCGGTACCAGCGTGCGAGACGACATGAAGGCGCTCGCCGAGGGCCCACACGTCGTTGTAGGCACCCCAGGTCGTGTCCAGGACATGATCCAGCGCCGTACACTCAAGACCGACAGCATGAAGATGTTCGTGCTCGACGAGGCCGATGAGATGTTGTCTCGTGGTTTCACGGAGCAAATCTACGACATCTTCCAGCTGCTCCCCCAGAGCACCCAGGTCGTTCTTCTCTCGGCCACCATGCCTCAGGACGTGCTCGAGGTCACCACCAAGTTCATGCGCGATCCAGTCCGTATCCTGGTCAAGAAGGACGAGCTTACCCTCGAAGGTATCAAGCAGTTCTACATTGCCGTCGAGAAGGAGGATTGGAAGCTCGACACTCTGTCCGATCTCTACGAGACCGTCACCATCACCCAGGCCGTCATCTTCTGCAACACCCGTAGAAAGGTCGACTGGCTCACCGACAAGCTCACTGCTCGTGACTTCACCGTCTCTGCCATGCACGGCGACATGGACCAGGCGCAGCGTGATGTCATCATGAAGGAGTTCCGTTCCGGCTCTTCTCGTGTTCTCATCGCCACCGACTTGCTCGCCCGTGGTATCGACGTCCAGCAGGTCTCCCTTGTCATCAACTACGACCTCCCAGCCAACCGTGAGAACTACATCCATCGTATCGGACGTGGTGGTCGTTTCGGCAGGAAGGGTGTCGCTATCAACTTCGTCACCGCAGACGATGTCCGCATGATGCGTGAGATTGAGCAGTTCTACAGCACCCAGATCGAGGAGATGCCAATGAACGTTGCCGGTATGTTATCACAGATTTTGCCTATACATGCGAACTTTACTGACATAGCAACCAGACCTCATCTAGACACATCACCCAGACATACACTACCAGCCTCCTGTTCGACTGAGTCCGAGCCCTCGTTGGTCTTTGGTTTCCAGTCGAACGGGGAGGCACATATCCGCACAGGTCTCTGCTTGCGTCGACTGCCTGTGCGCTGCGCACGCATTGTTGCGTAAATTGAGCGCAAATGACGACGGACACGCATGGATCGGGCGGAGTTCGCAACGACTTGAGATGCACAAAACTTTCCATGATTCGGGCGTCCAGAGTGCTGCATGCGATCAAAATGTTCTTGCTTCGGTTGCATTGTGATTTCGTACGTAGATTACCGCGTACTTGATTCTTGACAGTGTACAAGTACCTCCTTCCCTTCGAAATTGTAAGTGGGTGCGTTCCTTCCTCTTTTGCAAAGTTGCATGTGACTGCGCGAATCGTGGGGCTTGGCGTCGAGTCTCTTTCAACTTCACCTCCTGACTTTCTTTCGTTGCCGCGCCAACACATTCGTCTGCAACCCGTCGGTCATCTCTTTGCACAGCGCATCTCCTCCGTGCTAATCTGCTCAGCGCTCGCCGTCGCATTGCACCACCATGGCGCCCAACCGCCCCACCTCGCCCACTGGCATGCTGTGGGCGCATCAGCTGAAACGAGAGCATGGCTTCCTTCTCGATAGAATGAAGCGACTAGAGAGCGAAATCACCAAAGTCGAGTCCACAGCCAGGTCCGCCAAGAACGCTTACGCCAGCCATGATGTTGCAGCCATTGCAAGTCAAGTTCAGGCGCTCACGCAAGATGGAGGCTCGAAAGCGACTGAGAAGATGCGCAAGGAAGTCATGGCGCGCCTGGAGAATGTCGACGCTGAAATGGCGGCCATCACCAGCAAGGTGGCGGAGCTTGACCAGAACTCTGTGAAGGATGAGCAGGAGCGCAAACGAGCTTTCAGCAACGAGAAGGATCTACTGAAGCGTGTCAAGGAGGTCGAGAGGCATCTCACGGAGTACGAACAGAATCTCAACCGCATCGGAGAACGGGTCAATGAACAGCAGATGGATGTGATACGCGACCAACTGGGCAGCCTTCTGGACCACGTGAAGGAAGACGGTGGGGACAAGGAGAGCTTCCGCGAAAGCCTGCAGGTGCTGGAAGAGGTGACACGGGAACTGAAACAAGACAACGAGAAGCTTGCGAGAGAAGTCAAGGTGCTTGGAAAACGACCTGTTGTGACAACTGTGCAAAAGCCGGCACCAGCGATGCCTCCGCCAGCATCTCGACTTACACCTAGGGCTTTGCCAATGACAGGGGCAAAGCAAAGTGTTACTACCAATAATATTCCTCCTACTACAACGACTGTGAGCAATGGCAAGAAGCTGTGGGGCAAGGCATGCAGCGCCTGCCGCAAGGCCCACAACCGCTGCACACATGGTAGTGAAGGAACAGATACCGATGATTTGGAGGAGGCTGACGACCATACCGTGCCAAAAGCATCAGCGCCGAAACCAGCACCAGCCGCGGTCACGAAGAAAATGCCACCGAAGGCTCAGAAGCCTGCTGGCCCTGCTAAGGCAATCAAGCAAGAAGCGCTGGATGCACAAAGTTCTCGAGTCCAGACCAAAGCCCAAGCCGCTCGCGGACTACAGCGGGAGATTCAAGATTTGAAGGCAGCCAGCCAATTCATTAAGCAAGAACCGCTCTCCCAGCTTGCGGCGCAAAAGCCCGCTATCGCGTCGGGACGTGGTTGGGTCAATGTCGAGCGTACGCCAAGTGACCAAAAAGGCGCAATGGACGGAGAAGGCTCGCAAGGCAGCAACATGGCTCTCACGGCAGCCGAGCGGGTCAAGCAAGGACGTGGTCGGCCAAAGAAGACTATGCAGGACCAACCACCGCCAGTGACTGCGCCGAAACGTGGACCTGGGCGCCCGAGGAAGACCTCCTCTCAATTCACCACACAAGTCGACGTTTCCAAGCGCGGCCCAGGTCGACCTAGGAAGAACGTCTCTACAGTTCAGAATGAGGTCGTCAATACATCCAAGCGCGGGCGAGGACGTCCAAGAAAGGACAGTCTCCGGGCCCCAGCTGCAAAGCCAAAGTTTCCTGGTCTCCAGATCAAACAAGAGCACATCGAGTCTCGCGTGCAGCCTCTACGAGGAGTGAAAGCCGCCCAGACGACGGAGATGTTGTCCCCACGCGCAGCACCGGCGCCGGTCAAGAAAGAGCCAGGTCGAGAGGAGAAACAGTCGGCACTGGAAGCGCTGAAGAACAAGACTGCGGCGAGTTGGCCCGTGGAGAGATTCAGTGCTTCGCCGCTGTCGTCCGGACCGCCTACGCCTCTGAAGCGTAAGGCAGCCGAGCAGCCCATGCAGCAGCCTGGGGTGAAGCGGCGGACGATCATTGATGACGAAGATAGCGATTATTGAGGTCTAGGAGAGAAATGGTGGAGTCATCATTGCTGCGATCAACGATCGAGGAAGGAGGAGATTATGATGGATGAGAATGTTCAACGATGAAAGGTCCATGTTCAGGACATGCACGTTATTGCTCAGTCAGATACCCGCAAACACACAACTAGCTCTTTACAATACTTCTTTTTCTCTTTCGTTTCAACTCACCTCAACCTCAATCTGCACGGCATGCCCTCGCAGGGCTTCGCAGTCCCCAGCTGCACTTGATAAGCTCTCTCCCCAAACTGCGTTTGAATCCCCTCAGTAGCATTTGGATATCCACTACCATCACCCTTCAACTTGTGCAACTCGTCATACGCTGGCACGAAGTCGAATTTTCGAATGATCATGGCGAGGATAACTTTGGTCTCGATAAGGGCCAGTTCTTGGCCGATGCAGTTGCGCGAGCCGCGCGAGAACGGGATCCAGGCGGCGGTATCGTTCTCTTTGTTGTTGGGCGTGAAGCGAGAGGGGTCGAACTTGTTGGGGTCTGTTCGATTAGGGTTGGCTTGTGAGGAAGGGGCTGAGGCGACTTTGAATGGAAGGGTTATAGATCTTCTTACCTTTCCAGTACCTCTTTTGGCGATGTAGTCCTACATCTGAACGTGAACCATATCAGCTGTATACTCGCAGCGTATCTCTAAGGCTTTGGTTGCAACACTTACTGACAGGCCACACCATGAATTGGTCGGTGGGCATGTTGGCGCCTGTCTCTGCATCATGGAGCGTGATTCTGGCAACCCGTGTCAGTCTCTCGGTGGGAACGGATCTCATAACGACTCGCAATCTCTGGTGCGAGTCGTAGATACATACCCTGGATCTCCTTTTCGAACAGCACTGGCTGGAGGTTGCAACCGCAGCACTTCTTTAGTGACATTGAGTGTGTCTGGGATGAAGTCAGATCGGTTCATCCAAGACCAGTGCATCACCACGTACAGTCCATCTTGTTGAGGAGGAAGGGGTCCTCTCGCAGCTTTTCAGCAACCGCGTCTGGGTCAGGCCCGAAGACTTCGTCATGCTCCTTGCGTATCTGCGCGAGCATTTCGGGGTTCTGGCTCAGATAGT
The DNA here is from genome assembly GCA_002786045.1 of Zasmidium angulare. Classification (NCBI taxonomy): domain Eukaryota; kingdom Fungi; phylum Ascomycota; class Dothideomycetes; order Mycosphaerellales; family Mycosphaerellaceae; genus Zasmidium; species Zasmidium angulare. The sequence continues at coordinate 381,040 of NHNX01000019.1, forward strand.
AGAATGCGTAACAGATGGTCGAAGAAGTTGTATCATGGCCCGCAAAGACAAACACTTTCATGTTGTTGACGCAGGCTTGCTTGAACTCGGGATCGAGGCCTCTCACCTTCTCCGTGTCTCCAGTAGTTCCCTTCACCTCTTTGAGGTAAGTTTCAAGGGCGAGGTCAACTACGTGTCGTGTCTTGCCTCGACCTTCTCTCGAGGCAAAGCGCTCTTCGATTCGCGCTGTCAGGTAATTGTCCATCTTCCAGTTGTTATAACGTTGAACGAATGGGCGTCGTATGTCCCACAGTTCACTCGGCTGGAATTGAGCCCCGATCGCTTGCCATCGAACCTGCGAGTTGAAAGCTTCAAGTAGTGGATTCTGACCTTCCCAGGCCTGAAGGTCGACGTCAAGAGCAATCTTGCCAATGATTTGGACGGTCAATTTGGTGGTCGCTTGCTCCATGCGAAACAATTCGTCCTTTTTGGCGTATTCTTCCATGTAGTTGCAGAATCGTTGACATTCTTCGATGATCATGGGAACGGTGGTCATCAGGTAACCAGTAGCAAAACCAGGATTGAACGTAGAGCGCCACTTCTTCCAGACAGCTCCTTCTGCGCTGACTAGATTGCCGGGCCCGCCAAAGTTCCGCACAAACTCATCAACAACGGGATGCTTGGGGATTTGTGGTGATCGCGTTGTGATTTGATTAAGCATGTCGACGTTGAATACGGCGAATATAGGCGGCCCTAGAGGCCAAGGATCGAAATAGAAGTAGTCGCCCAGGTCGTAGTATTCCTTCACGCACTGCATGAAGGTCTGCGGTGCAGCGCCCTGAGGCTGCTGCATGACGACTTTGGCAACGGCAGGTAGACTGCCGAAGAGATAGCTATGAGGTGGTCCTGGGAGGCCTTTGACCAGGCTTCTCTGGAAGTGAAGGCGCATGAAGAAGCGGACGATCAAGGTGAACACCAGGAGTCCGATGGCCCAGAGGACTCTGTCCATGGTCAACGATTCGAGCATCTTGTCATCGGTTGGAGGAAGATAAATGAAAGTGGTGATGCTATAAGGAAGAACGAGAGTATTGATCCCACTTAGCGTGGTTCCCTAGCTGGGGAGGGTAGGTGGCCCCGTACTCAGCAGGGACATGGGCATGGGCGTGGACAACCTGTAACCGAGATAAGTTTCGCTGGACAGCATCTGACCTTCATGCTGAGTGATGATCGATCTACGAAGGATCGCCCTAGTCAAGAGAAGTCCTTTGAACGGCGTATGCCACAATATCCCCCCAGTCTGGTGGCCTGCTGCTGTAATGACGTCGTAGGTTCCACACGCCTGTGCCAGAGGTTGTGAGTGAATGCACATGCTTCGATGATAGCCCAAGGCTGCAATAACGCGTAGCTTTAGTGGTGTTTGACATATCGTGCTGTTCTCGAGAAGCGGTAACTACGGCCGTCCACTACGTTATGTAGTGAGGTGAGTTGGCCAAGAAGAAGGAGAAGGCGACTCGCAAAGCATCGCTGGAGGATCTGTCGTGGCCCTAGCTCCCCGCCATCCCGACTGAAGAGCAGTGGATTCGGCAGCAACAGCTTCGACATCGCAACGCCGCCAACACCAACAACTCATACCATTGACCGGCCGAGAACACCACCGCCTTCCTACCAAAGCCCTCTCCGTCGTCTTCCCTTGACGCCGTTGTCACTATCTGTCCTTCTCAACGCGAGGACCAGTCTCCGAACACAACCCTGAAGTCGCTAGCTACAACCCATCGATCGTCGCAAGCCGCCGGCGACATACTTGGGCAGGCTTCACCGAGGACCTGATCTACTCACACGTAAGAGACGGAACAAGGCCAAGAGCAAGTACAGACAGCAGCTCGCTGGTCGCAAGCCAACGCCTGCTCAGTCAGGCACCAACATCAGTCTCATCATGGAGGCTGGCAGCAGTAGCAACGACTACAACAGCTCGGACTGGCAGCAAGCTGGCCACGATGCAACTGCCCAAGATCTCGCTGGCCCAGGCGAGCACGGCCGCCTTGAATGTACCGTATCCAAGCCGCAGAAGGAGGGCGAAGGCACACAGAACGCATACGTCTCATACCTGGTCTCTACCGATACGGACTTCAAGTCGTTCCAAAACTTTCGCTCCTCGGTGCGACGGCGCTTCACAGACTTCGTCTTCCTCTATCGAACGCTCTCAAAAGAGTACCCGCAATGTGCGGTACCGCCTCTGCCGGACAAGCATAACATGTCGTACGTGCGAGGCGACCGCTTCAGCCCGGACTTCACTCTCCGACGAGCCTACTCCCTCGGCAGATTTCTGAAGCGTCTCACTCTACACCCAGTCCTTCGAAGAGCGGCCTTGCTTGCCTTGTTCCTCGAGTCCACAGATTGGCATGGAGTGATGAAGACGAGACCAAACCGCGGTATGAGCGCAAGTGAGCCAGGAAGCGGATCCGTGCTGGAGAGTTGGACAGACAGCTTCTTGAACGCCTTTACGAAACCCCACAAGACCGACAAGCGATTCCAAGAAGTCAACGACCGCGCCTCGAAACTCGACAACGATCTAGGCACTGTCAGCAAGACGGTCGCAAGAGTGGCAAAGCGTGAGGGCGACCTCGAGACCGACTATGCAGACCTTGCAACGCAGTTCCAGAAGCTAGCAGCGTTGGAACCAGGAGTCAACGACGAATTGACGAAATTCGCAACAAGCGTCCAGAATACAAGCGAAGGTTGGAAGGGATTGAAAGAGCATACGGATCAGGATTATCTTGGATCGCTCAAGGATATGGAAGCATACATCTCGTCAGTCCAGGCGTTGCTCAAGACGCGTGAGCAGAAGCAACTGGACTTCGAAGGACTCACAGAATACCTGAACAAAGCTGCACAAGAGCGTGACACCCTCGCGAGCCATGGGTCGGTCGGCGCATCCGGCTTCCTGCGGCAGAAGATTGAGGACGTTCGCGGTGTCGACCACGAGCAGTCAAGGCGAGAACGACAGCGAAAGCTAGAAGTACAGATCAGCCGCCTGACCACGGAAGTCGAGAACGCGAAGAAGACGACGGAAGCCTTTGATGAAGAGGTGGTTAAGGAAGTTGCCGACTTCGAACGCATCAAGGCAGTCGAGTTCCGCGACACCCTGGGCGGACTCGCTGATGCGAACATTGACTTCTTCAAGACCAACATCGATATCTGGGAGCGATTCGTCAGCGACATGGAGAAGCAGCAGGCTGAGTCGTCAGCCAACACTGCTACCGCCCAGGCTGCATAGTTATGCAAGTTTCGCTTTGCATAGAAGTTCGAATGACATCTTGCATGTCTTGCGTAGGTAGCGGAGGTTAGCCAATAATGTTGACACTCCGTTTGAGTCCTACGTCTTCTCGCACTCCGCGGTTCGCGCTCTCTCATCACGTTGATGCCTACAGAACGAGCACATGCACGCGCATTGATCCGCCAGCTCGCAAATTGAAACCCACAGGTCTCGACAAGGCCAATGCCGCACAAAAGATACACAAGTTCGAATCCGAGACCGATAGTCTCCTTCGACGCTTAACCTTTACAGGACTTCTCAGCGCTCGTTCTCGTAGCCAGCCGCGAAGGATTCAACCACATGGCTCTCGGTGGAAAGTTGCTCCTTATGTGGCGTGCCATGCAGACCTATGTCCTCTTCCATTCTAATACTTGCGGCCGAACGTTGGTCCTTCTGCTGCTTTGAGTCGTGGAAGCTGTGGGAATTGTGTTGAGTAAACATATCTGTTCCTGCGGTACGTGCCGGACATAGGAGTGGAGGAGTCAGAGGATGACTATGCTCTTTGATCGAGTGGGACCGTCGTTGACTTGGCTAATGATGAACGGACGTATGCATCGGAGTAGGCTGCCATGATGTGTCGCCGGATGCCGCGCGCGTGCGTGAGCCTTGTTGTTGACTGACGAAAGGGGGTGCGAAGTTGCGAGGGAGGGAGTATATGTAAGAGGTGAGACGGTTCATTGTTGACGGTCTGGTTGTCCCTCTGCACAATCAAACGCAAGATCGAAAGACATCGAAGTTGCACGAGCAAACGAACGATCCAAAGACAACAGATCCGCAGAAAGACCTACGTCTCGATACGAGCACTGCAACCTACTACTGGATCGATTTTTCAACAGGCCTTCACAAAGGAACAACACACATACAAGGTCAACCAAAATGTTGCCAATGGTAGCAACAGCCGCCGCTCCAAACCCCGTTAGCCTATTCATGCCAAACCACAAACACTCTCCAACGATCGCGAAGAACGACGACAGCTCTTCAGCCAGCCTCCCACAAAGAAACCTCCTTGGAGGCTTGTCGAGAGTCGACTCGTACTCGACAACATCGCAACGGAGTCAAACGAGTTCAATAAAGGAGCAGCAACGACAGGACTCCACTTCTTCGATGGAGAGCATGTCGGGTGCGTCGTCCGAAACCAGAATACGACGAACATTGTTGCAGAGGCTCAGGCACAATCTGATCCGGTAGACGAGATCTGATGAAGGCGTGCAAGATTTCTTGGAGTCCGCGGTACTTCAGTTTAAATTCTGCGCCGTCCATCGACCCGGATCTATTATCTCAATCACTTGCAATGAAAGCCTCCACGCGACTATCAATCGGAACTTGACAAAAAGACAATACGGAATCCGGGATCGAGGGATCGAAGTACCCATCCTGCTGTCGAGAGCCCTTCGAATCGGTCGACTGTGAACATCGTCTGGCCCTGGCCCCACGTTTTCAATGGTCTCCGCCTTGCATGGAGTACCATGACGGTGGAGTTGTTTCCTTCGCATCGTATTAGAGCGATGCGGCGTTTACAATGACAGCTAGTGGGATTGGAGTCGGTCTTGAACCGACTTATTGAGACGTTTTGATCTGGGCACTGGAGCGGCGTATTGATATTGTCCCGTTGCAAAGCTCGTGGTAGATGCGTAGAGATGCCCTTAATGCATAATAATCATTCGACACTTTCACTTGTTTTCTCCAAGTATCATGTTGCCATGCTACTACCATGTTCGATGCAGATCTGTAGGAAACGTCAATGGAGCAGCTGTCAAAAGCGGCTCACACACTTCACAGTCCTAGAGTCTTACGAGTATCGAACAGATTCTGCGCATGTCGTCGTGGAATGAAAGAGAGAGCGCCAATGTGTGACCAATGGGGCGTGGGTCATCCTCGGCACTTTGTCTGCCAGCTACATAATTTAAACCAAAATTTTCAGCTCCATCAATCAGAGCTTAGCAAATGGGCACAATCCCCCATGGCGCAAGTGAGTTGAACAACGAACCATCGATTATGAGCAAGTGTCTAACATCTGCACAGTTGGCTAGCGCGTTCGACTGTTAGTACTCTCACGAGTAAGCTATCGGGAGGTTGGTAGTTCGAGCCTACCTGGTACGTTCAAGATCATAAATCTCAGAACGAACATCAACTAATAGTGCATCAGGGGGAGATTGATATAGCTATCAATTCTTTTTTGCTCGTTCCGGCCTTCACAATGAACAACTGTGATACTTGTACCCAAAAGAAGTTGGAGCAATGTCGAAGTTTCATTTTGCTGTGGTGGATGAATTTTGCTCTGTTCCCTCTGGTCTAAGTAGTAGCAAAGAGGCGCCTAGCTTCTGGGAGTGTATTCCAAGTATGCCCAATAACACGTATGCAGCATTGCGTTTTTGCGATGCTTCAACGAGGTAAGTTCCATCTCTTTTGATTGCAATTGCTCGGCCTTTTCGATACGTCAACTGCAGTTCTGACGAGCTTGATCGTCTCTCATGTAGCAGGGTTGTCTCGCGAGCATAACAATCACATGGGCTGACACGTATCGGCAAGAAAGATGGAAGGGCAATGGGGTCACGAGGGACCTTTTGTAATGGCTATGTCGTGCAAATCGATAAATTGGCCTGCGACCATGATGTGTCTGTCGTCTATGACAGCGCCTTGTTCCAGCCTTCGCTATGCAATAATCATAATCATGAATTTTCCTTCCCATTACAAACATCCCGTGTAGTATCAGACTCCAAATACACCAAGCAACCCAACGTGACAGAAGACCTTTAGAGAGCAGCAACAATGGCGCCGAGACCAACCAAAGCCGATCCACCAAGCCAGACACGCGCAGTCTCCATAGCACCTGAGTTGCTGGTAATGGAGCTTGGGCTGGCGCTGGACACGGTGCCGTTGTTGCTCGAGCCGGAGCCAGAGCCAGAGCTGCCAGCCCCAGTCGAAGTGCCGTTGCCGCTGCTGACGCCGCCGACGGCTCCAGGGGTAAATGAAGATGTGATGGTGGACATGCCAGATGAAGCCGACGAGACAGAAGACGCGGAGGCAGTCTGGTAGGAGGTGATGCCAACAGCACTGTTGTCGAGCGAGGTGTTGGTCTCGGAAGTCTCAGACCCAGCACCAGTCATCGTCTCGGCGGGGACGACAGAGGCAGAAGCAGAGCCGGACGAAGTGCTCATAGCAGCCGCAGCGCTCGAAGTCATCTCAGCGGCAGAAGTGGCGCTGGCAGTCGCCGAGCCGTAGCCAGCAAGGTAGGAGGGCGAGTAGGTAGCGGTACCAGAGTAGAGTGGGCAGCTATTAAGACAGGTGTCAGCTACGATGCTTGCATGTGTTAAGTTGAGGTTCTATGCCTTCACACTTACCCAGGAACGGTGGTCTTGGGAGGAGCCATGCCACCACCGCAGTCGAGGAAGTCGCAGAGCTCGCCGGTGCCTGGGACGTACCAGGCAATGGAGGCGCCGGCTGGGCTGGAAACGTCGGTGGAGGTGCAGCCGGTGAGGTCGGTCCTGGCGAGGGCAAGCGAAGCCAGGGAGGCTGTGAAGAGGACGGTGGAGAGGCGCGACATCTTGCTGTGTAGTCGTAGAGAATGTACGGTCTTGTCGAGTATGCGTGCCGTGCAGAATAGATATGTTGCAGTATCACAAGCAGCAGTGGCAGTAGCCGTTGAGAACGAATGTGAGTCTTGGTAGGAAAGACGCGTTGCTAAGGAAATGGAAAGATGTAGGAGACACAGAAGAGAGCAGCTGAAGTTGATGACAGTAGAGAAAAGTCGTCACAAGGCGGAAACGGGTGTATTAAAAGGACTCACCATCGCATCCTTCGTGCCACGACGATACAGTACCAAAATGCTTCAGCCTCCCGTGTTCTGCGGGAGACAGAGCCTTGATAGGGGCCGTTGGAGAGACCGACGCCACAAGCGTCTCGCCTCTCGTGAGCCAAGAGGACGATTGGTTGCGGCCGGCTTCCGAATTGTCTCAAGGAGCACCGATGGGGAAGAGGAGCCCGTGTTCCATGACACAGTCGCATGCGTGGGTAGGGCACACATGGCAGCCGAGTGGTGACCGGCACAGCAGAGAAGAAAAGCTTTGGAGGCGAAGTATGCAGGAACAAGCTCGATTCAACCAAGCTATTTCAAGGGACGGGCTGCGCCGCTCCGCTCTCGAAGTTTAGCGTCTGTGCCCTGTCTTCCATCTTCACGTCTCGAAACGGCATCTCCATCCTCGCAAGATCCCTCGTGGTACCGTCAAAATGCTCACCAAATACCTCACGGGCGTGAAAACGACCTTCTCGCCCTTCAACGCGCGCTCAGGCAAAACCGCCCGGAACTTCCTCGCCCTACTCCCGCCGAATGCCCGCTCCACCATGGCCATTGACGTGAAGATGCTGCCGAAAGCCCAGGCGAGGGAACCTGTGTTCTTGCAGTTGAAGTTCAGTAGGTGATCAGAATTTGCATGGTCTCGGGGAGAGACATGTGGGGGAGATCATGTGCTGATGACGTTGTGTCTTGTTGCAGAAGACGGCAAGGAGATGAATCTGGATTTGCAGAAGATGAAGATTCAGGAGATTGAGGTCGAGGTGGATCGGCATTCGAGGATGTTGAGACGGGCGGAGGATTTGTCTGGGAACTAAAGAGGAGATGAGGATACGATGGACAAATTCTTTAGATCAAGGATGGAGGCTGGAGAGGGGCGTACACGCGAGCGCCTCAGAGTGAGAATAATCAGGAAGTCCAGGCTGTTACCGAGGGGAGCTGCTGAGAGACAGTGTTCAGTGTGGGACATAACGCCCCAGAGACGCGGCGCTGCGGCCGAAGGAGAGGACAAGACAAGAAGGAAGGAAGGAAAGGAGGAAAGAGAAGACACCACTTGAAACGTTGTATCAGTGGTATAAGGTATGCGCTGTTGTCATCACAGGCGCAACGGAAAAGCCGCCCATCCATCGCCAACAAAAGAGCGCACTTCGCCGCTTCGAAAAGAGATACCCCATGTACAAAACATCATCAATCATACCTATTGTCATCGCCATCATCGTCGATTTCCACAATGCTCTCCTCGACCTCTGGATGCAGTATTTCGCCCATTTCACAACTGTCAGCAATGATGTCTCGGGCTTGAAGGGGCCAGTCTTCTCCAGCCAGTCTCATATCTTCTTTGATCAAAAGCTCAGCCAGGTGAGGCACGAGCACGGCTTGCACGAAGCCAGAAACGCCGCCTTCAACGCCAGATGATGCGATGAGTTTGTCTTTGTCGGCCTGTTCGCGGATCTCCTCGTTGAGGTGACTGATGATGTGGTCCGTCCTGCTTCAGTGTCAGCTTCCCACCATTCAGTGCATTCTTGCGAACACGAACATGATCTTCTCTCCTCTGGGTCCGTAGTACCCAACAGCCGCGCCAGGCTTGCTGCCGCCGTCCTTGGCTTTTTCCGCAGCTGTCCACTTTTGCAAAGCACCCTTCGCCCTGTGTTTCACTTTCGTCTTAAGAGTTTCTCGGTGATGCGAAGGAGTTTCATCGTTCAGCACATCGATCAAAAGCGCGTTATGCCGCCGCATCCGCTGCTCCAGGCTAGTCCACTCAATTACTGGATATGATCTCTCCCGCCAAGTCTCTTGAGCTTCTTTGACCTTGTGAAAATTGCAGAATCGTCGTTTCCATTTTTGTGCTCGATCCCCGCCGGTTTTGTACATGTCTTCGAACTCCTCCAGTACGAATTTATCGATCTCCTCGCCACAGTATGAACACTCCACCATGGCCGTGTAAGGCTTCGGCTCTAGCAGCCCGAGGGCGTGGATATCGTCTGCTTCGGGCGTACTCCTTGCACTGCTCAGCGATGAGGATGAAGAGCTTGGACGTGAGTATGTCGTATCTCCAATCATTGTCCCTGCAACGACGAAGTCTTGATCGACCGACACAGCACCAGATCTGTGGCCAATGTCCAAGGCCCGGAAACCAGGTCCTTCTGCTTCCTTCTTCTTCTTCTTGGGCGTTAGCTTTGTGCCCTGGAACGAAGTCGCCTTCTTCGACTTCTCCCTCTCTTTAGCCTTTTCGGCATGACCTCCGTATCTTTTAGGTGCTCTAATCGTCGCGTGCATATTCGCTTTCCTCCTCTTTTTCGGGGTACTGGCCAGCCACTCGGGCTCTTGATCTGGACCCATCTCTTGAGAACTCCTCTTCTCACCACTCCTGGAACTCTCGACCTTCGTGTCATGCCTCCTGCTCTTATTCCCCTCATCTGTTGTAGCGAACTTGAACGTGGACTCCACCTTCTTGCGCTTGACTGGCGAGTTGCCAGCAGGCATCACAAATCCAGCATTGGTCATACTACTATGTTTCGGGGCGGGTACCTCGTCACCGCTGCTTATGGGGTCGGCATGTATGAAGGCTTCGTCCTCGCTCATTGGGTCGGCATTGATAGCCTCTTCATCCTCATTCTGCAGGTCGATCGTCTGAATTTGCGAGCTCACAGTGCTATTCGTCCCCGGTGGAGTCGGCATACTGCTCTCGACCTGGGTGCGGGTGGACTTCCTCCTCTTCGTATCGCTTGTCCGGATCGCGTGATGTTCATCCTGTTCGTGATCGTCCGATGAGGCGTGTGGCTTGTTTTGCACTACTGTGAGTAACTTTCGCGCGTTCCTCTTCAATTGGGGCATTCTCTACCATCCGTCGAGGGTGTGCAGCTCAAAAGATTCGTCGGGACATGCGTGCTTGGTGCAGGTGGGGAAACCAGACGTCGAGTCGAGTCCAGCTTCAAGGTACACGGTACACGGTCTCAAGTCGCGCTAAGAGCGCGTGTCACGTGTGACAAGAAGCCTTCACTTTCCAGATTCCCAAGGACTGGACGATCACGCACTCAAAACAAACGAAACGACTCTCATTCCCGTGCTATCGTTCGATCCATACCTCCGTGAATACTCTGCTGCCCTTTTTGTGATCCCCTTGGGTATACCTGAAAAGAAAGGAAAAGAGTATCTTTACAGCCGATTAATCTGCGTGAGCAGAGGCCTCCGTGAGCCGTCTAATTGAACCCCTTTCACTCCATAATCATACCGCCCAAAGAGGCAGAATGTGCATGATGGTGACCCCGCGTCATAGTGCGTGCCTCTTGAGCCATGGTATTCTCCACCTACTCAAGATGGGCCAATACCGTGGGTCCGTCCTGCCAAAGAAACGCCAGATAGTGTAAGGGAATAAGGCCAACTACAGTAGTTTGCTTTCGGTCTCGATGATCTGAATCGAGGTTGATCGTCCAGATCCTGGTGCTTTTGTTACTCTACTCTCAGCTCTTCGATATGGCTCCAGAGGAGTCACGCGTTTCCAGGACGTAGAATCACCGGTGCTTCAGTGAAACTTGCGGTGGCGACGGGCCTCGCGCATTCGTCACAAATGTATCGTCGTCCGGCCACTTTATAACTTCGTCAGTACCTTCAGCGTCGTGAATCGAGTCGCTTAGGCTCAGGCTCGCGCTCGCCTCTCGTCGGTTCCGTGTGCGGAGTTGCGATTGAATTGATCCGTTCCTGTATCATAACAGGAGGATGGCTTTTTCGAGGATGAAGTTGCGGTTCCAGTGCTTGAAACACCCTCACGCGGTCGCGGCTAGAAGTCCCAATCGTGAGCAACAGCACCACCAGTAAGGAAAGCGGCTGCGGCGTCCAGCACGCCTAAAAATCGCCCTGGCCAGGCGCACCGTAGCCAAAGTCGGCGGCGCCTTCTCCAGACGCATCCATGTTGAGAGCGTTGTGATTGGTGTCGTAGGAAGGTGATGTGGTCGCATTGCCACCGCTGCCACCAGCTACCGGCTTCTGGTGTTCACCACGCGCGACAAGATTCTTGGGGAAAGTCAGTACAGAACTGTGATAGGATATACAGAGGCGATGTTGAGTGAGTCAACGGTTCCATGTCTTACCTCTCGGTACCTTGCCAGGTAGATCTTCAGTGCCTCGCCATAATTCTCGAAGCCGAGCGAAGTCATGGCGAACAAGATATCCTCGCCATTGACCGTCTTGCGCTTTTCTTGCTGGCATTTCTCCGATGCTGTCTCAGATCTTAGCGCGCCGCAAAGACTAAATAGCCGCCGAGCGATGGCGCTAGAAGAGGTACGTACCTTCGCTGGTGATGAACGATATGAACTCGCTCACGCACTCCTGCATGCATTCTTTGGCCTCCTTTGCGATTTTGGCGTTCTCAGGGAGCGCAGTCTTCATGATCCTGGCGACTGGAGCAAAGTTGTGGATGTTAGCGTCATGGTCGAAGTTCTTGCGGTTGGGGTTCCTGTTGATGAGGCGTTGCTGGGAGTCTGGGGGAGAGGAGGACTGCTGCGGGGATGGCGACGGCATGGTCTGTCTGGTCGTCCAGTCGGCAGCCTTGGGCAGATGCTGCAGATCGTTGGCTGGCGAAGGAGCCTCTGATTCGACAGGACGTGCAGAACAGACGCCAGCGATGCAGCGTTATATGTGGGCAAGAAGCGACGCCAGTCACGGCATTCGATCGAGGTGCAGGTGTCAAAGACGCTGTGAAAGGACAGGGCGGCGGCAGCGGCGACAAGAGCACAAGAATGAGGGTATGACAAGGATCGCACGGGGTTGCTGGGACGCAAGGTGCTACAGAGAGGGACTCACCATTTGCTATTGGTAACCATCGATCCTGCTCCTTGACCTCGAAGTCGTAGCCGATGTCCTCTGGTCTGCTCATCTCGCCGTCGTTCTGGTCGTCGAGCGGCTGTTGGGGGGCATCGTCGGTGGGCGATTGAGTGGCCGTCGCGTCGACCTCCTCGGGCTCTCTTGGGGACTGCGACATGTTTTTAATGGCGATCGGTGGATGCCGGTTCGGTCGAGTGAGCTGTCAATGATTCGTTGGCCACCACGTCAACTCGCACCCCCTGGAGCTGCGGTACCACCGTGCTAGCTAGAAAGGTGCAGGTGGAATCGAGTTGCCGACGCCGGCACGCAGGAGCACCAGCGAGAAGGTGGTAGCTCGCTGCAGTGGAGCGGTGTGTTTGACGAGCAAGCCGAGGGTGGGAGTGCTGGCAGGCCCCAAAAGGACGAGTTGGGATGGGTAGCGTGCGGCGAGACTCTGACTTGGACGCACGACTCCCCACGGCGCGAGCCTCGACGGACAGCGGTGAGGCAAGGCGCACACGACGCGATCGGGCGGGCAGCAGGCAGAGGGGCAGGCGACTGTGGCTGATGAGGCCCAACTGACGTATCGACGGGCGCGGAGTGCTGTCCTGTCTGCAGGTCTGGATTGCTGGCCACCTGGTATGCAGTGCACAGTGCTGTATGCAGTGGGAGCAGCGGGCGAATGCGGTGGCTTGGCACGGCGTTCGACGCAGCAGCAGCAACAACAACAACGCGGTCAGGCCAGAGCAGCTCAGGCCAGGCCACGGGCGGGCACTAGCGACGGACGCACGACGACGGCGCGAGAGGGATCGAGTTCGCGCCTGATGCGTTCACACGCGCCACGGATGCGCAATCCGCGCCAGCGTGCTGCAATGGCGAGAGGGACGAGGGATGAGGTCTGGCGTCAGACGCTCGAGACGGCGTCGGCGTGCTGCGCTGGCTGCTCTGGAGTTGCGAGAGGTGCGCGCGGTGACGACAGGGTGCGTTGCGGCGGTGCTGCTGTCGCCGGTCTGTTGCTGTTGCTGGCGGAACGACTGCAGACAAGCCAGTCAGGAAAAGGACAGCTAGGATTTTAATGATTGGCCTTCGAATTGAATCGACGCTGGGTAAATCGAGCAGAGCAGAACAGTGAGGAGAAGGAATCGCCCGCCCCCACGATTTCTCGCCAATCACATTGACAGCTGTCAACGACGCCATCTGAGACGTCACCTTGGAGATTGGCCTGGCCCTTTCACTACTTGCCCATCGCAACGAACAGGGCCATTATCGCATCGCATCTGGGGCGGGAGTGTCACCATTGCAGCCGCATGTCGAGGAAGCCCTGTCCTCACTGCCTTGAGCCGGCCTTCCGCGATGCGCGCCCACATCCCACGCGCAAAGGCAAAGAAAGGAAGCTGCATGGCGACCCGACCCTACGACTCGCGGCGCCATCGCAGCTGTCTACTACTTTCCATTCCGATCATCATCATCTTCGTGCGCTGTCGAGCCTCTCCCTCCCTCGCCAAGGGCATGCATCCTCTCCATCCCTAGCTGCATGGCGGGCGATGCGTTGTCCCGAAAGTACATGTGTACAGCAAGAGAATACAGAAGCTTCACCCATCTCTCTTACTTCGTCTTCACATGTATAACATCCGTCTTCTTCAGCCCTACAATTCCAGCAGCATCAAGTGAAGTCCCAGCCAGCCAGTCGCTATGAGGCTGTCCCTGACATGCCTTGGAAACCAATCGTTTCGCTCGTCGCACCTTGGGCCTCGAGTATTGGGCCGTCAATCGTCCGCGCTAGCGCATAGCATGCGGGCCAGCGCATCTTGCATAACAGAACGCAGCTTCGTCTACTATAATAGCTGCGCTCCTTCGCGAACCGCTACGCCACCACGCTGCGGGAACCATCTTCTTCGTGTCATCTCGCAGTAGCGGGGAACAGCACATAAGTCGGGAACTGTGGGAGGTCTGCTTACCGGGCCCTGGGAAAGCGAACACCCATGGCCGACTTTCGTGGCATCAGCATTTCGTCAGGTGACACCATCCTCGACGATAGATATGTTGTGGAACGTGGGAGCTGGTTGTGCGGTGTTTCCTCATGGTGAAGAACAAGTTCGGTAGACTTGTGATAGTAGAACACTGCCCGACCGCACTGAAACGTTCACGTGCAGACTGAAAGAGTTCGGTGGAGGACACGGCCCGTAGTACCATACGCACAGATACTACCAAACACTTGCGTATCAGACCGTAAAAGATCTTCGACCGTGATGTTGCCGCAGCATCCCCACAGGCTATTCTCCACCTCGTACAATACGCTCGCTCGCCGTGACACCTGCGCTGGAGCCGTGCCGACTCCTTTCTTCCGCATTCGAATATGATTGTCTTAATGAGGTGGTGTTTGTCCTGATTGAGCGAGGTCACGGGAGGGTGCGTTCGTCCTACAATCCAGACTTCCCACCAGTTGTTCGTGTGCCACGGTTGAGATTTGGGTTTGGTAGCCTTGAGTAACAACTCCAAGCTGCCTGTGACGCCAGCATCACTGCCTTGGGTAAGTTGCTCGTGCGAGATCGAAGTCCTCGGGCCGATCTTTGAATTGAGGCCGGAGGGGCATTGTAGTACCCGCGACGAGAGAGGGCTGACTGCAGAGCTGAGTGTCGAAATCGTGCTCATTGCTGTACGACCTGGATGTTGTTCTTCTTCTGCGAGGGGATTCAGTAACAGCAAGAAGACGTGCTCGCCACCATCGCTCACCTTCCACTTCTCCATTGCAGTTTGCTTGTTCTGATACTGCTTCACCAAGTCCTCCAGCACCTTCTTCAGCCCGTCCGCGTTCGTCTGCAGAGCGGGCAACACATCCTTCACCGTCCTCTCCACCAGAACGCCATTGATCATCCGGAAGCACTTCCGCTCGCCATCGAGCGGCGTAAGCGTATCTAGCACCAACCTACCACACATCACCCATCAGCCACCTGTAGCGGGAAAAACTCTACCGGGGAAGGACGCATTCCTGAAGTCAATGCAGAGTAAAGGAGCATGATCCATAATCGCATGGCATGATGATCGCCCGGTGCTGCGGATTGAGATGCAGGTACAATATGCGCGGATTTGCTCGCATGTGTGGAAGTGGAAGTGGTATGTCTTGCAGGGGAGTAGTCCTTGTGGCGGTGAACGTAGGTTGGTCGGTTGGCCAATAGTGCGTGATGAAAATGCAAATGTCCCGATTGGCGGTGAGACGTAGCGAAAGTGACAGTGCTGGGCGAGGAAGATGTCGGCAATGCCACTCACTTGTGTTCTTCTGCTTCTTGCTCGACTTCTCCGATTTTCTGGGCGATGGCCTGGAGGTTCTCCTTGTAGTTCGAATACTGCGTTTGAAGCTCTACGAGATGGCTTAGCAAGAATTCGTAAAAGCATTCATCGGCCGGCACACACCTTGCTGCTTCTTCGCAGTCAATTGCTGCTGAGACATATCGAGAGGTTGTGTTTCTCGTCGAAGATGTTCTTCACCTGATCTGTGGAGAGCACGAGACGGCGAAATCGCGTTAGTAAGCAGATCGTTGCCAAGTCGGCAGACTTGCCCTTGCCGAGCTGCTCCTTGAGTCTGGACGTCTTCGACTTCGTCTTGATGCATCGATCGTGTCACGACGATCCCTCTGTCCTTCGTCGACTTGTTATTGCCCATCATGCATCCACATCTTCATCGTGAAGACCAGAAAGGTACACCTCCACCATCAAATCACATCATTGCAACGATACTGACTCGACCACGACAGGTTGCGAGGAGATTATGACTGCTCTCGAAGAATGCCACGCCAAGGGCTTCATGTGGAAAGCGATAGGGATGTGCAGCGAGACGAAACGGGAGGTCAACAGATGTCTTCGAGCGGAGAGATTGGAACGCACAGCGCAGAACCGGGAAGAGGCGAGGAAGAAGAGAGAGCACATCAAGAAGATTTGGTCGGATATCGATGCCAACTCATGAAGGGGCCAATGACTGGATGATGGTCCTGAGATGACTCCACTCCGAACGCACATTGTGAGCATTGCTGAAGTGCCGTATGGGAAAATGAGGATGCTTGCTGCAATTCAAGTCTTGCCTGACGGAATGTCATTGGTCGTGGAAGTCGACACGAATCCCAGACGCCGTGCACAACAGCAACTTCGCATCGAAACAGAGCGTCGACCGTGTCTGCTATTTGGAGGGAGGTGGAGACCAGTCTATAGCGCAATACGTGCCCAGGGTGGACTGCAAGGGGAATAGGGCGAGGAAGAGTCGCTGCCCCAGGATCATGTTCAACTGAAGTTGAGCAGGTATTGATGCTGCGCGGGACTCTGTCGAGGGCCCGCGCTGCTCTGCATGTAGGTATAGTAAGAAGTCAACTAAGAACAGCTCGGCGTGGCCAGACTCATCCAACGCCACTAAGACATGTTGATCGAAAGCAAGGCCAAATGAACAACAATGTCTTACGTGCTCTATGGCTGCTTTGATGCAGTGAAGTTTGCAAATGTCTCAGACGCCAGGAAGAAACCTATGGCTGGTCACGCAAACAGTCGCGGCGCGGAAGAAATGCAGGTTGCCGCTGAAAACGCATGGATGGGCTGTGGCCACTCCCGCGCGGCGACGACACCTTCAAACGACAAAACAGCACTTCTGCACTCTTGGTTCGACCATCAATTTTGTACATCCAGCAACGGCGATGGATCCGCACAAAGTCTTCTCCACCGACCGGGGCAAGTTCGATCAAGATCTTTCACTCCTCATCAACACTGCTGCTGCAGCGGCAGCAACAGCAGCCATGTCTTCATCGTCCACCAGCCATACCACCAGTCCCAGCACCGCCCACACCTCACCTCCAGTTGTCACCGACCCCCGTCTCCGCAAGAGGTCACTCCCACAAGCACCCGCATCAGTGCCGTCAAAGAAAATCAAAGTAGAAGTCAGCGAGGACAAGCCACTTGCAGCACCTGCCCCGAGGGCTCAGCGTACTGGGGCCAATACAATCCCTCTCGGTTTTCGACAGGATCCTAAGCAGACCTGGGACACCCTCAAAAACGCCGTCCATCGTCAATGGGACACTCGAAAGGATGATCTGGTCTATGAGCAGCTCGTTGCAAAGCGCCGTGCAGAGCGCCTCGTCAACGTCGACCGCTACATTCCTGGGAACCCATCGCCCCCAAGCTTGCCGCCATCTCGTCGCACCTCCGGGAGTACGAAACCAAAATACTTTTCCTTCGACAAGCTGCCCGATAAGATTCAGGATAAGATTTTGACCTTGGCACTGGTGCAAGAGGACCCTTTGGTGATCGACTTCACGTGGTTGCGTCCCTTCATCAACGGTCATTGCCGCATACCCTCCGCGACCAAGTCGTTCAGGATAGATGACATCGCTTACACCATGCCTGTTGACTGGACTACCATCATCGACGTAAGTCTCATGTGGTCGTTTGCGGCACCCCGCAGATGGAATCAGACGAGGGTCTGTCGATATTGTGGGATGTTATTGAAGATACATCGAGTACTGAGGTCTTCCACTTGGTGCTCCACAGACTCTTCATATAAGCCACTGGATGCTGACAGATCGATAGGAGGTTCGCTTGATGCAAAAAGACTGTAGCATGTTCACCGACGCGCTCGAGGTGCGTGGGAACAAGACCAGGAAGCTGAAGTCGCCGTGTCGTGGCTTGACCACTTCTCTTCTGAGGTAAGTTCAGGCACTGTCGTACCGTCTATCGTCCACTGGCTTTTGCGAGCGACTTTCCTAGATGGCTTCGATGTTCTCGGCGAGCACTGGGTTAAAACTGACACATGAGCAGGCTGTCAAAGCGGGTGCATGCCCGAGCTGCTCCAGTCTTCTACAGCAAGAACGTATTTCATTTCCCCTGGGCGACATCCGCGTGGATGCAATTGGAATCTTTCCTCGCTACTATCGGTCCTGTCAACGTTGGTCACCTTCGCAAGTTGCATATCCACACCCCACTCTGGCATCGAGAAATCCAGAACGACTTCGTGGAGGGTGCTATCCTGGATCTCACTTCACCAGCATCCCGGCTTGGTGTGGTCAAGCCAGCCGCCCGTGACAGGTTGCTCTCTGCTGTACGTTCGTCTGTACAGGCTCTTCTCAAAGCGGGCAAGCTCGAGCGCCTGTCGATCGACCTCGAGCATGGCATGAGGACTGATCGCTGGACGGGACGATACAGCAACGATCGTCATCTCATCGCTGCGTCTGACGCCGAAGAGTCTGTCATTCGAAAGCAGCAAGGCATTGGGCTCTTGAAGAAGCTGAGTGAGTGCAAGAGTCTCAAAGCCGAGCCGCTACTTTCCCTGCACCACCCAACACCATCTGGACACGTCGCCAAGTACGACCTGTCTGAGTTCCGCGCGAGACTGGCCGGCGTCATACGGGAGGCCGAAAAGTACGGCTGGAAGGTCGACCAGCATCTCAAGAGTGGACGCAAGTAGCCATGTGAGCTAGAACGTCTTTCCTCAGTACTTCTCGAATCCACTGATGTATCTCGGGAAAGGGGGAATGGACACTCCTTGGATGGCCCTGGTCTTGGGCTTACATCGCTTGCATGTCCTGGGAGACAGATCAGTTCTTCTACACACACATCGAGTTGCTAGAGTCAATCTGAACTTTCATCAACTCGCTACCTGGTGTAAGAGGAATGTTATGTGCAGGTGTGTTCGAAGGGTTTCTCATGAGGCAGCGGTCGTTTCGTCGCCGACAGTGGAAGACCCGGCATCCCGCAATCTCGGCCAACAAAAGGGGCCGTTGGTTGTCAAAACACACCTTCTCTTCCGCGCGCAACTTCACTTCCAACAGCTTATGATAGATTTCTCCTTCCCTCGTACGAGTCTGTCAACATGCACTCGGCCGCTGTCTGTGTGACTGCTACAGATTCCAACATTCTCTCACCTTGCCAAATGGCAGCTGCCGCATTAGCCGCTCGCACCGCCATCGCCGACATAGCATTTCCATAGTCTCCACACACGACTACCTTTCGTCCGGCAGATAACGCCGCCTGTGCTCGAATACCATAAGCTGAATCACCTTCAGCGAATACTAGATTGGGAAAAGCACGGAGTTAGAGCCTGGTGTTGTAGCTTCAGATGGCGGCCGAATAGAGCCAAGACGTCATCGGTATGAGGAGTACAAAAGGTCAAGTCTAGAGCTTCAATCTTTCGTCTCTAACTTTCCAATCCATCTTCCCGTCCACTCCCATCTACAACCCAGAAGAACGATATTCGTTGAAGCAGTCAGTTCTCATACTCCCTACTTTCACCATGGCTTCTACAGACGCGCCTCGCCTCGGCTGGATAGGCCTTGGCAATATGGGCAGAGGCATGGTCAAGAATCTCGTTGAAAAGGGCAAGTTCTCAGGCCCTATTGTCATCTACAACCGGACCTACGCTCGAACGGAAAAGCTCGTATCAACACTCGAATCTGGCAAGGCCAAAGCCGTAGCTTCCATCGCAGAAGTCGTCAAAGAAGCCGATATAATCTTCACTTGCGTGGCCAATGATGCGGCCATTGAAGAGTCCATCGACGCCGCTCTAAAAGTTCCCGAATCGAAAGGCAAACTCTTTGTCGACTGCAGCACCGTCCACCCAGATTGCACAAACAAGCTTGCCAAAACGATAACTTCCGCCGGCGCAGACTTCGTCGCCAACCCTGTCTTTGGCGCCCCAGCAATGGCAGACTCAGGCCAGCTCGTCTGTGTCCTCGCCGGCCCCAAGAAAGACGTCGACCGCGTACTTCCCTACTGCACAGGCGTCATGGGCCGCGCAGAGATCAACTTCTCCGACCAACCCCACGGCCGCGCAACCCACCTCAAGATCATTGGCAACACTTTCGTCCTCGCCATGATTGAGACCATCTCCGAAGGGCACGTGCTCGCCGAGAAGTCTGGGCTCGGCGTCGAGAACCTCCACAAGTTCATCGAGGCGATGTTTCCGGGTCCCTATACGGCGTACTCGAACCGCATGATTTCGGGTGATTATTGGAAGAGGGAAGAGCCGTTATTCCAGGCGGAGCTGGCGAGGAAAGACGCACGGCATGCGAAAAGTTTGGCGAGTGCGGCGGGGGCGACTATGAAGGGGCTAGAGGTCGCGGATGAGCACATGCGGATGGTGGTGGAGCATGCGGGTGAAAAGGGGGACATTGCGGGCCTTTATGGTGCGGTGCGGAAGGAGAGTGGATTGAAGTTCGAGAATGAGAAATAGGGAAAGTGGTAAACAGGCCTGTGACTAGAAGCGAATTATGTGATTGCAGCCTCGTTTGACCACCTCTATCTCGCGTAATTAGTACTCATCGGTCCAGGTCCTTGCCCTCAACGTCTCCCTCCTTACTACCGACATCCTCTACATGCTCGGGCTCGATTGTTCCATGTCCACTTGACCCATGCCACGCCTTCGCACCACATTGCTCCTCGTCATGCAGGAACTCCGCAAGGTTCCTCTTAGGCAGTTTTCTTGCATTAGGCACGACGTCGAAGACAGATTTCGACGAGGCAAATATCTCGTCCAGTTCTTCCAGACTGCGATTAGAGGTCTCCGGAAAGAAAAAGTAGATCAGGGGGACGACACTTTCAGAATGGCTTTAGTGTGAGGATTCGTCGCAGGGAGAGAGGAGGTATGAGAGGACTCACGCAGCGTTGAAGGTCGCATAGACGATGAAGTAGCGGTAGCCGATGTCTGTGAAGGCCACGGGTGTTACCTATAGTGTGATGGCGTTAGTCTCAGCTGTACAAATACAGGGAGCAAACAGCCGACTTACTTCGACGACCAAGAAATTCCACAACCACGACACAGCCGTAGATACACCAGCAACGCCGGCTCGCATATGCACAGGGGCAATCTCAGATGCATACACGAATGGGATGCCCAGGAAGCCAATGCAAAAGCAGAACTGGAAGAAGAAAATGAAGAAGACCGCGGCTTTCAGGGCGGAGGTATTGGTGGCCGAGGACGTGCAGCCAGTCAAGCAGGCCATGTTGATGGCCGTCATGCCGGCGGAGAACATCATCAACTTCCTTCGTCCGAAACGATCGACTGTAAAGCTGCAGACGATCGAGCCCAGAATGAGTACGGCTTGAAGGGACGCGGACAGGATCTTGGCGATTGTGGGCGTGAAGTGGAGTTGTTGCTCAAAGACCGCGGTAGTGTAGTAGCTTATCGCATTGGTTCCTGACCCAATGGATTGTTAGCATGTTGAAGTCAACAGCAGACCTGGGCTGTCTTACATCTGGAGGAAAATCTGCACGACGCAGGCCAAGCATACACGGTGAAACGTCCTCTGTGGTCCCATCTTGAACATGGCTGACAGCTTGAACGTTCCAGCCAGTTCAAGCGAAGTCTGAACATCACGGATTCCATTGGTGACGATTTCATCGTCCTCATCCACGTCGTAGACCCTCGCAAGGATGTCTCGGGCTTCGTCAAGCCGATTCTTCTTGATCAGCCATCGAGGAGATTCGGGCAAGGTGAAGATGAACGCCATAACGATCAGCGAGAAAAGCAAGGGCAGTGCCAGCGGTAATCGCCAGGACACAGAGTTTGGATCTGTGAACGACATACCAAACGACAGCCACAGAGCAATGAAAAGGCCTATACCGCAGAATGTTCCGAATCCAGAGACATGGCTTCCCCGACTCGTGGCTTTCGACAACTCAGATTGCCAGATCGAGACGGTCGCGATGATGCCTCCAGTCCCCAGTCCAAGCACGATTCTAGCAATGATGAATTGTGCGAATCGAAAGGACGTGCCCATCAGTACGCAACCGATGCCTTGCACGAAGCATGCGATGAAAATGGTCCAGCGACGTCCGAGGCGATCACCTAGGAAGGTGCAAGAAAGAGCCCCAAACGTGCCGAACAATGTATAGAGCGCGACAACGGTACCTTCAAATTGTCAACAGAGGTCTCAAGTGGACTATCTGGAATAGTGACCTTGTATCGTTGAGTTGTCATGCTGTTTGGTCCCTGTCGTGAAGATGGTGTCGATGGCGGGAAATTGCTGATTGAACGATCTCGTCGTCAGGACACCGCCAGCGCTACCTTGATTGTAGCCAAAGATGATGACTACGGAGCATTAGTGTTGTTCACTGTGGAATGGCGCCGTAGCTAGACTTACTCGCCCACATGCTCTCTAGCCATATCGCGGCATTGAGCTTCTTGCCTCTGAGCCCCCAGTACCGAGCCATGTTGTTTCAATACCTCAGCGTCTCGTTTGAAGAGAAGTTCCTGTGTCAACACGTTGCCACGCAACGACAAATATAACAAGGACAAGCAGCACACTGATGTGTCTTGTACCTATGGCCACGTGCGACATTCCCCTCGACTGCCATGGCTAAAGGGCTACTTCTCCGCATTCCTCCACAACTTGCCACTGCGAATGCATGTACCCCAGGAAATTCTCCACATGCCAGTCGTGCCATAGGCTTACGTCTGAGGCTGCACATCGCAACTCTAAGCATTGCCAAGACGGGAGCTTGTTGTGTAGATCTCTGTGCCTTTCTGCCTGTGTGCATGTACCGTGCAGATGCATCCTTGCTGGTCATGGAAACAAGGTGGTCGGTGGGATTGCGGTGCCGAGAAAGGTCGCCTGGACTCCGATATATGCTGTAAGCATGCTTGGCATATTGGCGTTATGCAAACAGTGGTAGGCTGTGGACGGATCTCCCTGCCGATGGCGGTGCACGAGCTCTCTTCAAGTCTTCAGATCCAATCGCAAGAACGTGGTATTCTGGAGTGGCGAGTCGTAGTAAGGTCGAACCTCAACAAAGCCTAAAGATCTGTACAAGGCTTGGGCGGATGTCATCGTGGACAATGTATCCAACAACATGGCCTCAAAACCCAAGTCTTTCCCTTCTGCGATGACTGCCTGAGCAAGCTTGCGACCGACACCCAATCTGCGCCCGTTCGGATGGACATAGAGCCTCTTCATCTCGCAGTGTCCAGGGCTTGCGAACGGTCTTAAGCCCACGCATCCAACGGCCTCACCTTGGTGACTCCTGGCCAAAAGTAAGGCTCCTCCTGGCGAAGCGTACTTTCCGGGCATCTGTTCCATTTCTGTTGCAAAATCCTGGAAGCTGAGATCGATCCCGAGCGATTGGGCGTATTCCTCGAAGAGTGAGATCACCGCCGTCAGATCATCGGCAGTCTCAACTTTGGACACCTTCACAGTGTTGGAGCCATTGTGCGCCATTTCAAGAGCTCTTGCGGCTTGGTGATGACTGGAAGTTTTGCAACGTGGATAGGGGCAAGTGAAAGCGTAGACAGGCAGGCTTGAGAAGCGACAGCTGGGGACAAGGAAATCGAGTGAGCAAAGGAATTGTTAACCTTGCATATATACCGGCAGATGGGTTTTAACAGAAGTTCGAGTCGCTGGCTAATTGATAAGAGTAATACATCGTGAGTCAACGCGAAATGTCTCGAGTACTGATAGTCTCGGCCTCAGCTTTCCACTTGGGCAGATACGGTTAGTCAGGAGGGCCCGCATCCTGAGACTACATGTATGCTAGCTACATGTACCTAGGTAGCTTCCATCACGAAAACACGTCGCGTCCGTCACGTCCCTAGCCATCACCACAGCAAGATCTGGTAGAAAGCAAGAGGACGCTTTATCAAAAATGGTCTATGTGATTTATCCTTCTACCAGATTTTATCCCACAGTCTGCCCAAGGACGTGGTCGGCTTGTCAATATCATCCACCTCCCAAATGGAACACTCAGCATCGACCTCCTCCTTGCCAGACGTGAAGTCCATGTCGATCGGTCTCACTGGCTTTGTTCTCTTGATTACCTTCCATAGGACGTACACAAACGCCGCGAATGCCAGGCCGAAGTAGCTGGTCACGAAGCCTTGTGTGCTGAAAGGCACGAAAACATCGAAGCCGAGGAACAACAACACCACGCACCCCATCCCGACGCCAACATATGCTGCATATGGCATCAGAGGAGCTTTCCAGGACAGAGTGTCTCGAGAGATGCCTTGAGCCTTCAGGCCCCTGTACCAGCCGATCCACGTGCAGATCATGAACAAGTACGCGAGGACGAAGCCGCAAGTGCACAGGTTCACGAACCATTCAAAAACAGTCGCGGCTGCGTTACTGGCGACCAGGAAGGTAATGCACCCTATCAGGCTGACCGTTGCCACAGCGTAGATGGGATTGCCTTGAGAGGTGCATTTCAAGAAGAACTTCGGCGCCTGTCCGTCCATCGCCAGACTGTACAGCGTTCGAGAGGAGCTGTAGAGGTATGCGTTACCGCACGACCAGCCCGATATCAGGATCAGGACGTTGACAAAACCGGCGAGGCCATTGATCCCAAGGTTGGTGATACCAATAACCCACGGTGATGCAGCAGATCCGGAATCGCCGTTTTCGATGGCGCCCAGAAGCCGAGAATCTCTACTATTGCAAATGATGCCAACGCCGAGGACGCCCATGACATAAAATCCAACGATGCGGAAGAAGACCATGCGAGCGACCCTGGGGATATTGCGTCTTGGATTTCGGATCTCACCAGCAGCCAGAGCAATCAGATCAGGACCGGACACAGAGAACGCAGCGTAGACCATCACACTCCAGAATCCGAGGAATCGACCTGTAACGCCAGTGGAATAGTACTCGTGCATCGCATTGCCGTGATCCCAGTTTCGGAAGCCATAGACGTCGTGCTTTGGGTTGCCTCCAACCATCGTGATGAAAGTAAGGAGGCAGAGACCAATGATGAGAAGCAGCTTCGTGCATCCAAAAATAAACTCGCTTTCGCCATACCATCTGCGACAAGATCAGTATTGAGCCTCGATTCGACATACTGGAAGACATACTTCACAGCAAAAACGTTCAGAAAAACGCAAACGATGAGGACCATAGCCACCCACACCGCAGGATTCACGTCGACATTCCAGTACTGCATGACAGTGGCGACCGCTGAGATCTCGGCGCAGTAAAGCATAGAAGAGGCGAAGAAATACCTGCCCTTCAATCAGTCTCTCCCTGGCCCAGCACACTCCATTTACACTTACGTCCAACCAAGGGCGAAGCCGAACGCTGGATCGACGTATCTGGATGCGAATTCGTAGATGCTACCTCGTATGGGCAAATGAGTCGCCATCTCTGCAACACACATGTTGCAAGGCCAGATGAAGAGGGTCGGATAGACGATGTATGCCAGCAGCACGCTCAATGGTCCGGCTTTGCTGAGACTGTTTCCAATTCCGACAAACAGACCAGTTCCAATGGCACCAGCGATGGCCATGAGCTGGACATGTCGACCGGATAGTCCTCGCTTGGTCTTGCCATACTTCTTTGTCAACTCGTCGACTTCAACGAGCTCACCGATGTCTGGCTCGGAGTCGGAGTTGGCCTGCGGCACCTTGAAGGTGCTAGTCTCGATGTCTAGGACACCCATTGCTTGCAACAGTATCGCTCAGCGTTGCATTTGAGTGGGGAGTACACACGCGAGTGGTTCGCGGAGGATGTGCGAACGTCTTGTAGGGTTGTAACACTTCATTACTTGGCATGCGTGCTGGGATACGACTACTATCTTGATACATTGCTATCTCGTGGCTTGTGTACTCTTATCACGCATAGCGCCTTGGATGCTGCTACGATTGCCGACTTGAGCATGGTGAGTCGCGACCACGCATGCCGGCGGCGCTTTTGGCCTATCTTCTGCTTGGCGTTGTTCGTGCCAAGTCGTGCATTGAAGCGTCCAGACTTCACTCCTTGCAACGCATGAGAAATATGATTAGTGAGTCGGCGACTGCATATAAAGATACGCTGTTGATTGCACCAATGACAGAAGAGGAGCTCTGCGAGAGTTGATCCTGATGAGGAGCTCGCCGATCTTCAACACCTCTCTACAAGCTGAGCCATAGCAGCAAGAGGCAAAAAGTCGTCATGTTTCAGTAGTTGATACACAATGTTCGCCGGCATTGAAGACTGCTCTCAACGACAAGCCTAGCAGGTGGGCTAATATCAATAACCAGCTGTTGAACTTCTGGACAGATCGAGGGGCGATATAGACCCAGACCGGCGAGCATCAGAAGAGCATGGCGTTTCTCGAGCAGATGCTGTCTGTCCAAGAGCTCTCACCTGGTGTCTTGATCAGCTCAGCTTTAATTTTGGTAGTCCTTCTCGTCGTTCTCAGACGACTTGCGTCGCCGATTTCCAGGATCCCAGGACCTTTCCTTGCCAAATTCACGAAGCTCCCGATTGTCTATCAAGACCATATTGGCAATAGAACAAAGTGGACTGAAAAGCTGCACCGTCAATACGGCACAATCGTCCGATTGTCACCAAAAGAAGTCTCCGTATCCTCACCAGCAGCGATTCGAGACGTCTTCACGGGTTCGGCCAAAGCCGGATATTATCCAAAGGCGCCACTCTTCAACATCTTCCAACATTATGGAGCTCGAAATGCTTTCTCGAGCATTCACTCGGAGAACCATTCCTGGCGCCGAAAGGTCGTGGCTGGCAACTATGCCCAGACAGCGATTGTGTCCAAGGAAGCCAAGCATGGTTCGATATGGAGGAATGTTGGAAAATTCACAAATCTGATTGAGCGTGAGGGTGTCACCTCAAATCGAGGCACGGCGAAATCGATCGACTTCTTCAGTGCTTGCCGGTTCTATGCGGCCGACAATATTACGTCGCACCTTTTCGTTGAGGGCAGCCATGCGCTAGATGATGACCAGGAGATTCGCCAAATCATCGAGGACTCCACAGAAGGCCCCAGCGATGTCATGTCGTACTTCAAAATGGAGTTTGAGACGCTCAATGCAACCATGAACAAGATCAAGCGACTGATCTTCAGCCTTCTGAATCTCGAGCAGACGTCCTCAGGGCGGTCCAGACCTGCGACAGCTTCAGGGAAACAGGTCGATCTGGAGCAGAGCACATGGTACGGTGGTACGGCCATCAGGCATTGGGGTTGGAAGCGCTTTCTCATGACTCGAGATGCATTGACAGAATCTCGAATCGACACTTCGTTGGAATCTCCCGTTGGTGCCAAACTTGCTGCCAATGCTTTAGAAGGAGAAGCCTCTGATCTGGTCATTGGAACCCCAATTCAGGACGCGGGCATTCGTCTACTCCAGTCTTCGACATCAGATGGCGGCGTGCTTCGCTTCTATCGGAACGAAGGATGTGCTAGCGAATGCATGGATCAGTTTCTTGCGGGTCTGGACACGGTTGGAGACACCCTAGCTTACGTGCTCCAGACACTTTCTATGCCAGAACATCGTCAAGTGCAAGAGGCTTTGATTCGCGAGTGCTCGTTGCTGGACATTCCTCGAGCACAGAGTGAGCCCTTGTCGTTGAAACAGTTGACAGACATACAAAGTGCACCGTACGTGGAAGCCATTCTGAAAGAAACTCTGAGGGTCTTCCCAGCATCGACGACGGCACTTCAAAGAGTCGTACCCACTGGGGGTCGAGTCCTGGAAGGATATTTCGTCCCCGACGATACCATTATTGGCGGCATCCCTACCATAATCAATTGCGACGTCGATGTGTTTAACAGAGGTGGCACCTTTGAAATTGACCAATGGTTGCCGCAGAGATGGCTGGACGCTGATAGTGATACCCTCGCCGAAATGAACAGACGCTTGTGGACGTTCGGCAGCGGCGGAAGAGGATGCATAGGAAAGCAGTATGTGGACCATGTCAATCTCGTAATGAAGCTCGCTGACGTTACAAGTCTTGCTATCCTTGAGATGAAGCTCTTGATTGTCGGAATTTACTCGCTTTACTCGACCGTGATTGACGATACGACACCTGTCAAAGTGTCAAAAAAGTAGGTACTCGACAAATGCAACCTGAAGAGTCTGGCTGACGTATTGCAGTCATTGTAGCGCCAGAACCACGTTCAGGGATCTGGACTGGTTCAAGGGATCCAAAGGCATACTTTCATTCCAGCCCATACCATCTAGATCAACGGGTGTATGAGCACTTGACCCAGGAATCTTTGACAACAAGAGGTTCTACGTGGCGAAGGTCGTAACTTCAAGATGATGGTCCCGTATCATTATATACAAACAGTCTGTCCAGCCTTCCTCAAACTTTCAGACTCTCGCTATCAGTCTCCCTGACCTGAAGCATCGCCAACTTCGAATCTTCGTGTGGCACTGACCACTGCACCACGAGGCTGTGAACTGTTGATGGAAGATGCAAACGCCGTCATGGTTATATACCTGGACCCCATACTGTCAGTAGACTGAAGATCGGGCTTCTGGATGGGATTTCGCGAAGAGAGGACTGTGTTCTTGAGTGGTCACATATCGAGAATCGACTAGTTCAAGATGCAACAAGTGTCTCTAGTGTCGGCGAGCTTCACAGGCAGCTCTGACTACGACTGGTAGCAATAGTCGCCGTCAACATCAGTGATAGGTCGAGTTCGGGTGTATCGATTTGAGCATAACGATCTTGGCAAAGCCTGGAGGGACCACAGGACTTGAGAAGTGGTAGAGAGGATGTGTTTCATTGATCCGTCAGAGATATACAATTCTATCTGTCGATAGTGGTGGTGACTTTTTTTGGATGGAGAGAAGTGAAGTGAGCAATCGCGTGAAGTCGCAAAGGACGGGTTTCTTTCCGCACTCCAAAACATCACATCACCTCCCTCCAACCGCATAACCACAAGCTGTTGGACATTCCTTAAAATGACGACCGAAAGTTCACGTCTCGCGCAACTACCTGGCTACGACACCGCGCCTGATGTCTACGAAACTCCCGACATAGACGATTCGACGACAACAGCCAGCACACTCCAAACATCTCCAAGCGCACCTTCAGAAGGCTCGCACACGAGCGAGGAAGAGGACGAAGATGATGATCAACCGCGGCGTATCAGCACGCGACGCTTATACCCGCAGGCGGCAAGGGACAGATTCAGAACGCAGAGTCGCGGCGTCGATGCGAAAGGCGTAGACTTGAGCGATCGGGTTGATGGGAAGAGGAAAGGATACAAGCTTAAGAAGGGAGTGTATGATGATGAAGAGGACGAAAGCCTGGAGGCGAGGATCGCAAGATTGAGAAGAGAGGTGGAAGAGTGTCGAGCTTTAGCAGAGGCTGAGAAACAGGCCGAGACAGAAGATGAGGACGAGGAGGTTGAAGGCGAAGGACCGCTGGACGATGTGGACGCTTTAAGCAAACTACTGGCCGGCATTGATGTCTCACCGAACGGAACGAGGAAAGGACGGAAACGAAAGGGTTCAGTCTTCCACGATGCGCCCACAATAGCACCCTCACAGCAAGACGATGGCACAGCAGCAGACCTAACAGACGAACAGACCCTGACCCGCATATCCACCTTCGACAACCGACTCTCTGCCCTTGAAACAGCACTAGGTATCTCTTCCGTCCTTGAGAACGCCGAATCGCTCTCCTCGCCGCTTCTACCCAGCCTCACGCTGCTCGACGACCAGCTCGCAGCCCTCACATCCGCAACCTCGCTCTCCGCTCTCGAAGCAGCGAGCTCCCGCATTAACAAACTCAAGGCCGAAGCCCAGCAACTCTACCAGCTTCAACTCCAACCCACACCTCCAGACGAAGAAACGCCCAACGGCGAAGTGCCGACCCCTTCTTTCCTCTCACCAGAGGATATGAAGAAACTCCACGATCTTTACGCTCTCATACCCAACCTGCAAGCCCTATCACCCACCGTACCAGCACTCATCAGCCGCTTGCGGAGTCTGAGGACGCTACACACCACCGCGGCGACGGCAAGTCAGGATCTCGATTCTCTGGAACAGCGACAGAATGAAATGGACCGAGAGCTGAAGATGTGGCGGGAAGGATTAGAGAAAGTCGAGCAAGCTGTGCAGCAGGCCGATATGGCGAATGGTAAGAACGGAGGTATGGTGGAGGAGTGGGTGAAGGATTTGGATAAGAGGATGAAAGCATTGGGGAGGTAGTGGAAAGCGCCCTCTCTTGTGCGCGACACCATCACAACCAATCAGATTCTCCAAAGAGAACAGTATCTTGACAACGGCTATACGGTGTCATAGCAAATGCTACAGAAACTCATAGGGGTATCTCATTTGCGTCGTCCATCCATCTCGAGCCAAACGCCCCTTGCGTCCAAGTCGTTCGTCATATGTACGTTTGCTTCTACTCTCTTTTCCGCGAGGTACTCATCGCCTGAGACTGTTGACATGGTTCTTCTCTTCCCATCCTCCGCTGTTTCCTTACCAGTCACTCCTTTGGCCGGCTACCAGGCCGAGCTGGTACGACCAGACGCTCATGATATTGGCGGAACGACCTATGCGTGGTTGAATGTGACTCAACCATGGCAGGCGTTTGGCGGCTCCTCGGTTGGCGGTCGCAGGCTCGATTCAAAGAGCTACTTCTGCTTCAAAATTTCTTCTCCAGACGTCAGTTTCGCGATTACTTCAATAGAGTCCTGTATCCGTCTGCGCGGAGATGGAGTTGAACAGGAAGAGGCTTTGCCCACCAGTTAAGAATTCCTCGCTGTAGTGGAAACATTAGCATTCCGTCCCAGTGCTTCCAATATGTGATTGCAACTTACAAGCTCAATGTAATGTACCCATCACGGTCGGTATCATACTTCTTGAACACATCCGTCATGCGCTTCAGACTAATGCAAGCCTGCACAAACAAGTCGAAAGACAACACCTTCTCCCTCTCGCCATCGTCTCCTCGTCCGCGGCTGTGTGATTTCGCGTAGGTGCTGAAGAGCAGCTGTACGAATTGTGGTGAAAGTCGGTATCCGAACGCCACCAGCGCATCCTCAAACTCCCGTAGTGAGATGTTGCCCGACCGGTCAACGTCGAATCGATCAAAAAGCCCTCGCCATGCTGCAAGGAAGCCCCAAAGTCCACAGAACTCGTCAAAGTTGATGGTGCCGCTGCGGTCGGTATCAAACATCCGGATCATCATCTTCACGGTATGAGGGTCGAAGGCTGTATAGTCGCCATTCACAAGCGCGCGCTGGAGTTCAGCTTCTGATAGCTGACCTGTGCGATTCTTGTCCACTTGCAGATATATCCTCCATAATGCGTCGCGGTCGTTTCCGTCGCGTGGTGGGGGCGGGGCCGTCGTTGGTGGTCTTTGGTATTCTGGGATCGGCGGTCGGTTGTGGTAGCCCTGCGGTGGAGGACCTTGTCCGTAGTTCGCAGGCGGCGGTGGAGAGGTCATGCCGTAGTTGGTGCTGCTCTGGCGTGGTGGTGGAGGGTTCTGATTGCCGTAGCCGCCCTGCTGGTTGTATTGTCCCTGACCTTGTCCTTGCCCACTGCCATACCGTTGTGACTGGCTGTACTGATCATATCGTGGTGAATTCTGTCTACCATAGTCGTTGTAGCCTTGGTTCGGTGGTGGAGGATTCGAGGAGCCGTATGCGCCTGGCGGGGCTGGAGAGGATCCGTAGCCGCCAGGACTTTGTCGGCGGTATGGATCGTCTTGACCTGGTCTCAAGTTGGACACTTGCGAAGGCGGAGGGGGAACGGGTTTGTTACGATCGTCTCGCCGTGGAGGCGGCGCGCTGGAGTTGGGGTTCATCATCTGAGCAGCTTGCTCAGGTTCGGCGTGGCTGAAGTGAGCGTGTTTCATCAGCGATGGGTGCACTCAAGAAGTATGCGATGTAGGGCTGAAGACGAGGTCGAAACAGAAGTCACGAATACGGACGGACACGAAGGGGGGCAAATACGTACGCCGGCAGAGCATCTGGGTTGTATCCGCCTCGATTGTAGAGTCCAGACATGGTGGCCTCTGTCGTCGACGGTGCGCAGACTTTGCGCTTAGATGAGCAGTGGTCGCGTGGTGTCGAGTACGTCAGACAGAGCGAAGCCGAGTGAACCTTCGTGCTGGGTGGATCCTTTCCGCCTGTTCGAGTCAACCTGGTTGTTGTGCGCCGCGGAGGGGTGATTCCAGGACTAGGAGGGGGTTGGGCTGCGAAGTGTGCGAGGCTTCGGCGGTGATTCTATAGCGACGGTGGTGGCCTGACCAAATACGCCAATACCGGTGAGAAGCTGGACAGTGGAGAGCTGCGGCCTCAATAGTTCACGCAAGTCGAAAAGAAGCAAACAAAAGGTGGTGAAGCAGGTTGCCTTCCCGCGTAGGGCTGCCACAGATGAAGAAGACTTCGAACCGACACCATCTCATCGCCGAGACCCGAATGACGCTGCCCACCCCACCCCACTACGCGCTCTATTTGCAGCAGACACCAAGGATTCCCGTCCAAACCAACTCACCTCATCAACCTACTTCTGCACGCACTAGGTCCGGTACCTGCAGCATGTTAGAGTGTATGACTGGATGACATATCTCGCTTTACGAGGTATCCTGGAACCCGTTTGAGCATCGTTGTCGACCTGCAGATGGACAGCATTCTCATTCTCATCAGAAGCCGCAGTACCTTGGCTTTGCATGGGTGATCCAGTCTTGTTTGTTTGCGTGGAACCCGCCAGAGTATTGCCGCCAGCAGTGTACGCGACTGTGGCGAGGAGGAATACGAACTCCGAGCCAGTGGCGAGCGTACTATACGATCAGCGTACGTGGTTATACAAGTGGATCGCATGCAGCTCTGATAGACCCTCAGGTAGGGTAGCAATAGTATCGAGACACTTTGACTGTTGGGACTTGGGCGTCGGTATGCCTAGATTGCAACAAATAAACTGGACACTCGAAGGCAAAGTACAAGACACAGAATCCCCGCGACTCGTCAAGTGTCTATGCGGCTGTTACTGTATTCGTAAGCGTGGTCGTCTTGTAAAAGAGAGAGAGAAAAAGAATAGGTCTACCACTTCTCAACAAATATCCCGCTTTGATTGCTACCCTACCCACCCTGCTTCATTCATAATACTAGAACTCGATGTTCACCTTCAGAGACTTGGTGTCTGCTGCGTGGCTGAACACATCGTACGCTTTCTCGATCTCGCTGAACTTGAAGTCTACAGCACGAATTAGCACCCAATCAACATGGCCATCGTCGTCCTTTCGCTCGGACTGGAACACGCAACAAGACTCGTGATGGAGCTCAGAGCTGCTGGGGTTTCCTTTCCGAGCGTAATGATTAGGAACTGAGGTATACTGACCATGCGTGATCATATCGCTGGCGTCAATCTTTCCAGCCGCGTACAGCTCCAGCAACGTCGGAATGGTATGTGCACTCACAAGTGCCATCGAAATCGTAACGCTCCTTGGCCAGAGTTTGTCAATTGCCAAGTTGACTGGCTTGCCATGTACGCCAATGTTCTGGCATCGTAGGTTAGTAGATGTATTAGCAGGTCTAATTGCTGCCTCTAGTATGCTTACCGAGATGTGTCCACCCAAACCAACTAGCTGCTGGCACATTTCGAATGTGGCAGGTATGCCCACTGCTTCCATCACCACATCGAATCCGTCTGCCTCTCCAATATGCTCTTGCGCCAGAGCACGAATGTCAGAGTTACCTTTGACGTTGTAAGTCTGTGTAGCGCCCATTTTCTTGGCTACTTGGAGACGATAGTCATCCATGTCGAAGAACACAATCTTGCGAGGTGCATAGAGTTGTGCTGTGAGCCCAGCCGCGAGGCCAACAGGTCCTATAAGTTGCTGTCAGCCATGAGTCTGAGGTTTGGAATAGCAATTGATCATACCGGCGCCAACGATCGCTACGCTGCAGCCAGGCGTGACTTTGCCTAGTAAACCAGAACGATTAACAAAGCCCGAGAATCTGCACACGCTGTTGCAGCGATGTACCTCTCAATGTCCCAACCTCCAGCCCGGTAGGGAGAATGTCGCTGAACACGAGCAGGGCACGCTCGTCTGAGCCTGGAGGTACAGGAAACAATGAAGTGTCGGCGTAGCGAATACGGACGTACTCGGCTTGAGTACCATCATGAGTGTTTCCGAGTATCCAGCCTGCCTTTCTGCAGGAGTCCGCCATTGATCTTTTACAGAACGTGCCTGAAAGTAATTGTCAGAAAATCAGCAAGTGCTGAGACGGAACTGGGATGCATTCTGACTGACATGAGCCGCAGCACGTTATGCATCGAATGACCACCCGGTCGCCCTTCTTGAAGTTCTTCAGCTCTGCGCCGGCGGCGACAATTTCGCCAATTCCCTCATGACCTAGCGTACGCCCTTTGTCACAGGTGGGGACGTCGCCCTTCAAGATGTGTAGATCAGTCCCACAGATTGTTGTTCGGGCAAGTTTCACGATTGCATCGCTACCATCTTGGATGGTTGGAATCTCCTTCTCGACAACCTTCCACTTGCCTTTTCATTCGGGTCAGACCATGTTGCTGAAGATTTGAACGATGGGGACAGCGACTTGCCGACGTCATCATAAGTCAAGGCCTTCATTCTCGGCATGTTTATGGTTCAAAATGAGATTGATCCAGGTACGAGAGAGCAGATGCGAGAGTCCAAAAGACCTCGGTTTCCAAGGAAAGAGCTGATTGATATAAACTCCTCGCCGTTAGTACCGGTATGTAGGATAAGACTGGAGATATGGAGAGCATTCTCCGCCAGTGCCACTTCGCGGACACACGACTCCTCACGTCGGTGCATCGGAACAACAAGAATAGCTCACTCGTCCAAGAACAGGGACTTCTGACAACGAGTGATGCCATATTGAAAGCATTGTTCTCATGCTCTGGTGTGGAGTGCTAGCACACAAGAGCAAAGGCATCGAGGTGATCATATGTGTTTTTCAAGACGCCATTGCTCGTATATCGACACCTTGATGGGTACCTCTTCTATCGCTGCGCGGTACGTCTCTCATGGCTCGTGTTCGAATTATCCTGGTATTCCAGCGGATCCAACGACCCCGCGTTGAAGATACCTCTCTGGCGGGGTTGACAGTCAGGTCTGCAACGCTCAGGTGATATGACGTCCACAGTTGAGGTACATGGATCGCTGTCCACCGTTCAACTTCATGGGAAGGACTCCGCAGACTGTTCAAACTGTGGCTTCGCTTCCTTTGCGAAGGTCTTGCCCGGACAATTCCATCTGATCCAGGACCACGAAAAGGAGGAACAGAGTCCATCTGATTTGGAGCAATCGGTGTGTCCAGATCAGCCGCTATTGCCGGAACAGCCGCCGACCCATTGGCGAGTTTGCATGGCGGCGAGTACAATCGTCTTCAAGGTCCTCGTCCCGTTGTGTGCAGGTCTCTCCATGTTGTTGTTGATGATGCGTTTGGCGTCGATGTCCACATGCAATTTCCGGCAGGCCGGTCGAGATCGAAGCCGGTAATTCGAGCGCTCGGCATCGGCCCGAGTACAAGCGCCCGCACACCTTAATCCATCGACGCCTCGTTCTCCGTCTCTCTTTCTCGCTCACTATCACTCATCGAAAATCTCTCCAGGTTCTAACCATGCGATGGTGGCCATGTGTATTGCTCGATCAGCAGATGCACAGCTGCTGTGCTGACGAAAGAAGGCACCTATCCTCACATATGAACTGCCGAGAGCGACATGTCTCCCAGAGCCAATATCGTGAACTGCCGACTAGACAATGACTCGAGAGAGTTCGTATACAACTTGGTACCTCTTCCTCTTAGACCCCGCCACGGAACACGCTCTATTGACAACGACGCGAGCTGTAGAGGTGAACCGTCTGGTCCAGTATCGTACCGTCCTCGACAGTCATACGATCGCACAGCGCTTCAGTGGTTCGGGCTGCGCCAAAGCAGCAGTTTGTTCTAAGAGTTCACAGTCTTGGCTTGACGCGTTCTTCATCGGTTGTCCCTAGTAGTTCGCTGAGGTAATCTACAAGGACACCCCAGCCTTACAATCCACATTGCCGCCAGACCGGAGAATATCCAAGGCCAAGACCCTCGATTTGTTTGCGCAGCTGCTTTTCTGGCAGCGTTGGGCCACCCAGACAAGTAAGTCTGATCACAGCCCTTATGAACTCGGTAAGTGCACTGGTTCGATGGCCGGATGTTCGAGCTCTTCATGTTTCGCTCTTGTATGTTCTCGATCTTCGCCCTCGATCGGCCACCTCCAACCCGTCGATCTTTGCGCACCTTGGCCTCGCCGCTAGGATGGGATCGAGCACGCAAGTCTATCATGATGCCTCGTATCTCAAGGAGATCTGGGCTCTCTTCGGCGTCGGGGTCTCCATTCTTGTCGTGCGCTTCCTGATAAGACTGAGGACTGTGGGAATCCGGCAATTCCAAGGCGATGACTACATGTCCTTCGTTGTGCTTGGCTGTTACACTGCCGACGCAGTGACGGTCACCCTGGTGTACGAAATGGGAAGCAATGTGGACTACATTGGCCACGAGAAACGGTTGGACACCTTCAATCATGCTCAGATCGCGGATGTCGTTTACGGGTCGAAGATGGAGCTGGTGGCTTGGTAGGAGCAGCCACCATCCTTCCTTAACATATTCGCTGACCTCTTGCCTTTCATCCTCATAGGTACTCGTACACGGCGTTGATTTGGAGTCTCAAAGCATGCATGTTGTTCTTTTACAATCGGCTGACATTCGGATTGACCCAACAGGTATGTCTTGCAGATGGAAAGCACCGCGAAATATCCTCAAACTTGCTAACACTCAGGATGTTCTCGCAGAACATAGTGAAGGCACTTGCGATCGTGTCGTTCATCACATACGTCGCCATGTTCCTTACCATCTCCCTCAGCTGCAACCCACTGCATCTCAACTGGCAAGTTCAGCCTCTACCGCCAGTAAGATGTACTCTACGTAGCCAGAACTTCATAGTGTGTACGACACTCAATGTGCTGACTGATGCAGCCCTGCTATGTGAGTTCGAGCACAAGTCTTGCCTTTCGATGCGACTTTGCTGATCCCAGAATAGGCGTCCCGCTACCACTACTCTGGAAGTTACGGATTCCTATTCGCAAACGAGTCACCTTGAGCCTCCTGCTCGGCTCAGGCATCTTTATAATCGCGGCTGCAATCGTACGCATCGTCATGACACTTGGCTCTCACCCATCTGCTCTCACGATCAACAAGTGGGGGTGAGGTTTACGTTCAGATCCAAGGATACGAGGATGTTAGAGCTGACGTTGATATATTGCGCGTGCAGCATCCGCGAGACACTAGCCGCTGTTGCTGCCGTCAATGCGCCCATCATGAAACCAAGTAAGCGCATCGTTGAAGATCGTGCCACAGCTCTGACAAGTATAGTGTTCAAGAAATCCTTCTGGAATCGTGAATACAAAATACAAGCTGAAGAACGGAGTCGTCGCCGGCAAGGCTCCAGCAATTCAGGCGGCTCAAGCGGCAGGACGAGCAGACTCAGCAAGCTGAACACCATGTTACGCAAGCCCGAACCCATCGAGCTCCTCGAATACTCAGGCAGCAAGAATACGAAGACCACGAAGACGGACACCACATGGGGCTCCAAAAGCCAGACGACAACAGCAAGGACAACATTCGTCGATGCAGAGGGGGCACAGCAAGACAACGCGAGCCAGGAATGTTTTATAAACAGGCCTCTACCGGCTGCGCAAGTGGATGGCAACCGAGACATGAATATTGAAAGAGCCGAAGTACTGCATCCTCATCCTGGTAAACTGGTGAAGGATTTATTCGGGACTCACGCTGTG
The DNA here is from genome assembly GCA_002786045.1 of Zasmidium angulare. NCBI lineage: Eukaryota > Fungi > Ascomycota > Dothideomycetes > Mycosphaerellales > Mycosphaerellaceae > Zasmidium > Zasmidium angulare. Next base: position 418,436 of record NHNX01000019.1, read on the forward strand.
GAGCCTGAGACCCCTGAGCAGCCAGAACGAGCTCTCGAGTGGCATGCTGGGAGGCTGTACAGATCGAGTCTGGTATAGAACATAAGGTGGCACGACGGCATGCCTTTGATGGGGTTATGTACGGTCCAAGCTGGGAAACGCTGCTGCGCATACTAAATGCTCTGGAGAGGAGCAAGCGCAATTTCATCACCGCCTGGACGGCCATGGACGTATTTGCGATTGACACCCGCTATTCGAATGACTTGGCTGTTCACAGGGAGGCCTGAGAATGGAAAAGATGCAACAAGTGAGCGGCCCTTGGGATCAACAGTCCCAAAGGCGTAGTATGCGATATTGTTGGGCCTCAACGGGAGACAGCACGACATGAGACATATGATACGACGACTTTGCAGTGTAGATACACTATTACCCTTCGATCTGATAGAATGTACTTGACGACTTTGCAGTGTAGATACACTATTACCCTTCGATCTGATAGAATGTACTTGACAGTTGAGCTCGAGTCACTTCGAGAACGAGTTGAAATTGGCGTCACGATCAGGCTGGGTAGCAAAGGAAGTTAGACACTTTGCCGTAATTCGACAGAATATCTCTTTGCCACTAGGCGACTACGCTCGCGATGAGAGTAACAACCACACAGACATCTGAGGATCCGAGGGGATTTTTTGAGCAATTCGTAACATGATTTGTCGTCTCGGCATATGTACACTCGCTTCGTCCTCAACCTAGGCTCTGTTCTTCTGAATATGGTCAATCGCCTCCAGGACTGTGCAGTCACAAGTCAGCAAAAGTCGCAGAGAAATGGTAAACCTATCTCACCATATCCAACAAACACCTTGGGGTTTTCCGTGGCTGGGAAATGTCCAAGGCCTTTCATGGCCTTTGTACGAAGTTAGTCACAGCCTTTGTGTTGAATTCAAGTCAAAGGAACTCACCTGATGCATTCCGCCGGGTATCTTGTCGCAAGTCTTCTGCGCCATGTCCTGAGGAGTGGTGTCAGAAGTTTGTAACCATGATTCGAAGAACGACTATGGCAGGGATGTTCCTACTGGTGTATTGCTCCAGTCGTACTCTCCTGTAAGCATGTAGACCGGACAGGCCTTTGTGTCGATATCTTTCATTCTGGAACGACCGTCCCAGCCACCGAAGTACATATCGAGGTCACCACTGTGCCTAGATTAGTCTTTTCGATGCAGGCGTGGTAGTGTACGACTTACTGGAAGATTCCATATGCTTGTGCTGAGTAGAGACTGGCTTAGGTTAGGTCTATGGTTACCTATTGATGTGCATCTTGAACTTACTGCCAGATAAGTTGACGGTTCTTCAAAGGCGCGGTGGGGGACATCATGCCGTAGATCCATTCAGGGTTATACAAAGCCTGATTGACATACGGCGAGCGGTCGTTGAATTGCCTTTCCATATCGAGAAAGTCGGATCCTTGAAGGGGAATGGTACCGCAGCATCCCACCTGTCTTTCGAGTCAGACCATGCGTAGGATCGTTTGAGAAGGAAGGAGCAACTGACTTCTTTGTAGCGGATGGCACAGGCGAGACTGATCTGCCCGGCCATCGATGCGCCGCAAATGATGGGCTTGTTGAGGTTGAGTTTCTTCACGAACGCGGCGATACAGCCGACGTACGCGTCCTCAGTGTTAGTGTGAGCGCCTGGGTGATACTACTACAGTTCAGCACAATTATTCTCTCCAAGTCAAAGATAACGACTTACATTCTGATAGGGGAAGCTACGCCCATGTGCTGGAAGATCAAGGGCGAACATATTGCATTTCTTGCGCATACGCTCATCGTTCATGACGCCGTGATACTGTCGACTATCGCTGCCTGCCGTATGCAAGAAAACGATTTGTTGATCGCCATCGCCGGACTGTTCGTAGAAGACCTGTCATAGCGTAAGCATGGCTTGCTGAAGGCGAGGGTATAACGGTCCTTACTTTGCACTTGCCCCAGATGGGAGAAGTGATGTAGACGTAGCGGCCAGTGATATAGTCTTCATCCATTTCGGGCTCTTCATCTGCCGGGGTAGGGCCAGAGTGTGCATCGTGAATGAGCTCTAGCACACGACGCCAGATGTGTGTCCACCGGGCAAACGATGTTTGGTCACCCTCAACGGAGATGCCCTCTTGCTTGATGTTCATACCGAACATACCTTCGGCCTTGTTAGCAACTTTGCTAGATAATCTTCGTCTCATTGCTACGCTGTACAGGTAGCAGAGACCACCAGCAAAGAGATTGGAACTCACCCCAATAGCTCTGATACGGCATTACAGGGGTCTGCTTCATGAACTCCTGCCATTGCTCTGGAAGAGCAGACAGCGTGAATTCGGCGTCCTTTGCGCTTCCACTGTGGATGTCGACTTTACTGTCGGTAACAGTGACCAGAATAGCGCTGTCACTGCCGCCAGACTTGATACCAAAGGTAGCTGGGCCAACAATGGCTCTGGTATCGGCAAAGGCGTTCAACTCTCCGTCATCCTGAGCAGCCTTCTGGGCTTTTGGAAGGGCAGTAGAGAGAACTGAAGGCAAGTCTGACCAAGCGTGTGCCATGTTGTTTGGTTGGTTCCCGTTTACTTTTTGTCTTTTGGGTCTGGGCATTGTGAACTACGAGAGGAGGATAGGGATATATATGCTTGTGACACCACCAAGGTCACCTCGCGACGGAGACGAATGCAGAGTCAATGGAAAGGATGCTGTACCTACGTACTGGGGGGATTCTTGTCGTCCTCTTATATCATCCAGATCGATTCCTACGGTCTTTTCGAATGCCATTCGTCGCTGGGACTAGCTTTCCCTCATCAGACAGCTTTCGAGCATGATGGCAGAGTGCGGGGAAAGGAAGTTTGGAAGTGGGATCGATCAGCCACGCAATTACAGTCATCGTCGCGTCCCTCTTCACGATGATCGCGGGCGTGCGGAGGTGAGTGCGGTGCCAGACGTCGTCTCGAGGTCAGACGCCTGTAAGAAGGTCAAATTATTTCCGGGCAAGACGTTGGCCGTACCTGGTGTCTGTGGATTGACGTATGTGGGGCGGATTATTTGAGTCCCCCGCTCTAGCTCGGCTTAGAGCACGAAGAAGAGCTCATGACGCAGAGATTGGAACTGTGAGATCTCTCATCATCTCATCTCCTCCAAGTCCCAAGTCTTCACACTGGCGAGGCCAAGCAAGAGAAGAAAGACCGTTCCCAGCACAAAGCCAATTTCGACAGGAACAGAATCAAGCAAGATGGCAAACTTACCATTCAAGGTAGGCGACATCGGAGCTCTTCCATATTTTCAGTTTCTCACGCGGCTTGCAGTTGAACAACCCTGAATTGTTTCGCGACAAAGCTCTTGTTGGAGGCGAATGGATTGAAAGCAAGACGAGCAAACGCTTTGATGTTGTCGGTACGTCTCTGTATGACAACGCGGCGCTGGACGAGCTCTGATCAATACAGATCCTGGAAATGGCAAGGTCTGGGCCACGGCTCCAGACATGGGCCCAGATGATGTCGACAACGCCCTCAAAGCATCGCACGCTGCATTTGAGGAATACCGCAAAGTCAACCCGCGAACAAGAGCGCAGTGGCTGCTGAAATGGGACCAGTTGATCCGAGAGAACCGAGACGACTTGGCCCAGATCGTAACCTACGAGTGCGGCAAACCTATCTTCGAATCCCAGGGAGAGCTGGACTATGCTCTGGGCTTCACTTGGTGGTTCGCTGGCGAGGCTGAAAGAGTCCAAGGAACGATCCAGGTCCCAGCAGCACCAGGCCGACGGGTGTTCACCGTGAAGCAGCCAATTGGTGTTGCTGTAGCACTCGTGCCGTGGAACTTCCCAATTGCGATGATCTTGCGAAAAGCAGGAGCTGCGTTGGCTGCTGGCTGCACCATGATCGTCAAGCCGTCTCCAGAGACTCCGTTCTCCGTCGGTGCCCTTGCATATCTTGCGGAAAAGGCAGGCTTCCCCAAAGGAGTATTCAGCGTCATGCCAACCAGCCTTGAAACCACGCCTGCCCTCAGCGAGTCGCTCTGCCGACACCCATTGACCAAGAAAGTGACTTTCACTGGCAGCACTCGTGTAGGCAAGCTCGTGGCGAAGATCTGCTCAGACGGCCTCAAGAAGTGCACATTGGAGCTTGGTGGTAACTGCCCGTTCCTCGTTTTCGACGATGCAGACTTGGAGCAAGCAGCAACTCGTAGGTGTTCGCGATCTTCATGCCCGTCTCTTTACTGACTGTGCGCAGAGCTCATGGCACTCAAATGGCGACACGCTGGCCAAGCCTGCATCACCGCCAACCGAGTATATGTCCAGAAGGGCGTGTACCAGAAGTTCACCGATATCCTCGCAGCAAAGACGAAAGAGCTTGTAGTCGGTCACGGCGCTGACAAGAAGACCACAATGGGTCCCGTCACAACCGATCGTAGCTTGGACAAGGCGGCCTCCCAGGTGGAGGATGCACAGAAAAACGGCGGTAAAGTCGTGCTGGGAGGGAAGAAGCTTCATGGTACACCAGGATATGATGGATACTTCTTCGAGCCCACGCTCATCACAGGCGCGAAAGACTCCATGTTGATCGCCAGGGAAGAGACGTTCGCGCCAGTAATGGCTCTGTTCGAATTTGACACCGAAGAGGAGGCCGTGAAGAGGGCGAACGACACAAGCATGGGCCTGGCCAGCTACTTCTTCACGAAGAACGTGGACAGAACTTGGCGTCTGCTGGAGAACCTTGAGGCCGGCATGATCGGTATGAACACTGGTAACTCGTCGGCGGCTGAATCACCGTTTGGTGGTATCAAGGAATCTGGATACGGCAAGGAGTCCGGCAAGGATGTGGCCATCCAGGAGTACATGATCACCAAGACCGGTACTCTGACGCTCAGTGACCACTATTAGATAGCCATAGCGCTGAGTCTGTAAGAACGACGTATATCAAAATATTGATACAATGGTGAAGTTGTGTGGTGTCGCATCGTCAGTGAGCCTGGAGGTTGAGCATCGACCGTTGCCAAGCCAAAGTCTCCGATCCATCGGTACCATCGACCTCACGGTCCTCACCTTGCCAGGATGCAGCAAGAGATCCCAAAGCACTTGACCGAGACATCTCATCATTTTTTTTCTCGTTAGCATGCAGTATATGGGCTCGTAGAAAGCTGAATGCCTATGAAACATCGCACGGTATATCACGAAATTAGATTCTGTACACCGTCCCAACAGCATCTATGGGGAGCCTAACTCGGCGGGAGACTGCTGAATCGCATGCCTAGGACTCTTCCAGTACTGAGCGTCTAGTTCGTGTTTTGCTTTCCAGTCTGAGGGCAACTCTGATGGGTTGGTGTAAGCGTTGAGCTCGTTCACTTGTGCCGACATGGCCTCCTGTCTCAAGTCGTTGAGCCCGTAGTGTTGATGATGTGCAAGGCCGATACTGCTGGATTGACTGCTTGCGTACGGCTTGCTCCTCTTTCGACGTCGAAGACAAATCGCTACAAAGGCCGCGACTGCTGCCACTATTGCTGCACACGCACCGCCAACAGCGATGCCCGCTATCGTTCCAGTGGAAAGTTCGGATTTGCGACTCTCCACTCTGTCCGTTGAAGTGGGCGCTGCAGTACCTTGACTTGGTGATGAAGCCGCAGCAGGGTTTTCGTTTGTCGTCGAAGAAGTCTGCTTGCTGTCCGTACAATTGTGTAAAGCGACCAAGTTGCTCTCGGTCGAGGTTGTGTTGGCATTCCACAATGTAAACGACTTCGTCTCGTAGTCAACCATGAGGTACGCCGCTTGAAAGAAGTGGCGACCTAGATAGGCTGCTCCGTTTCCAAGTGACGCGCTCCAGGGACTCAGCATCACTTCTCGTACCGAATCATTAGATTTGATAACGCCGTCTGTGTCCACATTAGTGGGAGGCACGACGAGAAGCTCATTTGGAAATTCGAAGTCAATCGCTCCTCCTATGCTGATGGTCAGACTGCCTTGGTACCTGCGACCTAGTCAGTAGAGGTCGGTATAACGCCAATTTCAACTTACACATTATCAGGGTAGTAGCCCATGCCGCCGAAACCTAGGCCATTGCCGCCAACATGGCCAAAGCTCTGCGTGCCTGTAGCTCTCTCAAAATTGGCGTACGGAGTGTCCCATGGCATGGTCATGATTGTCGGATAGTCTGGGAGGATGCATGCGTTCAACTGGTTTGGACTGAGAATACTGTACTTGGTCGAGTTCGGGAAAGTCAGGACCAGATCGGATATTGTGACCATCAAGCCGGACTCGCAAGTATAGTAGCTTGGAGCCACCATCTCCTTTGTATAATTGGCACCTTGTACCCTGGCTGAGTCGTAACCTCCAAACACGATCTGCCCGTCTGCCTGTGATGTTGCGCCTTGCAGACCCCACCACCAAGAATATGCTCGTGAAGCAATTGCATTCGCGCGTTTCAGGGCATTCAGCAGAGTCGAGTTGATACCAAGGCCGAATTGACTTTGCGTATCGTAGGTATCGTAAATAGGGAAGCCGGGCATGCCGAGAGGGAAATCATCGAATGAGGTATTTCCAATACTCAGCTTATCATTGACCCATTCGCTTTCCCAGATATGGAGGCCAATGGCTCGAAGAGTGTCACTGGGATCGCCGCCAGCATCAGCTACGCCTGTTGTATTCTGACTCGTCGACGAATCTGCTGGGTCGTAAAGCCCTCCTCTCGCAGTGATACATCCGGTTGGAGAGGTCCAATTGGAATAGCAGAAGTACACACTGCTGTTGTAGAGCCATGTGTCGTTGAGATAAGGTTGTGGCATCATCGAGAGATTTTGCGGCGGCGTGCCGATAGAGATTGGAACTCCTCGAGAGAGTTGGTTGTTGGAAAGAGTAATATCTGTTATGGGTAATGAGAACACCGAACTGTTGTTACAGTCTGCAAAGGAATAGCGAACAAAGTAGAAGAAGATCAGGCCTGTGTGCAACATGCTGGAAGCCAAAGTGAAAGGAGAAGAGGTGCAAGGAAATTGGGCGTGAAAGCTCGAAAGAGAGTGATGGCTGGCATCCGTTTGACCCAGAAAGGGAGAGCCTCATGCAGATATCAGTCGCCCGCGCTAGACAAGACCGCAGGCACAGGCCTGCCATCATGTCTTCATGCGGCGCAGTACCAAGCTGGCGCCTGGTCTGGCACAGCTGAATGAGAGAGGAAGCGCTCTTTATGCTGCCTGCTGTGGCCCTCGACTCTTCTGCGTCGAACGAATAACCTTTTGTTCTGACTTCCATACTCTTCATAGTGATCGAGGTTCTCTCTCGACCGTCTAGTACACTCCCAAGCTCCCAGCCATACTCCATCCCTTCGCGTATCATGTACGGCATCGTCAAGCGGGTCTGCGTACTTTCCCGGCGCCAGTGGGAATGATGGTACCCATGATAGATAGTCGAGGACTAGATGCAGATCGGCAGAGAGAGAGCGGCTGGTGAAACGTGAGGTTGAAAGAGCGGCGGCCCGTTGCCGCTGAACTTCACCTTGCCGCCCAGTGTTCACTCCACATCGCTCCTACAACAACTTCACCTTCATGTTCATCTGAAGAATCACATGCGGCACAGTATTAGCACGGCCCGACTCATATGGCGCTTCCGTGGCTTACTGCGGTGAGTTGATAAGAGTATGATGGACGCTTGAGTCGTAAGTACAGACAACCTACATCCTGCTCTTTCATAATGTACAACCGACGCCGGCCTTCTGCGCGGCCACAAGCTTTCGTCGCAGCGACTCTGCTTGTCTTGGCTTGCGTCGTACTGTACTCCTTAACGGTTCCATCATCAGCGCAGAACTGGACAACAGACGTCGATCAACAGCACTTTGATGACCACTACCCACTCAAGATATGGCAAACATGGGAGCAGTTTCCGCAAGACATGAACTACGAATACCAAAGGCTATCGAAGTCTTGGACCGATCTGAACCGAGAATATCGATATGAGCTATTGACCAGCGAGTCCGCCGCAACATACGTACAAGATCACTTCAGAGACGAGCCAGCTATCATCAAGACCTTCAACAGACTTGGAGACCCGATCCTGAGGGCCGACCTTATTCGATACCTGACCTTATTGGCTGAAGGTGGTGTCTATTCTGATTTGGATACGGAATGCTCGCGCCCTATTCGAGACTGGGTTCCAGCCGAATTCCGCAACACCAGCAACGTTGTGCTTGGCATCGAGTACGATGCACGCGGCAGGAGCATCCGAGAAGATCTCAAGGTGCCAGCTCAAATCTGCCAATGGACTTTGATGTCAAAGCCTCGTCATCCGGTCATAAAACACCTTGTGACCCGTGTGTTGGAGAGTTTGGAAGCACTGGGCGAGGGACGTGACAGCATCGTCCCGCAAACGACGTCCGAAGTCTTGGAATCGACCGGGCCTCGGGTCTTCACGACTGCGGTGCTTGAAGCCTTGACAGCTAGAACGGGAAGGATAGTGTCTTTCGACGACCTCGCCTTCATTGACAGTCCTCGACTGATTGGAGATGTGCTCATCATGCCAATCTCCGCTTTCGCTTCAGGACAGGAGCATCCAGCCAGCAAGCCCTGGGGTAACGAAGAGCAACTCATATCGCATCATTGGAAAGGCTTCCAGGGCTGGAAGACTCGTTTCGGCGGTTAGCACATGCAATCTTGTTTCGATGTGGCCAGTGGGAGTTGAGGAACTGGACGTGGCTCATACTAGATCATGCTATAGCCGTCATGCTACACCTGTCTTTCGTAATGTCGTCGTTCAACCATTCAAGATTACATCAGCAGCCTTCTCGCTGATCATAAAGATAGGCGCCTGTATGAAGATGCCCGGTATCCTGGGGAAGACACTCGCATCTACAACTCTCAACCCATCCACGCCAATCACCCTAAACTTGGAGTCGAGCACAGCATTAGAATCGCCTGTAGCACCGATCTTTGCAGTGCAGCAGGCATGGTGTCCCCACGCCTCGTCCTTGACGAACTGCTCAAGGTCTGCGTCGGAGGTTATGGTGGCTCCTGGTCGCTGCTCGGTCCAGTTGGTGCCTGCAAGGGGGTAGTTGTAGTAGCGTTGATTGGCTTCTCGCGACATCTTGATCGCTTGAACAAGAGCTTTGACGTCCTTCACGTCAGCACCGTTTGCGGTGGTACCGGTATCGAAATAATTGAAGTTGATCTCGGGCGTGTCCAGAGGATCGGTCGAACGCAGCTGGACAGTACCGGCAGTGTTGCGAGTGTGGGCCTTCAAGGTATACCAGCTGAAAACCTTGTGGCTAGCAACAGCGGCGTCGCCCCAGCGTGGGAAGTAGCCGGTGAAGTTGACTGGTCCTCCGAAAATGAAGAGATCGATGTCAGAATTATCGGCGTAGTCCGAGTTGACAGCCATGGCGGCGGCGAGACCATTTGACCCATATGCGCCTCGAAGACCAAGTACACTTGGGTTGTTCTGCCACTGAGTGAAACACTTGTCGTGTGGCTTCGCATCGAACGTGCAGCCGTCCAAAATCGGAAAGTCGTTAGGATGGACGGCGTTGACCGGAATTTCGTATCGGTCCTGCATGTTGGTTCCAAGACCTGGGGCATCTTTTATGACCTGAATGCCAAAGCTCTGCAGTTCAGCCTGAGGTCCAATGCCAGAAAGCTTCAATGTCTGTACGGTGTTGTAGCTACCGCCAGCAATGATGACTTCCTTTCGAGCTCGAGCAGTGCCAGGAGTGCCGGTAGCACCACTAAGAGGACTCGCTCGGTACAGGTGCGAGCCATCCAGGAAGTTGACACCCACGGCCTTTGGTGTTGTTCCACTTGTGTCGAAGTTGATCTTCGTGACGTGGCAGTTGGTGCGGACAGTCAAGGGGCTGCCCTGGTTGACGGTATTAACGATGAAGTCTCGTACACTGACTCTAGTGCCTCCTCTCTATGACGAAGTAAGCTCTCGTTGCCATATATGTAACTTTAGGAGTATCGTGATATACCTGAATAAGGGGAATTTGATAGAAGCCTTCAAGTGAGTCTCGGCCAGGATTATTGTTCGGGTCCACTAGCAGTGTTTGTTCCAGACCTGTCACAGCAGCAAGAGGATCTGGGCCAAGACCCATGACAGCAGCACCGCCAGCAAGATGTTGAACAAGCATGTTGTCTTTCAAGAGAATAGCAGGGTCCGTAGGCCCAGTTGGCTGCCATTCGTACACCTTCTTCAGATATTGCTGCATATTGGAAGACGACCAAGTTGAATCTCCTGTGATGGATGCAATATTGTCCCAATCGCTGGCATGTGGTGTAATCCAAATAAGTGCATTGTGAGAGACACAGCCACCGAGCGTGCCAGCACGAGGGTAAAGAATGCCCTTTCCATCGACATATTTCGGGTCTCTTGCGGCGCGGGTTTGGTCTTGGTAGTGGTTCACGAAGATGTCCCAAGCGATCTGCTTATCTTGTGTGACTGATGCCTGGAAACCAGGTATAGAGTACTTTCAGCAGACACTGATCAGCCACGTATCTACCTTGTAACCATAAGGTCGTTTGACACTTACATTGTAGTTCTGACCTTGGTCGTCTCCAGATTCAATCAGAAGCACAGTGTTATTGGCGCGAGCGAGTCTGCTAGCCAATGGGCCTCCACCTGCACCAGAGCCTACAACGATGTAATCAAAGACAAGATCTCGCTCTTGCAATGGTACAGCAGAAATGACCGCCGGAACCGCGGCCAGCAGGGAGAGTGGAATAGCCCTCATGGTGGACAGTGGTGGACAATGCTGGAAGATGAGGCGATGTAGGAGTCAAACGCATTGTTCTTATTATGTTCCGTTCAGCAACATGCACAAGTTCCGGATCTGCATGACAACGGAGCATAGTCGCGGATTGGGCAAGTGCCGCACATACCACAGCATACAAGTCGGTTTTACTCGTCCAATAGCGGCAATTCTTTCCTCTCGTACAGCTCAGTCGGTCCGCGGCGTTGACCCTACGTTTAAGCTTTTCTAGGATGAGGTGCGTTGTGGACAGCCTTGGTCACCTTGTGATATGGTCGACCGGCCTCGGCGCCAGCAAACGAGAGATTCGCAAGATTCGTCTCTGAGCGTTGTCTCCAAGCATGACCAACTTGGCAATAGCATCGTGGCTTCAAAAGCACAACAGGTGGGCAAGCAGAGCTGGATGACAACTTTCCATAGAGTAAATGATACCGGGATTGTGTCGGACTGTTGGCAAGCGAAAAGGCCAGACGCTTCAATAGTCCAAAGCTCGCATTGCTCTAATGAGTTTGGCGATTGAAGAGCACACCAGCCCGTCCCTGCAGGCACGAAAGAGTGTGCAATTGTGCGAGAGCGATAGATACCCCACATGGGGCCGTTCGTATTCTTGTCGATCCCATTGCCCACGTGCGCAGAGTGAAGTTTGTGAACCCCACCTCATGCGACGTTCGAACCACTCGCGTGCTGTTTCTCGTGTGATTGCCTCGGATGATCTGATTAGATCAAGATCATGTAGCGGTCGACGCAGGGAGCACCCAACTCATGATTACTGACAGAGCGAACTTGTCGAAGGCCATCCGAGCCCAGCGGGACCACTACTTGGTGTAGCTTGGCAGTTGCATGCTGTGAGCTTCACCGATGCCGTATGTGCATCACCCGAACTGCAAGGCTCATGCTGCTGGCTGGGCAGTGATCATCCGTAAGAGGTGGTTCTCCCAGAACCTTATACCGTCGAGACATTGGTCTCGGCAAAGAGCGCCAGCTTCTTCAGCCATTTCCAATTCTTCTGTGGCCACACCAACGCTCCAGCCAAACCGCTCTGCAGTCTCTTGTGCAGTGACACCCCTGCCGAATGCAAGACTCTGGTCAACGCCAACAAGGGGTCCGGAGGCGCGCTGAGGTTGCTGCAGCCAGCTCAACAGACTTGCAATAGTCTTCTCATCGTTTCTGCTTCGCTCTTGCACGACCAGTAGACCACTTTTGAAGCGCCGAAGACGCACAGGTAGGTGCAAAGTGTCCCACATGGTAGCGGCTTTTTCGAAGTCTAAGGGTGACACCAACTCGATGCCATTGCGAGTTCGGTTGAAGACCTGCCAAAGGTCCACCAGCGACATGATCCCCCCCTCTCGTCGAAGCACGCCTTTCCTGTCGTCGGTCAAGAACTCCGCAAGATCTCGTGAAAGTTCGGTAACGTATAGCTGCTCCGCAGACGACCCGGTGCCGAGCATATCTTTCGTGGTCACCAAACCCAGCGCGGAAGCTGAGTCTGATATCAACCTTCTCGCATCTGAATCACTATCACTAGCGCCATTCGTTTGTTTAGCAAACTGTTCGGCCATTTCAATGACTTCTTTGGCAGAGGTCATCAGAGCCTCAAGATCTTCGAAAGCCGTGCCAATGACTGCTTGGTTGTTCTGGCGCAAGAGAGCACCCCTTTGCTCGAGTCCTGCGATTCCCACTACTCGCTGTGGTGTACTGGTGGGAGTTCCGGTACCGTTTGTGGGCCTCGAGAAGCCATTGGACTGAGGTGGAGTAGATGCAGGTTTAGGTACCGGTGGCGCGCTCTGAAGCAACCACTTCCTCTGCACTAAAGCACTCTGGAGTCGGTCGTTGAAGGTAGGCGCGCCACCATCACGAAAGGAGAATTTGATGGTCTGGATAGTGTCATCGCCCACAATGGTTGCGACATCCAGACTAGGACCGGGAGATTCCGTTCGCTGGATATCTTCAGCAATTGTCTGCACTCGGCGGTCGATGGCAGTATGCAAAGATGCGCCACAAACTTCACATGTGCTGAGCGACGGGTGGTTCTGGAAAGTACACCTTGGACATCTGCCCGGCAATGTTGTCGCTTGGGAGGATACGCTTTGTGATCCAGCGTTTGACAACATCTCATGCGCATTCGGTTGGGTGTTGGCAGCAGATACTCCACTTGATCGGTTCGACATGGCACTGATTGCTGCCTTCACCATAGTGACTAAAGGCGGTTTTATGCCACACGCCTGACAAGGGGGCAGCGGTGTGTGTTCGTTCGCCGATGCAGGATCAAAGTTGGATGGGACTTGGTTCGACATGCCACATATCGAACAGACCCAAGTGGCATTCACGTCTCTGGCTGGAGCGGGTGATGGTGTTGATGTTGGCATCGAAGACCCCACCGGACCCACCAGCGCATCACTCGGGGATGCATATCGCGGGACGGGGCTTCTAATGGCCCCGATTCCTCTCTTGTTGGCCTTGGGAAAGAGTGTGATCTTTGGAGAAGACTTGAGGAAGCCAGCGTAAAACTCTGTTCGCTCAATCTCCTTCAAATTAATGGCCACTGAATATTTCCTTGGGTCTCCATTGTCCACATAGCACACGCGATGAGAGGTCAGATAAGCATGGCCGTTCTGGTAATTAGGGATCTTGTATTTGCCTTCGTAAAGACCGACACTGTCCTGGACGAAAAGAAGGGTCTCGTCATCGTAAAGTGATGGCCGAAGTGCGGTAGTCAGGTCCAAGTGTCGAAGAAACATTCGCAGACATGGAGATTGGTCGTCGTTGCCCTGCCAGAGGAAGACGAAGGACTCGCGGTTGACGTAGCGTTATCAAGGAGTCCGGGAACCTAGAGCAGGCCAGTGTATGGAAGTGTGACGTGGAAGATCCAACAGCGAAGCGACGAAGTGATGTTGATTCTGGCTGTCGAGAGCAGGTGACGCTGGTTGGATGATGTTGATGTTGGGCATGTCACGTGCATGCCAAGCGGCTAAGCGATCACATCCATCACCGCTTCACTCACTTCCTCCCTTTCTTCTCACCGCGCACGCGTAACAGGCTGTCTCATAACCCACCGCAGCGCCAGAGATACCGTCCGCCATCGCATCCACTCACATCCACCTGCTCCCTATTCATCTTCCACTTCCGTTCGCCGCCTCGAGGCTCCACCAGCTTCCGCGGTCGCAATCTGGAGGCGCTGCCAACATGACAGCACAACCCGCCTTCACGCCCGTCGCGGCTCGGCGCACACTCGCCAGAGAACCGCCTGCGGACACCAAAGATCAGACCAAGTTTGCCTCCACCGTCATCGAATACGTTCAGCGTGCCTTCTTTGAGTTCAATAAACAAAAAGACTCGCCCATGCTGGCCGGCATCACCGACAAGGATATACGGTCACAGCTCTCCGCCATAGTCAACAAGGCCACCGAGACAGGAATCGTGAACGATAGAGACTGGGCGAACTACCCTCTGCCTCACGAGCACATCCTCAATGAGCGCAAGCAGGCGATGTACGCCGCGCATAATGCCTCCATAGCTAACTTACTCGAGCCTACCATGGCTACTCAATTCAACGGCTCTTATGCCCCAGGCCCGAATGGCAAAAAGCGAAAGTCGCCTGACCAGGAACTCGTGGATACCGATGGACGGCCAGTAACTCCGCCGTGGAAGAAAAAGAACAACAACTCCAAGGCCACCCTCGCGGAACGAATGACGGGCAAGAGTAAGAACCAAGATAAGAAACGCAAGGACAACGTCAACTGGTTCGACACCAGCGCTGATGCACTCGAGCGCCGTCGACAGCGCTTTGCTCAGGCCTCTCCCGAACCCTCTCCTTACATTTCTTCACGTGATGATTCTCCCGCTGTCGACGCCAATACCGGACCCATCGTTGGTACCTGCCAGACGCTCGAAAAGAACTATTTCAGGTTGACCGCACCGCCTAACCCAAGCACTGTGCGACCCTTGCCTGTACTGGAGAAGGCCCTTGAGCACATTATGAGCAAGTGGAAGAGCGAACATGATTACACATACACCTGTGACCAGCTCAAGTCCATGCGTCAGGATCTCACTGTCCAGCGCATCAAATCACCTTTCACCATCCGAGTATACGAAACGCACGCACGCATTGCACTGCAAATGAAGGACCTGGGTGAGTACAATCAGTGTCAGACGCAGCTTCGAGCGTTGTATAAGTGCAGGTTGGGGGAGGGCGGCAGCAGCGGCGGCAAGGAAGATGAGTTCTTGGCATATCGCATACTGTATTTGATCTACACACGCAACCGGACCGACATGAACAACATGTTGGCCGATCTAACCACAGCAGACAAACGGGGGACTTACGTTTCCCTCGCCCTTCGGGTGCGCGCAGCGCTGGCCTCGGGCAACTACCACAGATTCTTTCAGCTTTACCGTCAGTACCAGGACCGTAACATGGTACCGTACTTGATGGACATGTTCATCGAACGGGAACGCTTGGGCGCTATGGCTGCGATTTGCAAATCGTGAGTAACCCCTATCCTGTGACACATCGCACCGCTTGACTGACTGTTCTGCAGCTACAAACCCGACGTAAGCAGCAAATTCCTTACCAAAGAGCTTGCTTTTGCATGTAGCGACACGGAGCTCTTCGACGAAGACATCGAGCGAGAATGTCTCAATTTTGTGATCAACCACGCCAGCGATGCATTGGTGCAGGAGAAGGAAGGCGACGTTCGAGTCCTCACTGGCAAAGCTGGCAACGTCTTCGAGATGGCCAAATCTGCGGCTTTTGGCAAAGTGGACATCAAAGGCCAGATATGATGGCGCACCCGGTTTCGTCGCCCTTTGTCTTCACCCCTTCATCATCGTCGCATCCCTCATCACTAACCATCTCGTTCGATTACCTCAGCCAAGGGGAGAGGGAGCGAGCGTATTTTCTGATTTTTGGCGTTTGTGCGTATGGCTTTCCATCGGCGCGGCTCTTTCATCAACGTGAGGGCCACTGCGTAGGTGCAGGACCGGAGCGGATCACAGACCAAAGGCGCGGGTGCTGGGTACAGGACCGGGGAGATACCATTTCGCATCTGACTGGGAGTTTTGAGCCAGCGAGAGATCATATTCGACCTTTCAAGTACTCCGTACGATGCCATGTGCAATGGCATAGAGCGTAGCAAGCAAGGAAATCAAGACTTGTTCACCTAGGAATCTTCTCCATCCTTGACGCGCACCAACGTGTCGAGACAAACCACGAGTCTTATGAAACATGTCAACGTCGCGTGGTTCGTGAACAGTACCCTTCAATCTCAATCGCGACAGATGCCCTATGTTGAGATGGGAGTTCTCTTCGCGCACAGGGACTTCAGACAATGGACGTCGGAGGCATGAGTCGTACTGTCGTAGTTGTTACGGGCCGACGATGGTTGGGAAGGTAGTTTGCTTTCAACATCGGCAGACATTTGTTGCACAGGTGAAGGTCAGATGGGATATCAATGCCAGTCCATAAGATCTGAGAACTCCTCACACTCATCTCATCACTAATCCGACGGCTATCAACGGGCGACGGGACGCTGCAGGGACAATAATTTCGAAGGGATCGCTGATGCAATTTGAGAGAGATTGAATGCAGAAGAATTCAATGTAGCTTGTGATACGTTTGTATGTCAAATACCCGTCAGAGACTCGGGGGCCTGTTCTTCAGCAATGTGGGACGGGTTGGCCTAGAGTATTGATAAATTGGAGGCAGCAACCACACGATTCACGCTGTTAGCACGGCCGCGTGGGCTCAAGTGGAGGACTTGGTGAGGTGGATGCTTGTAGGTTCTAGTGTTACGTGTGACGCTGGTGATGAGTGGTTGTTCTGAGCTGCAGCTCTCGAGGGAAGTGGTTCCTGCAGCGCGGCCTGCGGCACAGGGTTTTGTTTCTCTGTGCCGTTTGGCTGCGGAGTGGTCTTTTGTGTGCCGTGTCGTGCAGTAGTGGCTTTTCGGGTGGGAGTTTGACGTATCACTGGCGGGTTGGAGTCTCTGATGGTCGCTGCTACTCTTTCTGGTGGTGTCGAGTGGTGAAGGTGGGTTGTCAGAGGAGAGGAGTGATCATGGACATGAAGAAGATGCTGGTGCAAGGGCACTCAGCATGAAACAGGTCGAGTCCACGGCGGATCATGGACTTCCCTGTGCCGGGCAAGCAATCCCAACGATCAGTGTCAATTGTCACCATCTGCAGCAAAGCAATATAAATCGCGCCACAGACACGGGGCCACGAGGAGGGTCGATATTGCGGGCTGGCAGTGGGCAGCACGACGTGCATCCGCAGATTGTTTGGCTGCCTGCTGGGAACCATTGTGGCGGATGTGGTCGAAAGGGAAGTGGTCTGCATCGCAGCTCTCTGGTGATGACGAACGAATCAAGAGGGTGAAACGGGACCTTGCCTGTTCCTTTGGTTCAATTCGTCTGGATAGGGCGGGCGATGGTGTGTGGAGGTCGTGGGGCGGAGCTGCAGCTACTATGGCCTCTTGGGTCTGACACTTCCGACCTGAATTTTTTTCCCGTTGCAATAGCAGTCATCAGCCTTCGTACTGCATACCATCTTTCTTGCTGTCGTTCGTTTTGAGTTGTTGGTACAGGGTGTTAAGGTTGCTGGCGGTTCAGAAACAGGCCCTCGGATTCGACTGGTCGCTAGGCGCAGCGCAGTCCCTGGCCAGTGGTCGGCAGTTCCTCGTAGCAGCACTACTCGGTGTCGGCGAAGCACAGCACCGCACAGACAGTCGAACCGAGTCGATCGCCTCACGCAGCTGAAAGACATCCAGGCGCGCCGTGCAGCGAGAAGGCAGGCTGTGCTGGAAACGAACAACGTCGACTCCAGCACCAATCCAGGTTGGCGTCGCTATAGCCTCTGCACTTTTGACTTTTGGGGTCGGAGCGGCTCACCCGACCGAGGACAAGGCGCGCACACCAGCACCGCAACTTCACCACCAGACTGCCATCTGGTCTGACCGCGACGACGACGATAACTTACGCACCGGCAGCCTCACCACCGCTGCGACCACCAACGTCACGCCTCACCACGCTCTCTTCGCCAACCTCCACGTCCTGCCACGTGCGTCTCGACGCTGCGCAGTCCCCGCCGTGGCCTCGTCTGCGCGCCCACTCCCACGATCTCTCTTTGATAAGGCGCCCGCAGCCTCGTCTCTTTCATTCACCACCGCGTGCGAGCCCACCCTCCCGGATACGCGACGCCACCCAGGTAATTGTTCTTTGTCCGCCAGCCCACACGACGTCGCTGGGTCTGTTCTGCGAGTCTTCTGCGCATCGACGCCTGCGACATCACGATGAAGGTGGGTACCTCGCAGTCTACACATATACAACGCCATGCATAGACTAATGCCGCATAAGTTCCGGCGGTCTATGAAGAGCGACAAGCACGACTCGGCCAAACCCGTCCAGATCGCAATACCGCAGAAGGATGCCATCGCAATTGAGCCTCCCAAGAAGGTACGTCCCGCGCGACATGGTACAGGGTCCACGCCCACATATTGACCACTGCGTGTTTCAGGTAATCAAGGCCATTTATGACTACAATGCCCCCTCCGATTCCGACATGTACATGTCTTTCAACGCCGGCGACTTCCTTCACGTTGTAGGCCGCGAAAACGACTCGGACTGGTACGAGGCGAGCAACCCCTTGCGCGGTGAGCGCGGCTTGGTACCCGTCAAATACTTTGAGGGTGTGGGCAAGACTGTGCGAGATAGCGGCGACTCATCAAAGTCAATCACCAGCACCACCCACGACAGCGGCTACGCTGAAGGTTCTACTCCTCCAAACGTAACATCCGCACCGCGAATGAGCACGGGGATACCTATGATGCCTGGACACAGGTCTATGAAGTCGCTCACGAAAGCGGGCGGCATATACGGCATCGTTTCGTACGACTTTCACGCCGAACGACCCGACGAGCTCGATGCGAAAGAGGGCGAGGCTATAATTGTGATTGCGCAGTCAAATCCGGAATGGTTCGTCGCAAAGCCCATAACACGGCTGGGAGGACCTGGATTGATACCCGTGTCGTTTATCGAGATAAGAGACATGACAACGGGGCAGGCAGTCGAAGACCCTATCGCGGCGGTGCAAAAGGCTGGCATACCTCGGGTGGAAGAGTGGAAGAAGATGGCGGCCGAGTATAAGAATACCAGCATACCTCTCGGCACTGTTTCGACCGCGGGAGTGGGATCCCTCACACCAGGCATGGAGCGAATGAGCCTACAGAATGGCCAGGGAAGCGGCCACTCGAGGCAACCCAGCAACTCCTACCAGAGTCAACAACAGCAGAACCTCTTCGCACCTGTCCGGGCATCTGTGCCACGATACACCTTCGCGGACGGCAAATTCCAATTCATTGTGGAGTGCAGGCTGGCGAACGGCTCACACTGGGATCTACAAAGAATATATGAAGACTTCTACGAGTTACAGATTAACCTCATAAATGCGTTTCCCGACGAAGCTGGCAAGGACTCGACGAAGCCGCGGATATTGCCTTATATGCCCGGACCGGTCAAGTACGTGACGGACAACATCAGCGAAGGAAGGAGGGCGAATCTGGACGAGTACCTACGGGATCTGCTTAAACTACCGCAATACCTGACCAGCTCACCACTTGTCAGGGATTTTTTCGCACCGAAGGAAGGTAAAGGTGACTACGAAGTCGACCCAAACGCGGTGGATCTGAACGAGCACGCAAGACCGATGGACGCACGATTCTCTCAGGTTTCCCAAGGATCACAACAAACCAACCCCTATCAGCAATTCGCACAGCAACAGCGAGGTCCTCCACAACAACCAGGGCACCAATACAACCAATCGCAAGCCTCCAACGGACCCTACGGGCACCAAAGAGCACAGCAGTCACAAGCCAGCGCTAGCTTCACTTCGCAGTCACCACCCAACGCCGGCGGTCTTGCAGCTCAACGTCAGCCCTCAAGTACAACCACCGCAACAACGGCCAGCACCGGCCCCGTCAAAGTCAAAGCCTGGTTTGACCGTGACACCTGCGTCGTGATCCGCATGGCGCCTCGCGGCCAATTCACCTTCGACGACCTCTACCGCAAGATCATCGAGCGGAGAAAACTCGAATACCGTGGTCAAGACCAGAATGACGAAGTCCTCGATATAGAGTATCGGGACGAGAAAGACGGAGAGTATTACCGACTGGAGGGCGACGAAGATCTCGATATTGCAGTTGAGAGAAATGAGAAGTTGACGCTGGCTGTCAGGGCGGCGAGTTCGTGACCAGGCGAGACCAAGCAAATTGGATTCTGAAGGTACCTGCGAGGCGTTGGTATAGCGAGGAAAGGAAGCAAGGAGAACGATGATTCTTGAGTCATCTATTGCTAACGATGAAGGTGACCGCGATGACGCTACGCGGTGAGGTATGATGGACGACGGGACTTTGATGAATGAAACGGGGAACGAAGTGACAAGGACTTTTATGCGAACTCTGCTGTTTTTGAAGCTTTTTGAGGTCGGGGGTCCAGGAAAACTACCGGGTGTGTTTGTCTTTGAACTTTTTGCTTGTTTGGCGCTGGGTGGTAACTCTGCTTGTTGTGACAAGGAGCAGAGCTTCTTATTTTGAGTTGCGGGGTTCTTCGTTCGTGTGCAGGACACTGCGATGGAGCAACGGAGAGAGTGGAGGAAGACGGATGGGGTTGATTCTGCATTGATATCTAGCTTCAGAGCGATGGGGTGAGAGCGCAGCGATGGGCGGTAGCGTAGATGAGAGGAAATCGAAGATGTGTGCAAAGCCCACTGGCAGTTCTGAATACCGTATCGGATCCTCTCTTCTCGAGTACAATGCTCGAAAGATTCAAGCTTGTGAACGGTCGTTGATGTGGTATTACACGATGGCTATATAAAGTCTCTTCCTTCGAGACGAATGAATGGCTGAACAATGCATCCTGCACCGAATGGTGGTGCCAGTGGGCGTACCGTCGTCGTCATGCTCCCATGCACGGCGCCACGAAATGCAACGAAGAGCGATCTCACGCTTCGAAAAAACTCCATCGCCCCATCCAAATGCCGCCAGCCATCAAACATTGAAACGCCGTCATGATGCAGCGAACACAGCACGCTAATGATTAGTCGCACAATCACTCAAAGTCCATCTTCACCTCCCTTTCCTTGCCCCACTCTTCGTCATCGGCATCCCAGGGATTCTTCAGAGGATCGACTTTGCCTTCGCTTCCTTGCCTCGAGAGGGCCGGCATGGGCGAGGAAACGCTTCTGAGGGTGGGCAGACGGTCGCTGCTTGAGCCGAAGCGCTGCTTGGGTTGGGAAAGATGATCGGGCCAGGACGTTTGCTCGGACGCGGGAGGTGCTGCGTATGCGGTCTTGGGCCGAGGGTCGTCGTCTTCGAAGGACATGCTGATGTCTCCTTCGGCTTCTTCTCTTGTGTCTTCCCTCAAGGAGATGTGGGAGCCGTTTGGAAGGGACGTCGTGCTCGAGGCTGCTGTGCCGTTTGTGTGCCCAGAGCCTATACCCGAAATCCCATCGTGGCTCTGCGTGTGCCTAGCTTCTGGCCTCGAGGAGCCGCTGGGTGTTGTGCTTCCATTGATCTTCGTCGCTCCTTCGTCATCCTTGGGCAGAGAGACTTTCAGCGCGGGCAGTGTGCTCTGGATCTCCTTCACGCTGAGATGTTTCTTGATCTCTTCAATGTCACCTGGGCTTTGAATCGCCAGTGCCAGTGCTTCCTTGCGAATGGCATCGACATCGAAAAGCACATTGGCACTCTCCTGCGCAGCTCTCTCTGACTCTTTCTCATCGCCCTCGAGGATCTTCTGCGAGCGCTCATCGTACGTCTCCCAGGACTTCTTTTGAGGAGCTTTCTTTCTGGAGAAGAACGCTTTGAACCCCTTCTTCTCAGGCTGTTCGTCGAGTTGCTTACGAGCTTCTTCAATGTCATCCAAGAGTTCTCGTTGGCGCTTTTCGTGATTCTCCGGGTCCGGATCCTCGATTTCGGTGTACTCTAGACTCTCCACGGCCCAGCCAACTTTGTCCAACAAAGTCGGCATCATACCACGATAAGCCATGTGTCCAGGTACATCTTCTGTGACATTGACATTCTCAATGCCCGAAACATTAACACTTGCGAGGCCTGCCACGCGCATGATGCCACCACTTGTGGCGCGGAAGAGGTACCCCAAGATCCAGTCGTTGGTCGCATACCCGTTCACGAAGCGTCCACTGACGACACTCCTTGCACGAAGATACTCGTCTTTGTTCGCAACAACAGGTGAACCGAACATGTACACATTCTGCACAAGACCCAGTCCACCTCGTTTCGCCAGTTCCTTCAGGCATGACCAGATGACGCGTGATCCAAGGGAGAAGCCCACCAGTGTGATCGGTCGAACGCCGAGATTCCTGTCGATGATGGAGTCAGCGAGAATGAGGCCTGTGGCATCGGCACGGACTAGCGACGACGTCCAAGGATTGTCAATGAGGTATGAGATCTTGGCGAGGACTATTGGCGTGGAGAGACCTGCCATGAGCGTCGACAACACCGTGGCTCCTAGGATCTGCTGAATGGTCTGCGTCAATGCCTCAGTCCCGAGGATCTGAATAGTTTGGCCAGTACTCTGCAGCATCTCAGGCTCCCAATTCACCGAGTAGATATCGCCCATTATAGGGTCGATGGTGCTGAATGGAAGTCGCACGTCGTCGACCTTGCCAGTCATCCAACCCGCGACCGTAACAATCAAGTTTGTGCGCTTGTTGTTGAAAAGAGGCTTGTATTCATACGTCTTGACCGCGCCGGTCCTTCGATTCGACGTGGTAAGACCGATCTTGCCTCCAATCAGGGTTCCAGTCGTTCCGATCAATGCTGCCGCACCCGTTCCGGCGAGGAACGTGCTTGTACCTGTCACACCAACGGCAGTGAACCCAGCAGCTAGGCCAGCGCCGATGACAGGTGCCAGCAGACCAGAGCTGAGACCGATGACCAGTCCACCACCGACCGTACAGAGGCCCATTACCATATATCGCTTCTTCAAAGCTGCTTTCCTTCTCGCTTCGAGATGGTCGTCTTCGTTCCAATTCTCCTTCTCAGCCTGCTCCTGCATCTCCAGTGCATCCGTAACACGCTTCTCAAATCGACAGATCTCCTGCCACTCCACCGCTAACGCCGATCCCACCCGCTCTAGAAGTGTACGCGACCTGGCGTCGTATGTGCTGTCTGCTATCAGTAGAAGAAATAGGTCACACAATACCGTCCATCGAATGTCGATGTCAAGGCTCTTCTGGTCTTCAATATCATCTGGGTTCTGAATCGTGAGTTCATCTGCCGTATGCTGCTCGTAAGCCGGTGGCGGATCGTCGACCGCGGCTGGAGTCGTTGGTTCGGATGGAGGCGCAGGCGTCGAGGGCTTCGAAGGTGGAGCAGAGGAAAGGCGTTTCTCGGCAGCACTTGAAGGTCGAGGTGAGGCCAAAGACGGTCTGCTCGATGAGGCTTGCGACTCAGCGTCGGGATTCGCATTGGGATTCTTCACACGAGCGTTGGCCATGAGCGCGGGAGTCAAGTCAGAAGGCAGCACGCCATGTTCGGCAAGTTGCTCGACCATGATCTGCTCCCTTGCGTCGATCTCCATATGCTCGTATAACCGCAGCATCATCTTCTGGCCCCACATCTTCAGCGCCTCGACAGACAAATTCACAGCTTTCTTCGACTGCTTGGTCCGTTCAAGCTCGTTCATCTCGTTCGACATCGCCGCGATCGATAACCTCACAACACCGACGTATGCTATACGTTGGCCCTCTGTGAGCAGCTCTTTCGTGGCTTGCATTTGCGAGACGGCATTGCGCCCCTCCTCGTCCTCGTCGTACAACGTGTTGCTCGGCATTTGTTCTTTGAACAAGTAGGCCGTATTGTCGTCCAGACTGGTCGCTGACTTTGCATCTTCCTCCATCTGTACACGTGTGTAGCCTTTGCCTGCTCCACCAAGGGTGCCGTAGGCAACAGTCTCGTCTTCCACCTCGTCATACTCTTTCGCCAATACTTTGCCCCAGTCATCGTAGATCCTGTGTGTAGCCAACGCCGGCATTTCCTTCCAGTCGTCCTCATCATCCTTTTCTTCTTCCACTATGGTCTCCTTGGGAGCCATTTGCTGGTGAGACCATTCAGATACCGATGTGACTGATGCCTGCTGCTTATGCCTGGACGCACTCGGACTTGACGCGGACTTGGGGCTGGTAGGATCCTTGGAGTCAGTGGACAATCGTTTCCTATCACTCGATGGTCCATTGTCTACGCTATTCCTGGGAGTCTGTGGCTTATTCTCCTCCGTCGCCGAATCGACCTCTTTCTGAGGGCCATCCTTCTCGCCTGTCTGCTTCGAGTCCTCTGCCTCTTTGACTGGCTCTTCTACCACCTGCTTGAGCTCCCCGCCAGTCTCTTCAATTATCTGCTTCTTGATATCTTCGGGGCTGTCCAATTCCTCAAGCGTATAGGTGCGCCTTCTCGGCGGTCGTGGGGGTAGACCGAACTCATCTGCGACCGCAGGTTCTGCTTTGGGCTCATCCACCTTTTCCTTCTCCTCCTTAGTATGTATGCGCTTCAATTCGGTGGGACTAGCGTCATCTTGGTCGAGTTCCTTGGGTAGTTCGGCAGTGTGATCAGCGGGCATGCTGACCGACTCTGGGTGTGCCGGCTATTGCATGGAGATGATGTTTTTGTTTCAACGATTGCAAGTCGAACACTGTGGTGAATGGCGATATGTTGTACGACGTGTGGCTCTCAAAAGTGTTGCTGTGGAACAAAAGGCGTTGTTTTGCAGCTCGCTTCATTATTGAACTCGCGACCAACCCTACCATGTGGTTGCTTCCCGGCCTTCCTTCCTCCAAAGACTGAGGTCCGTGCACGCAGACGACCCTGGCCAGTGATGGATCTTAGAGTTTGTGTGCCTCCGGCCGAGACTCTGACCCAACCTCACACTTGAAATCTGTCCGGCTGTTATGTTCCCCCTTCCATCAACAATGCGCCACACGCTCAAATTGCTTCGAAACAAAGATGCAAATAACCAGCAAGGCCATTAGACAGCGCATGTGCAGTTTCATATGATTTACTGAAGGACTCTAATTGTGGCGATGGATCTTCGGTATTGCAGACGATGGATCCGGGTTGAGCAACAGATATTTTCAGTTGTCACTATCGACGTGATGCAGTGCAAGTCGCCAGATTGTACAAGCCGGGCTTTGTCTGGACAGTGGATGGTTCAATTGGTGGCCTCCTTGCTCAGTGATGAAAGCGGCGAGCACCAGTCGTGGCATCTAATTTCTTGCACGCCTGACACCATGCCAGCGAGAACTGCATCTTCTCCCATCGAGCACGTCCGTCGAAGACCCAATGTAGAATAGAGGGTCAGCCCATAGGCGATTGTCTGAGTTAATCTAGCCATATTTCATGATGAGTGATGGGCTGCGGCGATGGATGGAATGGATGGCAGATAGGAAGTTGTTGGAACTAGCAGCTAGACTTCGCTTCGGTAGCGGCCCGCCGAGACAGTCGTCCTCTTGAGGCGCGTGGTCTCGCTGGTCAGTCTGGCTTCCGCCGCATCTTCTTCCACTCTCTCCGACTCTACTCTTCCACTCGCCGTCGGCAACCCGCTCACTTTGCCTCTCTTTCCACTCCTTCGCCATCCGCCCCAGGCCTGCATCTATCGTCAACAACCCGCGTATTGCCATCGCCGCCTGTTTGAGTATTATCTGGCATTATCGGGCTTCTCTCGCGCGCACTGCAGCCGGGGGCTTGCTGACAACTGGGAAATCTCGCCATCGCCCTCTTCGCTGCCAACTACCTCTGTGCAACTGATGAGTACAACCGCTGGTGGCGGGTCACGCAACGATGGCATCGGCGCAGCCAGATGAGGTTGCCTCGCTCGCTACGGCTTCGACCTCGAACAATGGCGCGTCCAAACCCGCCTCTCGCGCTGTCACACCGGCATCGAGGTTGTCGCCGTCCGCCGCAGCGTCAACCTCGTCCCAGGCTGCTCCCGAAAATGCGCAACTCGACCTCCCTACCGCCGCCTCTTCTGATGTGAATGCACAGAGCGCGCCACAATCTGCGCCAACAACAACATCTACTCCCCAAGCCGATGCTAACATGACCGAAACGTATGGTACGCGCTCAAGGAACCGCACCAACGCCCGGCCGAATTACGCAGAGGACCAGGACATGGACTACGAATTCACGTCTGCCGCCACGACTGCGACAAAGAAGAGGACGAGCGATGTGCCTGCCTCGGCCGCTTCTGAGTCGAGGCAAGCAGCCCCGTCATTTGTCGCTGTCAACAGCAACGCCCCGTCTGCCAGCGCCAAGGAATCCACCCCAGGCCACACTCCTGCTCCTGCTGCTGCCGGCCCATCCAAGAAGCGGAAAGCCGCGCCTGCTGCTGCTCTGCAAACGCCAACTGCTTCATCGACGCCGCCCCCATCGCGAAAACCAACTGCTGCTGCGGCCGCGGCCTCGTCAACCATGGCTCGCGAAACCAACTTCCTGACCTTCACTAAGCACAGAAGCTCCCTCAACAAAAAGGGAGAGCTGGTTGCCGACGATGGCACGAAGCTCAGTGTCAACGGTAAGCCGTCCTCTCTCCCCTGATTCCGACAAAACCCAACGTTGCAGGTTGCAGGTTGCAGCCTCTACCCCGCTTCCGACAACGAATTCGTTCCTGAGGCTAATTGGCAAAACTAGATCACGTGTACCTGGTATGCGAGCCACCCGGCGACCCATACTATCTATGTCGCATCATGGAGTTCCTGCACGTCGACAGCGGCAATCCCAATTCGCCCGTCGACTCTCTGCGCGTCAATTGGTACTACCGACCTCGGGACGTGCAGCGCTTCAGCAACGACACTCGATTGGTGTACGCCACGATGCACTCTGATATGTGCCCTCTTACCTCGCTCCGTGGCAAGTGTATGATCAAGCACCGATCTGAGATTGAGGATCTCGACCTCTACCGCAAAGAGCGCGACTCGTTCTATTTCGTGCAGGTGTTTGATCGTTTCATCCGACGCACGTACGAGTGTGTCCCAGTCCGGCAGATCATCAACGTGCCCGAAAAGGTCAAGAAGGCGCTTGATGAGCGATGGAAGTTTGTCGTGGTCGAAATTGGGCGCATCAAGGAACTCACGAGCGACGCCAAGACGTGCAAGCGATGTGCACGGTATTGTGCCACGAACGACTCTGTCGACTGCGCCATATGCAAGAACTCATATCACATGAACTGTGTGCAGCCTCCTCTACCGAAGAAGCCGTCACGAGGATTTGCTTGGGCGTGTGGTCCTTGCAGTCGGGCATCAGAAAAGAAGCTGGAAGCTCACAGTACGCCCACCCACAGTGCCGAGGCGACAGAGGCCGAAGAAGAAGAAGTGGGAGAGGAAGAGGTTCCAGCAGCTTCAAACGACACGACGCGAGCTCCAAGCCCGAGCGGCGATGATATGATCGTCGACGACCATCCTGCAACTCAGGCAGAAATCGCGCTGGCGAAGATGTGGCCGATGCGATATCTGGGAATACACGCACGAGTAGAGGATGCCCTGCAATACGACGACCGAGCCATTTATCCTCGAGCCAGTTCACGACTGGGACCACGCCATCAGGCCAACGTGCCAATGTGGCATGGTCGTCCAGTCGAGCTCGTGAAGCCTGCCGAGATTAAGAAGCGGTACAACAAAGCTCCCGCTGGAAAGAAGGAAGGCAAGCTCACCAAAGAAACCTTGGCAGCGATCGAAGCAGATCGAGAAGAAAAGGCCAAGCGACCGAAGTGGGTTCAAGATGAGCCTGTGGGTTACGTCGCTCGTGGCGAAGACTACGACGCAAAAGACCCCAGATGCACCGCAAAATTGATGTTCAAGATGCCAACTATCGAGGAAAACCCACAAGCGGTTGGACCCAGAGAAGATGATCCTATCGAGAAGCGTCAGGAGTACTTCGTGGACGAATACTTTCACCGCGCAAAGAGTCTGGCTCGCATTGTTGGAGTGCCTTCGTTCGGCACAAATTTCACAGACAAGGCCATGGAACTGCTCACTACGAACAAATACAAGCAGGACGCCGCTCTCAAGCAGCTATCGAAGGTTGACCGGGTCAAAGACCTTCATGAGCCAGTGCTCAGCAAGTCGGATCTGGTCAAGTTCGAGGAAGGAGTCGCCAAATACGGGTCAGAACATCGCCTCATTCGCCTTCACATGAAGACCAGCCTTCCTCATTCAGACATTGTGCGATTCTACTACCTTTGGAAGAAGACGCCCAAGGGTCGTGAGATTTGGGGCAATTATGGCGGTCGCAAGAAGCGAAAGGTCGAGAGCGACGCAGGCGCGAAGATGCAAGCTGAGCTGGCGCATGACATCGACGACTCTGCGTTTGACAACGACAAAGCGGTAAAACGCAATCGTGGATTTCAGTGCAAGTTTTGCAGCACGCAGCATTCACGTCAATGGAGGCGAGCTCCTGGCGTTTCTCCTGGCCAACTTGCACCGCCCGACAGCAAAGCCGAAAAGAGTAACAAGAAAGATCGGCCCCTGCTTGCGCTCTGCCTGCGATGTGCGGGTCTTTGGCGCAAGTACGCTATTCAGTGGGAAGAGATCGATGAAGTGGCGAAGAAGGTGGCCACTGGTGGCGGCCGCGCGTGGAAGCGCAAGATTGACGAAGAATTGCTGCGCGAGCTTCTTGCAGCGAACGAGGCAGCTAGTGCGCCCAAGGATGACCAGGGAATGGTGTCGTCGGAGAATGGCGAACCGCCGAAGAAGAAGTCGAAGATGGACAAGGAAGCATCGCTGGCTGCTGCGAAGAAGGAGAAGCCACCTCCGCCGCCAAAGGAACCAACTCCACCGCCTCCTCCGATCATACCTGCTCAACCGACGTGGAAAGTGCTGCCATGCGCTGTTTGCAAAATCAGTGGAGACACGATAGCTTGCGTGCATTGCAGGTTGACGGTGCATCGCCGCTGCTTTGGAGTCGCCCCGGACAAGGGAGTGAGGGCGAACGGTGAAGTTCACTGGGTCTGCGAGCAGTGCAACAACGACCAGAATCCTACTGTGTCTACTGACTATTGTTGCTGCTTGTGCTTGACCGAGGAGACACAGGTGGATCTGGTTGAGCCACCCAGGATATC
This sequence comes from Zasmidium angulare, assembly GCA_002786045.1. Taxonomy (NCBI): domain Eukaryota; kingdom Fungi; phylum Ascomycota; class Dothideomycetes; order Mycosphaerellales; family Mycosphaerellaceae; genus Zasmidium; species Zasmidium angulare. The sequence continues at coordinate 447,278 of NHNX01000019.1, forward strand.
GCACAAGAAGAAGACTGACCGCGAGCGCGAAAAGGAACGCTTGGAGAAAGAGCTTGCTGATGGAATGCGCGCGGAATACCGCAGTAGGCAACTCATGCACAACCGGCCGGTCATGCCCAGAGAACCGCTCAAACCCACCACTGGCAACAATTGGGTGCACGTTCATTGCGCAGTGTGGGCACCAGAGATTCGCTTCAAGGACGCCAAGATCTTCGATACCGCCGAAGGTTTCCAAATGATTCCACAATCGCGATATGAGGCTGTATGCAAATTGTGCAAGAACAAAGACCATCAGAACCGATTCCGAGATAACGCTGGCGCATGCGTCAATTGCTTCCACTGCAACACAAGCTTCCACGCATCATGCGCTTTCGAGGCCGGCTACACTTTTGGCTTTGATGTCCAGCCGGTCAAGGGGTCTCGCAAGGATCAAATCACCACTGCAACGCTCGGTCAGGAGACTGGAGCATTGACTGCGGTCATTATCTGCAAGGAGCACACCATCAAAGGCGTCGTTCACCCCATTCACGAGATTGTCGACGATAGCGGCAGAACAGCGCTGCAGGTTTATGCCGAGAACTACAAGCAGGCCGATCTTACACTGACCGGTACGGTTCGGAAGGCGGCGCAGGCGCAACTTACTAAGGATAAGGGGCTGCAGCCGTCGTCTGCACAAGGCGCGAACAGGCGCGAGTCTGGGGCTCACAGCATTGCAGCAGCAGTCAGACGCGGAGCTAGGACGTCTTCGCTAGCAGAGACCAAGGTTGAGCCAGACGATGGTGCGAATGATTTGTCTAACGTCTCTGAGGTGCAGCTGGAGCGGCGCTGCGTCAAATGCAATATCGACACCACACCCAAGTGGCATCCTGTCATCGAACAGATCAAGCACGCCCGAGCTCAGTCTCCACGCGCACAAGGAGACGTGAAGGACGCAGGTCCAGACCACTCTGGCGAATCGGCTCGGCCACAAAACATTCGCTTCATGGCGCCAGGTGTGAATGGGAGGGCGTGGGAAGGCATGCCTGATCGCTACGGACCACAAGCCATGTCTAACGGCGACCGCGTTATGAGCGACGCGCCTCCAGGTATACCGGTCGGAACGCCTGTTCGAGACGCTTCTCTGCCACTCAACGTCAATGGCGATCGCCCGTTGCCCGACGAGTTTGCCCGACGTGAAACCGAAGAAGTATACCACAACCACGCTCTACCACGTTACCAGAATCCTGCAGAGCACACAACACCGCCGTTCGCAGAAGACGAAGCCCCCAAAGAGAAGCAGCCTGAGGCTTGGCTTTGCCATAAGTGCTTCCTCAAGAAGAAGCTCGATCCTACACCGCCCCCTGAGGAGCGCTCTCCTGGTGGCACACTGCGCTCGCCGACCCACCCTGTCAACGATCTTGACATGCTATTGGACTCGGATTCACTTCCAAAGCCAAATATCGACGAGCAGTTTGAGCAGTGGGATCGACCGCCTGTACGAGCAACTGTGGCTCCTCCTCAGCCTCCACCGCCCATGAACGGAATGGGTCCTCAACCTCCTCACTTTGGGTCAGGTCAGCCACTTCCACCGCCGCCCATGCATGGGTATGGCCCACCACAGCCTTCTTTCGGCCATCAGCCCAATGGGTACCCTGAGCCGCCTCGGCACCAATACGATCAGGGTCTGCCACCACCCTCGGTCCATCACCATCACAATCCGTTCTGGGATCCGCAGCTTGTGGGATACCAGCCTCCATCTCAGACTCCTCCGAATGTGCCGCAGCACTCACGGCCCCCATCTTTGAATGGGTTTCCACCACAAGGCCAACCGATGACGAATGGCATGTCCTCGCCTCATAACGGGGCGCCTCCTCTGCTGCAGTCACCATCTTTCCCGCATGGACCACAGCACCAACAACATGCGAACCATCAGCAGTTTCAGCACAACCAACATGGTTCGGGCGGTCACACTCTATCACCATACGGCGTACCTGCACATTCAGAGTTTGGCCGACCGCATGGTGAAGTCATGAATGGGCAGCCACAACAGCACACGCCGGGCCAAGCTCACATGGCTCCATCGCAGCCGGGCGCAAGTCCACAAGCATCTATGGTTTGGCCAGATGGACAGCCTCCAAGGCCAAGTACTCCTCGAGATGGACAGACCAATGGTTTGTCGAACATGTCAGGCGCGAGTGCCAGCCCGAATTTGATCAATTTGATTCATTGAGGGGTTGATGTATGCGATCTGAAGGCAAGGCGTACTTGGAAGCACAGGATGATGTAGGACAAGAAGGCGAAGCGTAGCGTCAACTGAGCATTTGCGGTGATGTGTATTGTAGCAGTATTATTACTTGTTCCCAAATATCCGATGTGTCGTTCTGTTCGGCTGTAAATACGAGTGATGTTGTGCACGTGCCTTCCGTTTGACGGTTTAGCCGCAAGTGTGCCGTCCCGGCGTCCCTCCCCAAGAGGTTGACGAGGACTTTTGGCATCACTCCACCCCAACCACAGTCGCATCAACAACCATGGGACGCGCTTATAGCGAAGCCCAACGAGAGCAAGTTCGTGTCCTGCTCGAGAGCGGTAAGGATGAGGACGCTATCGAGAAGGAAACTGGCGTGTCCGACCGCACCGTGCGACGCTGGAAACTCGAGCTGGAGCGCAGTAAGTCCATCGCCGAAACTACTACAGCTTGGCCCATTGTACGCGCATAGCGACATGGCTAACACCTGCTCACCAGCTGGTCGTATAGGCAAACCACCGGAGAGCCGCACCGGGCGACACCGCGTACTCAGCGCCGACATCGAGGCTGTAAGTCGAGCGACCACACATCGCCGTGCAAGTAGCACCCCGCTGACACGCGTTTTGACAGGCACTCTTCGAGCATGTGAAAGACAAGCCGAGCATGTCGGTCGACGACATGCTATGGTGGCTGTACGACACCTACAAGATTGTTGTCGGCACACGCACCATCCGTCGCGTCTTCGAGCGCAAAGGCGACAAGGTCAAGGGCAAGAGCAAGGGAGGACGCAAGAGTAGTGGACAGGGCGATGATGGCGACGATGATGGCGACGATGACATGGATGTGAACTCCCCAGTGCAACACAATGGTCAATACCAATCTCCATACGCGCCCATGGCTCAGCAAGCCGCCAGCTCTGCCGAACAACAACTTGCGCAAGCTCTCCAGCAACAGACACCCCAACAGCAACAACAATTCACGATGCCTATGGAACTGGAGGGCGATTTGCCGGAAGACGAAGAGACAATCCAATTGCAGCTGCAACAGATTGCCTTGCAGAAGCGTGAGGTCGAGTTGAAGCTTAAGATGCGGCGACTTCAAAGCGGCAAAGGCACACCTGTTTCAGCGACTTCGTCGGCCTCGAAAACCCGGACACCCAGCGGAACCAGCACGCTCTACAACCCAAATGCCGTGGTACCGACAGGGCCGAAGCGGGACTCGCGCAGCAAGAAGAAGATCGAAGAGTCTAAGAAGCGCACAGCAGAACGACAAGAGCGCATGTTGCGAGATCTAGAGAGACGGAGCAGGCGACGCGACCACCTCACTGCCGAGTGGGTACAGAGTAAGGACATTTGGCCATTACGAGCGCAAGGAATGCTCGCCGACCTCATGCATCAGTATGGCTGCTACACATTCAGCCAAAACCAGATCGACACTTTCGAGGCCATGTATCGCGAACTATACCAGTTGGTCGACCTTACCAAAGGCGATTGGGCGCCACATGTTCACGACGAGATGCTTCGAGAGCGAATGAAGAGGAAGATGGGTCAACTGCGGACCAAGATGCAAAAGACGGGCGAGATCATCGGTCGTACTGACGGCTACGGTGGCTTCCAGAAAGCAGACGACTACACCGGCGAGCAAGCTGGTGCGACGGTCGGCGACGAGAGCGAGATGGTTGCAGACATGCAGGCCGACCCCGGCGCCCAGATGCAAGATCAAACGATACACTACGACCCGGTCCCAGATCATCAGCAAATGCAACCTACGATGCCGTATGCGATGATGCCGAATCAGCCACTACAGTACCCATCGATGGATCACAATAACCCTGGGATGCTTCCTTATGGGCATATCAACGGGCAGATGGGTGGGCAGATGAATGGTCAGATGAACAATCAAATGAACGCCCAGATGAACGGCCAGATGAATGGCCAGATGGGCCAGATGAACGGTCAGATGAATGGCCAGATGAACGGTCAGATGAATGGAGGCCAGGGCCTGAGTATGGGTATGTGACTACCCATCTCGGCGTCTCTTTCAGATGTCGACGGCCATCAAGCTTAGCAGTCCCTTGCGAGCTCCCTGAAGTGCTTTCTGGCGTTGTGATGGATGGATGGATGAATGCTCCACGGTGAGTGCCGGTCGAGTATTGGCTCCTCGACCTGACCAGACTGGCCAATGGTCTGCTTTTCTACTGTTACCCTGTTTGATGATACCACTGCAGTCTAGCGTTCTATGACCAATGGGAGGGAATGACGATTGGAATGCCATTTCGGCCATTAGGCACATGCCTTAGCACAAAGGCAGTCGAGCTCTTCTATCATTATTATTCTTATTATCCTCCTACCTCTTGTGTCAGCGTCACATCAGAACCTCATGACCGCCCACCTGACACCTTGAAACTAACTCCACGCCGACTGGTACAGCAACCAGCCACAGCGTGCCTCAGCTTACGCGGTGCTTCCGACCTCATGTCGTCTGCTTCGTGAAACCTGTTTGCAATCCTTCTCACATCAGACTCCATGCGGCAGTCAGATCACGCATCCTTGTTCGCATGACGTCGCTTCACGCGCGCTGCAGGAGCAACAACCAACAGCCCCGCTGACGACTCGGATCTTCTTCTGAGTGCCAAGTGATTCCTCGAGACCCAGGTGGGGCACATGTTCTGAAGACTGGCATTCCGCGGCCTTGCATTGCATACTGTTGCCAGACTGAGGTCTCGTTGCGACCAGTACGAGCGAGAGCAGAGTGATGGAGCATGCGGAGCAGGAGGCCGTCCCTTCAACTACCGGCGCCAACACGCATGCCCCGCTCTCATTACCCCCGCCAGACGTCCTGAGGGAAATCGCGCGTAAACAAGAGGAACGCGCGACAGCGATTCGAGAGAGGAGAGCGAGGGAAGGGAACGATGTTGGGGGCGAAGAGGATGGAGCAGAGGGTGAGAGGAGGTCGAACGCGGCGAAGATGATCCAGAGGAACTATCGAGGACATCGTGAGCGAAGAGCTCTAGAGGGGTATGGGTTGAGCCCGAGTACGAGGTGGCTTGAGGTATGAAACATGCACGAGACCATGCGATCCTGTCGCGAATGGTGTTTGGACTTTGCACCGGAGTTCGCTGATGTTGGTGATTTAGGCACTCAAGGATGGTGAGTGATGCAGCACGTGCTCTGTGAAGAGGTTGCGTTTTTTTGTTTGGGTATGGAAAAGCTGATAGAAGAATGTAGCCGAGTACAGTAACTACACGAAGCCCAAATCACGAGCCGAGCGATTCTCGCCCATGTCGGCAACGCAGAGAGTCCGAGATCGATGGGCACACGCTGGAGCAGTGGCCAAGAGGGTCGGCAGTGACGATACGAGTGAGAGTGAAGAGGACAATGGCTCCACCAAGGCGTCGGAAAGAGCTCGACGCAAGCAGCAGAAAGCAGAGCGAGAGAAGTTTGCCAAGACCATGGGCCTCGAGTACTTTCTTGAACTGGTCGATCAGAAGCATAGGTATGGGAGTAATCTGCGGCGTTATCATCAGGAGTGGAAGAAGAGCGATACGCAGGAGAATTTCTTCTACTGGTTGGATTATGGAGAAGGGAAGGATGTTGATCTTGAGGATCGGCCGAGGGAGAGGTTGGATAGGGAGCAAGTTAGGTACTTGTCAAGGGAGGAGAGGAAGAATTACCTGGTTAGGATCGATGGGCAAGGTCGGTTTGTCTGGGATAAGGACCACAAGCCCATCACTACCTCGCCCGACTTCAAGGATAGTATCGAAGGTATCGTGCATGCGAGCAATGATATTCCAACCTGGAGAGAGGTCACCACCGGCGAGAAACCACAACCCTCGAAAGATGATTCCTCGGACTCTTCATCCACGAATACATCCATCAGCACGGGAAGCCAGGAAGACGGATCCAAATACGTGAACGAGGAGTTCCACGACGCAAAGGGTGTGTCCAAACTCAACCACGTATCCGTCGATGCACTTATGAACCACCTCCTTCGAAAAACCACCAAGAAGAATACTTGGATTTTCGTGGCCGACACCTCTTTCCGCTTATACGTGGGGATCAAGCAATCGGGTGCCTTTCAGCATTCGTCATTCTTGAAAGGAGCTCGTGTCAGCGCCGCAGGACTCATCAAGATCAAGCGAGGCCAGATCCGCAAGCTGTCGCCGCTGAGTGGACACTATGCGCCTCCTGTGCGGAACTTCCGCGAGTTCCTCAAGAACTTGAAGGAAGCCGGCGCGGATCTGAGTCGGCTGAATGTCAGTCGGAGCTATGCGGTGATTCTGGGTCTGGAGGGGTATGTCAAGGTGAAGAAGAAGTCCAAGCAAGCGAAGCAAGGTGTGTGGGACGCTCTGCATCCTGATGAGAAGAGGAAGAGGGAGGAGGCGGAGAAGGATAAGAGCCAGAGTGCGGAGAAGGAGAGGAAGGTGTTGGCGGAGCAGGAGAAGTTGAAGCGGAGGGAGAGTAGGAGTTGGCGGCTCATGAAGAGAGTTGGGTTGAGGGACGAGAACGATGGTGATGGTGCTGGTGAGGTCGCTGTTAAGACTTCGAGTGGTGTCACCAGTCCGGCAAGAAGTACTGTTGGACAGACCAACCCAACGCAGAAGTTGGGGTGAGGGTTCGCCAGGCTTGCGGACCTTGAATGATGATGACTGATGTTGTTACGCGTTTTGCATGAGCGTTGATACCATCTGCTTGCGAATGATGAGTTATGAGTGTGGCATTCTTCGAGACGCAACCCGCGAGGTCACCATTTCTTTCCTTGAGATTCAGATGCAGCCAGGTCACTACTGTTGTGCGACCAATGCTCTCAATGATTGTCAATGACATGCTGTCGATCAGGCACGACGCACATGGCCGGGGACTTTGAACATTGTCAGCGCCACGCCCGTCAGGAACAGGTAAATGCCACCATTTGGGCAACGAATGTCCATCACCAAGCCATCAAATCAGATCAGATCGAGTGATGTGAGGTGTGGTGGAGATAGGATTGGACCTGCTCGTTTCCGAGATGCCGGCCGTTGACTGCGTCACGATCATAAAAGACTGCCGGCATCGAAGAATTCGCTGTGCGGCTTTCGACATGCGGCCCCTGAGATGTGCTTGACGTTTAATATGAGTGAAACAGCCGGTTTTGCGGGAAGGTGCGTTGGATGTGTGGATGCGATGGTCGAGAGGGATCGATATGATGGCGGCAGTAGAGGCGTCAATCGAAAGACGTCATGCTTGGCAGGTACGCGTCGGAAGTGGTGAGGCAAGTTGTGGCGAGTGAATGCGTTGCGCCTCGTGCCTTTGACCATGGTACTCCCAGCGCGGAGAGAAGACTTCCAGGTTATGGTGTACATGCGAGACATGTGAGGAGCCGGGCTGCAGTCCCTGAGACTTAACCATGATGGACCCCCGAGATGGACTCGTCCTCAAAAATGTAAGACCTCCATCACTTCCAGCTACGAGCCGAGACTGGCCTCACGAACTGGTGGACTGTGAGCTGAGACCACTAGCCACAGTGCTCGGTTATCCACTGATGGTCAAGTCGAGCCGGCTCCGAGATGCCACGATGTCACGGCATGGATTGGTGGAGCCGGACGTGGATCCGAACGAGATGCAGACGTCCATCTGTCGCGTAATGCTGATGAGCGTCGCGGCGACGCGACAGTCCAGTGATGATGTCAAACTCGTGTGCGACCAGGCATGCCGCAGACGGGTTTGGTTGGTGTTCCAACTTCTGTCGCGAGATTTGATGCCGTCTGATGGAGGCACTAGTAGTATTGTTTGTAGCGTGGTAGAGAGCGCCTCCCATGGAAGACTTGGAATTTTGAGTTTGGCCCGTCGGAAATGCCTTTCAACATCACGTCCTGAGAGAACTCTCCAAAATACTCGCAAGTCAGGCAAATAAATCAGACCTGTATATTGCATCTACATTATGCAGCTGTCTACAATGAGGAGCCACATGTCGTGCTTTGCTGCGACATGCGGCTGCGCGCAGGCGTTGCAATGGATCCGATCGCCATCGCCGATGTGATTGGGTGCTGCCAGCAACAAAAGTTGGCACAGGCTGTGCGGGTTACAGATCCCTGTCAGGACAAATCCACTCCGAACCTCCAGATCGGTCGCGTCTCTGCTGCTGCTTGCCAGTCCCGTCCTGACGTCCAGCCACACGCGCGCGCATTCAGCTGTCCTGGCTCCAATGCTCCCGTTCGCGAAGGAGCTCTGGAGGCGGACAGAACTGCCAACGCTCGCTTCCCCGTGATGAGGCTGGCTTGTGCGGCCGGTCGCACAGCACCGTCTTGATAAACACAGACACCTCCACCGTTGGCAAAGATGGCTGGAGAGTTGTGACATCACGATGCCATGCCTGTTGTAGGAGGCCAGCATGAGGTCAGGCGCCGCGAATCGATCCCCCCAGTCGAACGGCTCGTCGATCAGGCGTGGCGCCCATCGACGCATGCCAGCCTCGAAACCTGCTTGGCCAGCCCCGTAGGTGCCCACTGGCCACACGAGGCGCGAGCTATCGGAGCTCTTCCCCGTCTTCATCCAGAGCACAGGCAGGTCGGCAAGCTCCCAGTACGTCATCTGCATCGCACACCAGCACGTCTGCCCGAGCCTCTTGTACCAGTGCGCGATGCTTCCCTGGTCCTGTCCTCCTACCGCTAACTAGCTGCATGATATATCTCTGCGACAGCCCAAATTCCCTAGCCACACTTCCCAAAAGACCCTTCCCTCTCCTCCCACACAGGTCTTGCATATTGATTGCATGACCAGCAACAATTCCAATTCATACGCATACTACTCCTTCCCTCCCACTCCTAATAGAACATCTCCCTCGCGACGAAGACACGGTTCACGAAACACTACTCCCCTTTCGAATCAGGACACAGCACAAATGGCGCCATCTCCAGCAGCTGGAAAGCAAACGGGCGCGCCCAAGACCCCTACCAAATTGACGAGACGACCAGGACAGACACCAACCAAGCCTGGACAGGCAGGCTCAGCGAGCAGGCCAGCTCCTTCAACACCCAAAGCTTCGCAGGCGACGAAGCCAGAGACAGAGTCACCCCAGATCCCATCCCGGCCCAAAGTACCAGGCAAGCCACAGCAAGCCGCAAGCCAGGCTCAGAGCACAGCAGAGAGCACCGCCGACGATGCTGAGGACCAGGCTCAGCAAGCGCAAAGCAGCGTTGAAATGAGAGACGACGATGATGATGACGACGAAGATGAAGGCCCAATGAGCAAAGTCACCGAGGCAGGCCAGCAAGGCAAAGAAGGCCTCGAGGAAGCAGCACCCGAGCCAATTGGCGACGACGAAGACGACACAGTCGGCGGCGCTCAAGGCCAGGCGGAAGACACCGCCGAGGAAGCTGGCGAGGAAGGCCAGGACTTCGCCGACGACACCACAGAGAAGGCAGGCGACAACGTCCAATCTGCAGACGATGAAAGCCAGCAAGATCAAGGCCAGGAGGAGGGCACTGGCGAGGGTCTTGGCGACAAGGCCAGTGGTCTCGCCGGCCAAGCCAGTGACCTCGCTGGCAAAGTCTCGCAAGGCAAGCCAACCGAAGCAGCACAAGAAGGTGCTGAGGGCGCCAAGGAGGGTGTTGAGGATGCTGCTGAAGGTGCTGAAGGTGCCGAGGAGACCGCGCAAGAGGGTCTCGACGAGAGCCAAAAGGTGGCTGGCGAGGCCACTGACGAGGCTGGTGACGCCGCCGAGGGCGCCGAAGATGCAGTCAATGGCGTAAAGGACGACGCTGAAGATGCGACTGAAGAAGCGACCGGCAAAGAGATCAACGTCCCAGAAGGTCTCCCAGTAGATTTGTCAGTGCTGAAAGGCCTGGAGGTCAACGAGGACGGCGCTGTCTACGACTCAGAAGGCAACCCCATTGGCAAGCTCGCCGAGGGTGATGCCGAAGACTTGGCTGGATACCCCATTGGCGACGACGGCGAGATTCTTGACGATGATGGCGATCTTGTCGGTCGCGTGGAGCTCATGCCTGACGAGATCAAGAAGCAGCTTCAGGAAGCTCAAGAACAAGGCGAGGAGCTACCAGAGGGTGCAGAAGAGTTCCTCAGCCAATACCAGGACGATGTCGAAGACGCTGTCAATGGCGTAGAGGAGGAAGCAGAAGGTGCTGTCAGCAACCTGCCCGGCCTTTCTATCATGGAGGGCTTAACCTGCCAAGTTGATGGTCTCATCTACGACTCTGATGGCAACACCATCGGCCGAGTCACTGAGGGCGACCCTCAAGAACTCCAGAACGCAGTCCTCAACGACGAGGGCGAGTTCATTGACCAAGACGGCAACGTCGTTGGTTACGCCGAGATCCACGAGGACGCTGAGGATCTTGTCAACCAAGGCATCTACGAGCCAGCCCAGCAAGCTCAAGAGACTGCTGAGGACGCAGCCGAAGGTGCCGAAGACGAGGTCGATGGCGTCGCCGAAGATGCTGAAGACCAAGTCGACGGCGCTGCTGACGAAGCCGGCGAAATCGAAGATCAGCTGCCTGGCATAGAGGCTCTCGAGGGCAAAGAGCTCAACGAGGCTGGCGACATCCTCGACGAAGAGGGCAACGTCCTTGGCGGTGTCGAGGATGAAGATCTCAAGCAAAAGATCGCCGACGGCGAAGTCGATCCCAGCACTCTCAAGATCGACGAAGAGGGGAACATTCTCGATGAAGACGGCAATGTCCTTGGCAAGACCGAACTTGCGGAGGGCGCGGCCGAGAAGCTTGCTGGCGTTGGTCCTTCTCTCCTAGACATGCGCATCCTCGACGGCAAGAAGGTCAACAAGAAGGGCAAGATCTTCGACGATGATGGTGAGGAGATCGGTGAGCTCACTGACGGCGAGATCGCACAGTGTGCTGGTGGCAAGGTCAACGACAAAGGCGAGGTGTACAACAAGGCTGGAGAGCTTGTTGGCCACGTTCGCGTCGTGCCTGGCGAGGCCGCTGAGAACGCCACTAAGGAACTTCTCGAAGAGCTTGGAGAGCTTCCAGAGGAGGCTGAAGAAGCGGCTGAAGACGCCGAACCACAATTCGAGGAGCCAGATCTTTCTATCTTGGATGGCCTGAAGGTCAACAAGAAGGGACAAGTCCTCGATGAGGATGGTGAGCCAATTGGTGAGCTCACTGCCGGCGAGCTCTCGCAGTGCGCTGGCAAGAAGATCAACTCCATCGGCGAGGTTCTGGACAAGGACGGTAATGTCATCGGACACGTTCGCACCCTGCCCCAGGAAGTGCAGCAAGCAGCCGCTCCTCTCTCCATTCTCGACGGTCTCAAGGTCAACAAGAAGGGGCAAGTCCTCAATGAAGATGGCGACGTCATTGGTGAGCTTACCAGCGGCGATTTGTCCAACTGCGCCGGCAAGAAGATCAACGGCAAGGGCGAGGTCCTCGACGAGGAGGGCAATGTCTTGGGCACTGTCCGCACTATTGGCGGTTCAGCTGAGGAAGAGCAAGGAGAAGAGCAAGGCGAAGAAGGCGAAGCAGCCGAGGAAGAGGATGGTGAACAACTCCCACCCCTCTCTGTCCTCGAGGGCCTCACCGTCAACAAGGCCGGCAAGATTGTCGATGACAATGGCGCTGTCCTGGGTGAGCTTGTCGAGGGTGATGCCAAGAAGCTTTCCAAGCAAGGCATAACCTGCGATGCTGAAGGCCAGTTCTGGGACAACAAGGGTCATGTCATTGGCCGCGCGCAGACTCTGCCACAAGCCGACCCAGAAGAAGAGGCTCCTTTCGCCGGCCTCGAAGGACTCCATGTCGTTGACGATGGCTGGGTCTGCGATGAGGACGGCAATTACGTCGGATACATCACCGAGGGAGATGCAGCCACTCTCGTTGGGCGTACAGTCGACGAAGATGGTGACATCCTCGACAAGAAGGGCTCTGTCGTTGGTCATGCCGAGCGCTACGTTCCAGAGGAAGAGGAGGAGGCCCAGGAAGAGACCCCAGATTACTCGCCGCTCAAGGGCAAGACCATCACCAAGTCCGGTCTGGTCATTGGCGACGAAGGTATCCCAGTCGCACGCCTCGCCGAGGGCAATGCCAAGGAGCTCGCTGGGCGTCAACTCGACGATCAAGGCCAGTTCTGGAACGACACCGGCGAGGTCATCGGCCGTGTCGAATGGATCCCCGCTGAAGAGCGTGAGGCCAAGCCAGAGGGTCCCTTCGCCGGATTGGATGACTTGCGTGTCATCGAAGGCGGCAAGATCGCTGATGAGGACGGAAACGTCGTCGGCGAAATCACAGAAGGCAACCCCAAGCGCCTTGTAGGCTTGTCTGTCGACGAAGATGGAGACATTGTCGATAAATATGGCAACGTTAAGGGACACGCCGAGCCTCTGCCCGAAGAGGAGCCTCTCGACTACACCATTCTCGACGGCCTGACTCTGAACAAGCAGGGATTCGTCGTCAATGAGGACGGTGTGCCATTTGGCAAGATCGTGGAGGGTAACCCATCCGACCTCGCTGGTCGCAAGACTGACGAGAACGGTTACATCTACAACGACACTGGGAAGGTTGTTGGCCGATGCGAGCCACTCCCCGAAGAAGAGCGCGTTGCAAAGGCAGAAGGCGCCTTCTCCGGACTGGACGGCTTGCACGTGATCGAAGGCGGCTATGTCGCAGACGAGAACGACAACACCGTCGGACAGATTGTCGAAGGTGAGCCGAAAAAGCTCCTTGGCATGCACGTCGACGAAGACGGAGATATCATCGACAAGTTCGGCAATGTAAAGGGTCACGCGGAGCGCCTTCCAGACGACGAAGAGATTGACTACACAATCTTGGATGGTCTTACCCTCAACAAGCAAGGTTACGTCGTCGACGCCAACGGCATCCCCTTCGGCCGCATCGTCGAAGGCAACGCATCTGAGCTTGCCGGCAGGCAGTGCGATGAGCAGGGATACATCTACAACGACCGTGGCAAGGTTGTCGCTCGCTGCGAGCCTCTGCCAGAGGAGGAACGCGTTGCTAAGCCCGAAGGACCATTTGCAGGTCTCGAAGGTCTTCACGTTGTCAAGGAAGGAAAAGTTGAAGACGAGAATGGCAATGTCGTGGGTGAGATCACCGAGGGAGACCCCAAGCGCCTTGTTGGCATGCAAGTTGACGAGGACGGTGATATCATCGACAAGTACGGGAACACCAAAGGCCATGCGGAGCCGCTCATTGAAGAAGACGTTGAAGTCGACAACAGCATCCTGGAAAACAAGGAGCTCAACAAGCAAGGATATGTCGTCGATGAGAAGGGCATTCCTCTTGGACGTCTTGTCGAGGGCAACATTGCTGAGCTCGCAGGCCGACGCTGTGACGAGAACGGTTTCATCTATGGTGATACCGGCAAAGTCGTCGGACGCTGTGAGGTCTTGCCAGAGAACGAGCGCGTCGCCCGCCCCGAGGGACCATTTGCAGGTCTCGAGGGACTCCGGGTCGTCAAGGACGGCTGGGTTGAGGACGAAGATGGGAACCGTGTTGGTCAGCTTGTCGAAGGCAACGCTAAGCGACTGGTTGGTCTCCATGTTGATGAGGATGGTGACATTATCGACAAGTACGGAAACGTCAAGGGTCACGCCGAGCCATGGGAAGAGGAAGACCCAGAAGCCGCAGATCTCTCCAGACTCGCAGGCACCACCATCAACAAGGCTGGTTATGCAGTCGATGGCAGTGGCCAGATCATCGGTCGTGTTACTGAGGGTGACCCCAACATCATGATCGGCAAGAAGGTCGACGCCCAGGGTCAGATCTGGGACGATGCTGGCAATGTTATCGGACAGTGCGAGATTGTCACCGGTGTCAAGGGTGAGGAAGGTCCATTCGCTGGCTTTGAAGGTCTCCAGATCAACAAGGACGGCACCGTCACTACGCCAGCGGGTGACATTGTCGGCCGTGTCATTGAAGGTGACATCAAGAAGCTTCTTGGTCACACGGTCGATGAGGATGGTGACATCAATGACAAGAACGGCAACACCATCGGCAAGGCCGAGAGATGGGAACCCGAGGAGAAAGAGCGTCGCATCAACCCCATGTCTGGCATGCGTGTCAACAAGGAGGGTGAGGTACGTGATGAGAACGGCGATCTCATGGGCAAGCTCACCATGGGTGACCTCGGACACTGCGTCGGTCAAGAGATTGATGATGCTGGCAATGTCGTCGACGTCGAGGGCAACAAGATCGGTGAGGTCACTCTCATCGAGAACATTGCTGAAGACGAGTACGAGGGCCCAACCGAGGAGGAGCTCGCAGAGGCTGCCAAGCGCGAAGAGGAGCGCCAGATTGCCGAGAAAATGGGTGCCATTTGCACGCAGACTCTCGAGCGTGTGCAACCCATCTGCAAGCAAATCACCGACCACATGGAGAAGGCCGACGCCACGCCCAAGGACGAGCTGGACGAGGAAGAACTCGTCAACAACGTCAAGCCTCTCATCGAGGAAGCCGGCCGCATTCTGCAAGAGTGCAACGGCTCTCTTCGTGGTCTCGACCCAGATGGCAAGATTGCGGCTCAAGCCAAGGGTCGCGCTGGTACCGGCGAAGCCACTCCAGAGGAGTTCCGCCTCGCAGAGACCCTCAAGGAACTCACCACCACCGTCGTCACGACCATCGACAACGCCAAGAAGAAGCTCAACAACATGCCCCACGCAAAGAAGAAGCTCAACCCCATGTGGGCGCTGCTCACGCAGCCACTCTTCCAGATTCTCGCGGCCGTCGGTCTCCTGCTCGCCGGTGTCCTGGGTCTGGTCGGCCAGCTGCTCAACGGTCTTGGTCTTGGTGGCCTTGTCAACGGCCTGCTCGGCGGTCTGGGAATCAACAAGCTCCTCGCATCCTTCGGCCTCGGCGGCGACGACAAGAAGAAGAAGAAGGAAGGTGGCAACAAGCTCTCGTCGCTCCCGATCGTTGGTGGGATGTTTGGCAGTAAGTAATTCAATTTGCACTGCTATGCACGCGACGCGCGCCGCCAACTTTTTGGTGGCTGACTCCGCCTGCCACACTCTGCCTCTTCTTCATAGAGGCTGAGTGTAGTGCGGTGTCTGTCCGCGTGGCCTACTGATTCGCAAGGTGCGGACGATTCTGATTTGCGTGTGTCCGCTTTCTAGAAAAGGACGATGATTCGAAAGAGGGAAACAAAAAGGAAGAAGAAGCAGAAGATGATAATACCGCGGAAGAAGTAACCGACGCTGTCAACACTGCCAGCGCTGCGGGCGGCGGACCGGTCTTCGTTGGGAATGTCGACGAGAAGTAATGTCTGAGCATACAGCGAATGATCCGGGACGACAGAAGCACATCATCATCGCGAGGGAACAGTACAGCTTGGTCTTGGTTTGTTTGAGTTCAGCGGGTTCGGCGCTTCAAAGGAGTATCTATTTGGGAAGCATGAGGGTTTTTGGAGTCGCCGGCGGGATGTTTGGATGCGTTGGTTGTCTATCTCCTGTCAGAGCGTGTCCGCTGATCGAGTCTCCTTTGTCAGAACAGAGTGTATGTGTCTGATGTTATCTCCTGTATGCGTATGTACATTAGGATCTTGGGAAGGATCTTGAATCAAAAGTTCCAAACAAATGGCTTCTCTGTTCATTGTTTCTCATCAGCACGTCCGTACTTTGGCCATTTTCAATTCCTCTCAATGTGCTTATGCCTTGCAATCTTCAGATCTCATCCAGCCCCTTCCTCGTCCACTCTGGAAACACAATATCCCTTCTCGGCGTCGACATCATGTTCCGATCATCGATGTACTCCTTCACGCTCAGCTCCTCGAACTGCGACCGATTCCCAATCCTCACGCCCTTGGCTTGCACATCTCTCGCATACTCCATGACCTTCTTCACAAAGCCATCCCTCTCAACCTCGCCGTCCAACCACTCCACAAGGCTCATCACATCGAACGCCGCCTGCGACGTCGACGCCACTGTATGCGGCCGAAAACCAGCCAACGCATCACCCACCAGCACGACTTTATCATTCATATAGAGATTCTTCGGCGAGATGACGTCCGTGATACACTGCACAAATGGCGACTGTGCTTTCTGCGCCATCTCAGCCATCTGAGGCGGAAGCATATCCTCTGCTTTAGATTTGAGCATCTCCCACGCGTCCCAGGCGATCTTTCCCGGAGGAATGGTGATGTGTCGTCGACGGCCGTCTTTGTCCGTCATGAGCTTCTCGAGTTCCGGGCTGCCTTCGGGAAAGTTGGCATACCAGACGAAGTTCAGTAGACGCTCGCCTGGCTTCGTCGTGCCGTTTGCGCCTGCGATGGTGTAGGTGAGGTTTTGGGTCCCGGGGGCGTGGAAGAAGCAGAAGCGTTCTTGGAAGACGGAGAGGGCGGAGGATGTGGCTTGGGTTTCTGGGACCGTGCCGCGGATCACGACGTAGCCGGCGTACTCGCGTTGGATCTGTGGTTCGAGAAAGGAGCGGATAGTCGAGGAAGGGCCATCTGCGGCGACGAGCAGTTTCGTGGTCAGCTCTTCTGAGACTTGGGTTCCGGAGGAATCTTGCCGAGTGAACTTGATGCGGACCTTGTCCCCTTCGTCGTAGATGTCGGTGACTGTGCAGCCGTAGCGGTAGTTGACTTTGCCGTCCGTTGGGCGTTGTTCCGGTAATTTGCCACCTTGAAGGTAGTCGCTGTCTACTCGATCGTAGTTCTGCCATAAGTCAGATCAGTCATATGCCATGGACACGCGAAGCCGATTTCCGTTACGTACAGCTCTCAGCAGGTAATATGCTAGGTCCCATGAAGTCATATTTTGTCGATTTGCTTCTTCATGGATTACATCGCCCTTCTGGTTCAAGTAAAGTCGTTTGTAACTTGGCACGGCAACCGGTTTGCCGGTCCGATCGTATTTGTCGAAGAAGTCGATGGTATCACCACCAGCTACGATGCCTGCTCCTTGGTTCTCGAGAAGGAATGTGGGTGTTCTTTCGAGCTTTGCGACTTGAAATTAGACCGTGTCAGATGAACGACATGAGCTGGTCTACATGCAATGGTTGTGTTATAGCCATGGCTTTTGAGAGCAACACCAGCGAACAGACCACCAAGCGAGCCTCCGACCTATATGAGCGTCAGCCTTGGAGAAAGCGTACATCAAACAATAGAGTAGCAGACAATGACGATATCCTCACCATGCTTCAATGAGCTGGTTTTGCCCCCATTGACGCCGTTCAGCCTCTCTGATGGCGGCATATTGTGCCGTCGTTTCTACGGTGACTTCGTGGAGGTCAGCATCTAGTTAGTCGTTCTGTGTGCTGCTTTACTCTGTGCTGCAAGACGTCGACCCCATAGATCCCATAGCTAGGTATGAGGTACGCGTAGAGGTACCCACGCCCCGCTCGAAGTTCGGTCGAAAGGCCGCAGTAGGCTACACGGTGACTTGAAGCACGTTTGCCTCGATCCAGTACTTTGGATGACCAGCTTGAAGCACAGCGTAGTTTGGGTCAACGATGTCTCTTCCGCTAGAGCTTGCGAACATAAGCTGGAAGACCGACACTGCCCGTTTTGGAGGCTTGTGATGTATCCCATCTGCTCAAGCAACTACGAGGAAGGCGATCAAGGCGGTGACCGTACTTCTGCAACGAATGTGATTGTTTCATGTTGTCAAGTCCTTTCAGGCTCGATCACGCACTTAAAGAGTACCTAACGGCTTTGTGCAAGGGTTGTTCAATGGAGATCCTCGAAGCAGCCGCTGCGTCTTGCGAAGCAACGGTGCCTATTCATCGGTGCTCGATGTTCTCGTGCTATGAGAACACATGAAGTTATGACATGGCACATCCGGCGAGTAGATGGGGACATCGACATCGACTTGGCCGAATGGCGTGTCGACGAGACTCGATACAGTTGAACCCGAAAGTAAAGTAGTCCATCAATATGTTCAGATGGCCGGAGTAGGAGCCGGATGTCGGATCGTGATCGAAGGACCGGGCAAAGGTGGGGACACACCACAGACCACACCTGACTATTTGCCGCCTTTGCCGTGCTAATGGAAGCATTTGCCAGTGCAAAAGAGCGACGGAAAAGATTCGGACATGGTGGAGACTGTCATGTGTTCGTACGCACAGATGGAATGATGGCGACGATGTCTGAGAACGAAGATGGGAAAGATGAGGGAAAAGGAAAGGTGAAGTTGGCTCGGTCTCGATGGTTGCTGGAGCGATCCGTTCGCACGCCTTGGCATCGCTTTGACTTCACCTCCTCAGCTGCCGCCCGCTGAACGATTCACTGGAGCCAATTTTTGATACATCTGCAACTTGCCTGTCTCGTTGTTCTATCACGTCTCCTTACCCATCACAAGAGTCGACTCCATCAGGACCCGCTGCAACGAGACTGTGCCGCTGCAGCGCAAGGTCTGCCTTGGCACGCATCAATCTTGTTCGTGCACAAGAATAAGCTTCCTGTAGCGCCGCGCCTCTTCTGGACAAGGTTCACATTGGCACGTGAAGGTCTGGAGAAATCGGAGATGACACCACCCACACGCCCTCCCTCTGCCTCCTCTTCCCCAGGTCGTCAGCGATCTCTCCATTGCGCTATCGATGCCAGCCAGAACTCGACCACACGACCCTGCGGCAATAGTGCCAGGAGCCGGGCGTGAGCACGACTTTCCCTTGCCTGGCCTTTGCCTTTTGGTCTATGCTGGCCCACGGCTGCGTTCAAAGACGGACGGCAAAAGCACTGATGAACCGGCTTGTGGCTAAGACGGCGTTGGCGTGCGTCCAATTGTGGTCTTGTTGGTGATGACACCTGTTTGCTTGCTTCTGAACCCTCTTGGTTAAATCACTTCATTCTGCTCTTTCTTGTTCGCTGCTGCTGCTGTATGGAAGCATACCATTGACGTCACTTGACCTGAGCTGCTCATACCCCATGTACCTAAGCATCGCATAGGTACAGTTCGCTGGACAACTCAAAGGCAGCTTTTTGGGTCGGCGGTCTCATCTAGCAATACTGCTGCAAGTACGACTGCCCGTCATGAACGGCCAGTTCTTGCTGAACGGGCCTCGATTCTGGAACGAGCGGGAGAGCGTTCGATCACCGCCAGGAACATCGCAGATGCTCACAATGGCCAAGATCGAGACACCCTCAAGGATTGAGATTCCAACAAAGATCGAATTCCCACAAATGCAAACACCGAGACAACGGCAACAGTCCACCATCTCGACAACAAGTCAGTCATCATCAGCAAGCAGTCCCCAATCCAAAGGAAGTCCAGCATCGCCAACGGGAGACCATTGGGCGCAAGCAATGTCCGCAATGTTTGGAGCGGAGGACGAATGTTTGGCGTGCGGCTATCGATATAGCTCTTTTGAGGAACTGGCAGATCACCAGAGGATAAATCACGGCCTGGCAGAAGTCATCTTTTAGAGCGTTTGTACTGGAGCACTTCCCTCGGTTCTCAAGCACTATACCCGAGGATCAGGGCGGTTGGTCGGTCATGGCGTTGGAAGGTCTGGATCTTGGGGCCACGTTGGAA
Organism: Zasmidium angulare; assembly: GCA_002786045.1. NCBI lineage: Eukaryota > Fungi > Ascomycota > Dothideomycetes > Mycosphaerellales > Mycosphaerellaceae > Zasmidium > Zasmidium angulare. The sequence continues at coordinate 466,932 of NHNX01000019.1, forward strand.
CCACGTGCTGCGTATGGGGAAAGGCCACCAGGTATTGGAGCAAAGAAAAGAGCTTGCTTTAGGGTCTCGCAGCTAGGGTTGGAATGGCGTTGCATGTCTTCAAGGATGGCTTGGTGTCCATGTACGATTGATTTACTCGAGCTGACAAGGCTTTGCAGTGGTCGCCATCTATTCAGCTTTCGAGAGCGTCGTTGTAACCGTAGCTTGACTATGTACTGACTACACAATAAGCAGATGTCTTCTGTCGCTCATCAAGTTATGTTCATACTCGAGCATCTGGCGTATTCTCCTGCACCCTGATGCACCGGTAGAAGGAGACGGACGAGCAAGCCATTGATATGACCTTAAGCAGAAAAAGAATTCATATTCGGCGGCTATGGCCCCGTAGCTGGGGATTCGCAAAAGCAAACTACTGGTACTTCAAGACAGGCTTCAGATGAGGATACTGCCGATGTCAGGTCACCGTTTGCTGCAATCCTCCATGCGCTCATGTACTTGTTGGTGGACTCTTTTAGACCTCGGGAGCGCCCAAGACCGGCGCCATAGGCAATGGAATGAGATTCCCGTAAGTAACACACACCCTAGACGATCAATGCCGAGGCTGATGGAAACATAATGCATAGGCTATGGCACCTCCCGAAATCCTATAGGCTGGACACGATTGTCCATTAGTTACCTTCTTGGACGTTAGTGCGGCCCACCATCGATAGAAGCCGCTGCACTGGGACGAAATCGATCAGGCACGCAGCGACCCAGAGCACTTGCGTCTGTGAGGGTGGTTATCTGAAACGCTTTTGACGACCCATGCTCGATGTTTTGATCAACTTTGCGGTGAGCTCTATACAACGACAAAAGCAGCATTTTCATACCAAGCCTTGGTTGAAAGCGCGATCAAGACCATTCTACCCTCAACGGCGATGCACCCAGTCGTCAGCTTTTCAACGCTACTATTAGCAGTGGCACTCGCTGCCCCTTTGGACGAACGTCAATCCGGACCGTCAGTCACGATTAGGAACGGCACCGTGACAGGATCGACATCCCAAGGTGTTGACAGTTTCAAGGGTATTCCATATGCCCAACCACCAGTCGGGGACCTACGCTTGAGACCTCCGCAGTCCATCACGCAAGGCTTTGGGACGATTCAAGCAACCGCTCAAGCCAGAGCATGTCCACAAACATCACTACTTCAAGTGGACACGAATGGCCTGCCCGTCGATGTAATTGGCGAATTGATGAACTCGCCCCTCTACCAGGCCGTCACGAATACCGGAGAGGATTGCTTGACCATAAACGTACAGCGGCCGTCGACGGCGGATTCGTCTGCGAAGCTGCCGGTCTTGTTTTGGATATATGGAGGCGCTTTTGAAGGGGTCGGTATCTTGGGAAGAGCACAACATCGTCGAAGTCTCTATCGGACTGACTGTGGCGTTTACAGGGCTCCACGTCTCAATATGACGGCTCAAGCATTGTTCGAAGATCAATCACCCTTAACGAGTCGATCATCTATGTCAGCGTGAACTACCGCGTCTCTGGGTTTGGATTCCTGGCCGGTAAAGAGCTCGCAGACGAGCACTCGACGAATCTGGGATTGCGAGACCAGCGTCTCGGGTTGCAATGGGTCGCAGAGAACATTCAAGCCTTCGGCGGTGACCCTGACAGGGTCACCATCTGGGGCGAAAGTGCAGGGTCTTATTCTGTGTTTGACCACACGATCATCAATGGTATGCAAAGAGTGGTTTCCTGACGAAGGTTAGACTAACACTCGCATAGGCGGCGACAACACCTATAATAGCAAGCCTCTCTTCCACGGCGCCATGATGTCTTCAGGCTCCGTCGTGCCAGCTACCGACGTAACCACAGCCAAACCTCAAGCAATCTTCGATACCGTCGTCGAGGCATCGAACTGCGGCGCTGCCACAGACAAGCTCGCATGCCTACGTAGTGCCGACTACACCACGTTCCTCAACGCCGTCAACTCTGTCCCAAAGACAGCCTCCTACCGCAGCCTCGACTTCTCCTATCTACCTCGCGGCGATCCAGGCGACGACTTCTTTACCTCTTCCCCAGAGATTGCCCTCCTTGCCGGCCAAACTGCGAAGGTACCCATTATAATTGGCGACCAAGAAGACGAAGGGCCGCTGTTCTCGATTCTCCAACTAAACGTCACGACCAATGATGAGCTGGTAGAGTACCTGTCCACCTACTATCCATCCAACACAGACGCTCGCAAGGTCGTCGCAGGCCTCGTAGCGAACTATCCAGATGAGCCTTTGGTGGGCCAGCCTGCGGGCTCTCCCTTTCGCACAGGCAGCCTGAACAACATCTACCCGGAATTCAAGCGCCTCGCCGCCATCCTCGGTGACGTGTTCTTCACGCTCGTTCGACGAACCTACATCCATACCCTTCTTACCCTGGATGACAATAGCGTCCAGCCCATCTACTCCTACCTGTCCACCTACCTCCACGTGCTCCCCATCCTGGGTACCTTCCATAGCTCTGATCTCATCTTCGAGTATGGGGTATTGGGTGATGGAAACCCTATCACAGAGAGCGTGCAGACGTACTTCATCAATTTCGTGAATCATCTGGATCCTAATGGCGGAAGCGGGCATGGCAATGGATCGGTGGTAGAGTGGCCGCGATGGAGTGACGAGGGAGGGCAGACACCGCAGCTGTTGGAGTTTGGGGCGGCTGGGAACGGGGTTATTGCTGATGACTTTAGGGATGCTGCGTATGAATACCTGACGGAGAACTTGGAGCACTTCAGGCTATGATATGAGGCACGATGAGAGGTACGGCCGATGATGATGAAGATGCTTTCCAAGAGGATATGACCGTTACGAACGTATTGAAAAGTCATGTTTAGCATCCGTCTTCGTATTCAAATTATCATATTGAAAAGCAAACTGACCAAGAGGTATCATCTGTACGTGTTAAACAGCAAACATCAGCAAATAGTATCGCATCCAAGATGTTTATCCACCAGCACCATGCCGAGAAATGCAACCAGGTAACTAAAAGGAGCTCTCGACCCGTCAAAAGGATTAGAACGCTGCAGTAGCTGCCGTATTCCCTCGTTTCGTGTACTCATATACATCGTCCTTGAACGTTCTGTGCTTGTTTCAGTATTTGGCATTCTTGTTGCGTCGATTAGTCCCGCTCAATCGTCGCGTGCTTGTCCCTCCATGTCCTCGGAGTTGAGGCTTGGATGGTCCTTGCGAGACTTGTAGTGGGCTTTGACGAGCTGGCCTAAGCGCTTCTCCATGACTTGACGTCCCTCGTAGCTAAGCCAGACGTGATGAGGGGCTTTGTGGACGATGTCCCAGGAGAGGAGATGGCTCGTAATGTTGGTCAAGTCCTTTTGCTTCTCCTCCCATTGGTCGTCTTGCTTCACCTTATCGCCTGAAGTGATGACAGCAAGGGGAGTGTCGATGTCCTGGATTACTCTCGCAGAGGCAAGCTCGCTCTTGGACAATGAGTTGGCGACCAAGTTCTCTTGCAGCTTAGCCTTGATGAACTTTCCATTCTCATCGGCAGCGATACCATAGACGCGGTCTTCCCTCGTCTGGCCCATGAAAATCGACCCAATAATGCGACGAAGACCAAGCGGGCTGATGATACCCCAACCCCACGTTATGAAGCCGCGAGTGGTGTCAGCCATGCGCGAGAGTAGGTCTTCATGGAGAGCATCGACCAGCATGATGCCAACGACTTGGCGGAAATGTCTCGCGCTGAAGATTCTCGAGACTATGCTTCCATAGCCGGCGGAGACCATAATGTATGGGCCTTCTTCTCCCTTGAGTGCGAGTGCCTCTGCGAGGACGTCCGCTGACATGCCTGCGCTGTGTGGAGAAGGGGCATTATCAGACCAAGCATAGCCAGGGCGGTCCCAGTAGCAGTAGCGGTCGATGGTACCATTCTGAAGTGCAAAGTACGCCCAGTGCTCCAAATCGTACTCGACTGGGAAACCTCCAGCTTCGAGGAGGATAGTTGGCGACTTACTGCCCTTGCTGTCGGTGGTAGCGTTACCTACACAAGCCAGGTGAACTTCATACTTGCCATCATCGACTGAGTACCGTTCACCATCCATGGGAAGTCCGGCGTCCAGGCTCCGAATGACCAGGGTGGCTGTCATGAGGACAGAGATGATGATGAATACAACGAGGATGACTGTCGCTGTAAGGACAGCGAGCCATTCTCTCAATGTTCGTCTGGTCTCGGGACGGCCTGTCAGACGCTCTTCTTCCTCGCGCTTGCCCCATCTTACGATGCGATCGGTGAAAATGCACCACGCGGCTATGACTGTGGCCCAGACCACACTGGCAATACCAGGCGGCCCCTCTTCTGCACGTATCCTGCCGACTGCTACAATAATGATCAGATCGACCAGTAGGAAGAGGCCGAGAATGCCCTGGGAAATTCGCATTGCCAGACTAGGCGCAGAGAAGAAAAGGAGCGAGTTGAGAAGGACGCCGATGGTCAAGCAGGCATAGGCGAAGTCGAAGAAGCCGGAGCCTCTGGTATGAAGGCCTGGTGGTGATACGAAGATGCTGACCAGGAGCAGCACCCACCACAGAAAAGTGATGGCGAGGAAGAGGATGGTGAGGTATCGCGTGAATCGGACGGTCCAGAGATTGTATGGCGACACCTGTGAATGTTAGTATCTTGTTCCGTAGAAGAGTTGTTCTTCTCGCGTACAGCCGGATCGTCTGGATCAAGGTAGCCATCTGCGTGTGGTGGACGACGATGATTATCCGGCAGCAGCCTGTCTCTCTCGGTCGGTTCCCTCATGCTTCTTCTGCTCTCTGGCCTGCTGTCCGGGTGACCGTCGCCGTTCTCCTCGACGTTGTCTTTGTTTTTCGAACCCCACAGCGAGCCTGAAGGCATCTCGTACCTGGAGCTCTCTTGAACCTTCTTCCTGCCAAGCTGTCCACTCTCTTCTGCTTCCGCTCCTGCTGCTGCTGCTGCTGCTTCTACTCCTGCTTCGAATGGCGACCGCGTGCGAGTTCAGATGTGGTCGAGTTCGAAATGAAATCAAGGCAGCAAGCAGTGCCCAGAGAGCTACAGCTCAAGCGTGGCTGGACTGGTGTGGCGATGAGATCATTATGCGCGGGCTAGAAGGAGTGAGCCAAACTCTCACCAGAACTAGGCAATGCGATCGATCCAGATGCGAACGACCTCCTCTCCTACCATGTGATGCAGAGCTGCGAGGGATGGGTGTAGGACAGCGTGTGTGCTGCACCGCGCCGGGGCTATCTCCTCCTGCTCCTCCGCATTGATTGCAGGCATGTCGGAGAGATCGCCGTCAACTTGCAGAGAAGTTCCGCCACCAACGGTCGAAAGGTCTGGCCGCGGAGCAAAGTCTCTTCCTGCCTGAGGCGTGGAGATATTCACTTCACCTCCCTAGCATGTGGAAATATGGCAGCCACATGTGTTTCCTTCTGCTCCAAACTTTCACTTTTGTGACTGTCCGCTTTGGTTGTTGCTGGTGCTATCTTGCCACATGTGAGGTCGCAAGATCCCCGTATCACTCGCCACCCACACCACGACGCACCAATGCTGCACCTCATCAGATGATCCAAGCTACCCATAGCTCGAAAAAATGTCAGACCTCTTGCGCCAGAGCCAGAACCTGCGGCCGAAGCCCACGCCAATCCCTACGCAAGGCCGCTCCTCATCCGAATATGACGACTACAGCTCATCATCGGACTCAAGTGCGTCTTCAGCTGCCAGCGTGGCCACGGTGAGACCTTCTTCACGTGAGCACGAGGCTCCACCGACCCATTGGACACAGTACTTCGAACAGGAGCTTTATTTCGAGAAGCGAGAAGGGGACCAAATTGCGAAGTATCACGCTTACTTGACCCCTCCAAAGAACTTGAAGAAAGGGCCTCTCTTCATCTGCCACCATGGAGCCGGTGCTTCAGGGATGTCATTTGCCATGTTCGCACTGGAGATACGTAAGAAGTTGCCAGAGGCCGGCATTCTCAGTCTCGAAGCTCGTGCTCACGGATCGATCGTTACCAAGGCAGATTCGGGAGAGGAAATTGTCGACTTCAGCTTGGGGGCTCTCGTCGCGGACGCCGTGGCCATGATTCAGCTCGTTGCCGAGAAGCAAGCATGGTCTACGCTGCCCCCTACCGTCCTGATAGGACACAGTCTGGGTGGTGCAGTCATGACGACCGTAGCAAGTGCACACTTCAAGATCTTCGGCTCATCACTCATCGGCTATTGTGTGATCGATGTGGTTGAAGGCTCGGCGATCGAAGCCCTTTCCCACATGAAGACATACCTCTCTTCCCGGCCGAGTGTCTTCTCCAGCGTCGAGGATGCTATCACATGGCATGTACGGTCACGTACGATTCGAGATCAGCGCTCAGCTGAAGCCTCTGTTCCAAGCTTGCTCGTGTCTTCGCCTACCGGTAATGGAAAGCTCATTTGGAGGACAGACCTTATGTCAACAAGCCCGTGGTGGGACCAGTGGTTCCAAGGCATGTCGCAAAAGTTCCTCGTGGGCAGGGGGGCGAAGTTACTGATACTTGCTGGAACCGACCGATTGGACAGGGAGTTGATGATCGGGCAAATGCAGGGCAAGTTCCAGCTCACGGTCATTCCTGAGGCGGGACACTTCGTACAAGAGGATGTGCCTGAGAAGACGGCGAACTTGTTGAGCGAGTTCTTTAGGAGGAATGATCGAAGTCAGCTGGTCTTGCCGCCGAAGGTGAGCGATTTGATCGCCCAAGGCAAGAAAGTATGAGGGAAGGACTTGATAGATCACAGAGCTTAGAGCCACTCGCTCACAATACTGCCAGTCATGAAGCTGGTCAGAGGGTATCTCATGAAGACAAAACAAGCATACAAGTACAGTCCGTTCAGTCACCTCCATCAGCTGTCGCCTCTTTCGGCTTCCTCTTCCTCTTGCGCTTGTTCGTTGATTCTGAGGCACCCTCGCCAGGGACAGCACCCAACCCTGCCTTTTCAGCTGCTTGAGGATCCATCTTCATCGCCCTTCGCATCACAGCCCTCTCCTGCTCGGTCTCTCTGGTGATCTCCTTCTTCGACTTCTTGACGCTCAATGGGTTCGGTCCCTTTGGTCCCTTGCTCTTCCTCTGCTTGGCGGGACGTTCTGACTGATCACCATCACCGTTATCCTCGCCATGCTCACTCTCTCCATCATCGTCCTCCCTCTTCCTCTTCTCGCCAACCCCACTTAGAGCCCCACTCCTACGTCCCTTCAGCCCAGCTCGTATCTTAGCCTTCTCATCTCCTTCCCTGACGGTGGACGATTTCGACGCCATAGGCTCCAGAATCATTACGCTCCGCGCAATGTAGATCAGAGGTACTCCAGCAATCTCCCTCATCCTTACCCTCACCTCCTTCTCTTGGCTAGCCACCACATACCGATGCTTGTTCGTCCCACTTCCCTTCGGGTCTACTACACTCTCCAAACACTCTTTCGCACTTAGTGGCTGCTCCAACTCATGATGTCCGCACCGCCGACGTTCCGCTTGTTTCGCGACCTCGATCCATGCATCTTTATCAGGCGAAGCCGGGGCGTTGTAGAGGTGGCGTATGCAGCATTGTGTGATCATGGGTTTGATTTCGCCGTGCAGGGTGTTCTCGAGCATCGAGCCCAGGCGCATTTTGAAGCGAGCGGCATCTTGGATGATGTCTGCGGTGATGAGGACTTGGTAAGGTTCGCGAAAGTTGAAGGTGAGTTGGTAAGCATGCATAAGCTTGCGGTATTGTTTGGAGCGCTTGCCCTTCATCGTGTAATGCTGTGTATATGGAAAGCGAGATTCAAGACCATGAAATTTAGATGTCGAACTACGGGCATGTACCCACCTACACAAATTAAGGTTTGAGACGGACTGCGGCCCAGCCCGATTCGCGCGGACGTCACACTTTGAAGAGAGAATCCACCTGCAGTTCACATTGCTTCTGTAAGGACCCTATCATTCGACAGCGATCGCACGGCACTTGGCATAGTTACACCCACCTGCTCCGGAGCTGACCCATGTTCTCTTTGCCTGACTCAAAATTATCAAAATCCCACTTTATGGAATTTGCGGTGTGTCAATGCTGAGGACTATGGCTGCCGCTGCGAAAAGGGTTCCTATTCCAAAGAATGGAGTTGACTATCGAGGAAAGATCGTATTGGCACCTATGGTGCGAAGTGGAGAGTGTCCATCACGACTACTCGCACTGAAGTACGGGGCGGACCTGGTATGGGGTCCAGAGACCATCGACAAAGCACTCATTGGCACGACGCGACATGAAAACGCTGCGACAAATACTATAGACTTCACTCGAATATCATCGAATGGCGCCAAGAACCCCAGCCTGAATCCAGAGCAGCGCGAGAGTGTCATATATCGACTACATCCCGAACGCGAAGGTCGTAATTTGATCTACCAGATTGGTACTGCGAACCCGGAGACGGCGGTGGAAGCTGCAAAGCTCATTGCGCCTGATGTGGCAGGTATCGACGTCAACGCTGGATGTCCGAAGCCTTTCAGCACGAGCGGCGGTATGGGTGCGGCTCTGCTCAAGACTCCTGAAAAGCTATGCTCTATTTTAGAGGCACTAGTCCGAGAAGTTGGCCAGCCAAACGAGATAGGAATCAGCGTCAAGATCCGAATACTGGATTCCGCTGAAGAGACAGAGGCATTGGTACGAAAGCTATGCGCAACTGGGATTACTGGACTTACCGTTCACTGTCGTACAACACCTATGAGGCCGCGAGAACGAGCAATCCGGGATCAGCTCAAGATGGTTGCGAATGTTTGCCACGAAGCAGGTGTGGCATGTCTCATGAATGGGGATGTGACAAGCCGCGATGAGGCCATCAAGCTCATGGAGGAGTACGGCGTGGACGGCGCTATGATAGCCACCGCCGCTGAAACGAACCCATCAGTTTTCCGAGCTGACTCGGCGGGTGGTAAAGCCAGTTGGGATGAAGTAGTGAAGGAGTACGTCAAGACGTCGATAGAAGTGGAGAACCGCTGGGGAAACACCAAGTACTTGCTTGGTCAAATGATACCCGGCAAGCAAGCAGCATACAAACGCATGATGACAACGAAGAGCTATAGCGACATCGTCAAGACTCTTGGGTACTCAGATATGGAGGACATGGCTAAGGACGTTGATCGAAGACTCGAAATCGGCGCTTTCGAAAAGCCTAAGATGACGAAAGCCGAGCGTAAAGCGGCGAACAAAGCAGCGGCGGCAGCAAAAGTGGCATGGGAGACTGGCAGCAACGACAACGGTAGCAGCGAGACGGGTGGAAGTGAAAAAGAGAATAAGCCGGAGAAGAAGCTCTCTCCTACGGCAGCTGGTATCAAGCGATCCGCCGAACAAGCACAGCTCGATATGCCCCCGGACATTCGTAAGAACGCTGCTCAATGCGAGACGAGAAGGGGATATACGTCTAACCCTTCTGACTTAGAACGCGATCGAGCACCGGGCTCTGTGTCGGAAAACGCCTCGACGTTGGCGATTTAGCCGGGTTATTGGGTCGTGATTCAGCGTGGCGTTTGCGTGCAAAAAGTGATCCGGGTCAACCAAGTGCTGGAACCTGGGTATGAGGCAATGCAATGCAATACAATGCAGCGATAGACGATGATCTTGTGGTGAAAATTGGATTTATGGTGCCTCACGGCGGTCGCAGATAGGAACTCTGAGTATGCAATCGTTACTGTCGCTAATCCGTATGTCTCCCGTCCCTAACGCCATGTTCATAATTTCGTTCCGCCATCCAAACTCCTAACCATCGTCCAATTCTTAGGCAGCATAATTGAGCACGTCCCTCAATCCCCAGACCTCTCCATTCGCCGCACGACTGACCACCCTCTCCACCTCCACCTCACCTGGCTGCACAACAACCTTATCGCCCTTCTTCTCCCACCAAACCTTACTCCCACTCATCGTCTCCACTTTCTCTCCCTCTTTCCATGGCGATGCCAGCACAACGTGCGCCTCTGTGAATCTCCTCAGATTCCTATGCGCGCGATCCTCTCCATCCTGCCCATCGTACGCCTCTGCCCCCAGAGCAGCATACTCCCTGGGGTCTTCCCACGGTTTTCGCGGAAGGCCTGTAAGAGCGGAGTTCAGCGGTGCGAGGACGGTCGTATTCAAAGAGGAGGTTTCTAGGCGCGAAGAGACAGTGGAGATGTCTCGTGTGAAGCCTGCGAAGATCTGTATCTGGCGCTGGGTGCCAATCACATCGGAGAGGATTACGTCGCTGTTCGGAGGAGGCCCTTCAGATGGTGGGGAGGTGGGGTCGGAGGGAGGGAGTTGAATGCCTGGGTTGGCCATGGGGTTCTGAGCCTGGTGATGGGCTTGTTGAGCGACGGCGGGGTCCGGGGATGATCTGGCGAGGAAGGGGATGAGTTGGGCCTGGGTTGTCAGGGCCAGGCTTGTTGTTAGGAGAGTGGTTGTTAGGCGCATCTTTGTTGAGGGTTTGGAAGATAGAGATGCCTGTGGAATAGCGAGTGCAGTCGAGCGTGATGTCCTTCGAGATACGTCATTCTTTCACGTGCCTACATAGACAAAGTCAAGGCATTCAACATTCGATATCTCGTGTCGTGTTCAAGTCTACCAAAACGACTGCGATCATCTGATCGCCTACGACGTAATACAAATTCTCTAAAGAATGCAAGTAGTGACACCCCCGGTCGATATCTTCGCCCGGGGGTATGGAAAGTGCAGCACGTGCCAACGCGTGACTCCTCTACGCGAACGCGATCAAACTTGCAAGGGTCGCGATCTTCGTGACATGGACATCATCAACCTCGACTTCGAATCACCACTCGCAATGCCGTAACAGCCGAGAAAATGCTGCAGGACGGCAGTGGATCCCAGCATAACGCGATGCTGGGAAAGAAGATCCCACACCCGCAGTCAACGAACTTTGACGACGATGCGAATGACTTCCCTTCTCCTCCGGCCAAACGGCAGAAGCGTGGCCTATCCGACTTTGTCCAAAAGAGCGCATCAAAAGTCCGGAGAGACGTCATCCCTGATTCCGACGAAGATAGCGAGAACGAGGTTCTCGAGCCTGAGGTGCGAGTGCGGCGGACAGATCTTGAGAGTGCCCTTCCTCCCATCGAGACGGACAAGGAGGCCATCGATGCATACGAAGCCTCAAGAGCAGCTGAACAGGCAGAGCCGAGTCTGCAACAACGTCTCGATGGCAACAAATGGGTCAGGGGCAAAAGCTCAATATATGTCGACGCTTTCAATCTCGCGCTGGAGACTGTCCTCGAGGACGAAAGCCACCTCTTTGACGAGGCAGAGCATGCCGTCTTCAAGCAATGGCAGAATTTGACTTACGAGGCGCAATACCTCTATGTTAGGCTATTCCTGCGCAAGACGTCAAGTTGGCATCGTATCAATCGTCTTGGCTATCACAGCGACATTGCGGATCTACAGAACGCAATTGATGAATTGCAAGAGTCGAGAGAGCTGCCTGCCCCTGCTACTCAACAGCAGCAGAACCCTGGCGAGCTTGATCCTCCTGCGGGCGTAACATTGGGTGGCAGCTTTACATTCGCAGATCGTTCTCAAGAATGCATCAAGAACTTAGAGGAGGCGTCCTCACTTCTCCTCTTGGACGAGCTAAAGGCTCTTGCAAAGGATGCCAAAGTCCAGGGAAAGAACAAGAAAGAGCTTTTGGTAGCCTTCAGGAAAGCGAGCGGACAACAGACATCTCTTTCGCGCTTCGGCAGTCTGAAGCGATCCGACACAGACGAGACGGCCGTTTCGACCGGTTCTGGACAGGACGATGACTCCAGCCGGGATTCAACTCCAGGGAAGTTTGAAAATCGTGATTCTTATTTCGTTGATAAGATCATGGCCGAGACTGGGCCTTGCATTCGCCTTTCGTTGCCTACGTTGAGCCTCTTCGAGCGTGTACATCTTGTCTTCTATCGCTCCACTGAGTGGACCGAAAAGTCGCTGACCACAATCATACTTGCTCGTATCGCTCGACGCAACTTCCCAGAGTATATCGTCTCGCGATCAGCTAACATTTTCGCTTCTCGACAACTTCTTCTCGAGTTTGAGGCGGCGGTACGGACTCAGTTTCGAGTGGACAACATACTCGAGTTCAACGGTACGCCGACCAAGGACACTTTGCAAGTGGTGCTGGATATCTTTGATGAAGTCTATCCGCGATGGAAAGCATTGCTTGCAGAAGAGCAACGCAAAGAAGACAGCATATACAGTACAGGTGAAGGCGCATATCTGCGCCGACTATCCCCAGCATGGGTCTACACCCGCATCGTACACAAAGCAGCATACGTGATGGGTACTGGAAAGTTCAAAGACCACGAACGCGAGCACGAAATTCTGTGCGAACTGCTGGACCAACGACTTTTCCACACCTCACGCCGTGGCGACTGGTACCAGCGCAAAGCGTTGTTAGAAGAACACTACATGCACCTTCATTTGCCTTCACCGCCCGAATGTAAGGATGTGGACGCTCGAAAGAAGCACTTCAAGCGCGTTGCCCTTCGAACGTGTGAGGTCGGACTGCAAGACCAGTTGACCCATCTGATCTTCCATCGAGACCTTCAGAAGCGGACCACGAAATTGGAAAAGGCGTTGAAGATACCCAAACGGCAACAGCATGACTTCGAGCACGTGCGTCTCACCAAGGCCGAGGAGCGCACTTTCGAAGGTATCCGTATTGAGAGAGAGCCGTCCTCGAATGGTAGGCGCAACAGCGACCAGAATACAAAAACCGGCAATCGTGGAACGAAGACGATCTGGCTAGACCCTGCTGTGGACGTATGTGCCGAGACCAAAGCAGAAGAGGCTGCCAAGCAGCTCGAGGCTGAATGCAGCGTCGAGGAGATGTGTCTTTCCAGCTACCGTGCCCTCGGATGGAAGGGCTATCATAGCGAAGGCGGCATCCTGCGCACACTTTTCGCCTACCTCTTCTACGATGTCCTGTTCCTCTATATTCCCAACGTCTTTCAGACTGCATACCAGACCTGCCCACTGGACTTGCATAGCGACGCATTTTACCCATCGAGGATCTCGGAAGTCAATGCTCGTCTGAACGAGATCAGTAATGGGGATGCAGGAACTTTGATGCAGCGTGTCTGGGACGAGCACTCTGAGCGGAAGACTTGCGTCGTCGGCCTCGATTGGACGTACGCTCTCGAAGATCTTCTCGAGATTGCTGCATGCTTTCCGCCTGCCGCGTTGAGTACCGTGATGAAGACAATCGTCCAGGAGTACGGCCAGCGAGGAGGCGGTGTGCCAGATCTATTCTTGTGGAGAATGGACGAGCAAGGCAATGGCGAAGTCATGTTCGCCGAGGTCAAGAGCGAGAATGATCGCCTCAGCGACACCCAGAGAATGTGGATTGATGTGCTCACGAGCGCCGGGATCCGTACAGAGCTGTGCCACGCTGCGGCTAAAGAGGTGCAAGTGCGTTCATAGTCGCAATCAACATGCTCTCAACACCCACCTCACCATGCCTCCTCCATCTGATCATCCGTAAAGGGATGAAACAAACAGAAAGTCGTGCTCTGGAAAGTCAGTTCCGCATCTTCGCCCGTTTGCGCCCAAAAATCCATCGCCAGGTGCAGCGACATCTCATGCAAGTCTCCAAAGGTCACCCCTCGTGGGTTGAAGACCGTCACAGCGCCTCCATAGGGATCACGTCTGATGAAGTCGAGGTTGACCGCGGTGACTGGCGGTTGCGTAAGTAGCATTGCTCTCCACGATGCTTCCTTGCCCAGAATTCTCTCCTCATAAATCGGAAATCCCTTGATATCGAACTGGAGGAAAAGACTCTGGTCCGAGAGACCGAAGGTCACTAGTGGAATCCTATGCCCTCTGCCTGAAGGCTGATTGATCAGACCTAGGACTTCCCCACAAGGATTGAGTTGCAGATGCTGGGCTTGGTAAAGCGCTCGCGTGCGGCCGGAAAAGTAGTTGTAAACGCTTTCAACGGGATTTGCGGGTGCCCCTGAAGCGCTGAGGAAGAGCTTCTGTCGAAGGGGGATAGAGCGTTGAACAAGGGAGTGCCAAGTTTTGGAGACAAGCTGGGCAAGAAAGAGGTTGTGGATAGGGAGTTGGAGGAGAATGCGTTCGAGGAGTTCGTAAGTCGACAGTGCTGCATTTGCTGCTGACGGTGGCATATTGCCTTGACGGTGACGAATATGACAGCTGAACAGGCGCGAGGACGACCTCGGGATGGAGGGCGTTTGTGAACAAACTTCGATTAGTTCGGTTTGAGGCTGGCTGCAGTCAGGGTCCGAAGGGACAAGCGCCGAGCACTATCGAATGGGCCTGCAGCAACAACCCGTACATGCTCGTCGACTACGCCCTGAGCATGTCGAGAATGTTCTTTCATCGATCATAGACGACACAACTACAGCTGACACCCACACCTGTGACTAAGTCTCCGCTTGTGAGCCGCCTTCCATCGAACCGGACAGATCCCCGAGCCATCAGTCTTTTGTGGTAGCGATCTTTGCACTCCAGCCGTAACACGATGGAATGACATGACGTAACACGATGAAATGACACGAAAACAGCAATGTGAAGAGCAGGCGTGCCCGTGACTGCAATGGACAACGACCAGATACTCCATAAAACAATCGAGAATGACACTCCTGGCCAGTGCTCATGTCCGCTTCGCTGATCGAGCGAGTGGCATCTTCGTCTCGCTCTCGATAGGCCACACATACCGAAGGACAGATTTGGAATTGCAGCTACTCCCTGGGGTATCAGCATCTAGCTGCCGTGAAATCTCCAAGCAAGAGGCAAGAATCTGGACGCAATGTTATGGCTTAGCTGAACAGGCCGCACAACGGCTGGCCGCACCCTTGCACAGCCTTAGTGTACTTTGGGCTGGCTGATGGAGGGCTTCGCAGGGCTGCCTCCTGGACGCTATACAAGACCACCTGCAGCCGGTGTAAGGTCCGTCAAAGTCTACACCGAGCAGCGGGAAGTAGGATGACAAAATCTATTGATGCTGTTCGCTGGACGGCAAACCCTATGCATCAACAGCGCGGAAAATAGACGTTCTCGCGCGCAGAACACAGACACGGGATGCATGGCGACCCTAGATTCTATCGACAACATGTCACCGTGGCTGGCTAATTCTCCACGAACTGGTTGCATCCTAGGAGAGCTTGGAGCTTGGTCCAGCATGGTACAGACATCCATTCGCAAGATAAATACTTCGCCTGCTCTTCAACATTTCCTATCAATTCAAACTCCTGATTCACAACCAACAATTCACCCAAACTGACCAAAGATGTCCTTCACCGGTCCAAGTGCCTCCATCAGCTGGGATGGCTTGAACAACATTCGAGTCTACGGCCAAGATCCTACCGGGCAAATCGTAGAGTGGGCTTGCAACAGCTCCGGCAAGTGGAGCGGACCAAACAAGATCGGGACCAAAGCCAAATACGGGACGGCCATGACTGCGCTTTGCGACGTTCGCGATGGCAATATTCGCGTGAGTGTACCCGCCCTCCTTTGTGGATGTCATCGTAGACTGACCAAGAGTTATGCAAGATCCGAATCTATTATTACGGCGACGACAGTAGAGTCCGTGAGGTAGTCTATGAGGGAGGCTGGCCCAACGGCACGGGCGTCCTCCCGTAGATGTTGCACGGCATGAGGCTGTCGTTCGGCTTCAGAACGGTTGCCATTGACGTGAGTAAAGTCTCCATTGGCATCGCAGCATGGACTGACCAGTTGCAGACTCTTTTAGACTGCAGATCAGATAACGCTATGATATGGCTTGAAGCATTCATGCTATTCGTTCTCCTATATCTTCTCATTGTCATCAGTGAAGGTGGGCTGCATTGGTTGAGAAGTATACCAGTCAACATGTGCATTGCGGCGAAGCTAGATGTTCCAGATTTGCCATTTGACAAAAAGGCCTTCCGAGTCGAAACCCCTGCCCACGGTCGGGACAATAGCGAGTATATACTGCTTGGCATCAAGAGTGCTGAGGGGGTTTTTGCGAAACCTATGCATCTAAGTGTAACACGCTATTAGAGACCTTGGAGGATACCGAAACGATGTTCCGAGCGGAACTTCACACCGAAGGAACGACATGTCGTCGACGCTTCCACGACTTCCGACCATTTTGGCCTCACTCCCCACGACTTTTGTTGTCGAAACAATCGCATCTCCACTTGCTCATCGCAACCGTTACACTGGTTACATACTCTCCCTCCTACACAATTGATAACGAATGTTACTACGACATTGGCTCCGCATCGATCTTGCCCGATTTGCCCGAGAGCACTTGTCTGCTTACCGAATGTAGATGGCGTCCAAGCAACAGAGTTTGTATACGCCGGATAGGTGAGGCTCTACAGATGCGCAATGATGGAGGAAGGATTGTAGTCGATGGGGAGGAGAGGGGAGGTATTGCGTTAAGTATCGCTTGTACTTCGTCCTATTTCTGGTGTTCGCTGTTCTTACCGAAGGGGAAAAGATATAGATGCCAAGTCTCTTGCTTCCACATATCTAGCAGAAACCAAGGCTTCTCGCATGGTCATTCGCACCACCGCAACTATGTCACTGTTGACTGTTGTAGCAATGGCCGTGTGGCCAGCCGCCCAGGTCTTCGCCTCTTTGGAGGGCCCTCAGATTCTACCGACTCCTCCAATGGGATTGTAAGGCCAGGCCTTCTCCTTATGGGTAGCCATATGCTAACGTTTCACAGCAATAACTGGGCTCGTTTTGAATGCGCCTTGAACCAGACACTTTTCACGGAAACGGCAGACGCAATGGTCTCAAAGGGGCTCTTAAAAGCCGGATACGACCGCGTCAATATCGACGACTGCTGGCCTCTCTATGACCGTGCTCAAAATGGCAGCTTGCAATGGAACGAAACACTCTTCCCAGATGGTCTACCTTGGCTCGGCAATTACCTGAAGCAGCGCGGCTTCCATTTCGGGATCTACTCAGACGCTGGCAACGAGACTTGTGGTGGTTATCCTGGATCGCTCGGCTACGAAGAGCTAGATGCTCAGACCTTCGCCTCTTGGGGCATTGACGTAGGTTCTGCGCTTCGGGTGAGATGACGGTCACATTCTGACCTGTGATACAGTACCTCAAGCTGGATGGATGCAATGTCTACGCCAAGCCAGGACAGTCGGACGAGGAGAGGTATCGAGAGATCTATGCACATTGGCACGAGGTCTTCAGCAAATCTGAACATCCTCTCATCTTTTCCGAGTCGGCTCCTGCGTATTTTGCCGGCGAGGACAGCTTGACTGATTGGTACACGATCATGGACTGGGTGCCAATCTACGGAGAGCTTGCAAGGCACAGCTACGATGTCGCTACGCACAAAAGCACAAAGGATCCGTGGGATAGTGTCATGACCAATTACAACCAGGAGGTTAGGCTTGCCCGAGAGCAAGGAGTCGGCTATTACAACGATCCGGATTTCTTGATAGCGGATGAGCCGTACCTGACATTTGAGGAGAAGAAAAGCCACTTCGCTTTGTGGTCGTCACTGTCGGCGCCGCTGATCATCAGCGCATACATTCCTGATTTGCCAGATGAGACGATCGAGTACCTCACCAATGAGGACTTCATCGCCGTAGACCAAGACAAACTTGCTTTGCAAGCGACTCTAGTCTCACACGATGGAACTTGGGACGTGCTGACGAAGTCTCTCTCCAACGGTGACCGCCTGGTCACGATCTTGAACAACGGCAGCAGCGCCGGCACCATTGAAGTCCCATTGTCAAGGATCGGATACGCAGGCAACATGCAGCGCGGCTGGTGGCCAGGCCCCGGCTCAAATCTGCAGGTGAAAGACCTCTGGACCGGGAAAACATCCTCGTTGAGTGCTCGGGGAAAGGATGCTGCCATCAAAGCGACCGTCCCCTCCCACGGCACGGCATCATACCGTATCAGCGCGAGACAAGGTCCAAGACCATTCGGCTCATCTTATTCCAGCTCATTGTGGACCCCAACCGGCATCATATTCAATGCCGACTCCTTCAACTGTCTTACTTCTCGCAATGGAAAGCTGAGTTGGGCAACCTGTGATGCATCTGATGGTCAGGTGTGGCAAGTTGGCAAGAACGGTGCTACTATCAAGCCACTTTCCAACACGAACGAGTGTATTGTAGCGTCTGGAAGCCATGCTGCTTTAGCGTCTTGTCGCGGCGGGTCACAGTGGCACTACGATCGTACTGGCAATATTCGAAGCGCAGTGAAGTCGATCAACTGCCTCACAGAAGGAAGCGATGGCTCAGTGCTGGTTCAGGAGTGTGGCAGACTCATGGACAGCCAGGTCTTTGAGATCCCATCAGGGTGGCAGCTGTAAGAGATGGGGGATGACTTGTGGTCAAACGACATGATGCTCTGACTAGATTCGATGGTGTCACATGTACTGTCTCCCACTGACACGTCCCTTTCACATGACTTGCAGGAGCAGGTGAGTGCTCTGTGCCCGTGCGCCGCTGGTGGAGTCTTCATATTATTGAGAGACCCGTGGCTGAACCTGTAGGTAATTCCTATCGCTGCCACTGACTTCGAACCCAATCACACTGACATTGTACACCTCTCTGATCACCGGGCTTCGACTGAGGCAAGCATCCATAGTCGATACATTATCGGTGCATGGCCGCCACGAGAGCAGTCTTGATTCTCTTGCATCATCAAGGACCGACAGCAATCATGCTGCTCCTCAACCTATCCTGCTGGCTGGTGCTAGGCTTGCTCGACAGCATTTCAGCTTGTCCACAGCCACACAACGGCACTCTAGAATCAAGATGGTATGGCGTGGGAAACCCAACAGGCGACGAGCCCAGAACGAACAACGCTTGGCCAGTGACCGAAGAAGGCGTACAGCCAGTACGATATTGCTGGTACAGCTTCCCCATGTCCATTCCACGTGCTTCCTCTGACAGCATCCAGGGTCACACAATCCAGCAAAGACAATCTTCAAAATATGCTCGCCAAAGCCATTGAGAAGTGGGACTGGGCCATCCAAACCTCCGCTCTGCAAATCATCCCGGACGAAGCCAATGGCCCCAACATCTGCGGCGCAAAAGGTGTTGGTCGTGATGCTCTACAGATCGAGGACGTCACAAACTCCGGATCGATATCAGCTGGGCTGACGACACAGGGATACTGGTACCCTGGTTTTGAACAGCATAAGGAGGGTTTCCGACACAGCATGAAGATCTTTGTTGAGAATCCGGACCAGGCGAAGCAGAATCCCCATCCCCAAGATGTGCTCACCATGGCGCATGAGCTTGGTTGGTACCCCTGTCGTTGTAGAGTTGCGAGGGAACTTATGCTGAATGATGTTTGAAAGGGCACGCCATTGGTCTCGAGCACGAACACGCTCGCCCCGATGCCGTAGATCATCTATGGTTCTACTGCGAGAACCTTCTCGATTACGACGACGTTAGTACTGTTCTACCGGCTTACTGCGAACCATACTCACTGACATCCTCGCCAGGTCAAAGCTAAGATCCAACCCCCTGACACGATCGAAGGAGCCTGCAAGTCGCGCGATATGGCACTTAGAAACCAGTTCTCCGCCTGGACATATCTACCCCATCTCGACCAGGGTCAGATCGGTCAGAATGCTTGGAGCATACAATTCGACCCGGATTCAATCATGATTTACGGCTCTTACGAAGGCGGTAAGGAGCCTGCTCCTGCTGATAGATCATTAGGCAAGCCAGTCCTGCTCGGACATCCTGAAGGCGAGACGAACCCCAACGCTGGAAAAAGATATAAGATCTACATGGGCGGAGCAGCAAGTGCGGCTCAGGCGGGTGTGAGTATGGGCGATGCGGCGAGGGTTGCTCAGTTGTATCCGCCCAAAGATCCAGAGGATGCTGATAATGCTGGAGCAAATGATCCTGAGTGGAAGGGGACATCAAGAGGGTTTGCGAAGCGTGCTGTCAAGACTGTTATGGCATGAAGAGCGAAGGCAAGCGAGTCGTGAATAGGTATGAGGGATGTGCTGTGATCACGTCCATTGCGGAACAGAACCCCATGAGCATCAGCTCCCTTTCATCAACGGTACTTACTCTCGTCAGTTTCGTCCGCTGTACTGTCCACTTCTTTATGGACATTCACGACTCTCTCCTCGCTGCTCGTCTCGCCGCCGCCCTCCTTTCACTCCTGACTTCCTCCTCAGCCATCTTACGCTCCTGATCATTCTTCGCCGCATCCTTCCTCCGCTTCGCGGCCTCCACCTTGGCAGTATTCTTCGATCGATTCTGCCTCTCCTCCAACATCTTCTCATGATCCACTCGCTTCTCTACAGCCCGCCGCTGTCTACCCGTTGTCCTCAACCCCGTAACCGCAAAGTCCCCATCATCGACAAACCCAAGCTCCTCGAACACCAAGGCTGTCGGGACTTTCCTCGTCAAGTTCGCCAGGTTCTCTCTCTTCGCCGCTTTCCTTGCCTCGAGCGCTCGCACGGCAGGTTTATGAATCGGTAGACCCCAAACTTGCATCTCGTGTTGTTCTTTCCCTGGACTGAGACGTGCGTTGATAGTGTAAGGTGCTTCATTGGGTTGTGCAGGCTGGAGACGCGCCAATTTGGCAACAGCCTGTTCCGTCCATTCGTACCAGCGCACGCGGTATGCACGAAGGTCTTTGATGAAGGCCACGATATCTGAGCGGGTATCTTGGCAGGCGAGGCACCATTGAGCGAGAGATTTCGGCTGGCGGCTCATATCTTCTTCAGTTGATGTGCGTTTGAATCGACAGGAAGGGAGCCTCCATTCCTTTGCTACTGCAATGTAAACGGGAACGAAGTCGTTTCCATTGGTGGCGTTTACGGTGCGTAGGGCAAAGGTCCGGAATGTCTCGAGTTTTGGTAAGGCGAAGATCTTGTCTATCTCCGATGAGTCGAGCAGGGTGGTAGGAGCCTCGAGATACTCGAGGTTCGGCATCGTTTGCAGGACGTCGAAGATCTTGGCTTCTGCGTATCTGTATGTTCCAACACCGCCATAATCCTCAACCTGCCAGAGCGCCAGCTTACGGATATGGTGTAAAGCTGATTGAGGTATTCGCTGAAGACTCTGCATCAAGTTCTGATGTAGATGATTGCTCACGCCTTCGGGAAAGCAGACCGTGTTGCTCTTCCAGAAGATCTTGCAAGCTTCGTGCTGAATCTGTTTATTGACGCCTTTCATCAAGCCGAAGCCTTGTCGTCGAACACACAGGCTTTTGCATCGCTTCACATCTTCGACATGTGTACCGACGGGTTGTCGCACTGCGCGATTTCCTGGGTAGTGAAGCAGTGCGGGCGGAACATGGTATGAGGTCGAGTGGTCGTGAAAGGCGCATCCTGGTCGGTGTCTTTTGTTGTAAAGGATGGGTTCTGTCAATACATAGGACCATATTGTATCTCTGACTTCACGAGGTAGATCGAAGAGTAGTTTCGGCCGGTCATGATGGCCGTTGAGTCGAAGGATCTTGAAAGCCTTCTTGGGCAATTCTGTCGTCGCTGCTTCTGTCGCCGCCATAACTTGTGGCGATAAGTTAGTGTCGTTGCTGGTTGTTGAAGATGGCAGCAAAGTCGTGGAGTTCAAGCAGCTATATGAAGTACAGTCCTTTCGTATTCACCAGCGTCGAGTCACCAGGCTGAGCATCACTAGCGCCAAACTCTAAGTCCGTAGTGAATGCCTCAGGTGGCTGAGCAAGACATACTGTCGCACTCCGGAATCGTGTGGCAGCCAATCCGTGTCGCTGTCGCTACTCACATGTCTTTCGAAGCTCATCTCTACGCTGCGGCCAGATTCGCGAGTTTCTAAGCGCGATCGCAGGCTGATTGCTACAACGTCGAAGCAACCTCTAGGGTGACAGGAAGACGAACGATGGTGTCCATGCTCGGTGTTGAAGGCCGACGTGTTGCTGAGAGCGCTTAATTTCGGTCTGACGATGGTGTAGGTCTTGCATGATGAAGGCTGTGCCGAACGACTGTCCAAGTTGTAAGCCACTCGGTCCCCTGAGCGTTGACAAGATTTGATCTGGAGTCGTGTGTTCAGAAGCCGATTCGACGAAGTCTCACTCGCTCAGTCCCCGTGCACTCCAGCGGCCAATGAGGAGGGGTACGACAAGCGTGACGTGGAGAAAACGTTCGTGGAGTCTAGTGTGAGCATGCCTGAGACTGTCGGCCAGGTACCACGAAAGTGCCTCGGCTGGCCCATCATGTGCGCGAGGTGTGCCAGGGAGGTGAGATCATGGAATCACATGTGGTCGATAAAATGTCGGAGCGAGACATCCTCGTCTGTACATCCTCCTCGTTGTCTTCTGTAATATATGTATATGTACATATCATAGTCGAGTGTAAGAGTACTGTTTCAATAGCCGCCCGCGTTAGTCACCGCCGTCACCGACTGGACCCCACGATCTCACGAGACCATCATGCCTTCCTCCACAAACACAAACACCAATTCCATCCCCAACACCACCGCGAGCAACCGACTGGAACAATTGTCCGGCCAAATGGGTTCCATAAGCAACGGTGCTTCGGCCACCTCCTTCACCAACGATGTCTGTCCCCAAGCTCCAGAAGACCCGCTCTTCGGTCTGATGGCCGCATACCGTCGAGACACCGACTCGAAGAAGATTGATCTCGGAATTGGAGCGTACCGCGATGACAACGCGAAGCCATGGGTACTGCCGGTCGTCAAGCAGGTACATGGACTCTCATGCACTTGAATCACAACATCAAGCTGACAGCCATCACAGGCAGACGAGCTGCTTCGCCAGGACCCTAACCTGAACCACGAGTACCTCCCCATTGCCGGCCTGCCAGAGTTCACTTCCGCCTCACAGAAGCTCATATTGGGCAAGAAGTCACCCGCCATCCAAGAGAAGCGTGCAGTCTCTATGCAGACCATCTCAGGGACAGGAGCTGTGCATCTCGGTGCTCTCTTCCTCGCTCGATTCTACAACCCATCAAATCCAGAGGCCAAGGCGGTGTACGTCAGCACGCCGACATGGGCAAACCACAACCAGATCTTTGGCAATGTCAAGCTCCAGGTCAAAGGATACCCATACTTCTCCAAGCAGACCAAAGGTCTTGACTTCGACGGCATGATCGGTGCCATTGAAAAGGCTCCGGAAGGAAGCATCATCCTGCTGCACGCTTGTGCACACAACCCGACCGGTGTCGACCCCACACAAGAGCAATGGAAGAAGATTGCAGAAGTCATGAAAGCCAGACAACACTTCCCATTCTTCGACACTGCCTACCAAGGTTTCGCCTCAGGTTCGTTGGAGAAGGACGGCTGGGCCATCAACTACTTCATCGAGCAGGGCTTTGAGCTTCTCATCGCGCAATCGTACGCCAAAAACTTTGGTCTGTATGGCGAGCGCGCTGGATGCTTCCACTTCGTCACTGCACCTGGCTCGCACGCTACCGAAACCGTCGCCCGTGTCGGCAGTCAGCTGGCCATTCTGCAACGCTCAGAGATCTCGAACCCACCCGCATATGGCGCCCGTATCGCATCGCTGGTCTTGAACAACGACAAGCTGTTCGCACAGTGGGAGGAGGACCTACGCACCATGTCTGGCCGCATCATTGAAATGCGCAAGGAGCTCCGCACCAAGCTCGAAGAATTGAAGACACCCGGTACGTGGAACCATATCACCGACCAGATTGGCATGTTCTCTTTCACTGGCCTCAACCCTGAGCAAGTCAACAAGCTGCGCGAAACGTACCACATCTACATGACGCAGAATGGACGCATCAGCATGGCAGGTCTCAACACGAAGAACATCGACTACTTTGCCAAGTCCGTGAACAGCGTCGTGAAGGAGACTTCATAGCTTGAGGCCCAGCGACACGATTCGTACACAGAGCAGAGGATCCAAGATGCAAGACGGTTGAACTAGGAGTTCGGCGGCTCGCAGAAGTCGTACGAAGAGCATGAAGTGTATGATACATGAGAAAAGTCTTCATGGCGTAGGCTGGGAAGGAGCATAGCTTGTCAAAAACGACAGCACCTCTAGACTGCGATTCATTAGCATGCATGTAGCAAGATGAAGTAACATCCTTGCCCAACGCTCTCCCGTCAAGCAGGATAGCAAGTAAATCTGCGATGAACGAACCAAATCTTCGCGGTTTGAAGAGCAAGTCATCCCAGCGACTCAGCATGATTCTACGTAGCTGTCACTGTGATCGTGAGCGTAGTCACCCAATGGGCGAGAGAGACAAGTGTGTTGGAATTATAGCAAGTGCCCCAAATACATTCCTAATCAGACTGCCGTGCCATCAGATCTTCGCATTCATCACCTTGCCCGCCGCCCAGAGCACCCTCCAGCAAACAATATTGCCTGTCCACCAGAACCCGCCCCTCACCAATGCCAGCGGAACACTCCTCTCATTGAAAATGTATGCCAGAGCATAACACGCCCTCACAATGGTATACGTCAAGCCCAAGCGATTGACCACCTCAGTCTCCAGCCCTGCGACATGGGCAAAGACGACCGCCGCGACCAATAACGGAAAGTTCTCGACGGAATTCGCGTGGCAGTTCTCGACGCGTCGGATCTGGTCGAGCTGGCGCTGGGTGATTTTGCCCTTTGCTATGGCGGCGGGACCGTACTTTGTGAGGTCGTCGCGTGGTGAGACGTTGTGGTCGATCTTGTAGAAGAGTTTCCAGGGGCGCGAGGAGAGGGCGATGTAGGAGGCGATGAAGTGGAAGATCAGGTAGTGGGGGCCGTAGGTTGGGGAGGTGGGAGTCAGGCCTAGAACGCTGGAGATGGTGGACATGGTGGTGTATTTCGTAGAGAAGGTGTCGTTCTGGGTGGTTGCTGTCGCGGTGAGTAGGAAAGAAAGGAAGCTGTTGCCTACCTGCGATGGTTTATGGTGTTAGTTTGGTGGAAGGCTTGCTCTTGCGAGCCCTCGATCCATTGAAAACGTCGGGATGCATTTCCTACGGCCGAGAGCGAAAGCGAGACATTGTGATCTAGGTGGACAACATCTCAATCCTGTCGCTGCACCGCTGCTCGTAGACGCCGAACAGCACTGCTTTCGGAAGTGAAAGGGTGGTTCTGGATGCTGTTTGTTGAAATGGTTGAAAGGGGTTGTAAAGTAGAAGTAGGGCCAGCAACGTTCTGGGTGCTGTTTGTTGAAATGGTTGAGATGGGTTGTAAGGTAGAAGTAGGGCCAGCAACGGGACAGAACAGCACCCTTGCGTTCCAACTCCGGCGCGATGGCGCTTGCTCAACCGTTGTAGGCGTGCCTTGTGGTCGACCAGGCAGGTCGCTACTACCACGACAGGCAAAGTTCCAACTGCACAGTCAGCGCGGCTCCTGCCCAGCACGTCAATCTCAGGCACAACACCCTAACGTCGCATCGCTAGCTCCAAGTGCCAAAACCCGAACACTCACTTCTGCAGATGCACGTAGCTTATGATTGGGTGGGAGGCATCTCCGCAAAGTCGGAGCAGAGCCGCACGGCCCGAGCTCATGCGCTACAGACGTCACTTCACGATGGCATACCACCCTAAACCGCCTAAAACGCGCTGTGAACATCAGCTCAACCGAAACGCACCTCCAAACAAGGCAGGCCTTCACGCCTGCAGGCTGATTCACGCGAGTTCGGTGGCGATCTCGTCCCGCAGTCTTCAACTCTCCTTCTCGCCCCGAGCACTCTACCACTCATTCTACGGATGCCATCGGGCCCAGAGACGCGAGTCCCCGTCCGTCACACTCTTCGCTGCGGTTGAGGCTCTTGCGGCTGTAGCCCTAGCCTGTACTATATGCGCGAGCATGTCGGCTCGGTTCCAGCAGGGCGGACGGACGTTCATGCGCCTGAGGTGCGCTAGCTTTTAATGATGAGTGTTCAAACGCGGCTCTAGTCCCCTCTTTACTACCCTTACAGCCTTGCTCACCATGACTGGGCCGAGAAGCAACGGGAGCATTCCACTGTTCTCCGGAATCAGCTACGGCGTTGTCCTCGCACATAAACGTTGGTCCGTGAGTGCGCGAAGGACAGTCACAGTTCTATTGCAGATCGTGTGCGGCTACTCGACTGAGCATAGTCGGTTCGAGAGCCATCCAGGGCATCGCTGGGCATTTGGCTCTCATGCACCTGAGCCTGTACATGTCAAGTATGTATATCATCAGCCGGGCTTTTGTTCTGGTAGAGCCTCCCACAAAGCCAGGCATGCAAGATCGTGCAGTTCTCTTCTCAAACAGGACATTCTCGTGCGAGCTTCACTGTCAATCTCTTGCCTAGTCATACCACAAACACCGACTTCACTTCGACCCACCCACCCTACCCTTTACCATTGGCACTTGCCGGCATCATTCCAGACGTTCTCGTGCGAGATTGAAACCCTCTTTCCGGATCTGTCGCTACTTGTCGCCGCGGACCAACACTTCTCCTTCGGAGTCCTTCCCGAAGCATGCCACCTCGGACGACCGACAGGAGCATTACAACTTGTCGTAATTGCAGGTACGTTTCCCGAGAAGCGACGTCTACAAGCAGATCCCGTACCTATTGTCAGCGTCTTGAAGATACTCGATGACTGATGATTCGCAGGCGCCGCAAGATTCGCTGCGATCGTGGTAGACCAAGATGCAATAGATGCAGGGAAAGCGGGTCCACGGTAAGTGCGGAATGCCACAATTCATGCCGACCGACATGAAGGCAAAAGACAGATATGAAAGCTTCGCCCCTTCCTTGTTGCTCCTGCATCCGAAGGCGCCCGTGGTGGTGGCGGCGTGTCGGCGATAACCTCCCCGCGAGATGTGGTGCTGGTGGGTATGAGACTTTAATATCACCAAGCCTCGTCACACCCACCCCATCAGGGATCACAGCCGATCACACACCACCACCTCCGTCCAGCACCATGTCGCAGAGTTCCAAGAGCTCCATGCTGTTGACCAGACTGACGAAGACCCTCGCAGTGCGTGTACGAGGACCAGGTTCCACAGCGCGTAAGGAGCTACCAGTTCGTGAGTACGCAACAAAAGAACAAAGGCACAGTGTCGCTGCAACATAAGCTGATCACATACTCCACAGCCGAGACGCCGGGAAATGCGCTTCGTGAAGCCTTCGACGCCGGCGGTGGGGAGGCTTCGGCAGCCACGGTGCCAATACCGACAGATCGGCTCCAGAGGATCGAAACGCACGTGGAGAATCTCACGCAGATGATGCAAACCCTCCAGGCTCGCAGCGGCAGGGCCAGCCGAAGCGGCGTGGGCAGTCGAGGCAGCTCGGCTTCTCGAGGGGCAGCGGCGCCAACTCCTTCTAACGTCTCCGAGCTTGGCCTGTCACGTGTCTCCACCAGCCAATCTTCCGACCAAGGCGTCGACGTTCGATATATCGACTTGGCCTCCCTGACCACGCTTTGCGATGAGGTTGCCGAGCTAGGCGATCTTCTGAGTAATCAGGCTAGGTTCCTTCTGGGCTCGGCTCAAGCCTCGCCAGTAGGATCACCAAGCCAGACGGACACAGAGCGAACACCAACCCGTCCCGCTCAAGGACCATCTGGAACGCAACGTTCGAACGTGACTCGAAACACGTCAACTGCGACCACGGCGACCACGACCACGAGCGCAATAGACCCAATCATGGACTACGAGATGAATCCTCCCAACATCGACTGGGCATACCTCGACCAAGTCCTGCGAGGCGATGAGAATCCCGATGACGGTCCAGGACCGAGTGGCGAGCGCAGACCATGATTTCAAAAGTTCGCGGCAGCATGTTTGTATCGGTGCCCTTCCGACACATGGGCGCGCTGCTGCATTTGCTAGCGTTCTGTTCGGTTCTTAACCCCCTTTCATAACATTCTTCTTTTCGATATTGCTATGCACCATATAGACAGAGGGTGGGAGCGATCTGTTCATAGGCAACATTCATGCATTTTTCGGCGTTCTCTTCGCTCAAAAGACCAGATCCCACACAACTAGAAACGAGCAAAACGCAACGGTAGAGTAGAATACTGCTTGCGCCGTACTCCGTCTTTCACTTGCGCGCTTGAGCTCCTTGTTTCCTTTGCCCAGGTTCTCGGTCGTGAAGAACGAATCCTGGACCAGTTGTTCGATTTGTTCGCTCTGCTGCGTGAGATTGGCGTGGAGAGTGCTGTGTAGCTCGCTGATTTCTAGGATACTCCGTTCGGCAGTACGGACTTGATCGAGTTGATCCTCGTAGTGCTTCAGAAGTTCGGAGTTCTCCTCTGCAAACATTTGTAGCTGCTCTTGCGTGAGCTCGGGAGCCTGTAGGGTTCCATTCGATATTTCCGCTGAAAATCGCTTGCGTTTGGTAGAGCTGACGGATGCTGGTGCGATGTCACCATCTTCGTCCACCGCGCGTGGCACGCCGCCAGCAATGGTTGACTTGGCCAGGATCGATTTGGACTTTTCCACTTCCCTGCTGAGCCGTACGTCCATCATCTCGCTCTGCACTCGACCTGCTTCTTCCAGCTTTCGTTGCAAGAACAATATGATGCTCTCTCGGACCGCTGTGATCGTCTTTCTGGCCGCCTCTTCGCGTTCTTCCTCAGGAGATTTCGATGTTTCTGTACCTCCTGCCGCCCATCTTGAGATCGCACCCAGTCCACCCCGTGCGCGCTTCGACAAGGCTACCGAGTCTGCAGCTTGGTTTCGGACATCTTCCACCTGTTTCAGTCCCGTGATCGCGCTGTTCAACTGTCGTAGCAAGAGCTTCGATTGCGCATCGATTGCGTCTCGTTCACTGTCTGAGAGTGGCCTTGCGCGGTCGTTGGTCTCATTGCCGATTTGACGTCTTCGCGAGGGTTGTGCCGCCGAGAGGTAGGCCGGTCGGATCGATCGTAGCTCGCGAGTCAGATCTGCTATTCTTGTGTTCTACACGAGCAGTCAGAGCTGTGCATAAGTGTTTCTCCATGCCACGTACGATGTTGTAGGCCTCCTGGAGAAATGAATTTATAGCCTGGATGTCGTATTCCTTCTCCACAACGAGCTGAGCATCCTTTTCCTTGAGGCAGATGTTGAAGTCTGGAGTGATGTCTGTCATGGCTGCTGCTATCGTCTTTTTGGTGCAAAGTCTCCTTCGTTTCAAGAAGATGGTCCAATGTGATAGCTGTCCAGAGTGCCGTCACAAGCTCAAGACGCAAGCTTGTCTCGAGGCGTTCGCGACGTCGCCTAGGTCGACCAATCAAAGCCATCCATCAAATTGTAGTTAAGGTTCGTGCTCCTTCCCAGTCCCCTCAACTCAAATGCAACAACACCTCATCAGCATCAGTCTTGCTGAAATTGAATTAGATGCGGCTTTGGACGATCCATGTCATCAACGGGCAAAGGTGCTACTTCTGTGAAGACGCTGACTGTCTACACACATTCTGACCATTGCATTCGCTGCTCTTGGCCGCGTGCCTCGCGATAGCGGCACGGCCTTCGGTCTTATGGCAGAGGTATCGGATAGGCGGCATCGCTGGCATGCGCCTCGTGCAGTAACGATGCCATCACTCGCGCGCCATTCGCCTGTGGGGGCAGCGGCGGTCTGAGGCGATCTTTCTCATGTCCCATGATCGGCCAAGTGCCGATTGATCTTCACTACCTTCTTTTGTGCTCTACCTAGGGACCTCTTCCTTTAGCCTACATGCTTCGTACCCAGCCTTTGGGAAGCTAACATGATCACAGACCATGTCCTTGGTCTCACCGACGAGAAGAAGCTCGACCAGGACACGGTGACAGATAAGAATGAGATCGGCATCAAGACGGCCGGGGAGGAAGTGGAGTCCCATACCGCCATCTCCATCCATTCCAAACACTCGGGCCATGATATACAGGATGCTGGAGGAGATCTGGACCCACGAGATCTCGAATCGCTGCACACGGCTACCACCAACACGCCGCCATGGTCCGTCTTCACACCACAACAGAAGCGATTCATCGTCTTGATGGTTGCGCTAGCGAGCTTCTTCTCGCCCTTGTCGGCCAACATCTACTTCCCTGCCCTCAACACCCTGGCGACAGATTTTGGAACCTCTGAAAGCATCATGAACCTTACCTTGACGACGTACATGATCTTCCAAGGCCTGGCCCCAACAATCTTCGGCGACCTCGCAGATATGGCAGGACGTCGACCAGCATACATTATTGGATTTGCAATCTACCTGGGCGCTTGTATTGGGATTGCATGCTGCAACTCCTTCCCAGCTCTGCTCGTTCTTCGCATGATTCAATCAAGCGGCTCATCAAGCACTATCGCCCTTGGCTCAGGCGTCGTCGCGGACATCGCCACCAGCGCTGAACGAGGTGTCATGATGGGCTGGGCAACCTCGGGACCCATGATCGCTCCCGCCCTTGCTCCAGTCTTGGGTGGGATCTTTGCACAGTTCCTCGGCTGGCGCTGGATCTTCTGGTTCCTCGTCATCCTTGCAGGCATCTTCATCGTCCCCTTCGTCCTCACTTTCCCAGAAACGGGTCGCAATGTCGTAGGCAACGGCTCCATTCCTCCACAAGGTTGGAACATGTCTCTGGTCAACTACCTCCAAGTCCGGCGCCAACGCGAAGCCACAGCAACATCACCACTCGATCGCACCCCCTCCCGACAAACCCTCAAACCCGGCCGCGCATGCCGTATCCCCAATCCCCTCCACACCCTCACCGTGCTCTTCGAGAAGGACGTCGCCCTTCTTCTCTTCTACAACGCCATCATCTACTGCGCCTTCTACGACATCATGGCCTCAGCCCCTTCCCTCCTCGCCCAAATCTACAACTTCAACGCCCTACAAATCGGCCTCTGCTTCCTCCCCATGGGAACAGGCTGTTTCATCGCGCCTATGATCGTGGGCAAACTCCTGGATTGGAACTTCCGACGCACAGCCACGAAGCACAACATTACGATCCGCGCGGGCAAAGCCACGGACTTGAAGGACTTTCCGCTCGAGCGCTGTCGGATCGAGATAGCTTTGCCATTTGTCATCCTGCTGGACGTCGTGCTGGTGTGTTACGGCTGGGTCATGTGGGTCGAGACGAACCTCGCCGTCCCGTTGATCTTGATGTTTCTCGCTGGCTTTGCGAGTACGGCAATCTACAATGCTATGCAGGTCCTGTTGGTAGATCTATACCCGCTGTCCCCAGCAACGGCCACTGCGGCGAATAATATGGTCAGGTGTCTGATGGGCGCTGGAGCGACGGGTGTGATTATCTATATGATTGAGGCGATGGGGAGGGGCTGGTGCTTCACTTTTCTGGCCGGCGTGGTGTTGGTGTTCAGTCCGATTCTCTGGGTGCTGGAGAGGTGGGGCCCGAGGTGGAGGGAGGCGAGGCGGCGGAGGATTGAGCTGGCGAGTGAAAAGGGTAGTTAGTGGCCACAAATCAACCAATGCCAGACCTTTCTTCAAATATCATCACGTCGGTCGGTAACCATCGCACATGCGAGCATGGAGCGACATTGTCGTCCTTTGAATTACATCGAGCCATAAAGAGCTACGAACACCACTGAGAGCAAAAGAAGCCGCCCAGTCCATGCATCCTCAAATCCGAACTCGCGCATGGAGCAAGACCCTCTTCGAGTCGTCTGCTGAAGCTCAATCATTCCCCACAAACGCCGTTTTCCCTTTGTCCCCAGAGTGGTATCTGCCGCCGTTCTGTCAAACAATATGCATGCCATCGCTAAAAATGCTTGAAAGCAACGCCGTTCTTTTTTGTGCCGTCGTCGTCGTTGTGGTATCTCGTGCTTGTGTTTCTGTCTCAAAATCATCGCTTCGTCAGAAGAAAAAGTCCTCCCAAGTCCAGCTTACTCCCACAGCTGGTGATGGTGGTCAAACCTGGTACATGGGCGTTATCGCGGCGGGTGAGGGGTGTTGGACGCGCTGTTGTTGCCGTTGCTACTATTGCCGCTGCCTATGCCGCGACTGCTGTTGTTACCAGATCTGTCGAGGCCTGGGTCGCCGAAGATGTGGGGTCCAGGCGGACCTGGACGGCCATCGTGCTGGGAAAACCTACCCTCGCTGCTGCCGTGTCGAGGATCGCTTGCCCAGATTGGAAGGCCTTCTGGAGGTAGGGCCTCACCCATAGGTTTACCCTTACCGTACTGCGCCAGAGATCCGTTGATGCCAGTAAGAGCCCAGGCGAAGATTGCCTGGTCACGAATGGCATTCATAAAGTCTGACTGTTCAGGTCCTGCTGCGGACACAGGGTTGCTAGTGCGACGTGCGCCTTGAGGGCCAAGAGCTGGAGCGAAGGCGGCGCCGAAACCAGCGCCGGCTCTTGCGTCGAGTGGTGGTAGCACGGGTTCTGGTGCCCAAGGCGCCGCGAACAGCCCATTCTCGTATACTGGACGTGATGGGCGATGTGTGGGATGAGGAATCATTGGTCGTGCCTTCCTCAAACATACGACCAGCCCATCTGAGGTACATGAGATGACAGCCTCGAGTTCGATATGCTCCGGTGGCTGTTGTACGGGGGAGTTCCTGTCGCGCTCTGGTGAAGGTACCAGAGATGAAGTTGAGGATTCTGCACGTCGTGCCTGGCCAAAGATGGCTTCATGCGTGTCGGGACCGCGAGACGAGTCGCCTGATGAGTGCCTTGACTCGTCGCTATCCACGTCCATGCCTGCACCTGGAGATGCTTGCTCGTGTTGCAGATGCACGCCACCATCTTCACTTGACTCAGTTGTCATCTCCTCGTCGCTGTCCGAGGATTCACTTGGCGGTGGCTCATCGTCCAGCCTCGGATCTCTGAACCAGAAGCGAAGGTAAGCGATCGAGTCGTTGCCTTTGGCATTCTCCAGGCACTTGACTGCATCTTGGAGGCAGTTCTCCGAGATGCAGTAGTAGAAACTGCGTCCTCGCATGGTCTCGGCAGGGATGCCAATGACATCTTGGAGTCCACTCGTGGCGTACATGATGGTCAGGGTGCGGGTGAATCTGTTAAGAAAGAGTGCGGCTCGAGGTTCGTGCTGCTGGGGTTTGTTCGGCTGCGAGAATTTGGCTGAGAGGTGCGACAACATGTGATATCTAGGATCCTTCGGCGATGAGGAGAAGATGCGTCGAACCATAGGAGCTTCTGCGGCACGCTCTGCAGGGTGTTAGCGTGCTGGGCCGAATCAGCAGAAGATGCAAAAACTCACTATCGCTTTTCAAGCCGCGTCGGTAGACGCTCGTACATACGACCATGACATCGTAGACGACGGTGAAACAGCACTCGCAGCCGACCCAGTCCCCATTGCGATCCTTGATCCGGCAATATGCCAGGACAGCAGCCTTGTCTGAGTCGATGCGCTTCTGGTGGAACTCGCGGGCGATGGGCAGCTCGTCGAGCGAGAAGAATTCCCATGCTGATCGATTGACGATCTCGTCGGGGGTATATCCGAGGATGTCAACGACCGAATCGGACGAGTAAAGGATGGTGGCGTCCTGGGTGAGGTCTTTACAAAGTCAGATGCAGACCACTGCAGCTATGTGAAGCGTCAACCATACCATGAATTGAGATGAAGGTCGTCTCCATGCTGCCGGCGGTCGGGCCCTCGCCGTAGCCTCGTGGTGTGGGAGATGGAGGTGGTGGGTGTAGTCAGCCCTATCGCATGGCAATAGATGGCCGACTACTACGAGGTCTCAACGTGGGTGCCAATGGGGAGGCGTGGGAGAGATGCGGACGGAAGCGCGAGGAAGAACGTTGATGAGCGTGGCCGAAAGGGAAGGAGCGTTCGTGGCGAGGCGTGGGACTTTAAGCGGGCGCGGCAGGTGCGACCTGGTATTTGCGAGTGGACCCAGGCTGGCGAATATGCCGGGCCGGCGAGCAGTGGTATTACAGTGTATAGCTGCGAATTGGAGGAGGTGGATGGCGTGAGTCCGAGGCCAGGTCTGACGGGCACGCTCGCAGCCAGGCAAGGTCGCTTTTGGGGATGGGGCGCTAAGGCGTGAAGGGATTGTGTGGTGGTGGGACGTCTGCTGTCAGCGCGCAAGGGGCAGCAGCACAGCGCTGTGGCCGGCGGGCGTGAGATTTGTGAGCGGTAGCGTGTGTGCGCGCATGTGTATAGGGCGGCGGCACAATTCGAGGCCTGGTCGTCCTGTAACTGTTTCTTTTCGACCAATCCCGGCGACGTGTGCCACTGCGGGCTCAGTCGTCGTCGCGCTCGGGAAGGGACCGTTGCTGCCATGCGCGGTGATGTCACGGCCCATGCAGCGCACTTTCCTCCATTCTCACGCGCTTGGCAACCGGGCCGTCGAGCTAGTTCTATGTTTGCCGGTCCCTGTCCTGTGCTTCTACGTACCTCCATTGCCTATACCACTCCACCCTTCACGGCACGCCCACATCCACCACAGCAATTGAAATCATGATGGGCCCCGTGCTACGTCAAGGCCTCTCGCCGTGAGCAGGACAGTGCAGTGGTGCTAGTGTCGCCCAGCTCGCCTCGCTGCATTGGTGCCGGCTCAATCCCAGCATTCACCACCGCCCATATTGGTCCCGCCGCCGCTGTTGGAGGTAGACCTAGCGGGTGACTGCAGCCTTTCACGCCTCTGCTGCACCTCACACATTGCACGCTTGCCAGTTGCCTGCGTCCAGCAGCCACAGCCGGCGCCCCGGGTCCAGGGGTCCATCCTCTTCTTCACGTCGCCTGCAGTCAACTGAGGCCTCATCGTCGATCACAGGCGAGTTGTGTCACTCTTTCTCCTACTCTTTGACGGCTGTTCAACGGCGCTCCCTTCTGCTGCGTCTCACGTCCCCATCTGCCGTTCGCCCCGAGCATCTCCGACCAGCATTCCCTATGCGCTGGTTGGTGCATCACATTTTCAACCCTTTCTGTCGCCGTGGTCCTCGTGACTGCGGTCCTGATACAGTTCTTGGCAGCGACCAAACCATCTCTCGCACACCTCGTGCGAGCCCTCCGGGACTGCGTGCCGACCCCAACGTCGGTTCCTCTGGGGCCGGCAAGCCGAACACGAATGCAGTCCACCCACCATGCCAGGCAACGAGGTCTTCCCTGCCCTGCTGGCTTGTCAACGACTGCCATTTGATTCTGGTGTGTCTGCCTCTCCGCCATACCCACTCTGCGCTGACACGTGCCAGACCCTGTCAACGAACCAACCGTCTACGACGCCAAGTTCTATCCGTATACCACCGTCAATGATGACCAAATAGTCGCTGTTGTCGCTGCACATACTGTACGTGGTCGACCCAAGTCAGCGCTTTGCATATAGCTGACTTGGATCAGATCGCTGTTCTCCGTCTCACACTGGGATCTGAACCTCCATTCGACGTCCTTTGCTGGTTTCGAGACGAACAGGTAAGACAGACTCCACCATCTCCTGACAGACACGACTAATACGCAACCCTCAGAGGCCGCAAGCATGTTACAACAGCTTGTGCTGGACGAAGCACCCTTCCACAAAGAAACCGATTCTCTGCATTGCAGGCTCCTCTCCCAACCACATCAAGATCCTTGATATTGAAAGTGGACGCCCTATCCGCACAATCGCCGGTCACGGAAGAGGGATCAACGATCTGGCTGTGTCCCCGCTTTCTACTAACCTAATTGCGTCTGCATCGAATGACAACACTATACGGCTGTGGAATCTCACCGAAGAATATGAGGAGCAGCCGTGCGTGGCGCTCTTCGCCGGCGAAGGTCACAAGTCGCCCGTGTTGGCGATCCACTTCCACCCGAATGGACGCTGGTTGCTTAGTGGAGGAATAGACACAGCCGTGTGTTTGTGGGCAGTTCCAAGCCCGGTCGAACTCGACAAAGGAGACCGTGAAGCGCGAAACCGTGATTCTAAACTCATCCACTATCCTCACTTCTTTTCCAAGGAGGTTCACCCCAATTACGTCGATTGCCTCGCCTTTTACGGCGACCTCATCATCTCGAAATCAGCACGGGAGCCCGACCAACCCAAGAATGAGATCCTGATATGGAAGATCGACGGTTTCGATTCCGAGGCCGAAGTGCCCAGCGAGCCTCCCATACCAGTGCCTGGAAGCCAGACCCGCTCCTCCTTCCCACATGAAGACGGGTTCAGGGGCTTTCAGCGTCTACTCACCTTGGACATGGCCAACACTACTCGCTTTTACCAGCGCTTCGGCCTCCTACATACTCCAGGCATGCGGCCCATGCTGGCCATGGGCAACGAGTCGTCCGCAATTTGCTTCTGGGATTTGGCGAGACTCGACGAGGGGATCGATCCTCAAGCCCGGCCTAAAGAGCGACCGAAGAAGAATGCGTCTCAGCGAGCAGATTTCAGAGGTTCCAAGGACCCTTCACCTGCCCTGCGACCTAATCTGTTGTCAAGCGACAGTGCACGTAGTGGTACACCGTCATCCATAATGAGTAAGAATCTTCTCTTCCTCTGGTGTAGATGACTAGCTGCTGATGTTTTTTTAAGCCGACTTACAATCAACGACATCCACGACAGGGGAGCGCGAATGGTCCATCAGCGATCCCTTCAAGAAAGTGGCGCCGCACTTCAAGAAGAGTATTACGACCAAGCTCACGAAGCAGTGGTTCGCCACGTCTCAAATAGCCTTCAGCCCTGATGGCACTTGGATGGTGGGCGTGGGCGATCATGGCATGATTTGTCTTTTCCATCGTGATAAGGGTGTGGTTGGGAATGTCCCGCTGCAGGCGGATGGTGCTTCGAGATAGACGCTTGAGCAATGCGTAGAACTGTCCGCATATCAGCACAGGGATCTTGGACTGGCACCCAGTAGAAGCTGTATCTGAGAGCTCCACGTGGGTGGGACACATATGAAGAGCACGGTACTCTGTGCTCATTGCGCATATCAGACATTGAGCGAGTCGCATCGCTGCGTGGGTGCCAATGTAGCATGGTTGAGCTCTCGGATGGGAAGTTGGGAACTCAGGCCGTCACTGGCTCAGAGACTAGGCTGCGCAGTCTGTCTTGACTTCACCTTCGACTATGTACTGTCTCACGCCATCATTCCAATGCAAGTCGCACCGATGAAGAAAGCCATACCCTTGCGAGAATCCCTTTTCCCCTTGTCTGCTTCAAACCCATCGAAAGCCACTCATATGTGAATTGCTCTTCCAACGTGATCGCCCCTTACGGGTGTCATACGATGCCGTTTTCCTCCTGGATGTGTTGCTCGAGACTGTCCTCAGGCCGGCCATCCCAACGCTCACAAGTATTCGAATGGTTCATACTCATCCTCCAAGTCCTCCCACAAGTCCCAGTTGGAGAGCAGCGCCAGTATGATCGCCTCGCCGCTGAGGCCCAGCGCTTTCCGGGCTGACTCAATTGATCGAGAGTGGTGTTCGAGCATCGCTACCCCTTTCGGCGTGATGTCACCTCGCGTTTCGTCGAACTCGCACCACAGCCCCTTGTTCTTGGACAATGTGATGTTGATTCTCGCCACTGAACGGACACCGAGCCAGACTTGGCGAAGATGCTTTGCGTTGTCTGCAACCACGCTCTCCGACCATTCTTCTATCGTCTGTCTGTCGAAGTCACCGTAAGTCCCGTTTGCTGGTAGATCGAAAGTGAATTTCGCGCAGGCGTAGAACATGGATGATGCCTCGTGACGGATCTGCGAGCTGACCTGCAGTAGGGGTGGCGAGACAACTTCTCGATAAGGAGAAATTTCATCATCTTCCTCTTCATCATCATTGGCGGCGCTGTTGTCCTGTACTATGCAGCAAGCGGGAAGGGCCATCTCGTAGATTTTGTTCCTGACCTCAGCAGGCAAGTCAAGAATTCGAAACGGTGTTGCCAGTTTCTTCAGACTCTCGACTAACTTAAACGAGTCGTCCCGAATTTCGCCTGGTACACGTCGCAGCATGGCTATGCTCATCCTCGTACAGATGTACTTCGCTGCCCTCTTCGATTTTGCAGGGTAGTTCCGGGTACAATATGCTGCATTTGGCCCAACATATGGCCCGAGTTCGCGAGCCTTAAGCCATGCGGCGATATGGCCATGCCACTCCTCGAGATTGCCTTCGTAGAGGTCGCCGCTGAGCGTGATGTCTCCAGGGCGGAACATGGTTGTGTACCCCATGGTGTGGTTGTGGTCGGTGGATGAAGAGGGGTAGGTAGGCTGAGCTCAGCTCAGCGTGAGCACCAAGTCTGGAGTCGGGTGTGTGTTGTGTGTTGTGCGCTTGAAAGTGTAAGTCACATCCAAGGAAACCTTGGAAGTTTAAGCTGGAGTGAAGCGCCTTGGCGTCACATGCGACTTCCGTCCGCTTGTCACTCGCACCTTCCTGCCTTCACTCCTAAAGCGCTAGCAAAGAAGGAGTACCCGCAGTCATACATAATAGTAAAGTGCGCGGTAGGCCGACTAGCGATCGTAGTGAGACACTTTAGACACTTGTGCCCGGACCACGACGAGCAGACTGTATCCTCACTACTCGAACTGCAAGATATCACCGCGACTTGTGAAGTGTCTTTGCAGCTGGCACGGTGTTCGTTAGCGTGGTCGTCCTATAGAGAAGAGTAAGAGAGAGATGATAGGTCCACCAGTTTATAGCAAGTCTCCAACTCTCATTGCTACCCAAACTGACTCCAACCTTCACTCTTGGCGCGCTAGCACACAAAGAAGAGTGAAGCTGATCGCAAAGTGCGCAGCTCATCCCACGAGTACATCGTGGACATCCAGAGCGGCCATCACCCTCAGCTCGTCCCACTTCATGCGGTGAGCCAGCGGGACTAACGGAAGCTCTCCCAGAGTCGGCTTCATCTCCCCGTGGAACACGCGTATGTCGATATCACTTGCAAGTTCCTGAAAGATCTCGTACTGAGCCATCCTGTACGAAAGCCCCCGACTTTCAAAGGCTTCGTAACGATTGTGATGCCCGCGGATGAGGGTCCAGACATGCCCCAGGAGTAACATAGCGCTCCAGTCGCCGTTCGTCTGGTAGTCGCAAAGTAATCGAAAGACCTTGTTGTTGGCGAACGTCGGCGACCGAGTGGCTATTGGCTCCGCGCGCATCTTGAGGCGAGTAATGATCAGGATATCTCCGATCGCCAAAAGCTCGTCGAAGGGCACTCTGTTCAAGTTCTGTATCACGAAACCCATCTTGGCGTCCTCCATCGGGATTATGAGTCGGTGGCCGTCTGGTGCGTCGGAATCGCAAGGGTTATAGAACCACGATGCGTGTAGTCCGATATCGAAGAGAGCCATTCGTTTTGCACACATGATGATCCATACAATCTTCCACAAGGCGGTGGTGTAGTTGCAGCGTACTTCGCCAATCGATTTGTCCAGTAGTGTGATGTAACCATCCTTTTCTACGCGGGACGTGCAGAACTCTGCAAGGGCGTAGAGTCCTGTTGTGAGCCCGTGGTAGAACTGGATTCGTTTGATGGGATCGAAAGCTATGCAAGGTACCTGCTCTGAGATGGAATATGCGATTAACGAGTTGCCGTATGTGCCAGGTAGGAGGGATGATACCACCGCTTCTTGGAGCTTATAAGCCCGGAATATCCAATCCATGAAGGACGCACTTTCATGATCGTAATTGCGGAAGACCGAGTGAGTGAGCTGCTTGCTATAA
The DNA here is from genome assembly GCA_002786045.1 of Zasmidium angulare. Lineage (NCBI taxonomy): Eukaryota > Fungi > Ascomycota > Dothideomycetes > Mycosphaerellales > Mycosphaerellaceae > Zasmidium > Zasmidium angulare. The sequence goes on from NHNX01000019.1 coordinate 506,368, forward strand.
GCTCTGAACAGGCGTAGGAGCTCGTGGTCTGTGTGGCAGAAATTAAGAAGGTCCCCAAAGCTGCAAGTCTGCTCGATGATACAGATCTTTAAATCTGCTGGGAAGATCGGGAAGCTGTCCATTTGGAGGAGATATGTCAAGTGGCCGAGTGCCGTTCAAGGCACGCTTTATATAATGCCATGATCTCGATCAACCTACGTGGTACGATGTCTTGCTAAGTTTTAAGGCTGAATATTATTTACTGGATGAGTGAATCGACTTGTGAATTAATGTGGGGCGAAACGCCAGTGGCTTACCTATATATGCGTTGTTGAGGCTGGTACATAAGCACCATCGCGCACGTGCTGAGTGGTGGACTTCACCATACGAAGATTCGCATAGTCCTCGCGGTATTGTATGAAGTAGGTAGGCTGGACTCAATGTGCAAACATCTCCATAAGGCAGCCGCAATTATTATCGGGGAAAAGTGGTGGCTCACATGGACCTACAGACGTGCCCGCGAAAGCTGGTAAGCGTATCGAGCACACATTTTCTGTGACTCACCACGAATCGCACACAGAAGTTACGATCCCTCATCGCAAATTGGCCTGGACGTCAACTTAGGACTCATCTTTATCACCTCAGTCACTTGCCACCGTAGGGCGAGAAGCTGCGAAGAAGTGGACATGGTGTCCACAAGGTAGCGCTCTTCCCCTCGTCCAAGGTTTCATGGTCTTAAGTCCAGTGGCGTGGTCGAATTCAGTACCGTAGATGAGTCGTGGTCGTCATAAGAGGGTGTGTGTTGGGACGAAAGTGAAAGGTGAAGCGTGAAGTCGGCAGGGGACGAGCCTAAAATTAGCGTGCGCAGCTCCCGTCCGTTAGGTAACCCAAGCACAGGCCACAAACAAGGAAGCGGACATCAAGTCAACACCAACGTCACCAAGTATCATCCCAGCATCTGGAGCTTTCATTCACTCGACCTCCAGGGTGCATGCACTCGAGCATGTGATACCACTTTCATTTCACCACGATATTTCTCGCCCGTTCAGCCCGAGCGAGTCTGTGCTTTTGAAACGGAGCATCACAAGGCCACCTGCATACGCTTCGAAACCATGACCTTCTCACCGCCCTCGAGTCTGGCCGCATCGCAGCACTTAAACCGTCCGTTCTTGTTCCAACCGCCGAAGTCTCCTGCTTCGGTCGCTGCCACCCCCTCATTTGCTACGGCTACAGACTACTTCTCTGCCGGCAGTGGCTCTAAAAAGAGACAACGACCCGGCTCTGCGAACGCCAGCGAACTTCCTCACGCGATCAACACCCCAAGCTGGGCACAATGCCCAACGCCGAGCGACAAATTCTTTGAGAGTGAATTTGGACAAAACTCAGGGCTTGTGAACGAGAAGTACCTTTTAGCCGACGGTTTTGATACTCCTTCGCTCCAGACGACCACACGGCTGGAGCAACTTACTGTCCCGGATTATGAGTTCAGAAGACGACTCAGAGACGACGATATGGGGGGCAATATACCTTATCATAGCTCGATGCTTTCTGGACCTTTGGCACGTGAGCGAAACGGTGTCGCTCGAATGCCATCGACTCCAGACGAGGCACCGCGAGCGTCTTGGACGGGCTTTGCAGTCCGCTTAGTTGGAAAGGTCTTCAACTTTGGCAGCAACGTGATACGGGGCTTCTACGCCGGCGACGGCCAAGGTTATGAGCTCAAGGAATGCGCCCTGGTCGGGTCCGACTTGCTACAAGAAGGGATCAATGGACGTTCTACTCCTATACCGGGCTCGTGGCAAGATGGTGAATTCTTGGGCGATTTCGAGCAGGACAGTCCAGAGTACACCGATCGCTCGCCGACTACAAGGCCACCTAACAAGCGGCGTCAGACAGATCGAGATACATGGGTTCTTGTGGGAACACCAGACTGCGAGCCGACCATGTCAAGTCCCAAGCGGAAGATATCGAGTAATAGTGTTCCGCGCAGTAACCTTGCTCAGCGGCCGTCGGCATCTCGAGCATCCAGCAGACGCAGCATCGCGCCCGTCCCTCGACGTGCCAATTCCAATTTCGCTTCAAACGGCAGCCCGGTGCAGCTATCCGCCATTCCTGCTCCCGTGCAACAGTCACCGCATGTAAGACGGGCCTCTTTTGCGTCTACGCGCTCACCACAAGGTCGCCCGAGTATATCTGGACTGGCTGCTACTCACATGAGCCCAGAAGCTGAGCGCTATGCAAAGCGTCAAGCCAAATCAGATCGAGCAGCCGACAAGGCGATCAGCAACATGGGACGCAGGATGGAGGAGATGATCCGTCAGGCACAAGAGGCGCTGGGTACGAAGGTGTCAGTGGAGGGAGATTTAGATATGGAAGATGAAGGGTTTGTGGACGACGTCTGGTGAGCGCACGTCGGTGCGAAGTGGCCGACGCGGCCGCGGTTGTTACGACACTCATGATACCCACAGCACTGCGATTGCATCAGGAACAGCTTGAGATACCCGTTTAGTAATATGGAGCTGGATGGCGGCTACAAAATGTATACATCGACAGAACAGGGTTACAGGACTAAAACGCCGACTGCAATATTGAGACGACGAAACGCAAACCCATCACGAGCGCATTGAAAGCGGTGTCAAATCTCATAACTTCTCAATCATAACTGGCATCTTGCTAAACGAACGCATCTCCTACAATGTTGCTCCCGCCGAGCCATCTATACCAAATGCGCCGACGCTTCAATCTCCACATGCATCCCCTCGAAAGCCAACTTCGCCACTCCAAAACCCGTCACAATAGGCTTGTGATTCGGCATCCACTTTTTCAGGCTCGTCTTGAAGGCCTCCATGATTGCATCGTCATATGGCGCGCAGTACACTACAAGCTTGTACACCTGTTCCATGCCCTTGCCCCCAGCATCTTTGAGAGTATGGTCGACGTTATCGAACGCTTGGTCCATCTCAGCATTGAGAACCTTGGGAAACTCAACAGTCTCGCGGTCCCAGCCTCCTTGGCCGGAGATGTGTAGCGTTGGGCCTGGTGGAAGGAGGACGGCTTGTTGGTAGTCTTGAACGGCGCGTTGGCCGAAGCCTGCGTAGGCGGAATAGGTGAGGTGGGACATTGTTTCGAGATTGCGGAAATGACTTTGTTGTTGTTGGTGCTGCGTTACTTGTGACTTACCTGCTCACAGACCTCGACGGCCATTATATAGCCTATGAGTAGCATGCCGTTGCCGTCCATCGCACGCCACGGAGCCTTGGTTGTCAATCTAGTCCATCTTGGCTCCATTTGTCAGGTAGCGTCACCTTCTCCCCCATTTCGACATTAGTATGTTGTTGGAGAAATACTTCGGAGACTTGGAGATTGCTCAGCAAGCTTGGCTCATAGCCCTGAATCCTTTGTGGGGAAGAACCTGAGAATATTCCACTGTGGCAAGCTAATGGTATAGATTCGAGCTCGCATTCGCGTTGAGTCGGAATGACTTTCATTTGAGAACTTCCAGGTTGGAAGGATATGGCTATTGACCTTTGTTGTAGATTCTGACCAGTTCACGCTGTGAAAGGTAACACTTGCGAACCGCCTTAGACAGATGTGCCGGTGTGCCTTCTCGATCTTTGAAGAAGATCAATCTTTGAGGGATGAAGGAAATGGCAGCGCATGACTACAACAAGTGCTGCTCGAGGGCGATTCGCACGACCGCGTTCGAACAACGCTCTTGAAGTATTTGCGCTTCCATTTCCATCGCGCCAACTTCCCGATCCTCCAGCAAGACTGCAACGTGCAGCACCCTTGTTCTTGACCTTTTGCGGGCCCTCAACCGGGCATCCATACCCAAAGCCCAACGATGCCCACCGTCAAGGTCATAGTGCCAAAGAAGCTTTCCAACTCATGCCGTTGCTGAGCACTGCAGCAGAATCGGATAAGCAGCAGCGTGAGCACAAGCAAGACAGACAGGACCACAGTTGACAGCTGGAGATGTGCCCTTGCAAAGCCCAGCCACCCGTAGGATTGTTTCTGCTGCTCCGTAAAGGCATACAATTCTTCCACCCGGTCATTCCATTGACGGAAGTAAGTATGGTAGACTACCCTGATCGCTCGAACAATCGGTCGCAATATCGGTGTAGAAGCTGCATATGTGGCGAGAAATGCCGAAGAGAGCAGTGCGGTAGCTCTTGCGAAGTCGACCAGAGGTTCCTCTCTCGGTGGGAATTCCAGGTTCGCATGAGGTATTCCTTGCGTTCGCGCGACCCATGCCCAGTCGATTCGAGTGCGTTCTGGTGAGGCGAATGAGCTCCGACAGCGATAGGGACGCAGCACACAGCGAGGGTGTGCGCATCTGAAGAAGGTCCTCGGGAGTGTGAATTGGAGTCTGACACGATGTCTCGTAGCGGAGCCGCACCTTTTGTCGTGGTGCCTCAAAAAGGGGATGATGGGCGGCGCTGAACCCGTGATGAGAGCCTGGTCGAGGTTTACAATGATCGGAACGGAGTGGAACAGCACGCTCAGAGCATCATGGTACATAGGCAATAGGGGCTTATGCGCGAAAATGTGCTCGAGTCGACCGGTTGAACTTATTGCAGGAAGGTCATTTGCGAGGATCATGTGTCCGTATATCAGGTGTCGTACTTCAGGCGGTAGCTTGAATAGCGGGAATGGTGCATCGCCGTGGATGTACAAGTAGTCGTAGGCGCAGGCTAGAACGATGCTGGCCGCTGGCAAAGCCACCGAAGCGTTGAATGTGGCCCCTAGCATGAGTCCAGCTATTCGGCGGTCGCTATCGATACGTGTTCGTATGCATGTTCAGGTGTAAGAGGACTTCTGCGAATTCCATCACTTTTTGAGTTCGTGAATTTCGGTATTACCATTGTCTCCAAGCTGGGTGGTGATGCTCTGCTATAAGCGAAGACTTATTCGGAGGCACGGCATTCAGTCCGCTACACTCTTGCTCGCCTCCTCAGCATCACCCGCCGCCGCCTCCGCTGGATCATCCAACGCAGTCACACTGACTTGAACATCCGATGAAATTGACTCCTCTTTTGGGACCGTCTCTGTCGGGGTGTCAGCCTCTGCATGAATTACCGTCGTCTCGCCTTCTTCGTCTGCGCCTGTGTGCGTCTCCGCCTTGATGGTGTTCGAACGAGTCACAGAGGGCAAGGAAGTGTCTTCATCTGCCGCCTCCTCGTTGCCTTGCTCTTTCTCTTTCTCCTCTGGATCATGCAGGACCGTCGTCGATCGATCTAATGTGCGCTTGGGCAGAGCGTTCTCATCTTCCTCTTCGGCCTCTTCCTGGATTGGATTTGTCACGGACATGTTACTCGGCTCGCGCGTGTGGCGCCTGGTGGTGTTGCCCTGACTCTGCACCTGGTTTCCCGCTGGCTCTTGCTGAACTGCCTTCTCTTGACCGAGCTCGCCAGGGCGTGGCAATATGCTTGTGGGTCGCGGTCTGTCGCTCCACTCTGCATCCTTCTCCGAGCTCTCTGTCGGCTCCAAGCCCTCCGCTTCTGCAGGAATCGTGTAATTCTCTGGTTGTATGAGACTATACTCGTCACAGACCGTCTTGAAGAAGACATACAGGCCCGTCATCCTCTCCACCTTCCAAAACATCTCGCGATGTTGGAACCACGCGTGCGCGTAAATGCGGTAGACGCGTCTGAAAATGTTCGTGATCTCCTTCATCTGCTGTTGCATAAACTTCTCGTTGCCCGACCCTAGTCCCAGCCCTAATCGTGACGGAAACATCTTGCTACTAGTCAAGGTAGTTGCGGCCAAGTCCAGGGTGTGGCAACAGTAGTCTATCGCGGAGCAACTCTTAGGTGGATCGTGGACGGCGCACAGGTACTGCCACTCGCTGGCTCGCATTTCTGGGCAGGTGGTAGGACTGCAGGCAGGGTTGTCGGCGAACAAGGCGACAATGATGGCGTTCGTCTTTTGGATGAGGAACCGACCAAGCTCATACAGCCACATCTCTCTCGACGTATTGGCAGGTGGTTGCGAAAGCTGGAGGGCAAGGTCCTTCGTGATGGGTTGGAGGTCGTCCGAATCGGCCGGGTGTGTGTGGGCAAAGTGTAGTGCTTTGAGATACTCAGTCAATTGGAAGGCCGAGTCGATCTGGACTACCTGTCAGCCTCTCCATATCAGAGAATCGACTTCAATGCTTTACCTCTTGCAATTCCACCACAGGCGGTCCTTCTGCCATGTCTTCGGCCTTGGTGCCTGGTCGTATCCGCCTCGACGCAGCAGCATCCAAGCTGTGCAGTCCAGGCAGCTTATTGTGGTCTTCGAAGAGCGAGATGCCTGGCGATGTCGGTCCAATCTGGTCTTCAGCGATTGGAGGTGGAGATGGAAGACGTGGTGACGACGCAGGCGATGCAGACATGTTGGCTAGATTCGCTCTGGTTCGGGGGCTTTATATCTCTGCCGTGGGCGTTGACCATACTCCTGAATGCCCACCGAAACGACTCGTGACCGGTGTTGGGTTGATGCAGCGCTTAAACCAGAGCTGTTGTTGCTCTCAGTGGAAACCCTGGCGCTCGGAGTTCGGCAGCGCATCAGCAGGCAGGTCCAGCCGAGTGGTCTCTGTTTCCATTCTCTCTGAGGTACACCTCGAGGAACCTAAGTCTTCACGCTGTCCAATACGTTCAATTCGAATATTGCGATCATGGATGACGACGAGGATGCGCCGCCGCTGCTTGTAGCTACAGATGGCTCAAGTGCTGAAGAGGCTACGATTAGCGCTGAGATGGAAGATGTGATTGTCACCAAGGTGCCTATTACGATCATTACAGGTAGGCCCAATCCCGGAGGCCAAATTTGCGTCCTCATAGCCATCGATGGCTCTATTTGGTCTCACCTCTCCTTCTTGCTTGTTCTGTTGGGTCACTTAGAAGGAGACTGACCATGGAGAAGGGTATTTGGGGGCTGGCAAAACCACACTACTGAACTACATCCTCACTGCTCGCCACGGCAAGAAGATCGCAGTCATACTGAATGGTGGGTGAGTATCGCACACAACGAGCATTTGGAAGGCACGCGTCTAACTAAGCTTCCAGAGTTCGGTAACAGCAGCGACATCGAAAAGTCTCTCACCATCAACCAAGGAGACCAACAAGTCGAAGAATGGCTCGAGCTAGCCAACGGCTGCATTTGTTGTTCCGTCAAAGATCAGGGCGTCAATGCCATTGAATCCCTGATGGACCGTCAAGGCACATTCGACTACATCCTCCTGGAGACCACAGGCTTGGCAGATCCTGGCAACATCGCGCCGCTTTTCTGGGTAGACGAAGGACTCGGAAGTACCATCTACCTGGATGGTATTGTGACGTTAGTCGATGCAAAGAACATCTTGCGTTGCTTGGACGAACCGCAAGATGAAGAAGCAGTACATACCGAAGACGAACACCACAAGGGCCACCTTATGTCTACTGCACATCTTCAGATCTCTCACGCCGATGTCGTGGTCATTAACAAAGCAGACCTGGTTTCCGAGGACGAGCTACACACAGTCGAAGATCGTGTGCGGTCAATTAATGCCCTGGCGAAGGTCCGCATCACCGATCACAGTCGGATTCCACAGCTGGAAGGCCTCGTACTTGACTTGCATGCCTACGACAACGTTCCAGAAGAGAGTCTGGACTTCGCAAGCAAAGGTCACAGCCATCTGGACCCCACGATAGGCACAATGACCTTGAGTCTGCCACTCATCGACAGTAGCGGCCTAGATCATCTGGACCAGTGGTTGCGAACAGTGTTATGGGAGACTCACTTGCCTGGAGACGAAAACGCCTCAAACTGGGAAATCCACCGAATCAAAGGCAGAATCGCACTCTCGAGCAGCGGCGTGAAGATGCTACAAGGCGTACGAGAGATCTTCGAATTCATCGACGCTGCGGTGGATGTCGGCAAAGCCGAAGTGCCAGCACAGGAACAACGTGGCAAGATTGTCATCATTGGACGAAACGTTGGCGACGCAGACAGCACTGCTGCCTTTCAGCGAAGCCTGGATGCTACTGTAAGCCAACAAGGCAGCCAATAGACATCACAGGGGAAGTGCTTCCGGCGGCCTCACCCATCGTCAGGGACTCGGGGTCTGGGGGTGAGTTGGATGTCTTCTTCGCGCTGAGCCTTGTCATCATGCTGACCACTGGCCAGTCAGTCCTCCAGCGACCGGAGGAGAACGGTCCACTTCCAACAACAGACTCTTTCCGCCAACTTGCTGAGCTTCGCTGTACGCGAATAATGAAGAAAGGAAAGAGGAAAAGGATTAAGCGTTGAGAACCATGTTCTCCAGTAAAAATTGCACTCCATCCACTCACCCAGCCCTACCACTCTCAGTCCGAAATCTAGACCCTGCATCGCATCATTCCTGGCTGACATGTGACAGCACATGTTCGCGCATCACGCATGATGATGTTTTGCTCTGCTGTCTGCGTGGGGTGAACGACGCATGTGAAAGCACGTTGTGCGGGATAGCGATGTTTCTGAGCCAATGTGGCTGTGGTCGAACGTCTTTGCTTCATCGTCGTCGGCAAAGAGTACATGCAGCAGAACTTGTGCTCGTCTCTCGGGTAGCATCACCGTCGCCATGGTACCTACCTGCCATCATCCCGACTCTCTGTTTTGGACATATCCATCTGAGTACGTTGCGATCACATGCGACTTGATCATCCAGCACAACTTCCAAGAACGATCAAGCCAGGCTCACAACCTACGGCCACTGCCTCGACGGGCTCGCAATCGTGTAGCGGTAAGCCACCGACTTCGAAATGATAGCCGAACAGCATCATGTCACCACGAGGTTGGTGTATTGCGTCTTATTGCGCCGTCGCTAGCCGTGAACTTCTTCACTCTTGCTTTCCTGCTACGATACCCGAGGCGATGCGTTCGTCTGAGATCTCGAAAGGCTGTAACTACCGAGGCTAGTCAATCTCTAGCGGTATTGCCATGGAGTTCTGTAGCGATTAAGCCTTGTTCTCCGCACTTATAGGCCACGGATCGGTGATGGGTATGATGAAGTCGGCATGAGTGCCTTCATAGATCGCGTCGGTATGATAGCTATCCGAATGGAAGTCTTGATGGCCTCGGTGATCCTGGACGTCCCTCGACGTACCACTTCTGCCAGGGCACCGTGCCTCAAAACGTTGCTTGATGATACCTAGCCTAGTAAACGGTTAGGTGTATCTGGGCGATGACTGGTCTGTTGAACTGGTAGACGAAGTCGTGCGTTTATCCATAGCAATGTCGTCGTCAATCATTATCGTAGGAGGTGGGACATCTTATCGCGCACGCATCTTGCCAACATGCAAACCACGACTCGACGTCAGCTTGGTCTGGCGATCCCGCTTCGTCTGGCGATGCCGCAGGATTGATCCCAAACTCTGTTCGGGTGCATTGGTCTTTACCGGCGCAAACAGGCAAGCCGTGAGGAAGGAGCGAGGCATGCCTAGTCCGTCGGTACCGGTAGTCGTTTTCTCATTGCGTCCCCAAGAACTTCCAAGTTTTTCTCATCAAGAAGAGACGGACAACCTCGTCTGCCTTCGGCACTCGGCTGAACGCCCCGGTCAACGCCCGACTTGGTGACGACTCTGACGAGACGAGAGGCGGAAATAACTCGCGGCAGGTACGGATTGCAGCGGCCACGTGTTGGAAGAACCTGGAGAGATTAGAGTGTGGAGATGTAAGATCGCATCCTTGCTTTGCCCCGTAGATAAGGGTGTGAGAAAGTTTTGCCTAGAAACGCTGACATGTGAAAGGCGATGCCATGTCCGCCTTATTATTTTGCCAGCTGTAGAGGCGTGGCCGTGGGGCGCGAAGGCAACGTTGCGAGTGGAGGTTTTCTACATTTTCCCTTCTAGTCATCGGCTCATATGCAGAAGCTGGCTTCCATTGCCCGAAGCAGTGCCTTGACAAGCAAAAGTTTTGGACGGCCGCATTGCGGGCTGGCGGATGTAGCGTGTACCTTGTCAAGCACACAAAGGTTCAGCGAAAGTGGAGTACCCAGTACCTCCTGCGTTCCCAACACTCCTCAACGGCGGGAGAGAGATCGGAGAGAAACGGATGGGGCTGTTGGCCTTTGCCTCGCAGCCGGACGGTGACCTCGGTCATCTGGCGGAACACGAAGACATCGACAAAGCAATTTTCTCTGGGTGTGGTTACAGCACTCGCGTGAGTGATATCAGATTCACTTCGGCGCTTCGGCGAGGTACGTATCTTTTTCACATGTGGACGCGGCAGTCGTGCAAAGAGGCATCGTCTCATCTCTCTCCGCATTTCCAAAACTCTCTCTCCACACTGTGCGCATGATGGGTGATCACGATGAAAGCCCCCAAACTCTAGCTTGCTCCAACAAAGAGCCCCATGAGTCGCACCGCAGACGGGCGAGTGATCTGTGGAGGTTCCCCAACGAATCGAGTGGGCGAAATGCGAAAGCACTATCAGTGGACGGCCTCCTTTACGCGCGCACATGTTCAGCTGTTTCATTCTTGTTCGCTGCCTGCCCTCGATCAAGGATTTCCCTCAATGCCTCGATCGATGGGCGTCGTGAGACTGCGCATCGTATTATTCCGTCCACTCGAAGTCCTCTGTTAGCCTATGGATCGAGACCCGTGTCCACTGTCAGCCCAAGGCGTGGGGGTGCTTTCGGTTCCATTGGTATTCCAGAAAAGCAGGCAAGCCACCTTCCACATCGCCCGGCAGTGGCTGAAATGGCGTTTGCGGGTTGTGGTTCGCGAGATTCCCGGCCGTTGCGATAAGTTCCCTTCCAAGGTTCCCTTTCTCCTGCAGCCAGGCAGACTCGACAACGCGGCCAGAGCGGTCTATGACGGGCAGCGATGGCTACTTGCCGGTTTTGCTGCCGACTGTGTATCAAATCGAGATCCTCGATTATCTGGAGCAATTGTATGATTTCTGCACGACTGCAAGGCAACTTGAGAGGTGGAGAAACTGCACAAAGTAGGGCAACGCCTGCCGGATCGACGGCCCAAGGAGCTGGACCCGTAGATTGGCTTGCAGTACGCATACAGCAGCGGTGGTATGTTTCTTCATCATCGTCAAGCGTAGACGAGCTGTACACCATCAGATACATACATATGTACATGTCTCTGCACTTGTGCCGCTTCGTGGGATGCAAATACACTTACCCTGACAGCTCACATGCGCAAAAGCAATTTCATCGTCACGAGCCGGTCGTTGCGACTTCGCCTGCACTACAGCATGCGATCCAGTCTGGTGGTGTCTGAGGTTGCCATTTTCCTGCAAGCGCACACAGACGCGCAGTACGAACCTGACGAGCTCATTCCATCATCGCAAGACCTCATCGCAGTGCGAGCAGTAGTTGCCGTGTCGTATAAGGTGATGCCGTTGATCGGTATTCGCCTCGTTTGGGACTCTTCCCCACGGGCAGAGCCAGAAACGTCATTCGTGAGGTTGGGTCGGGTCAGACCACGCCTTGACGCAGGCACATGCTGCAATCGCTCCTCCTTCATCACGGCATGCGAGCACGATAGCGGTTGGCACGGAGTCTGCGGGATGAAAGCCTTCGCTCCTCCTCATCATGCGGACCCCTTATTATTACATAGCACATGACTGTCCAGTCCATCCTCGCCGCTCCACCCTCAACAGAGTCAAAGCAGAGCAGGTTTAATTTGGCTTGTGATACGCACGCTTCAGCGACAACCAACAAACTGTCGATCCCTAAAAGAGTCTTGCGGTCCGCCGCGGCAGCCGTTTTTCACCCACTGCCTCAAACTGCTCTCCAGGCGCGGCCTCGGTGTCACAGGCTGCGCACTGTGCAGCAGACATCAATCAAAAATTCTACACGCAGCATACGGTACCCGCCGACCGGCCAGACTAATTACAGCATATCGGCAGTGCCAGACGGAGTCTGCAAAGAGAATATCTGCGGACCGAAGAAGAGGTGACCCACTCTTTCGTTACGCCATTCGGTGCATTGCACAAGACTCGCCGACACAGCGCTACGTGTTGTAGTAGCTACGAGTATCGTTGGCAGAGGCGGACCAGCGCGCGCGAGACGAAGAGGACGATTGCTGGCATCGTCCAACACCCGGCGCCATCATCGGCGACCGTCAGACGGCGTTCGCAGGCCACGCGCAGAGAGATCTTCTCCTCCACACGCGGGGACCCCGAGTTAGAAACACGTTGCGCCACAGCCTCCCTGGCTGCCTGCCGCTGCGTTGGTGTTGGGAGTGGGAGGGAAGCTGACTTGTGGCCGCGCATCACCCCCTAGATTGGCGCTCCGCTGGGGTTGAAACTCGTGGACGGGCTGGGCTGGGCATCGGAGGCAGAGAGAGGGCAAAGGGTGGACGCAGGAACCAGAGAGATAGGCCATCCCGGCAATCAGCCTCTCAGGGTGGGCTCCACGCAGGCGCTAGCGCGATCATCCACCCCACAGCCGTGTCTGTCGGACTGCCTCCTGCGCTTTCCGACCGACCATTTTTCTCGCGCCTTCGTCACTCACCACGCCTCGCCGCATCATTCACTCACCTCTCTGCCTGCGCCCGCCGCCCGCCTGCTGCTGCGACCGCTGCTCTTCTCTGGCCTCTCTGCTGCTATTCTCCGCACCCTAGCCTTCCACTGCGTCACCGCCCCGGATCGCCATCCCACGCACCAGTCGCACCACATCCATCCCTCCGCCCATTAAAACCCTCTCGCCCGCCCACGCCGCGCTGCCAGGCTTGGCTCCTCTCACATGCTATCGCAGCTGCTGAACCCCGAGCACCACGCAGAGGTTCAGCAACACTCGACGCCCACCACCACTGCATCGCCGTCGCATCCTCTCACCACATCCAATCCGCCCTCGCAGTCGTCGTCGCCGACTCCAATGGCCGGCTCCGCCATGACTATGCCCGCTATGGGCGTCGCCATGCAAAACAGCGACGAACACCGACCCGATCTTCCACGGCCGTACAAGTGTCCTCTGTGCGACAAGGCCTTCCATCGCCTCGAGCATCAGACGCGCCATATCAGAACGCACACGGGCGAGAAGCCACATGCCTGCCAGTTTCCTGGCTGCACCAAGCGCTTCAGTAGATCGGACGAGTTGACTCGCCATTCACGCATCCACAACAATCCCAACTCTCGGCGAGGCAACAAGCAGCATGTCGCCGCTGCTGCGGCAGCTGCCGTTCAGGCTGGCATGTACGACAGCAATGCACTCCAGCAACAGATCAACCAAATGAACCAAATCAATCAGTTGCACCAGATGAGCCAGATGAACCCGCTCAGCCAACTTAACCAGATGAACCAGATGAATGGACAATTAAACCAGCTCAACTCCATCAACCACCTCAACCAGTCGACACCAAGCCAGGTCAATCCCATCATGCCACCGCCGCCACCTCAGCAGCAACAGCAGGTGCCACCACCTCCACCTGTACAGGCAACGCAGTCGGCACCCAGCTCGCAACTCAACTCCCCAAATGTCTCCCCACCTCACTCGTATGCCTCGACATACTCGAGCAACCCAGGCTCGTACATCACTCGAAACGTGAGCGGCGACATCAGCCCAGCTGCTGGCAATAGCTACAACCACAGACCGATGGACATCAACCTCCTGGCGACTGCAGCTTCTCAAGTCGAGCGCGAGAACAGTACCTCGATCCCGAACCAGCATCTGTCGCTGCCGTCAAGGAATACCTACTCAGCGCACCCTTACCACCATCCATACCACACAGGACGTATGCCGTCACTGTCGTCGTACCACTACTCATCGAATCCGACATCTCAGCCAATGTCAAGATCGCATTCGCACGAAGACGACGACCATCGACCGGCGAAGAAGTCAAGACCAGGCTCTCCTCAATCAACCGCACCACCATCGCCGTCGTTTTCGCACGCCTCTGCCTCCCCCACGCCGGATCATACCCCACTTGCGACCCCCTCGCATTCTCCACGACTTCGACCGCAGTTCTTCCACAATGGAGTGCAACTGCCGACTTTGCATCATCTTTCGCTAGCGCATCAGCCTCCACCTGCTCTTGCGCCTGTTGAACCCTCAGCTGACGGTCACCAGCCTTACGTGCCAGCACAGCACAGTGGGCTGAGGATTAGTGAGATCATGGAGGCAGGGGATGGTGCACAGCGTAAGCTGCCAGTGCCCATGGTGGCACCCGCGAAAGAATCTCACTACACTGTGAAGGAGCTGGTCAATCCAGGCAGTGGCGCGAGTAGCGGTCAAAGCAGCGCTCGCCAGAGTGAAGCTGGAAATGACCTTCACGAGCGACTATAGATCAGATGACTTAATGTACACCGGACATGAGACTGGAAGGACAGCACAAGCGATTGATAAAGCCTTGTTCTTCGCCACAACGACACAGGCGACGGCTGGCAACTTTTGTGTTCGGCGACGACCTTTCGACAACGGGACTGTTTTGTGCTTTTTGTTTATCGATGCGGCGAGGAGTTCAAGCGATATAGATAGGAAACCGGCGAATAACGGGCGAACGGGCAAGATGGGGAACACGATGCCACAGTCGCGAGACTTGCTTGGCTTGGGCTGCTTCTTTCTGACGGACTAGAATGGCGATGGGGTTATTTGACAAAAAGGGCTCCCAAGATACCAGCGGTCGGACTGGCGACTGGCAATTTGCTTTTGCTGCTGCTTTTGCGACATCCTCTGCTCTTCCACTCTTGCGAGAGAGTCGCACGCCATGGTGCTATTTGCAATGGAAATTTTTCCCAGTTATCTACATCTCCACCTTTTCACTACGCCTCTGTCTCCACATTATTGATTAACGGCCAAGTTTCTCCACATGAACGCATGAAGAAGAGGGTTGATATGGTGTTCACTGACACTTTTACGCTATACAGTCGAACCCCGCGCGGCCTGATTTTAATTCCTGCAGCACATCATTGAATGAACAAACCATTCCTCCTCACCTGTGACGGACATGACATACTGGACCCATCATCTATTGGGCCATATTTTGCCACGGCGATTACATGTACCAGATGAGCTGTATCTTCGGACATCACTCCGTGACGACTCAACCACATCACCCACCTATCCGGCAACGGGTTCGCTGCCGCCGTGCACGATGCTGGTCGAATATGCAGGAACAGGCGCGGGCAGCTGAGGACGGGAGGCGACGAGGTAGAGAGAGTGGAGTCAACGTACGTCGACTTCTCTCTCCCCAACACGAGCTGGAGCCGTGAACGATCATCGTCACAGTCATCAGTCAGTCAACAGCCCACGCCTATCTCCCCATCATCATCTCCGCCATTTCCCGCTCGTCTGACATGTGAGAACCGCGGATGCTCGGGCGAAAGCCCCAAGAAAAGAAAACCGGGGGTTGGGCTGGTTCGTCTCGGTCATAATCCGAGCGGTTTGTGGTATCTTTGCCGGTTCGGTTCCAGCTTTCGTGAAGAGGATCGCGCTGACTGATGGTGTCTAGGCCCCGGGCGGTAGAGATTGTGGATGTGATGATTTGGGCAATTTGATGAGCACGCTTGACTTCCTTCCCGTGTGGATGGACAAGTGGTGAGACGGAGGAGACGTTTGGAGTGCACTCGCCCATGATACCAACCCCGGATCTACTCCTTCGCGTGGGGAAATTCTCCTTGCCTTCGTCATGCTTCACGCGCCGCTGCTTCAGCTTCTGCATGCACGACGAAGATGAGGTCGATCAGTCACATCATACCGTCAGATCTTGTTGGTCGTCCGCCGTTTCCTCCTCGTCTCGAGTCTACCAACCCCAGACACCTCCCGGAGAATTGTCCCATCGTGCCGCTCGGCATCAAGACGACTAAACGAAATCACGACACGTAGAGTCTCCAAGCTCTTCCGAAAGGCTAAAGAGTGGAAGAACGTCCACTTCGGCTTCCCGTTTTCGACCTTCCCAATCAACCAATTCTTCCAGATGGTTGCGCTAAAAGCTTCGCTCCTCCACACCACGGCTGCTCTCCACACGAACCCCAGGATCCGATCATCGACAAGCGCTCGATGGTCATAATGGAGCTACCTCCTACGCCGGCCAAGCAGGCTGATTGATTAGCCAGTGGGTGTTTTAGCACGGTGACTACGCTCTCAACGCTTTTGCGCTGATGGCTGTGTGTGCAATTTCGTGCTTCTCAACGGATCTGTTGTGCGCTCGTGGGAGTTGCAGCTCTTGAAGCGCGCGTCATAGGATTTCCAACTCTTGGAGACGGGATGTAGTTGTCTTTGAGACGACAATGATTGGACCAGTCCAAGAAATCGTATCAAGCGTCGGAATCGTTCGCATCTTGCTCAGCGCATATCGTACCGCTCAACAGCCTCTATCAGCTTGTCCAGGCGACTCGCAACGCACACCAACAAACAGTGACGACAGTAAAGTAGTCCAGGTCGACAGTCCACCCCGCCCTTAACCTGCAGTGTGGCAGAAGCGTGGGGTTTCCCCGGACTCTGGTCTCGACTTCGATACACGAGCAAGCCACAGAAGCCAAGTGCAGTGTGGAGAGATAAGCGTAATTGAGGTAGACTTTTTTGCTCTTTCAGACTTCTGCCGCGGATCAATCGATTCGTGATAGCAGAGGCGAGACGCGACCGAGTACGTACCGATAACGACATGAAGAAGATGGAAGCCTTTGCCGAGGCGGCTGTATGTGTGGCTAGGTCCGAGTCATGATGGAGGGCGGACGGCATCACAGCAGTTATGGAAGATTGGGATTTTCGTAGCGAAGTCATTGCGAAGATACAGCTAGAAGGAGATTGCTCATGGTAGTGGGTATAGTGCGTCAGCAAGTGTAATCACATCGCCTCCAAATCATCAGCCGTAGAGCCATTTACTCATCTTGGTGAGTCGTGCCAACATATCGTCCACCATATCGTGCCAGAGAGCCTCCAATATCCACACATTGTTCGAACGTCAGTCGCCGACAGAAGGTGCAAAGATTTACATCCTTAACGTCACCCGTCTCACTTCGACTTTCTCATCTTCTTCGGCGTGCCCTGAAGCACCTTTCCGCCACTCTCTTTCATCTCGCCCATGGCCGCCAGCGTCATCTTCTGCTTCTTGGAGACTGCAATGTGACGCCCCTCGACCTTACCCTCCAAAGCCTCCACAGCTTTACGCTTCTCTCTGCGCGTGTCTTTCAATCTATTGGTAAGGTCTCCGAATTGCTGCAAGAACCAGTCTCCCGCTTCCTCCCAAGCGTCGATGGTGAGTGTTTGGAAGAATTGTGCTTGATCCTCCGGTGTCAGCTTCGCGACAACTTCGAGCTTTTGCGGAAGTCCGTTTGCTGCTTCGTTGTCGGGGAGCTTGAAGTCGGTTGCATTGGGATCCACGTCGAACGATTCGCCTTTGAGATGATCGTATTGCATCTTGTACAATGTTGGTAGAGGATAATCCGTCTCAAGCTCAGGCTCAGCTTCGGGCTCTCTTGCAGGCGCTTCGTGCTGAACAGGCTGGTGGCGCGTCTGTGGTCTGCCACCATGCGAAGCACCATTCAAGTACTGCTGCTCATGACCTTGTCCGATGTGCACAGTCGGAGCACTTGGCCCGCTCTTGCGTCGAGCCTTCTTGGGATCCAATTGTTTACCTTGACCAGGCGTATTGGGTCTCGGGGGCTCGACATGTGCGCGTTGCCGACCATCTGGAATGGGTGCAGGTTTGATTGCTCTTGTCGACTCGGTCTGGACTACATGCGGAGGATTGGCGTTGTTAGGTACAGGCGCTGCAGGCTGCATAGACGGCTTTGGTCGGGCAGGCTTTGCCGAGCCAAAACTGAATCCACTATTGATGCCCCCAACCAGGTCGTCCACGTCGGTGGTGATGCGGCCTCGCAACTCGACTGTTCGCTGTTCTTGAAGCTGCGCAGAAGGTTGTTGCTTCTGTCGACTCGCCTGATGCTGTTGCTGCGACCAGTCACCCGGCATTTGCTTGCTTGGATGAGCCGGCACTCTCGTTCCAGAGGCCTGGTGAGGCACCATTGTTTGGTTCGTGTTCTGATATGTCGCTTGAGCGTTGGTTCGGTCGTCGAGGAGCTCATTCTCCTCCTCAAACTGGGAGGTAGTAGGATAAGAGTCACCCTCGATTTCATGCATCTGAACAAATCTACGAGCTGGGCCTTGAGCTTGCACAGAGTCGTTGCGTCCCTCTTGCTCGCGATGATCGTAGTCGTCAGCGCCGTCATCGTTGAACTCTTCGCTGCCTTCGTCATACTGTTCTTCCTGACTCTCTTGAGCTGGTTGATGGTCTCTCCCAGGTTGGTGACCCGCTGTGTGATCGGTTGGACTCGACTCGTCAATGTTGCTGGCGTTAGTGCCAAACAGTGGCGATGCTCGATTCACCTCATCTCGATCATGAGAGGCGGTTCGTTGGGCCTTGTTTCCGAGGACCTTCGCAGCTGGCGCATTTGACTTTGACCTCGTCTGTCGACCTACGTTGACCTTGAACTGCTGGAGTGCCTCATCCGACTTCCGAGACTTCACTTCCGGAGCGTTCTGCTTCATGACATGCTCTTGCATGCCACCGCTAGGTCGCGCCATCTTGCTAGCGACTGCGTGGAAGTTGTCGTCGAGGGTAGGTCAGGTGTGGAGTCTTGAGGTGAACGTGAAGTCGATTGTAAGTTTGGGAAGTCGCGCTCGAGGCGGTCTGTGCTTTGCGCTAGCGACGCGGTCGGTACGCGCTGCACGTGCTCCGTGATCGGTCTATCTCCATCCATCCGCAGATAAAGACTCGACTCGACTTGTCAATCAGGTATATGCAATCTTATTGTATTTGTAAACAGTCAGACAACTGCGAACATGGAGACGACGACGCACAACCCTCGCGGACTCTTCTGCCTTCCAAATGAAGTACCTACTCTACCTACCACCCCGACTCGACACAATCTAACAACCGACAGATACTCCTCACCATCTTAAGCACATTCCAAACAAAAGAGCTCATTGGATTCGCCCAAATCTGCCATCAATTCCACTCTTTAGTTCTCCGTCTTCTCCACCATCGCCTGCAAATCGCGACCACTCTCGACGAGCACACACTCTACCTAGAATGCGGGCCACCCGCCGCGAAGTTGACGACGTCGAAAGTATTCTGTAAGATGCTAGGAACAGAACACCTCGAAGAGTTGAGCAATGATATTCAAAATACGGGCGGAAGTATTGGGCAGATCGGTCGAATGGGTCAGCTTTTCACACGGTTTCGTCCCGTGAACAAAGAGCCAGACTTCAGATCGGTGCCCAGACCACACCCTGCTGGTGATATCCCTGGGTCAAACACGTACATGAGTCCAGAAGCTCTGGCAGCCGCGTGGAAAGGCGATGGTAACGACACTGTGAGCCGTACCGTTTCAGTAGACGCATCCTGCCTCTTCTCGCAGCTGGAGACATTGGTATATCTCGGTAAATTGGGAACACGTGGATTGTTGATCAAGTATGTGGAAGTCTGTGAAGGGACCATCCGTGTCTGGCGCGATTGGCTGGCGCGGCAATGTGAGCTCAAACGCTGGACCGACGGAGAACCTATTGTCATACACCAGGAGCCCGACAGCTCCAACCACAAGGGCAAGGCGAGAGCCGATAGCGTGACAAGTATGATAGAGCCCAAGAAGGATCCGAACATACTTTGGGTCAACACAAGAGGCGAAGATGTCGGGATCAAGTTCAGAGTAAAGGAGCAGAAGTGGCGGCGTGAGAATCCTGTGTTGTTCGCCAGCGAGATTGAAGTGCCTGTGAGCTATCGAGTTGAGTTGGCAGGTAGGCAGACACGAGCTTCATGTCTCTTCACACAAGTGCTGATACTTCACCGCAGAAATCGTGATCAGAACAACTCACCTGCTCCTGAAGCTGGAAGAGTCCGCGAGCCAGAGTTTGAACGATTCGGGGAAGGCCATGATCTTTGGGTCTTACCTAGCCTCTTGACCGCGGAAAAGGTGATGATTAAACGGCAATCACGAATTTGCGCGGGAACCTGTTCGACCCACCCCTGCGTCAGCAAACGCACCCTCCACGCATGATCAGGCATTGCCGCCATCGAGCTTGAAATCCATCTAATTGATGGTGGACGAACAACCAAGCATCAGTGTTCCCATCTGGACCAAGCAGCAATATGGTCCTGACCAGGCCAAGAATGCAGTGAATGGCAACAAGCTTTTCGGTCCTCTTTGCACCGAACCTTCAACAAGGTACAGCTAGAAGAGCTTGCAAGTGAGCTATAAACTACCCCAAACTCCATCTCGTCCTCACGCATCCACGATCAATACATCACACACCCACAATGTCCTCACCCAAACGCATAGCCCAAGTCGTCCGCCTCAAACGCGAATCCATTCCCGCGTACAAAGAATGCCACGCAGCCGTCTGGCCGGCCGTGCTCAAACAGATCAAAGACTGCAACATCAGCGACTACTCCATCTACCTCGACGAGACGTCTTTGACACTCTTCGCTAGCATGAAGTATACGGGCAAGGACTTCGAAGGGGACATGGAGAAGATGAAGGCAAATCCTGAGGTGCAGAGGTGGTGGAACATGACGGACAGCATGCAGGAGAGCTTTGTGGAGGGCAGTACCGGCAGTATGGATCCGAGGGGCTGGTGGAGGGAGTTAGAGGAGGTCTTTAGGTGTGAGTGAAGGAGAAGCATGGATGGGGTGGAATGAAAGGATTGGATACTATTGGAACTATTGCCTCCAAGCTACGACGTCAACGGCAGAGTCCCAAAGCTCAACGGCCTGCTTGCGGTCCATTGCCTCTCCGCTTTCCGGTGGTAATCTCCAAACCGTGATGCCAAACCCGCTCATTTTCAGACTCGTGACCAATGGGCCTAAGGTCAGTCTCTTGACAACGAAGCCTCGCTTTTCGAGCTCGTTCTTTGCCAGCTCAGCGAAGCGTGCCAGGACCTCGTCTGAAGTAGAGCCTAGAGAGTTGAGGAGGAGGACCACCTCGTTGTCGCTTGCAGGGTGTGACGACTTGGAGAATGGGATGAACGCGCGATCACTGTCGGAGATGTCCAAGAGCAAGTCAAGCATCTGCGAAACCAAAGCATCGGGTGTCGGTATTGGCGAGATCTGCTGAAGACCAGGCTCTCCATGTGCTCCCATCCCCAGCTCAATCGTTGCCGGCGGAAGCGTCTGCAGGTCTGTCAACGTAGCGTTTGGCAAAGCCACCCTGGTCATCACACAAATATTAGCAACGAATTTCCTTAGTGAGCCCTCACAAACGTCTGGTTCTCCTTCAGCATACCTGTCAAAAGCCACTCCAATCGTTCCCACATTGCCCGCAACATACTCCATAACCTCCGCCACTCGCTCCAATCCCTCTCCCCTCTCCGCCAACGCACAAGCACTCTTCAATGCCACAAGATGTCCACTCAATCCTCTCCTCCCAACCTTCCCACCCTTCGTCCTCCCCACCGCCACATCATCTCCAACAGGTACAAAATGCACCTTATACCCCGCCGCCTGTGCCCTAGTAATCGCCAACCCTGCGTTTAGAATATCTCCAGTATAGTTTCCACACTAAAAGCGAAAGACAGCAAGTCAGCATATCTAAGACATCAAAAAGCGTCCCTTCTGGTCTTCTATTCACGTACAACCACCAAAGTCCCCAGGCTCTTCCCTCCCTCAGGTTGACACATCTTGATGGCCTCGAAGATCTGCGCAGCGGTGGGAGACGCAAAGATGTTGCCAGAGACGTATGCGGACAGGTAGTTGTGGCCGACGAAGCCGCCGAACATGGGCTCGTGGCCGCCGCCTGCGAAGCCAATGGTTGTGACATGTGATTTACTGAAGGACGGGAGATCGTTGCGATAGAGGATCTTATAGTCGGGGTTGAAGGACAGGGTCGGTTTGAGGACTGTGAGGCCGTGGCAGGCTTCGTTGATTGCGTCGGCTGGGTCGTTGATGAAGTGGAAGGTTTCCTTGGGTGGGGGAGGTTTGGATTGGGTGGATGTAGCCATTGTTTCTGTTGCCCTGCTCTTTCGATGTGCTTCTTGGTGAGGTAGACGAACAGAGATAGATGTTGTTAGATCAGAGTGTTATCGGACACTGTTGGGCCTGATTCTTGCTTGGAAAAGGGTACAAACGAAGGGAGAGGGGATGTAGGAGACGGACCCGCGAGACACTTACGCTGACGATGCACGACACGAGCTCTTATGATGGTTGCTGTGAGGGGCCTTCGCAAAGGTGGAAGAGGGGTCTTGCAGTGGAGGGAAGCAACGTCGAGGTCGCCGATGGGGATACCCGATTAGGATAGCCGAGCAACATTCACCTCCGTAGAAGAACGCAACGCATTGAAGGTGAGCCATTCTTAGGGAGCATCACTAGACCGCGTTGAGGTCATCTTGTGGCTAGAGAAATGCCGTATCTTATGTAGTACCCACAAAACTCGAGAGAAAGCGTAAGAGTACCAGGCTGGAGACCGAGAAATCCATGTTTTCATTCCTGTGTATGCTTCATGCCGAACCGTAGACCAAAAGGGTATCTATCAAACCAACTCATAAGCTAAAGACCATGACTGCAAGATCCATTCCCCGAACTTTTAAGCCCTCACATCCTCCCCATCCTTAGCACCCTTCGTGACGTTGATGCGATCCCACTCCTCGCGATCATCAGCATCATCAGCCGTGTTGGCTGTAAGCTCTGGAACATCCTCATCCTCATCCTCCTCCGGCAAGATCAAGTTCAGGACCAAAGCCAAAACGCCCGTAACCGCGAATCCTGTCTCCATGACCAACTCAATGGCATTGAAGAAGCCGAGCAGCGCACGGTTGCTGCCGCTGTACGTGAACACGTAGCTGAACCAGGTCGGAACGAGGGTGGCTCCAAGACCGACCGCCAGTGCTGCGGTCAGGATGAACCTGTTGCGGCGCGTGAAGGGCATGGTGGAGATGATGCGAACACCGGAGCTTGCCACGGCGGCGAAGAGGAAGGTGGTCATTCCTCCAAGCACGGCGCTAGGAATGGCGACGAGTGCCGCGGCGAACTTGGCGAAGATGCCCATGATGATCAGCCAGAAGCAGCATGCATATCCAGCCTTTCGGTTGGCGCATCGCGTGAGAGCAATGACACCGTTGTTCTGCGCGAAGGTCGACATTGGCGTGATGGTGCAGAGACCAGCAAGAATACCGTTGAGACCATCAGCGAGCACACCTCCCTGAATGCGGCTGTCGAAGAGTGCACCGTCGACCTGGAGGCGCGAGACATCGCAGGTTGCGGTGACGTCTCCGATCGTCTCCATCGTTGTCACGATGTACAGAGCCAACAGCGGTAGAACAAGTGGCCCGTAAACCTTGAGAGGAAAGGTATGCACCCAGATGAAGCTCGCAACGGGGGCGGCATCGATGCCAGTCTTGTCAAAGTATCCGCAGGCCGCTGCGACGATGCATCCCATGAGCAGACCAAGGACGACGGAGCAGCTCTTCATGATTGGTGCTCCAAAGCGTTCGCAAAGGATGATAGTCAAGAAGACCAAGAAGCCCAGGCCAACGAACTCAGCACTTCCCCATGGCAAGGCGTGTGGAGCATCCACGGTGGGGCAGAGCCTGTAGATGCCAGTCTCGGGACGACTCTGACAATCACCAGATCCACCAGCCCAGTTCTGGAAGCCGGTCTCGATGAGCTTCGCGCCAATGAGAAGAACAGTCGGGCCGGTAACGAGTGGTGGAAAGACTCTCTTCAAGACCTTTGGAGGCACGAAGGAGAGTGCGACCTGCAGCAGGGCACAGCAGCATTGAGTCGCAATGATCGCGCCATAACCTTGCGGGCAAGGGAGCTGATTGCCATCAGCGTCGACAGGGCAGAAGCCTTCTTCGTACATCTGAGCCAGAGCGCCGGTTGCAACTGGGATGGTCGAGAAGGAGACGCCGACAACAGAGATCAAGCCAGTGCCAATGTAGTATGGAGACTTCCGGATGTGAAACCTTGTAATTTGGATCGCGGAGAGGAAACCACAGACGATGAGCGCGGTGCTCACAAGGTACGACTGCATGTCACTACCCAAGTTGGCGGCACCGGAGAGAATGATTGGAGGAGTGATGATGCCCGCAAGCATGGCCAGAGCGTGCTGGAAACCGAGCAGAAGAGCCAGAAAGACCGGCATGCGGTCATTGAGACCGAAGAATGGCGCCGCTCGTCGCTCCCTCTTCACGAAGGGCAGCTTGGGAGTGAAGAGGAATGCATAGTCGTAGGTGCCGATCAAGCCATCTCTCGTAGTGAAGGCTTTGAAGATGCTGCGGCCTTTGTCCGCCCATTTCTGCTTGCGCGTGCCATTGGAGGCGACGATCTGATCTGGGTGATCATCTTTCACGTAGTCCGTCGAGGCAGACATGCTGGACGAGGCGACGATAGTAGAACCGTAAGACCGGGTCGACTTGAACGTTTCGCGAAGCGGTTCACGCGATTGTTTGTCGGCTTCTCCAGTCGTGCGGCGCGTTGCAACACCAGCGCATGAACTGTTCAACTTCAGGTCCAGGGTAAATAATAAGAATGTGTGTTAATCTCCTCACTTCTCAGAGCAACCAAGGCTCTGGTATGAAGGTTTGGTGGTTCGGAAGAAAGCTTGATGGAGGGAAAGTGAGATTCAAGTTACTCCAAGTGAAGATTGAGTGCGACGGTGCTGCTGTTGAACAAAGAACGCGTGCATCGTGGGTCCGATAATGGCCATGTGTTTTATAATTTTCATCTCCAATGGTTCACGGCGTGGTCCACTTGATGAACAGATGGAGGCTCCCGAAGCCGTTCTGGGCGTAGCAGCGCAGGATGTCGATATAGCGAAGAGGCGGCGAACAGCGACTGGAGGTGTGTATCTGATAAGGAGCTGAAGCAATCGAGTAATGCGAGCGTCGGGTCTTGGTGATGGCTGGGCCGTTCTCGGCTTGTGTGGTCGGCATGATGGACATCGGGTGTGCCTGAGGCTGAGGCTGTCGGAGGAGGCCGCGCTTGCTCTTGGCGCAGTTCAAGGAGGAAAACAAACACTATCCGCTTCGTCTAGAACATTGACTCGATGACGACAACAGATAGATTCACGTGGATGACGGCAATCTGATACCCGAACATGCCAACGGCCTGATCCTCTCGCTATGCTCCGACTGACCCTCCAATCCAATGACCCAAAGAAAAGCTCAACCCATCACCAACGAGATGATCCCTGCCCATGCCCATGCCTATCTCCCATATCCCATCGACAGCAGGGTATCCGGCCTCTGGTATCCCAATCCTGATTGAAGTTCTCCAACACCAAACCGCGACAATGGCCTCCAATCACCAATCCGTGCCCCAAAGCCCGGTCCCATCAGAACGATCTGCCAAACGCTATCCTACACAAACATCCATTCAATCCCCACCGATGCGAACCCAATTCAAATCCATTTTCAAAAACCCAAAGAGAAGCAGAAGGAGTTGCGCGTGAGCTGATCTGCCAGCTCCTCTGTCGAAATCGTCGTCTGCCACGGCGTGCAGCAGGTTTACTGGCTGTTGACCGCTCCGTACATCTGGCCGTAGCCTGGTTGCGCCTGGCGGACTTGGGGACCAGGAGGCGAGGGTTCGACGCCGAGCATCTGGAGCGCCTTCTGCGCCGCGTCCTCTTTGGCGTTGTTCACGTACTGGCCGTCATACCAGAAGCGAGCGGGTATTTGGGTGCCTTGAATCGTGACCATACAGCTCCAAGCTGTGCGACCGCCTGGCATTGGGTGTTAGGAGATGCAGCAGGTGTGATGCGCGGTCGTTGAGGTACTCACCACGACGGTCAGAGACGACCTGGAAGTTGGGTGCACGGTAGCCGTGGGCACGGCAGAACTCTGGCAAAACGCAATGTCAGCATGTGCAATTCGACCACGACGACGGGCTTGTGCGGACGTACCAATCAGCTTGGTCTGATGGGGAGATGGAGCCGTGCCATGGGCATTGGGTGGTGAAGGTCCCGAGCCGGAGGAAGACATGTCGACGAGGTTGAGCTGTCAATGGGTAACAAAGACAAAAGGTTGTCTGGTCGACAGCAACAGGGAAAAGGAACAACAGAAAGGCCGAATATAGGTAGGTAACGTTGTTGTCCTTTGATGGCGGCAGCTGCAACCAAGAAAAGCAAGGGCTTGCGGATTGGGTATCAAGGACGAAGATAGTTTCGACTTGGCCGCAGGTGCTGGTGAGTGAGATACGTCTCTTTTGCTCTCGTTGATGCTGCTGCTGTGCTGTTGGCTCTCTGCTTCCTTTCAGTCCTCAAGAAGAAAAGGCAGGGCTGTCCACTCCAGGCAAGACACTCTTTATGTCCCGCCCGTCAATCGGTCAGCTACCTGCTGCGTCCCTCGTCTCTCTGGTCCGTTGCTGCGTTTTCCCACTGAACGACGTGGCGGGCGATTGCGAGCAAGCAAGCATGCTCCCTCCCGTGCCCTTCCTTCACCAGAGCAACAGCGACGCCGTCAGACCTGCGACCACCCTTCAGACCGTGAGAGGTGAAGCGACCCAGGTGTGGTGGAGAGGGAGAGACAGCCGTCGTTGGTATGATTGCTCGCTCTGCCTGGGTTGCCTGCCGC
The DNA here is from genome assembly GCA_002786045.1 of Zasmidium angulare. Taxonomy (NCBI): domain Eukaryota; kingdom Fungi; phylum Ascomycota; class Dothideomycetes; order Mycosphaerellales; family Mycosphaerellaceae; genus Zasmidium; species Zasmidium angulare. The sequence goes on from NHNX01000019.1 coordinate 532,808, forward strand.
GTCCTCCAACGGTTCCGCCCAGTGAGAAATGGGGGGGAAAGCCGCAGGTTGTGTAGGTTACGGGGTAGCAGCAACCTCTCAACGACAAGCACCAACAGCGATCCCGCCCCCGTGCTCTGGCTGGCGACGACCTGCTCACACACACTGACACCCACATCTCATGCACGTTTGCAGTAGGCTGCTAGTGGATCGGCGCGCAGCATGCCTTGGGCCGAACCGAGACGGGTTAAGCACCATCGTTGACACCGGACGGGGCGCCCATCTATGTGCTGTGTTGTCTTGTGCTGTGTTGTGGAAGGAGCACGAAGGAGCACATGAACGCCCCCTCCACCATCTCACAACCGGACGGAACTACGTGGCCAGTCCATAGACCGGCAACAGCTGAGACCCTTGCACCATTCGATCGCATATTCAAGGCATGAGCAGCAGTACAGCAGCAGCAGCCGTGAAGATCCATCGATCGACCACCTCGGCGTGCTGTGTGGCCCCAAGCAGCAATCGCCATTTGCCATCCCATCTGATCTTGCCGCAGGCAGGGAGGGTTCATGCACGGAAGCCAATGCAGGCGAGGAGAAAGAGGTATGTCGGTGCATTGAACTACTGCGTGACGTGTCCGAGCAAAGCACAGGAGCCCAAAGGCCCGGAGGGCAGCAGCCAGCCGGCGAAGGAGAGAGAGACGCAACAGCATAGACGAACGCTAGAGCCGCGCGGATGACGTCCGGACTGCAGCAAATGAGCACGACACAGCTCCACTTGTGTTGTTGTTACTTTGCTGCTGCTGCAGAGAGACAGCAAACTCGCGGGTGGCATGTCTGTCTTTCCTTTCAGACCGTTCTTGTGGGGTTGTGGAGTAGCTGTGGCGGTGGAGGTAACCAGTGCATGTGGTTGTGCTTTGTCAAATTCTCCAAAGGCCGTGTTACTATGCTCCCGTCTGGTACTGCTTCGGGTTCCTACAGTTTGACAGTCCCGGCCGCTGCACATGTACTGTAGACAAACGGGCCAGGACGGGTGCCAGCAGATGTGAGCAGCACGTCCGGTGCTGCTGGTGGGCTGGGCTGGCTGTCCGGCGCATGCAAGCTGCAGCAAGGATGGTTGGCGTCCTTCGAGAACGAACGCGTGTGGTTGATTGCTGGAGCGTGGATGATGTGGAGGAGCAGGCGAAAGGCGAGAGCCCACTGCAACGCTAGATCCAAAGCTTCAGCGCAAAGACGTGGGATATTCGCCTCCTCCTTCAACTACCGATGCTAGCCTAGGTGGTGGTTTGGACGACACCATTTTCCCCATGTAGTGGTAACAATGATACAGACCGAAAGGTGTGTGTAATCAGATGCCCAGCCTCAGAGACACACGTCCTTCCCCTATTCGAGACAGCCTTCCCGTCACGATCAATCGCAAATGCGCACACACTGTTGCCGATTGCAATGCTATCCGCCCTGACACAATATGCTCCACCCGCTATGCATCTGCAATGCTATGCGTACTGTCAACGCTCTCAATTCCAAACGCTCTCAATCATCCTCCAATCGAGATGTCGTTGCAAGAGGCTCAACGCTCCCGACGGCGAGGTGCATTAAAGCCTTGGTGAAACGCAGGCAAGCGGTCACGTTGTCACGTTGACTTGACCGCTCTCACTCATCGTGTTTTTGTTTCGATCGCAATGACTTGACAAACGCCTGTACTACCAATGAAGCTCTCACCGCCGAGGTGGTGTGTCGCATCGTGCCACTGCACAGGGCTTTGAGGCCATCGGACCGGATCAAGCCGAGTTTGATTGTCATCGGTCACCGCTGGCTTGTCTAACCGCACTGGACGTCACCCGTGCACCAGAAGCACTCGATGGGCCGGCACTGCTCGACGGACGACTGCTTGACGACTGTCGACTGTGCTGACCGCTTCCTTCGCGCTTGAACATTTCGTTGATGAGCCTCTTTGGTCCAACGTACTCAACTCCCAGCTTGGGAATCAGCATGGGTTTGGAATCTGGTGAGTGAAACCGTGTCTTGATGGCATCGTCCACAAGGGTCAACAAGCCAGTTGCAATAACAACACTGCGAGTCAAGTCAGATTGTGATGTTGTCACAGGATGATGGGTTAGTACTCACTCAGCGACGTCTTTCTGGCCACGAACGATGCTCTCATCTGCGATCCACATTGAACACGGTGGAACCCATCCACCTTTGTTCTGCTCCTCCTCTGCCTGTGCAGGCGTGAGTGGAGAAGGCATGATGTACGCGAGAACTCGTTCGTGACCCGTCTTCACAAGATGGTACGACACGTCTTTGTGATGACTGTCTTTGCGCACAACCCTCCTCCAAGCGTAATGGGTGCCCCAGTACTCAAATTCGTACCTTTTGCTGCCCTTCGTGCCTGAGCGCTTCAGATCTACTTGGGCGTAATTTGAGAACTCAAGCTTTACCGAGTTTGGATCGACTGGCTGCTCGACCTTGATAGCACCATGATGCGTGCTGGGACGATCATCACGGTCAAAGTCGATTGAGGATTGTGCTGAAGCGTAGCCAGAGTCGTTTCGTTTGAGAGCTGACAATGTTGGGGCCTTGTGCTCAGATTTGCTGCGCATGCTACTCAACGCGTTGCTGAGAGACCGTTGAAAACCAGGTCTTTTGGTGTCTGACTGCTTTTGCGGCTTTCTGGCTGAGTGGCAAACCTCACGCCCTGAGTCTCTGCAGTACCGTCGGAGTGAGAACTCCCTGTCCTTTAGATCGTGCATTCGAAGGTGAAAGAGAGTCACGTCACATCGTCGGCCTCCATGCATGGTCACTTCAGTGTCAACACGAAGGTTCATGTTGCCATCTAGGGTCGAATCGTCGTGCCGTATCGACAACCTGCGGTGCGATGGGAACAGCTCAGAGAAGTCTGAAGGAGTTGCGGCAATGGCATGTGGCTCGTAGGGTCGAGCAGTATATTGTGGAACCTCATACTCTGGCAACTCTTGTGTAAGGTCCTCCTCGCTGGGGATGGTCGATGCATAGGTCTCTACCGACGCTCTCGGACTCTCTTGCGGAGGTCTATCGGCAAAGTATCGGGGTGGTGGGGAATCGTAGTTGGGCTCGCAGGTGTTGTAGTGAACTCGTGGAGGTCGCTTGGAGGAAGCTGCCGAGTAGATGGTTGGCTGTGTGGAATAGGACTTGTCGCTGCTCGATTGAGATGGTTGGTAGGAACGGTCACTGTCTCTGTCGGAATGGAACGATCTGTCGCTGTCGTAGGCATTTCGCATGTCACTGAACTCGCGGCGGTGATGCAGCTGGTGGAGCGCCATGTCAAGTGAACGACTGCACTGTGCTCGGGAAGAGGTGAGGTGAGGTGATGTGAGGTCCAGCGCGGGTTGATATGGCAGCCGCTGTTCGCTAACCCTGATCTGCACACGATTGATTCAGACGTCGTCTATCCACGTGTGTTGCAGAGCACAACAGAAGCTCTGCAGAACGATGCAGGACAATCCGCGTGACGAGAGATCCTGGCGCGGTTGTTGCGCGGTGTAATGGGGGTGGATTGGGAGCTGGCGGTGACGGCGGTACAGCACAGCCAGCTATTATTATTGTTGACTACCGCTGCTGCGCATTTGTCGGAGAGAGGAATGATGAAGTGCATCCCGCGGGTGTCGGAGGCAAACAGTAGGCGTCTGCGAGGAGGCAGAAGAACTTGACAGTACGGTGTCAGGCGGATGGGCGAGCGTTGCTACCACGCCGCAGTCTGCAGTCTGTCACGCAGAGCCATACATAGGATGCCGCCGGGGTTCAGTGCAAAGTGCTGGGATGGCCGGACGAGAATGCACTGGCCGTGGAGCGGTGGTAGACGATTGGCCGCCAATTCATTCACCTGCAGCGACATGCAGCGAGAAGAAAGCGGCAGGCGCGTCGAGCCTATCATTCCGAGCCCCAAGTCGTCGTCGCGCCGATGGCATGGCAGATCCCGATGGCCTCCACGAATCACTCTCCGCCGCCGGCCACACCCACACTGCACAGAGGTGTTCGACTCTGGACAGAACATCAGCTGCTGATGCGCTGAACGCCGTGGCCCGCGCGCTGAGCGCCCTAATCAGACATCGGATACGTTGAGCGTGATCTCTCTCCGAGACACCGCTCGTGGCAGCCACATCCGATCTCTCACCCGGTGGCATCCTGACAATGGAACATCCAACTTTCTCAGCACCACGAAACGCACCACTGCCACTGCCACGCCGACCGCCGACGTCACCCTGTGAGGCTTTGCGAAGACGTTCATGCTATGCGCAGGCAGACCAGCTCGCAAGGCCATCCCTTCAGGCATCGTCGAAGCAGAGCGGCGACACTGGCTTCCTTCCAGGACCTCCCTGCAGGCATCGCTTGAGACATCGGCGATACTTTCACCCCACACGTGTGCTTCTGCCACTGCTCCAGCGCGGATCGCTGTTCGCAGGACGTGCGAAATACGGCCCGAACCTCGTCTGAAGAAGAGACATCGAAGAACTCGCCTTTTCGCCCATCTACGCCGCCTTGTCAAAGCCTCGATGCCCTGAGAAATGCCTTGCTAGGAACATTCATCTAAAGATACTCTCAATGCGAACCACTCCTGGTACGACACTTCTGATGGTACGCATGCGCTCGAAGCAGTATCTGTCAACTGTAGTGTAACCGCCTCGCCCGCGCTTATGCGCCGTGATGCCTGGGTGCACCTTTTCCCAATACGCGCGCCAATGGCTCACCTCGTACCCATACCGACTCCTCTTTTCACATCGTCACGAGACCTTCGAACCACAAAGAATATATCTCCGACTATCCACTCAAGTAGAGACGTCAACCGCCGGAGGTCTGCTGCATGTGTCAAAACTCGCATGGAAAGCCCAAGGTATACCGCATGTCGGCACCGACTGACTTCACCAGGTTACCGTCTAAGTTTTCACGACATCCTTCTACACGTGATCGCCCTGAAAGGATGCATCAAGCTCGCAGCTCGAGCTTGAAACACACCATCGCCAGCAAAGCTTCACCTGACCTTTCTACTGCAAAGGATCGCACGAATAGCGAATGTCCCCAACTACTATTCGCCGCCTTCATTCCTCCGCTTTCTACTACAACTCCGGTTGCACCACGAAACGAGGGTAGAGCTTACAAGATGCCTTCACTAACGACGTGCAGCCCACGTAACCGACCTCAGCCTCCAATAGGCAACCACTCGGCACCAGGCTTGGCCTCCAATCGGCCTATAAGTGAAGCATGGGTTGTAAGTTGTCGCGCAAATAGGACGAAGCCGGAACGCTGGTCGATGCAAAGGGTTGTGTATACCCTCCTTCGCTTTCAAGTTTCGGCGCATGGTCATCTGCATCAGCAGAGGCGACTAGCGACATTGGTTCGCCACTGATATCGAAGATGTCTGGATGCTTCGCTAGGCATCGAGGCAGTGCTATGTGAGGATGCCTTGGCGACTTCTTACCTTTTTTCCTTGACGAGATACACCGCGGTGGCGTGTGAAGTCGTCAAAGTCATGGCTCGCCAACACCCGGCGCGCACTCATTGTCCGACCGGCCGGCGTCGGATGGGGACGGGCCTGCGGTGCGCGCTGAGACGGACCGGCTCTCAATGCAGTAGGTACAGGAGCGAGAGAGTGCTGACATTTCCAATGCCTTTCTGCAATGCTGTAATCAGAGATGCACCAACGCCCACTAAAGAGATTGTTATATCGCAAGTACTTGCCAAATAGACGAATAGCAAGCGACGAGACACAACGCAACGCAACGCAAGGGTTTCGAACAGAGGAGTACATGGCATCAACATCGATTCACAGATCGAGAATAGGCAGTTGAAGCCGACGACATCAAAACTCTTCGAATGGCTTCCACAGGCGCACTGTCAGACAGCAACGGTCGAATCATCCACCATCGATACCAGGCCTGGCCTATTCCTATCGTGAGACAACGCCCATCAATCGGTCACTGGGCTTCGATCGTGCAGGTCATGTTGTGTAACATCAACGTGGAAGAGTGCCAAGCCATCGTCGTCCAAAGGTGACCACACTATAGAGTGCTGCGATGAGACCGTGGTTCTGGATGCTATACTCGTTGGCCATCTCGCAAGAAGCTAGAAATCTGAGATCGCCGCATTATCATCCCGCAGCTGGTGTGATGCGAGCTACCGAGCATATCCGTCACATGCGCCGAGTCAGACTGCGGATGGGAATTCCTCGCTGTCTCTTGACGTCGTAATGCTGGGATGGACTTCGACGAGGGTGACTTCGTGTCGCGCATGCTCAAAGGTGAAGAGGCAACCTCTATCAGGTGACTTCGCGGCTATAAATGGCGTCGTTCAATACAATGCGCATAGCGTCTCAAGATCGCACCAGTACTCGCACCTCGAAGCGGTCTGGGTGACACGGCGGTGGCACTGTGGTTCTCGATACAAGCACTATTTCAAAGGCAAGTCGTTCAGATCTAGTCGGACGTAATGAGAGCTCAACAGATCGTTGACTTGGTAGTCGTGTTTCGTCGTTTCAGTCGCGGAGTCAATTGTTCATAGACGTTCTCCGAACATGCAGTAAAACCGAAGAGAAGAAAGGCCCGAATGATCCACAATATCTGCGAATCTTGTGAAAGCGAGAGCAAGTGAATAGACCGATCCACTCGAATGCTTGGCGTAGATGGTTGTTATGGAAACGAGATGGCTCACGGGCATGAAAGCGGCCAACGCGCTCTCCTGAGCGTTTACCACCACGACCGCCGCTCGACTCCATCTCCAGCCCGCACATACAACAAGTGAACAACACCACGCTACAGAAAGACCACTTCACGAAAGAGCAAGACAAGCGACACAAACCCAGATCCTTACGAGCGACACTATACAATGGTACGTGACAAGACCCTGTGCCTCCTATTGGCCCGCCGCCAAAAAGTCAACAACTCGTGCTCGCACCTCTTGTCACATCACACCTGACTGTTCCCCCTCGCGCACTCCCTCGCAAACCCCACTTCACTCACTGCGACCGAACCTCACTAACGCGATCATGGGCGACCACCAGGCGCAGTCCACCAACTTCAAAGAAGCCTTCTCCCTCTTCGACAAGCGCGGCACCGGCCGCGTCCAGCTCGACTCGCTCGGCGACCTGCTACGCGCCTGCGGCCAGAACCCAACCCTCGCCGAGATCAAGGACCTCGAGCATTCAGTCGGTGGAGAGTGTACGTGTGCCCTTGACATCCAAGAAAATCTCGTGTGGAACCGAACACTGACAAGTGCCTTTCACAGTCGACTTCGACTCCTTCACCCGCGTCCTCAACCGCCCTGGCGGCTTCCGCGACCCCGGCGAACCCGAAGAATACTGCCGTGGCTTCCAAGTCTTCGACAAGGACCTCACGGGCTTCATCGGCGTGGGCCAGTTCCGGTACATCCTCACGAATCTAGGCGAGAAGATGAGCGATGACGAGGTGGATGAGTTGCTCAAGGCCGTGGATACGAGTAGCGGCGAGCTGAATTATATGGACATGGTGAAGATGATTCTGCAGAATTGAAGGCGCGGTGGTGGTGACGGGATGAATGGATAACGGCGTATGGAGGGATTCGTTGTTGGGTTCTGGGGCATCGGGCGTGGCGTTCAGGACAGAGGGGGGTTTGCGTAGGGACTTACCTACTGCTGTGATTGATTGCTTCATGAGCGAAGATCACGAGACGTTGCTGTACATCAGGCTCGCATAGCGCGCGACGAAAAGGCCAACGCGAGTGCCGGCGGACATAGTTTGCACGACGGAAAATCGCAGATACACAAATGCAATGACTTCAAGACATTACTGTGTTATTCCTGCTACGTGTACTCCAAGTCGCTCACGGGCGTCTACACTAACTTCCGACTCGGTCGATCCTAGAGACAGCAAGACCCTATTGTTGAAGGATACGCGTCCCACGGATACATGTCCGGGTAATCCAACCCCTCGGTCGGGAAGTTCTTCTCAGGCTCCGTTATGACCCTATCAGGCTTCTCGTCCTCAGACTCATCCTCCTCAGGCCCATCCTCATCCTCTTCCCCCTCAGGCTTCGGAAGGACCCCAGGCTTCTTCTTAGACCCTTCCTCCTTAGGATCCTTCTCAAACTCGATTTCCTCATCCACAAGACGTTCCAATTCCTCATGCGACAACTTCGGAGCATGGGGATATTTTTCCTTCAGCTTCTTCCTCATCTCCTCGATCCGTACTTCCTTCTCCGCCTGCTTCTTCTGCTTCACAAGCTGTTCGGCAAAGTGTTTGACGAACGCCGGGCCAGCAGGGTCGTGGGCTGGGTTCGCCTCAGGGTGCTCGATCATGTGTTTCATCCACGTCTGCAGAGCAGGGTCATCCTTGAGCCATTGCCATTCGAAGTGCCACTCAGCGACTTTCTTGGAGTCGGAGGCAGGAGCAGGAGCGGTGGCAGAAGTAGTAGCGGTGGTAGAAGTAGTAGCGGTGTCGCGGCGGATCATATTTGCGGGTGGTTGCTTGTGTTTCTTACCCTTTGGTGGTTTTGGAAACGGTGTGGAGTGTTCCTTTGGCTTGGGTATCTCCTCGAGGCGCTTCAACTCCTTGTCCATCTCCTCTTCAGAGAGGCATTTGGGGACGATACGTGTGTCGATGGCGGTGGCGTTCCACATGGTTGAGCATTCGCCGTTGGCGACAGCCGTGACGACGGTTTCGGACTGTGAAGGTTGGTCAGCAGGAGTAGGATAGAGTGAACAGGGATCTTTTACCTCCGGGTAGTCTCCCGAGAATTCTATCTCGTCGCAGTAGGGCATGAAGAAACTGCGGGTACCTTTCATGATGCTCATGTTCCAATGCAAGCAGACCGTGTCGTTTCGAACGGTGAACTCTTCATCATAGTAGTCAATGGAGAGTTCGTCAGGTTGCTTGGCTCCTTCGACGGAGCTGAAGGGGCCTGGAGTAGCCTTGTCGTTGCCGTCGCCGAATGGACAATGGGGGTAGATGTCACCACCATCGACCATGATGGTCCATCCGGGCTTGCATTCGCCGGTGGCCGTGGCGTTGTGGACGAGATAACGCTACGGGGAGACACGGTCGTGTTAGCATGCGAGACACGGTAGGGAAGAGAATGGTAATCTTACAGTGATCTTACGGTCCTCATCCTTTGTCCAATGGTGGCAATCGGGGGCTAGGGAGACACTACTGTCGGCATCGCCTTCAACCTGAGTTTCTAGGAGGACCCATTTGATGCAGCTTCTGTAGCTGCTCCCCCAAGCTTCGTAGGCGGGGATGATGAACGAGGCATTCCCGAAGGTGACACTTGGGCCAGAAGGCTGCTGACGGCGATGGAGCGTGGCATCCACCGGCGCATCCACCAGCAGAGTGGCGGCTTTCTTTTCCTCTGCTGCTTGATGTACCTTGTTCAGCCATTCGTCGGCTGTGAAGCCTAAGGATGGCTTGTCCTTTAACAAGCGGTGGTGTTCTTCCTTGTCGGGTAATGCTCCGTATGTCTCGTTCATCGCGGTGACATTCGCAAAGTCAGTGATGGATTTATCGAAGCCGACTGAGGGATGTCAGCTATGAGTACTCCCGGATAAGACGACTGCTGTCTTTCGTGCACACGTACCATCTGGAGTGTTCGCGCACTGAGGATAGGCCGTGTAGCCGTCCAGGCGAGTGATCACGCCTTCTGGAGATTTGCAATCTTTCAGATTGGCGGTGACGATGGTGTAATTCTATTGCATGATGGCTGGTCAGCGAGACGAACCTCCGATGGAATACACATGTCTGAAGCACGTACGTTGACCTTGTTCTCACTACTCTTCCACTTGTAGCACTGTGGCTCCCTTGTCGCCCAATGATTGGTGAGATCCCACGTGCTCATAATGATTTTCCACTGATCGCACTCCTTGTAGGGTTCGCCAACCTGGAAGGTCATGTTGTGCATGTCCAGACTGGGTTGCTTTGCGCCAGACGTGATGTTGTACCATGGATGGTCGATGAACAAGGGGAGTTCATCGTTCATGTCCCCGTTTTTATCGGCCAGGGTGTCCATACAGACGGGGATGACGATGCGGTTCTTGACCTTGACCTGCCAGTCGCGACAGTCATCAGGGATACGCTTGACGGCCTTGATCGAGTATTCCACTGATTGACCTTCGAGGGGCTTTGGAAAATGTCAACGGCATTCAACGGCAGTAGCAGAACCACTCACATCGAACTTGTGTGGGCCCTGCTGCAACTGCATGGTGGTGCACTCGGCAGACATGGTGTAGCCCAAAAAGTACCCGCCCAGAGCGCGGTCCTCGACCTGCAAAGCGAAGGCAGGAAGGTTAGCATTTGTCTTGGACAAAACAGCTGGCTTCTCGCTTCGTATCGTACCCATTCACTTTCACTCTTGATGGGTTTCCAGTCGAGGCAGAATCCATCATTGATGGGGATCTTGCGAGAGAGATGGTCTAGATAGATCTGGTCGGGGTCTTCGTCGTTGGCGATTGGGGCGGCGAGAACTACGTTGCAGCCCAGCAAGGCCGCGAGAGCGATGGTGGTAATTCCCATCATCGTGGCGATTCGTGAGTCGAGACTGTGCAACTGGAGATGGAGAGCAACGTGGGTTTTTATAGCCAGCGCAGAGTCGCCACTGTGCGAAGACGAAAATCGTCTGTTGGGACTTCTACAGCCATCAACGATAATTCGATCGCGACTGGCACCAGTGCGCGAAATGGTAATCAGCTTTCGGGACGCCAACCATGGACGTAGGTAGGTCTTGTGATAATTCGCAGCCTGGTCACCAGCAGTCGTCTGACAGTTCCCTCTCTTCGTTGTGGTATGGCGAAAATTTGCTTCGATGACTGATGCGACTCATCGAGGCTGCAAGCCCGTAGACTCAAGCGTGATGGTAAGCACATTTGAAGGTTCCGTTGAGTGAACCCGTTGAGTGACCTGGCTGTGCCGGCGGGTCGTAGACATGTGTAAGCGGGATGGCAGGACCAGTTGAGGTATACCAGATCTTCTCTCATGCACGTCCTGTCATGTGGTCGAACGTGTCTCATCAGAGATTCGCTCCATCGGACTGGCCATCCTTCTCCAATTCCTCCTCCAACCACCGGGCCTCTTTCTCCATCTCCTCTTTACCTCTCGGCTTTCTCTCCTCGTCCTTGGGCCACTCCCTCTTCGCCTCCGCTTCTTTCTGGTGCTGTCCAACATCTCCCTCCTCACCCTCCAACCACTCATGAACCTTGTCGTCACCCCCAGCGTCCCCTTTCGTCCTCGGGATCACGTGGCAGTGCACATGAGGTACACTTTGACCTGCTGCCTCGCCGTCTTGTACCGCGACGTTGAATGCATCCGCTTTGTAGATTCTTTTGAGCGTGCGTTGAATTCGCGCCACCGTGAGGAAGAGGTCGGCGATTTCGTCCTTGGTCAGGTCGCTGAGATGCGGTTTTACGCGCAGCGGCGAGACGAGAATGTGACCCGGGAGGAGAGGTTTGAGGTTGACGAGCGCGAATGAGTGCGCAGTCGTATGAAAGACCTACCGTTGTCTCTTAGCTGATGTTCGTTGATGGTAGAGAGAGTGGCTGGGTAGTACTTGAGAAGTGACATTGAAAGGGCCGAACATAACCGTCCGACCTGGGAAGGGAGGCATCTCTCCCGAGGCTGAGGTACTCATGTGTTCACATGCAATGTCGTTGCCTTTTAGTCGCAAAGGGGTGTAGAGATGTTTGCGATCACATCATCGACGCCGCGGTTGTCGAAAGCGTAGCGCATGGTACAAGAGAGCCGCAAACCCCACCTTGCGCCCAAGTCCCCCAAGCCCCTCGAACAGCAACCATGTCTTCTCAACCCACCGATATGCGCGCCGCCGCCGCCAAGTTCTTCTCTTCGTCCACCTTCGCCGTCGCCGGTGCCTCCTCGAACGCCTCCAAGTTCGGCCACAAGATCTTCGCCTGGTACCTTGCTCACGATCTCCACGCAATACCCCTCAACCCCACCACCAGCTCCGTCACGGTGCGCGGCAAGGACTTCGACACTGTTGCCTCCCCCTCCAAATTGCCCAATCCGAAAGAGACGGGGTTGTCGGTGATCACACCTCCGCCCGTGACGGCGAAGCTGCTGCAGGAGGCGAAGGAGAGCGGGATACAGGCAGTATGGTTGCAGCCCGGGACGTACACCGACAAGGAGATGCAGTATGCGCTTGAGAACTTCCCAGGGGCGGCGGTGGGGGGTTTTGACGAGGGGACGGTCGGAGGAGAGGGCTGGTGTGTGCTTGTAGACGGAGACACAGCAATGAAGGATGCAGGCAAAACGAAGAATCGGCAAGTTTGAGGAGAGCAGTCTTGGGGTTGTGTTTCTGACGTGTGAAGAACAGGCTCTAAGAAACGAACACGTGCGAGGATAGGCGAGAGGATACAGCCCTCGAGGATCGCTAAGCGGAAGAAGGGTGAAGATGGTGGGACAGAAAGATGAGTCGGAGACAGTCAGATGTCAGAGACGCTTCCCAGAGAGCAATAGAGCAGAGGCCCACAGACCGTGGATTCGATACCCATCATAAAGCTAGAGGCTTTGCGCAATGCACATTCTTGATATCATTTTATCGTATCCTCGTGTTTCTTATGCATGCTTCTCGAACAACTTCTCCACCATGCCTCTGCAGATCGGGTGGTAAAAGTCCTTGTTGGTCTCGAAGGTCTTCTTTGCCAATGCCGCATCACACTTGATCAGTTCGCGGTAGAGTGGCCTCACGAACTTCATCCGGCCAACTTGGCCTAGCAGCTTCGCAGTAGGCTCATATACACTCTCGGTCCGTGATTTGAGGCCAATCACAAAGTATCTGCTGACCAGCTCTACGTTCTTCGACGTTGCAAACCCGTACTCTTCACCCATGAGTTCGACCAGCTTGGGGGAAAGTGGCTTCGAAAAGGTCTGGATTCTCTCGAGCAGGACAACACTCTGGTTGGCGCTAAAGTGCTCGATGTCTTTCTTGCTGGGCTGGAAGTTGCTGGCCTTGCTCTCATTGAGTGACTCCCACTTCTCTGCAAGTTCATAGCACATGTCCGCCAGCTCTGTGTCGAATTTGGGCTTGACCGGGTAACCAGCTGTGTAGAACCACTTGTCCCAATCGACCTCGCTGAGCTTCTTCGATGAGGCTTCGTCCCCTTCGAAAAATGACAGTAGCGTGGCCTTGAACTCGTAGCTGTCTACAGACCGCTCCTTAAATGTCGTGAAATAGTGTGGGATGAACTTGTCCCACTTCTCGATACCGACCAACTTCTCGAGGTAATACAGGAAGTTGAAGCCCTTCTCATAGGGGACGCTCGAGAATGCGTCGTCGGGATCTTTGCCCTTGAGGTCGGGTATGAGTTTCGTGAACTCGTGGTCTTCGCCAAACTGCTCGATGCTGTCCGACAATGCCTTCCAGCCGATGATCGCTGAAAAGTCGCGATGCTTGTCACCACCATGGATAGCGGCCTGCAACCGACGCTCCAGGTATGTAGTCCAGCCTTCATTCAGCCAGAAGTGCTCCCAGCTTGCGCAGGAAACAAGGTTACCAGACCAGGAGTGAGAAAGCTCGTGCGCAATAACATCGACATTCTGGCGGTCACCAGAAACGACGGTTGGTGTTGCGAAGGTGTAGACTGGATTCTCCATCCCGCCATAGGGAAAGCTTGGAGGCAGGACCAGCACATTGTAAGTAGTCCATGCATACGGGTAGACGATTTTCTCAGCTGCCTGAATGTAGGCTTCGGTGTCCTTCTCAAACTCCCACTGACTTGCTTGCAATTCTTCAGGGCCAGTCCAGACTGTTGAGCGAGGGCCGATCGATGCCGATGCCAGGTCACCGCTGGCGAGAGCGAACAAGTACGATGGCATTGGAACTTTCTGGTGGAAAGTATAGAGCAAAGTTCCCGGCTGACCATTCTTGCCTGGCAGGAAGTCCTTCGCACCCGTTGGCAGACCAGAGGCGAGGACCGGCAACGGAGATCGAATGTTGAAGCTGTATGTTGACTTTACATCTGGAGTGTCTTGGCAGGGGAAGAGTGATCGTGCGTGGATGGCCTGGCATTGAGAGAACATGTAAGGGTGCTTCTTGTTGCTCGTCTGGGCTGGGGTGAGCCATTGCAAGGCTGTGCAATCTTGGGTCGTTTGCACTCCAATGCGAACTGTGAGATTTGGCGACGCAGCTTCAAGTTGCTTCGAGTTCACATTGATTGTTAAAGGAGTGCCATATGGCTCTGTTCGCTTCGCAGCAAGATCCCAAGGCGCCTCGTCACCTTCAATATCCACGCCAACGATTTCAAGATGACTTGTGTCAAGAACGATCTTGTTATCTCCCTTGGAGAGTTTCTCCAGAGTCAGGTGTACAATACCGGTCAGACGCTTAGCATCGAAGTCAATATCGAAGTCTGCAACGGTATGCTTCGTCCTCCAGGCATTGTAGTTGGCGAGCGTGTTGGGATCTCGAACAGGATGGATGTTCTCTGCAGCTTCTTTTGCAACAGACTCAGGAGCTGGCCTGATAGCCATGGTCGTAAATGCTTGGACGTGAGACGTTGAAGATGGCTTCGAAGAGAGGGATGAAGAGCGAACGAATGAGGCAAAATACGTTCCGAAGGCTCTCCTGCCAAAGCCGACCAGCGTGCTCATCCAGCCGCTATGCAAGCTCCTGCCTCATGTGGTAACTGTGAAAAGCTTAATCGCTGACAAGTGAAGGAGCTGGAGTAGTTTTCGGTAACGTTAGGGTTGCAACTGGCAAGCCGTTCAGTTATTAGTGCTGTGAGTTGGCCGTGGTGAACGATGCAACGTCGCTTGCGGCACGTGAGGTCGATTCAAGTTGGCGCTCCATACGAAGTCCGTGCGCTCGGCTTGTTTTGGCAGCGCGACTTCATCGGCATCCCACGCGTCATCATCGCCGTCGTTCGCCCACACCACATCACATCACTACAGATCCTCCGCCGCGGACTGGGAAGAATAACTCGCACAACATGGCCCGACCGCGCAATGCGCAATCCTCGGCACAACCTGCTGCCAGTGCGACAAAGACGCGACAAGCACTGAAAGAGAAGACGAATATTGCGCCGCCTGTCTACAACGATGCAGAGCATCTCGTCAAAGACGCGAAGCCGAAGAGAGGTCGACCTAGAAAGGCGCAACAGCCGTCGGACGATCTGGTGATGGGAGGCGGCCTAGGACATCGAGATGAGGCAGAAGACAGTATTGAGGTGGCAGTGGTGACGAAACCAAAAAGAGGCAGGCCCAAAAAGGCGCAATCGTCTTCGGACGAGCTGGCGATAAGCAGCAATGTGGACAATCACGATGATGCGACTGCGCAGCCTGGAAGTCAAGTCGTACCGACCACCGACGAGCTTGCGAAGAGCGATGAGGTCCCGCTGCCGACAGCTAAAACGACTCGACGGCCACCACGTGCCGCGCGCAAGATTGTTCACAACGAGGCACATACCAAGGTCTTGGAAAGTCTGAAGCAACGTATGGAGGCGACAGCTCGCGGTCAGAAAGGAAAGCAGGCTGCAGCGTCAGATTCTGCACAACCTTCATCAGATGCCCTGTTACCGCCCAAGCCGGCGCACTCCAGACCGGAGACAACGAATCCTGAACGATCCGAGTTTTCCCTTTCTCCTTCGCCGCCACCGCCTGGCAAGCTGAGCGCTGTGAGAGGCCCGCGATCATCCATCGCCCAACCGGGGTCCGTTCTGCGAGCCCAGGCCACCCCGGCGATAGAGAGCAGTCTGTTGGCATTGAAGAACTTCAAGCGAAGGCCGCGACAGCTGAGCATGCTTCAAATGGTGCAGCAAAGGACTGCAAGCGCGGCGCCGTCAGTAGCACATACAGCCATTGAAACCACAGCAGTGGAAGATTCGAGCGTGTTCGATCTGGACCTGTCTAACGACGAAGAGGACGACTTCGCTCCCGAAGCAGAAGGCACTCCAATTGTCAAACCCAAACGAAGATCGTCTGTCAGTGCTCGCGGGTCAGCCAAGTCGAAGCCGGCTCCAACGACGTCCAGAAGAGTATCGAGAAAACGAAAATCGGACAATGCCGAAGACTCATTTACATCAACAGGTTCGACCAAAAGGCAAAAATCGACATATCTAGAAGATGGCAGCGTAGCACCAGCGATACAAATTCCTGCTACACAGCAGTCGATAGACAATGACGAGGCTTTGCAGGTAATCGGTCAGCCGGAGATGCAAGTCGAGGACTCGTTCTCCGCGTCGATGCCAGCAGCGGACCCACCTTCGCCAATTGAGCATCCTGAGGAGGAAGAGGATACTGCACTCGTGCCTTCGACCGAACCAGAGGAATCGGTAGATGATGAAGCTGGGAATGAGCAAGATACCGGTCCAAATGGCACGATGGCAGAACCCCTGAGCAGTAGCCCGCCGCCAAATGGCCTTGCGAACGACGACATCCTCGCGGATCCACTCACACAAGCATCACCGCCACCAGCAAAGAGGGCTCCTGCAAAAGCCAGAACCAAGCCAATGCTGACCGCCACGCTGCAGTCCCTACTGCCCAAACGTCGAAGACCTCTCAAGCCGCGACATCGCAAGAGCGAGTACGACCTCGAGAGTGATGAGTCCGAAAGCGACACTGCTCTGGACGCCAGCCATCTCGATAACGACGAAGATGAGCTTGGTGGCAGGCTAAGACGTCACGCAAAGACTGCACCAAAGACTACCAAGAAACGCGGCCGACCAAACAAAGCGGCGATCTCAACATCTCGAAAGGCATCAACTGCTCCCAAGCGCAAATCGACAAGCTCAGCCACGGCGGCAAAGGACAACAGTCTGAAGACTTACTCTCGTCAGGCGGCAGCTTCTGACAAGGAGAATGATGCATATGAATCGCCCGGTGAGGACGCCGAAGAAGGAGACTTCACCCTGCCAGAGGTATCGATGTCCATGGAAGAGGCCGCAATGAGCAAAGAAATCGAAGAGGCGAGGAAGAAGTTTGCTGAAGTGGATGAGTGGGATTTCGAGTTTGAGAGTATGAGTGCTGAGAACCATCGAAGCTCGAGTCCGGCGTGGAGGTAAAGAAACGAGCTATGAAGAGATGAGGTCGTTCGTTCTTTGACGTGGTGTGTATGATGGTTCATTAGCTATACACCTATGAAGTCACGCAGATTGAATTCAGACCATGCAAACCTCATGAGCGTGAACAGTCAAAGGACAAAGCGTTTTATTATTCGCAAGCATGCAATGTGAAAAAATACTCATTCCCATTACAAGTCCACAAGGGAAATCGCACCGCTATCAAACAACATCATCTTCGCACAAATACATCGAGGACTCGAGTGCTGCAATGAAGCAGACTTCCTTTTGCCAATCTTTCTCCTTTTCGCTTGTTTGCAAACTCGCTACATATCCATCATCGAAGCATCATCGCTATAGTACCGCTGCATTCTCCTAGGTTGACGTCTACTTCTTGCCGTAAGCAGCGTCAATCTCCTTCTTATACTTGTCCGTCAGGCCCTTGCGGTTGAGCTTCTGGGCGGATGTGACGAGGCCCTAGCGATGAAAGTTAGCATGCATGCGCGCGATAAGGGTAGCAAGGGTCAATGTTTGACTTACATTCTCCGGCGTCCACGCTTCATCCGCCAGAACCACACCCTCAATAATCTCGAACCCGGCAAGACCGCCCTTCTTGCCGGCAGCTTGCATCTCTTTGAGGACGAGGTCGTTGACCTTCTTATCGCCGCAAAGATCTTCGAGTCCGTTGCCGGAAACGCCATTATCATTCGCGAGCTGCTTGAGGGCAGGCTCGGCAGGAACGACGATGGCAATGGGTTTGTTTTGATCCTGTGCGGCGTAGACACAGATGTTGCCCACCACGGTGCACGATCGATAGACGGACTCAAGCTTCTCGAGAGCGATATACTCACCATTGAGTGTCTTGACCAAGTTCTTCTTCCGGTCGATGATCTTGAGCTCGCCTCTGCTGTTGAACTCACCAATATCGCCAGTCTTGAACCAGCCATCTTCAAACGACTCTTTGTTCTCCTTTTCCAGATCTAGGTAGCCAGAAGTGACGCTGGCTCCACGGATCCAGATCTCTCCCTGAGGCGGGTTGTTCGTCGAATAGTATCCAGCATCCGCAAAATCGACAAGCTTCACTTCGACTGCACCAGTGAGCTCGCCAAGTGCATCATCAGTCCAGGATAATGGGTCCATCAGCGCGCCCATGGCCGAAGTCTCGGTCAAACCATATCCAGAGATCATGGGAGCAATACACATGGAGATGAACCGCTGCGTCTCCTTGGCGACTGGACCACCGCCATTCATGCAAATGCGTAGTCTGCCTCCAGTAGCTTCCGCCACCTTCTTGAACACGACATTGTCCACGATGTTTGTGCCGATGTGCGAACCAGGCAGGTAGCTGGAGTTGTTCATCATGAAGTTCTTCGCGGTCAGGGCTCCCCAGAACATGTTCCTAGATATGGGGTTGAGCTTCGCGACCTTGGCCTGGATGCCCTTCTTGACGGTCTCCCATACAGCCGGCACACCGACCAGAATCGTTGGCTTGAACTCGGCGATGTCGCCTTTGCAGTTCTTCATCGATGCGTCGGAGATTGTCTTTGGGTTGCCATAACCCATGGTACCACCCCAGTAGAGACATGCCGATTCGAACACGAATTCGAGGATATGGGCGAGTGGCAGATACGTGAGTAGACCATCGCCGGGGCCCAGGTACGGCCCAACGATGACATCGACGCCGGCTATCGCAGCAACGACGTTCTTGTGTGTCAACAGCACGCCCTTGGGTGTACCTGTAGAACCGGATGTGTACATGATACAACACAGATCTTCTGGGTTTGGTGGGGTGGGTTCAACCTTGTTCTCCTCGCCAAGCTTGATCAATTCGCTAAAGCTTCGGACGGTCAGGTGAGGATGCGCCTCCTTGAGCTTCGCAATGTCCGCTTCGAGCTTTTTGGGATCGGTCTTAGCTGTTGGAGCATCGTCGTCGTTGTAAACGACGTGTTGGATATCTTTGGCTTCTTTGAGAGGGTTGATGAGCGTGGTGAGGAGGTGTGGATCGAGGAAGATGGCCTTGGCGTTGGTCTGGAGCAGGGAGTGTTTCAGACCATCCTCGCCCAGAGTATCGTAAGCAGTGACAATGGCGATAGATTGGCTGTGAACACCGTGCGCGGTAGCAAGCCAGTATGGGTGAGTCGCTGCAAAGATGTGGACGCGGTCTTTCCGGGGCTCCAGGCCCAATGCGCGGTATCCGGCGCCAACCTTGAGGGCGAGCTGCTCATACTCGCTAAAAGAGTAGTATTCGTATCCCGATAGCTCGTAGTATTGCCACTTCTTGTCCACTTCCTGCTCCTTGCCATCGATGACCTTCTTCACCTTCTTGTTCTCTTCATGCATCTGTATGAGCTTCCGCTTGCCCAAGGCCTTTGCGTTGCCATACTTCTGGCTGGATCGTCGCAGGATGTCGTAGATAGTGTTGACGCCTGATTCAGGCACTGTCTTCAGGCCATCTTTTGTGCGGATGTTACGTCGAATAGCAGTCTCGCCTTCCTTCTTGTCGGTGACTTCGACGGTATACGGCGGGCGCTTGTAGTTCCTCGGTTGAGGCACCAACGTCTTCAGGTCTTTGCGGTGCATCACTTCGCCCATCGTGGCGGTATCGGAGTATCTCGGGGTATCAGGTGTGTATTCTGCGTTAAAGGCGTGAGCGCGAGTGATGGTATCAAAGGACATGCAAAGTCAAAGTTTTGGGTTGAAGAGTGGATGTGTTGGACAAGGTGAGAGGAAGAGGTTCTACGTCACTTTGTTTGGCTGGGTGCCAAGGCTGGCGACTTCTGGGGTAGCTCTCAACTCTTTTTGGACAGTCCAACGCCTAGATATATACACTTCTCCCTACACACCATCAAGAACGTGTAACTATACGATGCCACTTGTTTCTTCACTATTGCGAGACTACGGCCGACTTCTAAATGGCTTGCTGGTATGAGTGGCCCACATATGCCACGCTGTAACGGGTCTCGAAGCATTCAAGGGTCCTCATGCGCCAGCTTCCGCCTCATGACCACAACACTCGTGGCTGAAGGATCCCATACACGTCGCCTTCGTATGGCACCTCGAGCACGAGAGCGAGAGCGACGCTGCCCTACACTCGCAAATCTGGTCTCTCGCAGTGCAAAGGACAACAATACATCCTGTACTCGTTCATGCCCTCATGGTGGAGTTGCGGGTGTTGCCACTCCGCGGCCTGCCTGGCAACGTGATGTGATGGCATAGCTTTTTGTCTGGGGAAAGGTTGTTTCCGACGAGCCATGCGCCAGCGCCTCGCCTGAACGTGCAGCACGCGAATCATCAACAATTGCGGATACTGCATTGGCTCAGCCACTCTGAGGATGACGTGGTAGAGGCTGGTCGTGCGCCTAATCGAAAGTTTTCTGGAGGCTAAGATGGAAGCCTTGGTGGCCAAGCTTGGGGACGAAGTCACCGATGTCGACGAAGGTTGGCCGTCACAAGTCGTCTGAACGACACACAACCGGCTGACAGAAATGTGCAGAAACGTATGATCTGTTCTCCGAGAGCCTGCCGTCCCAAGACCTGGGTATGGTTGACGGGAAAGCTGACACCATCGAGCTCAGCATCGCTGGACATGATTTCGAGGTCAAGCAGTCTCCTGGTGTCTTGCAGTCAAACCGAGAAGGAGGCACCACTGGTGCTGCAATATGGCAGGTCTCTGTGCGCTTCGCCGAATGGATGGGATGGTCGAAGAACCCATTATTTCAGCACGAGGTGTTACATGATCAGTCCACGGTCCTTGAACTTGGCGCCGGCATCTCTGGATTCCTGCCTTGCCTCATCAGTCCCAAAGTCGGCAAGGTCGCTGTCACCGACCAACCCTATGTGCTCAAGGCTGTTCAGGAAAATATCATGGCAAATCTGCCTGCAAAACCCAAGCAAAAGACCAATCATAAAGGATCGTCTGGCATAGACCGACTTTCACATACAGACGTGGACGTCTTTGCTCTTGATTGGGAAAACGACGATGTGCGTAGCACCTTGTCTTCTCGTGACATGGCTCACGGTGTCGATCTCGTTCTGGCTTGCGATTGCATCTTCAACTATGCACTCGTCGATCCCTTCGTCCAAACTTGCGTGGATGTCTGCAAGATGCGATCGAATGGTCAGCGAGCAGGCGAGGACGCCAGCACAGTATGTGTAATCGCGCAACAGCTTCGACAGCCAGAAGTATTCGAGCAGTGGTTGGAGACCTTTCTCCGGTCTTTCCACGCATGGCGAGTACCAGACGAGCTGCTCACCAACGAATTGAGGTCCGGCAGCGGATTCGTTGTCCATGTTGGCGTATTGAAAAAGGGCGCCTAAGAGCTTCGCAGTCACCGAACCAGATATTGAGAGCGCAACCACTTTCCTGGGGCAGTTATCGACTGGGATCATCTTTCACACAGCTGCTATTCGACGTCAGAGCTGCGCCGAACGTGCTCTGCGTCCATTCGGAGACGACTCAGAGAGCTCATCCTGGGTTCTGCAGAAGCGTGCTTCTGGTTCAGTCTCTATGAGCATCGAAAGCTGTTGCAGTTCGAAAGTGCGGTACGTCTGGATTTGCTCTTGCCTCATTGAACGCGAATGACCGCCCGATGCCATCGGAGAGACAAAATGCCATGGTCTGCTCAAAGATGCGAGCTCTACTCTACACCCCTGGGCACGACTCTGTGACTCGCATCATTACTGACGACACCCGCGCTTGAAGGCATAGGGGGCCGAGCTAATGTACCCAAAGACCAATCATACTGGTCTTCTCTTCTACTGAACAAATAACGATTGCATCCAGCAGCATGGCTCTCGTGGTGGCGGTGAGGCCGCACGCTGAAGCAACCTATGGGGAGCATTGCGCGCTGCCAACGACAGTGTGGGAAGTCAATCCCGGTGAAGAATTTGCCGGCATTGCTATGAGATCTCGTCACTATCGCCAGCTGAGGCTGTTGTTGGATGACATGGACGCGATAGCGCTGACAGCGCACACGGAGAGACGGCACAATTGATGCATCTGCTTATCGAATGTCAATTCTTCCCCGTGCCAACGCGGCGAAATGTCGTGATGTTGGTCGACGACAGATTGCAATGCGATATAACACATGAGGATTGCACTAGCCTTGGGCCTTCACGCCTCAGGCATGGGCAATACTAGCTCTCCTTCACACGAAAACATGAGGCGAGGTTAACCTTGCATCTGCAGCAAGCATTCGCGCCGCCGGGTAGGCGCTTCGACTTCCCACAGGTAGGCACAGCTACCCGGAGCTGTGTTAGGTGCAGCTTTTACAGGTGTCGTCCTGGCACTGGTTCTTGCTCTACTTTTACACTTCTAGTGACTGCACTGCTGAACGTTTTGCGGATAGTAGGTGGTTGCCTATGTATGGCTGCCCGACGAGGCTGTGCCGCCGAGTACATGGAGAGAGGTTGGTGTAGGATGGCCTCTTACGTTGTGCCAACGAGGCGTGGTACGGAGTATGATGCTAGCGACACGAGGCCACGAGAATGCCAGCATCCACCCGCCCCGTCATTGCTTCGGACGGCGTGGGCGATGGGGTTTGTCGAAGGTTTGCTGCTGTCGTTCGCCGAGCCGTGTCGGGTACCTGGAGTTTCGTGATCCTATTGGCATGGATGACGAGGGAAAGGCAAAGCCAGATAGGATGTAGATGATGTCGACGTTGGTTGAGCTGAAGGAGCGTTCAATTGAAGGAGGAGCTGAAGGGCTCATTGGCGTGTTGGTGGACAGCTGAAGCAAAACCCGCCGATTCTGACCCGAAGACGGCTTGGAGTGGAGGCCAGTCGGGATTGATGATTGCTTGCTGGGGCTGTTGCACGCCCCACCCCGTCACCTCACTTCAGGTGCTGTGCAGCGAGTGTAAGGTATATGCGAACGGCGGGCTCAGCAGTGAGGGCGAGGGCCGCTGTCACTTCCATTCTCTCGCGCTCTCTTGGCTCGAGGACAGGAGTGCGGTGCTCTAGCGTCACCTTGGCTGAGCGCAGAACACGCACGTCGGCGCGGCTGTGCTGTTGGCTGTTGGCTGCTGCTGCTGCTGTTGGCCTCCTTCACACACCGCTCACGCCTGCCGCTGTACATCACGCTATTACACCCCTGTGTGCCGCTTAATCGACTCACCAAGCGACCCTCTGCGTCTCCCTGACAACCCATTGAACTGCTCTCCACCGTATGCGACGCTCTACAATCGGGAAACACCTGACCTCATCCGCATCGCCGCGCAAACAACTGCCACCACCCAGACCGGTCTCGCCCGCATGATCCATGGCTCGCTGCAGACGTAGTACCACCAGTACGACCACGACCAGACCGAGTTCGTCGCACAAATCTGTACTCGACGCCGTATTATAGCAACGCCCGTGGCACCGCTGCCAGCCCCCACCTGCTACGCCGCGAGAAGCGGTGCAGGTCCACGAGGGAGCCACAGAGCAATCACAGAAGTACCTGATCGATCCATTGACGCTTCTCTCTGCCTCTCGCCTGGCACACGGTCTATGACTGGTCGCGTCGAATCATGCCGCATCTCTTCTCCTTCTCTAGCAGCCATGCCAATGCGAACGACCCGGTCGATGCCTCGCTGCAACAACAGCAAGAGATGGGTGGTGCCGAGGACCTGCCTCACCATAAGCGTCTGAGACGGGGCTCGTCATTGATTAAGAATGCTTTGAGTTCGCTCAAGAGACACCACGGCGAGGGCAATGATGCCGCGGCATTACCGGCTACTGCACCGACGGAGCTGGCTGATATCGCTGAGTACTTCCCTTCGCAAAGGCGCCCTAGCCTGCCTGAGGCAGTGTCGTCGAAGAGGGCTATACCTTCTCTGCCTCGACCACAGACATTTCGTAGGAGGGAGTCTGAGAAGAGAGAGAGGTTGCTTGAGGTTCAGCCCAGTCCTAGCGAACGGAGGACGTTGAGTGCGGATCGTCGACGAAGTCGTGGTGCGAGTACCAGTCGTCCTGGTCGACCTCCTTCGCCTAGGCCGGTTCCGATTCCGTCTGTTTCTGCTCCTAATGTTACGCAGTCGAATGACTGCGATCCTGTTCCTGGTAAACCGAACATACCCGATAATGCCAATTCATCCCCCAAACAATCGAGGAAGGACCTTCCGCCACTGGATATACCTGACACCATCGATCAAAGTCCGCTCCTCGACGACGATGATGAAGATATCGACAGCGCCGTCGACAAGACTTCTCTCCAAGAAGAGTTTGAACGCCGATGGATCCTCAATCTTAGCATGCACTTCCGAGATAAGTCGAACCGAGAAAAGTTCTTCGTGACCTACGCAGAACGACCGAATCAATGGCGACGCATAACGATATCTCTCGACTATCGAAATGCTCCCGAAGATTCCTTAGAGGCCGATCTTTCCACCTTGCATTTCCAGCGTGACAAGAGCATTCGTATCTACGAAGCGATTCGAGAGTCTTTACCTGATATTCAATATTACGATACCGTGACTAATTTGAAGCTCGAGACGACACCCGACGATGGACAGCTGCACGTCCATGTGCGAGAGGATGCGAATGAGATTATATCGTTTCCGCCTGTCACCCTCTTCAACCACGTGCGATGTCCGAGATTCAACGAGAGTGCCATCGATTTCGATTCACATCTTTCTGGCTTCGTGTACAAAGTTCGACTGGGCGGAAGGGTGGTGATCAAGAAGGAGATCCCAGGCCCTGATACGGTCGATGAATTCTTATATGAGGTTAATGCTCTCGATGCGCTGCTTGACACTGACAATGTCGTTCAGCTGGAGGGACTTGTCACTGACGATCGAGGCGAACTCGTCAAGGGCTTGCTCATTTCGTATGCTTCACAGGGCGCTTTGGTCGATATGATCTACGACTTTCGAGGCACGTTGCAGTTGCCGTGGCATCGGCGGGAGAAGTGGGCGAGGCAAATTGTGAATGGTCTTGCGGACGTGCACGAAGCTGGGTTCGTCCAAGGCGACTTCACACTCTCGAACATTGTCATTGATGAGGATGATAACGCGCAAATCATCGACATCAACCGTAGAGGCTGTCCCGTGGGATGGGAATCTCCGGAGTTGGGAAAGCTGATTGACAGTGGACAACGCATCGGCATGTGCATCGGTGTCAAGACGGACCTGTTTCAGCTTGGAATGGTCCTCTGGGCACTTGCTGAGGAAGTCGACGAACCTGAGCGAGTCGAAAGGCCGTTGCCAGACGTGTTTGAGGAGATTCCACAATACTTCCGCGATATGGTCAAGACATGTCTCAGTGAACGACCGCAGGGTCGAGTGGGCGCAAAACAGCTTCTGGAACTGTTCCCTCAAAACGCCGGCTTGTCACCATCTCCCTCGAGACCGTCTGTGGACTTCCAGCATGATCTGCAAGTGTCCGATCATAGCGAGTCGACTACGCATCGTTCTGCGAAGGAGTACATTGATCCCAAGCTCGCCATGACAATCGACGAGGTGAAGGACTGTCGACGGGGCGAGGGTGGCGCTTCGCACAACTACTCTGATCAGGTCACATATGTCAACCCTGACTCGAACCCGGCGTCGAGCACTTACCGGTTCGAGAGCTCAGGCTCGTGGGTGATCGGAAGACGAAGTCGCGGGCGGTCGCCTGTGTCGAGTAGACGGCGCAGGAGCTCGCCGTACGGCAGGACTGCTTCCAGCGCCACGTCGCTTTCTGGACAGTCGCCGTCGAAGAGAGCAGATGGACACTGTTCTGCGAGTGAAGATGTGTCGCCCCATGGTGACGATCATACTGCGGTACACTCTGGCGACACTTCGCCCGTCGAGCTTTACGAGCGACGACCCGCATCGCCCCTTGCCGACAAACGTCTCAACGACGTACAAGTCCAAGGCTCCACGAACCCAGCCGACCTCATTCACACCGACTCCGGCTTCGACGAAATGATGGAGTCAGAGTTCGATCTAGACATGGATGGCTCGCACTTGACCGAAACCCCGCGGCCCGAGCGAAGGAAGATCTACGTCCCAGAAGACGACGATGACGATGAGAGCAGAGAGGTCGACGACAGCTCATCACCGCGTAGGATGTCACCATTGAGGAGGGAGCAACGGAGGATAGCACATACCGATCGAGATCAAACTGAGGAAGCTCGTGTCGATGTTGCGGGAAGGATCAGTAGTGGTGCTTTTGGTGAAGGCGCAGAAGCATAGCGTTTGGATGAGCTTGTTGCTCCTACGATGTCACGACAGGGATGACGCTTGCATGCCGGATTATGGGGTTTCCCAGGACAGGACGGCAATTTTGGAGTTTGATATGCGCTCGTTGCTTTCGTGCTGAGTTGCGAGCTGGTGGATGGCATGGCACTTTCGGGATTGTATGTGTCAAAGGGAGGGCAGTGGTTGGCCTTGGACGATGGGACTGTTGGTTCTTGTGGATAGCTTTTCCATTCATAATCATGAATCCTGAATCAGGACGTTTCAGTTTTGCCATCGGTCGTTCAGTGACTGCTCCAGGCAATCTCTTCAGTTCTTGATCCGGGAGAGGCAACTCGCCAGCGTGCCGTTCACTCGCGCGCCTCGTGATCATCGTACGGTCTCGTGCTGCTTCGAGTCGTTCATGTTTTTCACCATGACCTCCGCAGTCGTTGAACTCTCACACCCTCCTCTCCTTACCATAGCAGATATTGTACTGTCCACCTTCCATCTCTCAGTCCGTAGCCCCATACTTCTGCCGATACTCCTCCATTCTCCTCACCTCCTCATCGCGCCCCAACTTCCTCATGCCCTCCACAATATCCTCCAGCGTCAAAACCGCCAGCACCGGAACCCCCGTCTCCCTCCTCACCTCCCCAATCGCACTCCCTCTCGGCAACCCATCATCCCCCTCGCCCTTCTTCTCACTCTCACTGGGCATCTTCTCCATCCGATCAATCGCCACGATGATGCCCACCAGCTTTCCACCCTGTCCCTCGATGATGCTAATCGCCTCGCGAATCGCCGTTCCGGCTGTCATCACATCGTCGATAATCACCACTCTCTTGCCCTTGATCGACTCGCCCACCATGAGACCTCCCTCTCCATGATCCTTGACCTCTTTCCGATTGAATGTATACCCGACCTCGCCCCACCGCTTCTCATCGAACCCCGCTAACTTCTCTGCTGTGGTTGCGCATAATGGGATGCCCTTGTACGCTGGGCCGAAGAGGACGTCGAAGTCGAATGAGGGGTTTTCGGCGGCGTAGGAGTGCAGGGTCTGGGCGTAGGCGGTGGAGATTGCGCGGATTAGACGTGCTTTGGAGAAGAGGCCGCAGTTGACGAAGTAGGGTGAGATGCGGTGGGATTTGAGGGTGTAGGTGCCGAAGGTGAGGATGTTGGAGGAGAGGGAGAGGTTTATGAGGGAGGTTTTCCAGTCGGGGAGGGAGGTGGTGGTTGACATGGTGGGTTGGCGATTGAGTGTGTGGTAGAGTGTGGTTATTAGTGGGACGTGAGCATTGGTTTGAAGTCGAAGATTTGTTTGGAGGGGTCTTGACGTAGGTGGGGGCCGAAAGCTACATGTACATGTACCTGACATCCTTCCGTGACAAAACCATGCTTCCCATCTTCACAAACAACAACATCAACTCATCACCATCAACGGGATCTCTTCAGCATTCGACCTCTCTCTCTCCAGATTTGACTCTCCGCATCAAGATGGCGGATCGGCACGTGAATTCCAGGTCATTCCAGCTCGCGAGCCTCCATCAAGCAAGATATCGGTTCCAGTGATATAGGATGCATCCCTGGACGCCAGAAACGCGATGACTGCTGCCACGTCGTCAGGAGTTGCATGTCGCTTCATCCCACCGCAGTCCCGCATCCAGCCCATGGAGTTGTTGCCACCTGCGACTTCATCGCGCGCCATCTTGGTCATGATGACTGCTGGAGAGACGGTGTTGATGCGAGCGCCTTTGTCCCCATAGGCAACGACCGCACCCTCGACTCGTAGATTGTTGGCCCGCTTGGAGATGCAATATGCCGTTCCTGGGTTGTCGATCTTCAGCTTTTGGAAGTCTTCATGCTCGAGCAGCTTAGACGCTGGACCGGTGACCAAGTGTTTCAACAGTGCTGGTGTCGGGGCTTCGTAGAATGAATGCATATGCGCTGCGATGCTCGACACGCAGATCAAAGAAGTTCCGGCACCTACGTACGGCAGGAAGGCGTCAATGACATAGGCCGTTCCTAGAAGGTCGACGCTGAGGATCTTGTCGACGGATCCGCCGGACTGTGCTGGAGATATTCCCGATGTGTGCACGATCACTTCCAGAGGGCCCATACGCGCTGCTTGCTTTGCAAAGTCGTACACCGAGCCCGAGTCGCTAATATCGATCTGCTGAGTCTCGATTTGATGACCTTCCGACTCCAAAGTCAACTTGGCTGCCTCTAGGCTCTTTTGCGAACGACTCCCAATCACGACCTTCCTTCCATTTGCAAGTCGCCGCGCGACTGCCAGACCGCATCCCCCAGCTCCGGTGATTACAATGACAGGTTGATGCATGTTTGTTGCTAGCTGAGAACAGGAGTCGGAATGAGAGCTTTCGTTGGCGTCAGCGACTCTGACTACTCTTATACTCCTCTATGAATTCGCTACGCAGACCTCGGATGCACGAACTGCCATACTAAAGACTATTACAGGGACGGCAGGCACCGCCAACATCCTCCTTTCGTCACGGAAGCTGACACCGAGAAGATGGTTCCGGATATCACAAAAGTCAAAGGCTCATCCTGAGCGGACAAGGCAAATGCTGGTTCGTTTTACCAGATCCTTTTCTCAGGGATGGGAGCTCTAAATTCAACAATCCGGCCACGTCCATACCAGAGCGCAGCCACTGTATTCGCTGCCGCGCTGATTGTTCTTGACGACCTGACATGTCGCCATTGTTCTCGCTGGAGAAAGTCCAAATCCAGCAAATTGTACGTCGGCATGAACGAGGAGGATCCTTTAGATGTGGCACATATCTAGGGCTGCAACCAAGAGCTTCAGTTCGGTGAGCGGTGTATCGCAAGTTGGAACAGTCGATGCTACCACCTGGTCAAGCGGATAACACAAGCCTCGCGTTCGAAAGCACGGCACTGCGTGGACGCTTCACGTAGATTCACGGCTCGAAGTTTGGCCACCTTGCTTATATCAGGTCGCGCCCGCAGCGCTGGAAACCTATTCTCTCATCCTCGATCCCTATGATCCATGATGAGAGAGCGCTACGCTTAGCGGAGGTTTGTCATGCATACAAAGGCCCAAGTCAGCATACCTGCAAGCCGAATACGCCGTGGTCGCCATGCACGCTGATGAGGGAAGCTCGTGTGTTCGGCAAGATATCTTCTCGTGTGCGAGAAGTGCTTCCAAGGTGTCAAGCTCTTTGACGTACGCTCAGGCTTCTACAGTCGCGAAGGGATACAGGCAGTCGACAGCCTTCTTGCGCCAACGTGGCATCCGTTACCCTTTCATGGGGCCAAAGTCAGAGCGAATGTGCTCTTGAATTTCAAGGCCATCTCGTCGGAGCATTCAAGACGCTTTGATCCTAGTTCAAGTTGGCCGTTTCAAGCATCGCAACTTGCTCAGCCAATGTCCGAGCATAGGACGGACATCTCGGATCCGAAGTGAAGGACGTCGACGACGAAGACCCGCAATATGGACTGACACTAGAAGAGCCTATTTCTCATTACGACGTCTGCTACTCTTTCCTCACATTCACCATCTTTGCCTATGCTCCAACCAAGTCTCTGAAGAGCTCGTCTGGAGTCGGATTTTACCAAGCCGCCAAGCACATGCGTGGCTACAGATATCGGCGAAGAGACATACATTCGTTGATCAAATCTGTCCTCGCATTGTCCTGCGTTAAAGAAGAAACGACATCGAAGGCGGACCTTCTAGAACGTTGTACGACCTGCGATTTGATACTCGAGCTGATGATGTCGTCTTGCAGCTGCCAGCTTGGCTTTCGGTATCCGACACTTTCACCGAGTGGTCAACATCCACGCCTCTCCTCCCAACGTCGCCTCTCGATCACAATCGCTCATCACCCAACATCGTCGATGATGAAGCCGAGCAAGACTTTCAATTCTGCTGTGGAGGACCTGTACCGGGCGGCCCTTGTGAAGCGATGCGATCCCGTCAGCGGCCATTGGGTCCCCAACCTTCCCGCTTCCTAGGCTGCTATTATCAGAACATCACCAACGATGACCACGGCATCAGGTTAGGCCAAGGCGAGCTGTTACTCGGCTGAGTGCAAGTCGCAGTCGCAGACCACATGACCTGGGCTCAGAGCGACCATCGCCACTATCTTTGATAGTTGTTGGGCAGGCACGTCGCTGAACTAGCAAATGCCTCGTCGAAAACGTGTACCATGGCTGGCGGCATTGATACGATTGCCCTTTCCCGTCACTGCGTCTGCGAGACGAGGCGATGTTTGGGGAGGGCGCTGCGCAGGTCACTTGTCTCAGCTCTTGCAGGCTAGCCGAGTCTCGAACGTGGCTTTTCAACTGGCATCATGGGAAGCACAGAGCCAAAACGCCGGCAGCACGAACAGGGCACCAAGACGATGTGGACGACATCAATGCAAATTGGTCGTCGATGGACAGATTCTTACCGCGGCCAAACAGTCAATCTTCGCCCTGAGACTGGTCTGTTGAAGTCGTACGCTAATCGGTGCCAGGCACCTGCTGTGCATGGACACCTGCCTTGTCTCGATGAACGGCGACATGATGAGGACGTTAGTATTGCGAATGCTCTCCCCTCATCTTCGGTGTCGCCTTGGTTCACATCGGCAGAATGCGTCGGGGCCCACAGCGCAGATGGCTCGCACCCACTCGGACCGTGCCAAGACGAAGGCCGCGTCAAGCTCTCTAGACTCTTCACTCAAGACTCGACACCATGTCGCACAGGCTTGAAATGAGGCTTATTCGCCTACAGAGACCAACCGCGGGTTGCCTCATGTCGTGCTCGCAAACAACATCGCGTCTTGGCCATCATTCGCATCTGGACGGAGCGCAAGAGCTCCACTAGCTCAATGCGAAATTTGAAGATTTTCCCCGCTCCTCAGAACTCAAAACATCACTGCATGTGTCGATTGCGCAGCGATTACACTACTAATAACATACCTAACGATGCCTATAATTCTCTAAGGTTAGGACATTAACATTCTCTACTAATATTATATATTAGAGCCTTAAATATCGCTTTAGGCTCGAGTATAGCTACGAATTATATATAAGTAAACTACTTAAAGTTATTTAAAGTTAAGCTTTATCTTACGTACTTTATTCTTAGCGTCTTTAGGAATATAAAGACGGACTAATCCTACTTATAGCCTACTCGCTATTATACCTATAATTACTATATCCCCTATTTCCTACTACTACTACTATACTACTACGCTACTACTCTTTATTTATATCTAGCGCTAATATTTATAGGAATATAAGGATATAGGGATCGTATATATACTCTACTTATAGTAGTACCTACGATTATTATATCCTCTAATACCTACCTCGCTACTTATTACTAAACCTACTATTACTTCGCTTCGCTAAGTACTTATAACCTACTTATTAGGAGGTTAGCGACGTAGTTATTAGTACCCGCGGCTTACTCGTAGTAGACTCGCGAACTATTATATCCTCTTTTACCTAACTAACCGCTAAACTAACTACTAAACCTACTACTAAACCTACTACTAAACTACTACTAAACCTACTACTACTACTACTTAGAGTAATAGCGACGTAGTTATTAGTACCTATACTCTACCTATAGCGAACTCGTAGACTACTATATCCTCCTTTACTCGAACTACTACCTAAAATACTACCTAATCTACTACCGAGCCTACTACTACTACTACTTATTAGAGCGCTAGCGATTAGGTTATTAGTACTCTAGCCCTACTCGTAGTAGACTCGTAGACTACTACGTCCTCTTATACCTAAGACGCCGCTACTAAATCTATCGCTATAATACTACTCTCTCTAATATTCGCTCTCTAATAGTCGCTTTTTAATGTTCGCTCTCTAATATTCGCCCTCCCTCGCTCGTAGCTTACTCGTAGTATACTCGATAATATAGCCTATCGATATAAGCGAATAGCGAGACTAGATTACTAATAATATCGCTACTAGACTACTCTAAGTAGTTATACTTAATAGGCTCTATTAACGAGGCGTTATAGTCTCCTACTTAATATTTAAACGTAAGCTATAGGAATAGGGCGTACGAAGTACTAACTATCCTCGCTTTAAAAATAATAACTAGATCCGTAGCCGTATTCTCCGAGTATACTACTAAGAGTAGACTATTAATAGGGAATTAAGTAAAGAGCTAGTAGAGGATAGTTTTTAAATAGGCCTATTACGTATTATACGGATTCGAAAGGAGTTAGGCTTATAGAAGTAACTACCTACGTATAAATACCTATTCGATAAGTAGTAGTTAATAGAGGTTCTAGTAAAAGAGCTAGATATTAGACAGATTAAGAACTTTAGAAGGAACTTTATATATACCGAACTATAGTCTAGGTATAATATTATAAACCGTAATCGTATATAGAAGGTTCTAAAGCTATTAAACCTAGAGGGTATATATAAGAGAGTAAATAAGAAACGAGAATACGTTTAAGAGCCTAGTCTAACGCCCGGACCGAACTATAGGTAGTTAATAGACGCCTATTATAAGCTCGAATACTTCGGTTTCTAAGTATATAGAGTAGTCGACGTATAGTTAAGATACGTAGTATAGATCTATATTAGCTATACTACCTATATATAGGTATCGGTTTAGTACTAATATATTATAACTATAGAGAATAGGGGAGTTATATAAGCTACGAGTATACTACAGGTACGTTACGAGTACTAATATCTATAGCCTACGAATCCTTTAATTAGATCGCGGTACGGAAACTCGTTACGCTACTAATACTTACGTTACTCTACGCTACCTACTCTACTCTACTAATAGGCCTCCTTTAAGGTTCTTAGACTGTTTCTAATATAGTATAAGTAAGATAAATTAGAGGATTAAGAGCTAGTAGCGCTAGTAAACCGCTACTACTATACGCTAGCGAGCTTACTTCTTCGAATTATATATATAAGGCTACTATAATAAAGACGTTAAAGAAGACCGTATTACTATAGTATTCGTATATATACCTATCCTCTATAAGGATATTATAGCCTTCGTTAACATATAGAATATATACTATATTAGGAAACAGAATAATAAGCCTTACGTATAAAGTAGTATACTACGCTGTATATACTAATACCCGCGATTATATAGTAATATAGAGTATAGTATACCTATAGATCCTATACTCCTACGACTAATATAGGAGGATTTAAAGGACGTTAGTAGGTACTCGTATAGTAATAGTAGAGTAGTCGCTAACTACGCCGCCTATAGATATTAACTAGTACTTACCTAAGGATATAATAGAGTAGTACGAGATAATACTATATAATAAGGGGTTTACGACTCCGGTATCTAGCTCGGAGGTTAATAGTAGAAACTACTATATTTATCTAAAGGTATACCTAAAACTCCGGCGTATATTACGTAAGCTGCTTACTACTAGTATTATTATTAAAGAGGTACTACTACTTAACTCTCGTAGTAGTTAGAAACTATAACGAGAAATAGAGGAGATATTTATAGCTATAAATAAGCTACTATTTAAGGGCTCTAATATCGTTACTAACGAGCCTAATATAATAGTAGACTACGAGAGTAAGGGAGAGTTTAAGGATAACGACGTAGGTTAGTATAGTAGTAGAGGTACGCCTAGTAGCGGCGGTAACTAGTAATAGTAGTAATAGTTCGTACCGCTACTAGATAATAGGTTTATAGCGGGAACGATAGGCGGTTTTTACGTAGTAGTTAAAGATAAATAGAAGGCGTAAAGTACCTACGTAGTACTCGTAATAGTATACGAGCCTGCCGACCCTATACTAGCCCGCTATCTATGTACTAGGCCCGCTAGTCGTGTTTTAAGGTAGGCGCTTTATTAGGCTCTAAGTACTCGTAGCTTACTCGTAATAGTACCCGTATTAGCTATAATTTATAAGATTTCTCTACTCTATTAAACGTTCTAACTTTAGCCGTTAAGCTTTAGACTAGTAGGTATATTATAACTCGAATAGACTCTCTACTTACTTACTAATCGTATAGGTACTTACGCCCTCGTATAGGTAGTACTATACTACTATATCTTTATAGTAACCCCTAACTACTATATATTAACTCCGGCGATTATACGTACTACTATATCGCCCTAAAGCGCTTTTAACTAGTCCGAATAGCTCTAATCTTAGAACTTCCTACTCTTAATAATAATAATAACCTACGTTTAAAGCGATAGTAGTCGTCTAAAAGTAGATACTACTATAGAGTACGAGAATAGGTAAAGAGCCGAACTATTAATACCCCTATATAGTTTAGTCTATATAGATAGGTATACTTTTAGTAGGAGGTATTTATTATTCGTAGTACGTACATAGTAGTAATTATATATACCGTCCCTATGTTACTATTATTAATAGTGTCGATAGGGCCCTTCGAACGTCTAAGTCGCTCTATAGAAAGCTCGATAGCTAGCGAGTATCCCTAAGCTACTATTATTATTATATAGACTACTCTACTTATAGTATACTAGTAATAGTACTAGCGGCGAGCTAAACTAGTCTATAGTATCCCCTTCGAAGTTTATCGAGGTTCGAGCGACTTTATAAACTCGAAAGCTAGTAGGTACTAAGCTACTATTATTATTATACTAACTTCTTCTAAAACTATGTACTTATAGCGTACTAGTAGTATACTCGAGGAATAGTACTAGTAGCGAGCCGAACTAAACTAGGCTATAGTATTACTTCCGATATTTATATAGAGTAAACTACTTAGAGATTTCTCCTTTACTACTACTACCTATACTACTTAATTCTTACTCGTAGTATACTATCGCTAGACTTATAGATAACTAGATATTAAGAGCTACAGTATTATCGACCTCTAATAATATTTCGAAGTTAAACCTTTATTTTTAAAATTAATTAACTCTAACCCTAATTCTAACCCTAACTCTAATTCTAACTCTAACTCTAACTCTAACCCTAACCCTAACGATAACGATAATAGTAGTACTCTTTTAAGAGGTTCTACTCCGTATAGAGCTCTAGACACCTAATAACTAGTATATAAAAGCTAGCCTACCTAGTATAATATATAGCTTAGATACGGATATTTAGCTTAACTACGAACACTATAGTAAGTATAGTTTAAAGAACCTACGCTTCTACTAGGATATCGTAGCGCTATTCGAGCGTAAGACGATAGTATTACTACTACTAGTAGTACTACTAAGACGGGCTTAGGCTCTAACTACTCCTACTCCTACTTATACTCCGGGCCTTATATTATTTATATCGTTACTAAATAACGCCGAGGTAGAGCGTCGGAAGAGTTATAGATAGCGTAAAGCGGATATTATTATAGAGTATATACTTACGAACTGTTAACTAAGGACTTAGCTAATATAGGACTCTAGACTCTACTAGTAGCGAATTATTCTTAGTTCGTACTCCTCCGAAGAAAGGTAAAGTACCCGCTCTACTAGTAGTAGCCTCCTCTCTAAGTACTCCGAAAACTCCGAAGACGTAGAGGGCTCTTAATAAAGTAGGGTAAGCCGCCGTTTAGATAAACCCTATACGTTTATTTATAGTCGCTATCTACGTTTAGTAGCTCTCGGTTTCTAAGTCTAGTAAATAGAAGTATAATAAACCTACTAATCTCCTAGAGTTTAGAGATAGCTAGAGAGACGAGTAGTTTTACGCTACTTAGGATAATAACCCCGACCTCTAACTAATTAATTAGATATTATAACGTAATAGCGATCCCCGGGTTACTAACCCTATAGAGATAGACGACTACTACGACTACTTCTTTATTAGTAGCTAGAACGATAAGGAGTAACCTACTAAGTTCGTATAAGTAGCCCTTAAAGTACGCCTTAGCGACTTAATAGCTATATTCGACGTTAAGAAAATAACTAGCTAGACACTACGCTCGAAGATTATAATCCTTATCTAGCGTATAAACGAGGAATTACGCTAAAACTATAAACTTAAAGAGTTTTAAGAGGAGCGGCGTACTAATATTAAGAGGAAATAGCGTAAACGCTAAACGTCTACTACTTTCTAGATAACGGAGGTATTAGATAACGATACTAGTATAGATAATAACGCTAATAATAAGACTATCGATAATACCTTTATTAAGCCGGAGCCTATACTTAGTAATCGTAGCCGCCTAATAGAGATAGTAGAGTAGACGAAATATATAATCGATCTATATAAACTTCTAGTATATATCGATCTTACCTCTTTACTAGTACTACTAGCCGCGAGTAATACTACGAGTACCTATATAGGTATAGCGGCTATCGCTAAAGAGGAGCTAGATAATAGTCTCTTCGTCTAAGACGAGTCCTTTAAGCCTAAGCCTATAGAAGTAGAGGGTAAAGCTATTAAGCTAGAGCTTATACTATTACGAATACTATCGCGAGTACTACTACGATTATAGCGACCTACCTCGCTATAGACGTTCGAGGACTAGGTAGGTAGGCTATCTAATAATAGTACTATTTCTAACTTCGGTATTATGTCTAATAATAGCGTTAAGTCTAATAATAGCTTTAAGGCTAAGCCTACGCCTAAACTAGAGCCTATATTACCGTCTTCGTAAAAGTAGAAGAAAGTTAAGTTAGAGAGGTTACCGCTAGCTCTACTATTAGGTAGTAGAACGTTATAGAAGAATCTAAAGAAGAAGTAGTTAGATTAAAAGCGTTAATAGTAGTAGCGGTAGTAGCGATAGTAGTAGAACAGCGTACTTACTATAAAGACGTAAAGACTACTATATTATCTCGTATATATAGAAGATATTATAAGAACGTTATAGTAGTAGTATTAGAGATTTTATAATAATATCTTATATATATAGAGTAATAGAACTTATCTTTAGTCGAACATTATAATACCTATAGCGTAATCGTAGTTATACTCGTACTAATATAGATATAATACTAAGGTAATATAGAGGTAATAGATATATTAACGGGCCTCTCTTAAAATAACGTTAAAAGGTAGCTAAGTATAACTCGTAGTATACTCGTAGTATAGTAGTAACTACGCTCTCTCTAGTATAGAATCGATACCGAGTTAATATAGAGGTAATAGATATATTAACGGCCTCTTTTAAACTTTCGTTAAGAGGCGGCTAAGTATAACTCGTAGTATAATCGTAGTATAATAGCGACTACGCCCGCTCTAATATATAATCGATACCGAGTTAAACTTATTAAATTTTAGCTTATATCGCTTCTAATACTATTACTAGCCTATATATTCCTCTTCTACTACTCTCTCTCTTTTCTTCCTTTTAATAATAACGAGGGTAGTAAGCTAGAAGAAGACATTAGTAGCGTAGCGCCGCCGCTAATATACCTAATTATTCCTCTAGGCTCGCTCCTCTAGCTACTTAGGCTACTAGCTAGGCCTAGAGCTAGTATTACTACTACCGTCGCTACTACTACTACCTTCTTTTCCTCGAGCTTACTACTCTCGTTATTATTAAAAGAAAGAGAGAGAGTATATATATATAGTAGAAGAGGTATATATAGCTAGCTAGCTAAATAAGGCTATAATAAAACCCTACTAGCGGGATTCTATTATAACTCCTATATAATACTTTACTCTACGTATATACTCTCTCTTTTTCTTTTAATAATAGTAGTTTATTACCTAGCTACCTAGTAGGGTAGTAGGGATAAACGAGAAGGAGGGATATCGAATAAGAGTAGTAGTAGAGCGTTACCTATCGATATAGAGCTAAATATTAAGATTTTTATAATATTAAGGGGAATTTAGTAGTAGCGGTAGCGGCGGTAGTAGTAGCGCCTCTAAAACCTTTATTCGATATCCCTAGCTACTCTACTAGGTAGTTAGGCGATAAATTATTATTAAAAGAAAAAAGAGAGAGAGGATAGTAGAGGAGGTATATATAGTATAGGGGTAGCCTATACGCTATAAGGATAAAAACGAGAGGGCGAACGAGAGAGCGAACGAGTAGCTAGAGGAGCGGGCCTAGGGGAATAATTAGGTATATTAGTAGTAGTAGCGGTAGTAGTAGTAACGCCTCTAAGACCTTTAGTCTATACTCCTCCTTCTTATCCCTACTACCTACTCTACTAAGTAAGTATAGATAGCTACGTCGAGCTATTATTATTAAAAGAAAGAGAGAGAGAGAGTAATAAGTAGTATTATATAGAGGCTATAATAGAATCCCGCTATAGTAGTAGTAGTAACACGGGAGTACAGGTGTAAGTACGAAGTAGCATAAAACAAGTAGTACTTTTAAAATCGAGAACTGTCTATGTCGAACTAGCTAGGTAAGTATAATAAGAAACAAACAAAAGCAAAACGCTAAGCCGCGGGGCGCAGGGTAAGTAACGCGCTATAACGTCACCCTATAATACATCCCCCCCTCTAAATAGGCACTATACCGGTAAGCCTAAGGCTTAGTATAGCAGCGGCGGCGGCGACTACAGGTCTAAAGACAATAGACGCGCGTAGATAGCTAGGTAATAAGACACTAGTCGGCGCGAAAGTATTAGCGGACCTAGTAACACAGCGCGAATATACGTCGGCTACTAGTAAAACGTAATAACGTCGGTTTACTCTTAAAGTAGGTTATAGGACTTATAGTCGTAAGGTCTGTTAGTTATGCGTACGCAAACCGGCTAGACTAGCTTTAGGCTTCTACTACGAAGGCAGTTAGTATCTAGTAGGCTTCGGTGCATCCGGGTTCTTATAATAAAACTCGGCTACTAGCTCTTTAGTATCCTTTACTTTATTAACCGTCTACTCGGAAGTATTAACGGATCCCTTCTACTTAACTGTGTAGTATAGCTTCTTCTAGCGGCCCTTAATTCTTAAACTAACAATCTCCTTAACTTCCTAGTATTCTTCTCTATTATCTTTATTAACCTCGGGCGGCGGAATAGTATCTTTATCGAGTTATAATAGGCCGAAGGGCGATAACTCGTCTTATACTAGGCGTAGTAGGTTCGTATAGAAGACTAGGTAGATACGCATCTAAGATAGTAGTTCGAGTCTATAAACGTTAGGTATAATAACCGCTGTAATCTTAAATAGGCCTAAGTTCTTATAATCTAGCTTCTTAGATAGCCGCTTAGTACGGATATTACGTATATCTAGCTATACCTTCTAACTAACTATGTACTAACGAGCTAGT
The DNA here is from genome assembly GCA_002786045.1 of Zasmidium angulare. Classification (NCBI taxonomy): domain Eukaryota; kingdom Fungi; phylum Ascomycota; class Dothideomycetes; order Mycosphaerellales; family Mycosphaerellaceae; genus Zasmidium; species Zasmidium angulare. Next base: position 572,066 of record NHNX01000019.1, read on the forward strand.
TACGCTAGGTCGTATTTCTATATACGTCCTTAGGCGAATAAGAAGCTCTCGCGACAGTGTTAGTGCACTCGTTTAAGTTTAAGTACGAATTCGTTAGCTTTTACTTAGAGTAATTTCTATACGGCCGGTAAACCCTCGGGCTTAGTATCCTAGACTACGTAATTAATCTCTAGGCGCGGGTTCCTACTTAGAGTCGTAAAGAATAGTGAGATACTAGTAACTTCGCTTTTAACGTTATTAGCAGCGAATTTAGCTAGGTATAACTATTGTACCTAGTTATCTTGTACGTAGTTAATATATACGCGTAGGTAGATTTCTATAACTTAATTAGTGCGCTCCGACTAGCTATTAGTCTTAGGGTGAAACGCAGTCGAGTAGTGTTACTTAACGCCTATTAATTACGATAGGCGCTTATAGAAGGTATCTAGAAACTGCGATCCTCTGTCGGTAACTTAAACTTAGAAGACGCCTTAGTCCTTAATTATATAGCGGAGGACTGCCTTAGTAGCCGTTTAAGGTTCTAAGTCCTTAACTAGAATAAAGTACTTACGTTTAGTTAATCGATAAGTAACGGTAAGGATATTATTATATACTACCCTATCTAACTCGCTATCTAGTAGTCCTATTATATAGTCTATAGCAACGTCCGTATAGGCGCCCCGTAGTATAGGTAGCTATTATAAGGCTCCTTAAAATCCTTCTTATAAAGAATTAATGCGACTGTAAGTATAATATGCCTAGGCATGCTTACGCACATCGTTATATAAGCTAGGCTACGTATAATAGCGCCTAATAAGGTCGTAGGTCTTCTCGCGACCCGGATGTCCTACTATAGGTACGTAATAAAAGTGCTTAAAAATCTCGTATCGGAGCTAGACGTCGTCTAGTACATAGGTCTTGCCTTAAATCTTAATCTTGCCCTTATACTTTATATAGTCGGACAGCGAGATCTTTACTCCTAATAACGGTAGAAGACGTTTATGTCCCTAAGTTAGTGCTTCGTCTATAGTATAAGCGACTTTGTTAGTATAGTAAGTACGCTTAATAAGGTCTTTAATTGCTTCTTCCCCCTCCCTAATTACGCGTAGGGCCGCTAAGCGTTAAGAGCGGGCGTGTCTTAAGTCGTTAGCGAGATAACGATCCGTTAATATAGTCTACGTGCGATAAGCCTAATTAGCGGCATTATCTAGGTCTTAAGTGCGTCTAGTTAGACTATTAGGCTTACTACCCTACGTGCCTAGGTAATACTAGATCTTAAAGTCGAATTTAGAAAGGAACTTAGCCTAACGAGCTTATCGACGGTTAAGTTATTTCGTTATTATAAAATACTCTAGGCTCCTATAATCCGTAACGACCTTCGTATCGGCTATATAAATTAGCTCGGGCCTCTATTCTTTAAATGCTTTAATAATAGCTATTAGCTCTTTATTATAGATACTATAGTTACATTTAGTAGGGTTCATTTTCTTAGAAAAGAATGCTATAGGGTGTAGTACACTGTTATTACTATATTACGAAAGTACACCCGCTAAAACCGTGTTAGATAAATCCGTTTCGACGGTATAAGGTTAATTAGGGTCGTAGTAAGCTAGTACTAGTGTAGTAGTAAAGGCTTTTTTTAGAGTATTAAAGGCGGCCTAACAGTCTTGTATCTAATTAAATACTAGTATATACTGCTTACCTCCGACTATCTTAGTCCCTTTAGACAACGCGGTAAGCGGCCTTACTACCTTAGAGTAGTCGCGAATAAAATATCGGTAAAAGTTAGCTAGACCGAGAAAGGCCTAAACGTCCTTAAGGTACGTAGGCTTCTACTACCTAGTAATTACCTCCACCTTAGAAGGGTCTATACGTAACCCGTCGGGCGTAATAATAATCCCTAGGTAACACACCTCTTACACGAAGAACCTGTACTTATTAAAGTCTAATAGTAGGTTAGCGGTGTCTAGCCGCGTAAGTACCGCCTAAAGGTGCTTAACGTGTTCGTCTCTCGTTCTACTAAAGATAATTATATCGTTAATCTATACGTAAACGAATTCGTCTAAGAACTCCCTAAGTATTCGATTTACTAACGCCTAGAACGCGCTTAGTATATTACTTAATCCGAAGGGTACGACGAGATACTCGAAGGTGCTATACCTAGTAGTAAAGGCTGTCTTCTATTTATCGCCTTTACGAATGCGTATGCAATTAAACGCAGCTACGACGTCGAGAACGCTAAAGTACTTAGCTTTAGCTATACGAGCTAGAGTCTTACGAATGTAAGGTAATAGGTAGCGATTCTTCTTAATAATAACATTAATATCTCGGTAGTTAACGTATATACGGACACTACCTCCGGGTTTGCCGACAAGAATAATAGGTAAGGCGCATTAGGAATTAGATTCCTAAACGACTCCCTTAGTACGATAATCTTAGATGTATTTCTACACTATATCTAATTCCCTATAACCTATTAGGTAGGGGCGCTTAAACGGTATCTTAGCGCCCTTAATAAAGTTAATAGGCATGTTATGCTCGCTATGTTCGGGTAACGAATGTAGGAGAGTCTCCGCGCGCTTTATATTAAACAGGTATACCTAAGGTCGTACCTCTAGTAGTAGCTTTTCTATAACGTCTTAAAAGTCCTTACCCTTTATAAACTTATTAAAGTCTCCTTACTTAAGGGTACTAGTACTAGCCGACTCCTATATCGCGTCGTCGATGTTCTAGACTAGGTACGCCTCTTCCCCTACTTATATTGCTTTAATAGCTTCTAAGACTAAAATTAAACTAACGTGCACGGAGGGGCCCGTTATATACAGGTATCGGATCGTCGGAATCCTGTCCTCTTAGCCTTTATTAATTAATCGGCATAAACCGCCGGCGTAGGTGTTACTATACTACATACGATAATTACGTAGGCATACTAGTTTATTAAGCTTAATAAGGCTTAGTTCCTAGTCGATATCGGGGTTATACTTCCTTAGCTATAGCTCGCCTAAGACGATGTCGTATTTAAGCTTAGTAACGAAATAGTTAAGGTCTTTAATATAACTGTCTAAAGTAAGGCTCTTAGCCTATAACTATTAGGTTATAGCGTCCCCTAGTCCTCTGTCTGCGTATATTAAAGGTATAGCTCTTAGCAATATATACTGCTTAATACCCTAAGCGGTAGCGAACTAGGTGTCTATATAATACGTATTAGCGCCGCTATCGAGCATGACTTTTACTAGCTTATCGCCTAAGTAGGCTACGAAAACGATGTAATTACTAACTTCTACTAGGTTAGGACTAGATATCTTTGCAGCTAATACCGAGATACGAAGACTCGTCTAGTCTAGGTCGTAAGGTCGTAGTAGACTCGGGGTTAGAGGTTCGTTAAGTGTCGGATAGCTCGGTGCTTTAGGTTCGTATAGTAACGAAGGTACGTTAGCGTCGGACTCCCCCGGTTTATCTTTAACGGTCGCCGGCTTCTAACGAGTCGACTCGGGTAGTAATAGTAGTAGAGGAGGCTCTAGGGCCTCCTTAGGCGCTTATTCTTAAACTCCTAGTCTAGTACGCTCTAGTACTAGGAGTTGTCTTTTGCCCCCTCTAATTTAATTAAGTCGGTAGTAGCGCTGTCGGGAAGCTTAGTAGTACCTATAGTATTAGCGCGAGCCCCTCGCTTAGGAGGAATACGCTTCGAAAAGTACTAGTAGGATAGGCTATTAGATTAATAGCCCTTATAGTAGTAAGTGAAGCAGGTATTATTACCTACGTTCTAGAGCTTATTCGCTATCTATAGTTTGAACTTAAATAGTATTAGGGTCTAGTTATATCCCTTCTAAACGCCGTTATTAACGCGCTTATAGAAAGGAAGGTTCTTAGGATCCGGCTTATTATTAGTAGCTCCGCCGCCGCCGCTGCTGCCCGTAACTAGAGCCTTCGGCTTAGGAGCGGGCTTCTCTAATTCTAGGCGATTGTCGATGTCTAGTTCGACTCGACGTATGTATTTAACGATGTCGTATAGGGATTTCTAGGGCCCTATTCCCGGAGTAGGAGAAGTTAGCTTATACTACTTAGTATCTACAAGCATGTTACGGAAATATATCGCTTAGTCTACGGGGTTAATATTAACGTATTATACTATATCCTCGTACTCGTTATAGAAGTCGTTAATACGCTAATTACCCTTTATCTTTAACTTATAATAGTTAGAGCGACTACGCTCTCTCTCGAACTAGTCGCCGAAGAACTTATCGAGAGTAGTAATTAATTCCTCTATAGTTTAAAACTAAGGTATCGAATACTTAATCTTAAGGAAGGCCTTACTAGTAACGTTCTGCACCGCAGTGTCTACTATATAGGCTTAATCCCGATAGTGCGTACTCTTATTCTAGAAATACGTACGTATCTTACGCTTCTACTTATTAAAGGACATCTTGTCCTCCTTATTATTACTATACTAGGCACTCGGCTTAGCGTATATAACCTTACTCGACTTACCTATAGTAGAGTACTACGTACTAACGGTCGGTGCCTCCGAGGGTCGAGTTATACGTTACTCCTCGTAGCGAGGCTCCTCTCGATATCTAACGTATAGGGTATAGGAGCGTAATTACGATTTCGATATCTATCGAACCGGCGGTTAACGAGATAGAGTCTAAGGCTCGAATAGTATACGGCGTCTACGTAGAGCTAGTACTAGTATGTCTTTAGCGACTAGTACTAGCTTCTTAATTATACGCATAATCTCTAATAACTTATCCTTAGATACGGAAGTAGTCTCCTTATCCTTATCGTCTCTACCTAGTCTGTTCGCTCGTAAGGTGTCGAACTGCTTCTTAATTAACGGAGTCTTAGCTAGTAGGCGGGCTTCGTCCTTACGTACGTAAGCGTAACAGTTAAAGTAGTCCTTAAGGACTACTACCTCCGCTTTAAGATCTAGCTATTAGTTCTCGAGCCTAGCGACCTTTACCTATAGACCGGACTCGCTAGCCTATAAATCCGTAATTACTTAAGCCGCCTCCTTACGCTGTACTTTTAACTCCTTAATCTTATTCTCTAGTCTCTTAACTTAGCTTCCTAGCTTATTATAGCTAACTATTCGGCCTATATCGTACTACTTTATAGCCTCGATACGTTCTACCTACTCTACGAGCTTGTCCTTGTTCTCTACGAGCTTAGCCTCGGCCTAATTTCCCTAAACCGTAGCCCGCTTAACGGCGTCCGTCTAGTCTTCTAGATAAAGGCGCGCTTGCTTCTTTAACTTAGCTATTCCGCTAGCCTATATATAGCTAATATAATACAGCGGGTGTTCGTTACTAGTCTAAGCGTTAGGCACCGGTACGTAGCCTATAAAGGAGATTAGTCTATTATAGCGTACTCCGTTATCTAGTATAATAGTGTTATTAGCGTTATACGGATCCTCGTTCTCTTACTCTTACTAACGCTAGCTATGCTCTTTCTAGAGATCGTCTAAGTCGTCCTTATCCCTATCCTCCTAATACCCGTCGATCTATAAATCGTACGCAGTCTACGAGGTCTACTACGTGTCGGTAAGTCGTGTCTACATCCGAGTCGCCGGTCGAGAGTTAGGTAATAGTAGAGGAGGCGGGTACGAGTATAGGCTCTCGTAGTTCTAACTACTAGGAGCGTAACCCGGAGCGGGTAGGAAAGGAGCAGGTAGTTATATTAGAGGATATATCGGCTAGTTTATCGGGTAAGGTAGCGCATTACTAGAGACTCGGCGAGTCGTGTTTATAGAGGAGCGTCGGATCGTGTCGTCCTTATACGAGGCGGAGTAGTTAGTAAGGTTCTATATATTAGTAGAACGAGGTCTTAATTCTTACTAAAGGAAAGAAAGAAGGAGATTACCTGTACTATATAGTAATACCTACTCGTCGGGTCCTATAGTCTTAGTCGTAATAAGTCGCGTCTGCGCCTCGAGCGTCTATTATAAGAGCTACTATAGTAGCGAGTACGAATACCTCGAACGCTAGGGTAGTTTAAAGCGATAGACAGTTATAACACGGGAGCACAGGTGTAAGTACGAAGTAGCACAAAATAAGTAGTACTTTTAAAATCGAGAACTGTCTGTATCGAACTAGCTAGGTAAGTACGATAAGAAACAAACAAAAGCAAAACGCTAAGCCGCGGGGCGTAGGGCAAGTAACGCGCTATAACGTTACCCCGTAACAAGTAGCGGCGGTACTAGACCTAGCTTAGGCTCTAGCTCTAGCGGCGGCGGTAGTAACGCCTCTAAAACCTTTAGTCTATATCCCTCCTTCTTATCCCTACTACTCTACTATAAGTATAGATAGCTACGTCGAGGTCGTTTAGTAGAGATAGCTATAAGTAAGGATTAGTTATACGAGTAATACTAGAGGAAACGTTATTAGTACTAGACCTAGCTATAGCTCTAGCTCTAGCTCTAGTAGCGGCGGCGGCAGTAGTAACGCCTCTAAAACCTTTAGTCGATATCCCTACTACTCTACTAGGTAGCTAGGCGATATACTATTATTATTAAAAGAAAGAAAAGAGAGAGGTTATATAGTAGAAGAGGTAGATATTATAGTTAATTACTTTTCCTCCGAGTACTATAAAGTAGTAGTAATAGGATACTATAGGTACTCGTAACGTAGTAGTATTATAATAGTAATAGTAGAGCCTAGCTAGGCTACTCTAATATATTATAAAAGCGGTTTTAGCGAAGGGTAGCGATATTATATATAATACTTAAACTACTTAGGGGTAGCTAAGTTTACTCGTATTATACTCGTAATAATACCCGTAGTATAGATAGCTCGAAAGAACTATTAATATATATTAATCTACTATTTTAGTAGTAGTTAACGCTATAATAGAGGCTATAAGATAATAGCTAGTAGTACTTATAACGTACTCGTAGGCGTATTCGAGCTGTTCTATAGGTAATAATCTCGTAGCTAGCGCTAGTAAGTAGCCGAATATAAACTTATAAAGTATTATAAAGTTCTAAATCGTTACTATAGGTTATAAGTTAATTATAATATTCCGAGGTACTTAGGAGGAGCTAGACTTACTTATAGAGTACTCGTAATAATACTCGTAGTACGAATATTACGAATATAGTATTAATATATATTAAGAATAGTAGAATAATAATTTAACGATTTTAGTAGTAACTAGCGCTATAGTAGAGGGTCTTAAATTTCGAGAGCGATACTCGTAGCCTACTCGTAGGCGTAATCGCGCTACTATATATACTAATATCTCGCGGCTAGCGCTAATAGTTAATATTATAAAAGCTAAAATCTCCGTTATAGCTTATAAACTTTATATAAGTATATCTCTACTAAATATTAGTCTTTTAAGCTTAATTTTCGTTTACTAAGGGTTATATATATACGTTCTATAATATATTAAAAGATAGATATATTATAACCGTTAGTTATAAAGTAGTAAGTATCGAGGGCTAGTTTTACTAATCTTAAAATTTACAAAGTCGAAGAATTCGACTTAAAATTATAAATCCGGCCTAAAACGACGATTACTACACTTAGAATCGATTAACTAATAAGAGTATAAGAAACTCCGATATAAATAACGAAGATCTTATAGCCTAAGGAATTACTTTAAGATTTAGAGATATTAGCGTTAAGACTTTAAGACTTTAAGACTTTAAGACTAAGACTAAGATATATATACTAAGAAAAAGTTATATTACTACTACTACTACGAGTATAGTAGCGATTACTACTACTACTACTACTACTACTACTACTATAGTAGTTACTATTACTATTACTACTACTACTACTAGGTAGTAGTAGTAGTAGTAGCGAGGGACGTTTTACTATTATAGGCGGGGATATCGAAGCCCTTAGGGGCTTTTATACCCTTCGCTACTACCTTACTAGCGAATAGCTACTTAAAAGCTCGAAAGCCCTAGAAGTACGTATTATTAGTGTAGTAGAGGGTTATACCTACTTACTAAGTAACCGCCTAATATATATATTAGCTACTATTATAATTATAAAAGAGAGCTATTATACCTTAGTAACGACCTCTAAGGCCGATACCTACGTACGTACTTCCTTAAGCTCTCGAGAGAGCGTAGCGTTATAGGTATTAGCGAGAGTAAACGTACTCTCTAGCTACTCGAGAGTATTACTACGACTACGATTAGTACTACTATTATACTACGAATACGATTACTAACTTATATAACCTCCTCGAGCGTCGGTAGTAGTACTACTAGTATAGCGCTAGCGTAGTAGCTCTATTAATATATTAGTAAAAGCGTAAAAGGTAAGGTAAAAAGTAAGTACTTACTATATAATTCTTAATCTTATAGTAACTATATACCTCCGAAGAACTATCCGCTAATATAACGTAGCGGTTATATTAAGACCGATTTAGGTAGTAATAGCGATAAGGCGAAGGAGCCGCCTTACTAATACCCTTAATCTTATATATTCTACTAATAGTATCGTACTTACGTAAATTCGCTATATCTAAACGCTCGCCTTTAAATATCTAATACTACTACTACTACTTAGTTACTAAGTAGTATCTACTTTCGGCCTAAGGATAGTAGAACCTATATAAGTTAGCTACGAGTATATTACGAATATAAAAAGAAATATACTACTAGGAGAGCTTAGCGATATTACTAACGTCCGATATAATAAGTTAATTAAGTTATTAATTAAGGAGTTAATTAAGAAGTTAATTAAGTTATTATTAGTAATAAAGTTAGCGCTTATAATTACTTATGTTTATATCTAAAAGGAAAAGGAAGTTAGCTAGCGAAAACGACGAAGTTATTCGAATTACTACTATTATTCGATTATTTAATAACGAATCGATATAATAGTAGTAATAATAGTAGTACGTACTACTCGGCTATTATCTCTTATTAAATAATAGCTAAGTAAATAGTTATCTTTATATACCTTAATTTAATACCCTTCTTTCCCCTTTAGGTAGAGGTTCGTACTATATATACGTTAAAGTTATTAAAATATTAAGCTAAAATATCGATATTAGCTTATAAGGAGGTGTAGTTAAATTTTGCCTATTTTAGTACTAGCGGCGGCTATAACTAGTTTATTAGACCTACTAGACGATAGTAATATACTATTAATAGTGCCTACTCGTAGTAAATAGTAGTAGACTCGTATATAGTAAATAGTAATTAAATATTATAAGGTGAAGTTAAGCGGAGGTACTAAGCTAAACTCCGGCGGGCCGGCTACTACCCGTACTAATTAGATATTTAATATTACTCGATACCTATTATTAAGCACTTAATACCTATTATTAAGAATTAGAGGTATTATTAGGTATGTTATTAGCGGTGTAATCGCTGCGTAATCGACACATGCAGTGATGTTTTGAGTTCTGAAAGTTCGGAAGTTCAACATTGAGCTAGTGGAGTTCTTGCGCTCCGTAATCTGCGGGCTCAGTGGACCACCTGTACCGACGACATTCTTTCGAAACAATCTCCTCTTCTCCAACCACGCCCACGTACCTGCCAAGACTACCGCGCACCACTCACGGCAGTCACTTTACTGCTGATGACGACGGCAGCGCAAGGAAAACACCCGAAGAGCCCTAGACGACTGATTGCCGCATACGGTGGGCCCGGCGGATGTCTTGACATTTTCGACTACTCCATCTCAGAACGCATTGAGCCGTTCTGAAACCCAATCAGAGGCTTGCCATTGTCAAGTGTTTGACGAGATATGGCTAGTAAGGTAGGCGTACCAAGCTGTCGATCGATGTTGACTGTCGACCGCCTCGTTACGCAAGCTGGACTTGACTCCTGATGCAGTATGGCTTTCTATCCATCGAGCATGTACCGGTGCTGTAGACACCTTGGCATGTTTTGGAGAAAGCAGGTCGCTTTGTCTGCGCCGTCACATTACGCGGCGTCGAGGACCTTGCTGTTCTAAGTGTAAGGCTATAACTACGGTCTGTCCGTCTCTCCTCTGACTGCTCCATCATCTGCAAACACACGCCTATTCTTCTCCTCTCAAGCCGTTTCTGTGACTCAATACAATGCCTCCTATCCTTTCTCTCCTGACTTTCGGTCTCATCGCCGTCACTGGCGCCCTCGCTCACCCAGGCCATGATGTGAAGGCGGAGGCTGCTGAGAGAGCTCAATGGATCAAGGCTCGCAACCCCAAGTCCGTCCGCAGCTGCGCGAACAGCCTTCGCCGCCGCGGTCATCTCGACTCAGCCATGGAACGTCGCCAGCAGATGGCCAACAAGGTCCGCGCCAGACGCAACATCGTCCGCCGCGACTTCGCGGAGTACAACATCTCCCACGCCTCAAGCCTGGACGTCACCCTCGGCTCGGACGAGACCCTCCTCTTCGCCGACGACTCCTCCTGCGTCCTCCAGCCAGAGGTCACACAGGGGCCTTACTATGTCGACGGCGAGTTGATCCGCCCCGACATGTCTGAAGACCAGGCCGGTGTCCCTCTTTACCTCGATGTCCAGCTCATCGACACCTCCTCCTGCTCGCCTGTGCCTGCCGTCTTCGTCGACGCCTGGCACTGCAACGCCACTGGTGTCTACTCTGGCGTCACCGCATCCGGCAATGGCAACGAGAACGACACCTCCAACCTCGACGAGACCTTCCTGCGCGGCATCCAACAAACCGACGTCAACGGTGTAGTCCAATTCGAGTCAATCGTTCCAGGACATTACACCGGCCGTGCTCCACACATTGTAAGTTGAAGAAAGAGTGGAATATCCCCTCCGACAAGGAACATCTACTAATTCCCCTTTCCAGCACATCCTCTCCCACAACACCAACTCCACCCTCGTCCGCACCAACGGCACCCTCCTCGCCGCCAACGCCACCACCTCGGCCTCGCACGTCGGCCAGATCTTCTTCGACCAAGACCTCCTCAGCCAAGTCTCAGCCACCGCGCCCTACAACGCCAACACACAAGAACTCACCACCAACGCCGAAGACAGCATCCTTAGCGAGGAGGCCGATGATATGGATCCTTTCGTCGAGTATGTGCTCGTGAACCCAGATGACATCACCGAGGGCATTCTGGCATGGATCACACTGGGCATTGATCCTACCGCCGATGACGAGATCACGAGCGCAGCGACGATCTATGAGAGTGGTGGTGTGGCGAATGCTAACTCGGGTATGGGCGGTGCTCCTGGTGGCAACGGAACCGCGCCTAGCGGCACTCCTCCTGCTTAAACATTCGCATGAGGATGCAGCAAGAGTTGGTTTCATACTTTGGTTCAGGTATTGGATTCGATGGTCATGAGATAGGCAATGTAGAATGGCCTATATATATCTCTCTCTCTCTCTGCAGCTGCTATGTGCTATGTACGTTCCATCAGAGCTGGTCCGTGCTTCTCACTGGTATTTCTCCCTCTCATGCATTCATTACTGTCATGGGTATCATACAAATGTTGAAATCGATCATCATCAATCAGAAGTCATCATCCGGTTCCAGGAAACGCCTCCAGCGCCTTCGCTTGCTGAAACAAGATCACCCGTTGGATAGTACACGGCTTTGTTGAAGTAAAGCCTGACAAGAAAAATCCGTAAAGTCGTATCGAATCAAAGAACAAGTTCAGCAAGTCATATGCTGCTGCTGCTGTTGCTGCTGGTGGCCTCCAACCATCAAGTTTCCCACGTCCTCCTTGACCCACTTCAACCTTCTCTTCAACTCGGCCAAGCTATAGTAGAAAGCCAGCTCATTCACATCCGGACTGGGAACACCTCCCTTGCCCGCCTGCAAACCCCCGGAGCCTAGAATCCTGTCCACAGGACTCTGCATGCTGAAAGAGGAAGGATGACCTTCGATCTCATCCATAGGGACGCCGAACTCTGTGTAGACGTCGCGGTATTGCAGCCGAGCTCGGACAACCGAGTCGAACTTGCGTTCCATTGATTCGGCAAAGGTGGTTAGGTTTGTGAGTTCGTCGTGGACTGCTTCGCACATTGTGGAGGCTGCTGAGCCTGATGAGTGCGAGGAGATGGCTGAGTCGAGAGTGAGATCCGACAAACTTGTCATGTCGGTGGCGGAGGAGAAGTTGCGAGCCATCATTGGGGCTGTTGGGGCAGCGGCTGGACCCATGGTCATGTCCATTGGTTCGAAAGGGTGTTGGAGCATGGCCGGGTTGTGTGAAGTGACGTGAGGCTGCTCGAGTGGGAAGGTGTATTGGTTCAGGAGGCTGTTTTGAAGGTCCCAGGAGAAAGGATTGCCACCCGTGGTGTATGTTGGACCGGTGGACCACATGTCAAAGACATCGCTAGAGTCGGAGTCGGATGTGGTTGGAGTAAGGTTGTGGCGCAGTTGGGCGTGTTGGAGTTGCGGTGACTGCTCCTCCAGTGATGAGGAAGCTGAAGGGCTATCGCAGTACGCCATTGGAGAGGACGACCTGGAGGAGGGTGAGGGTGGTCTTCGGTCGGCTTTGGTCACGGCGGCCGCCGTAGTCTTTCGGCCAGCGCGCCGGGAGAAGCTGTATGAGCATGACATGCCTTTCTGCTGACAGCGGGAGCAGTTGGGCTTGTCCTTGGTGCAGCGGACTTTGGCTGTTGAGCATGCATCGCAGCTCTCTTTCAATCTGGGGGCTCTCTTCTGTGCAGGCATTGTGTATGGGGGCAATGATCGATCAGATCGATGCAATGGGTACGTAGCTTGTCGTAGCTAGTATCGTACGATGCGTCTTTCTTCGGAAGTAATAATAGGCCAAGAAGAGCTGCGAGGCTGAGCAAGGAAGAACGTGGAAGGGATGTTCGTAAAGCGAAGAGCTGTGAAGAGCAGAATAGAAAAACAGCCGCATGGCGCCCACGATTAATATCCTCGCGACTCGCTGCCAATGGCTCCTACCTCACGATTCCCTACTGCTTGTGTGCGACTGCTACTACTGAGAGCCGCCGGTGCACGACAGAGAACTTTCTTCAAATGCGCCGAAGACTGGATAAGCCCGGGTTCCGTGTGCCTGCGAGAGCATGCCCGACACAGAGAAGTCGGAGTGTTGACGATCGATCGGAAAACGATTGTCATCGGATAACGCTTGTTTTATCAGCGCTAGTGATGAAACGGTTATTGTCTCGCCGTAAAGTAGTATGTATCGTGGCTTTGAGTAGCTCATCGAGCAGGTCTTCCGGTTTCGCTTGCCTTGCGAGAGTGATGTCTGCAACGAAAGCAACCTCTCAACAATCCACACGTTCAATAGCGATCAGCTGCTGTCCGAGAATCAGGAAGAAACGAACATACCCCAAGCATCGAGGTAATGGCAAGTGGCATAGTCTCACCAGTATAGTAAGTCGTTACAGTACGCATTATTCTGCAGGATAAAAGACCGTACTACCAAAAGCAAACACAAAGACAGGAAGCTCGGGGTATGGGCGTGGGTTGGTGTGCGCCCCATTCCAGCTCCAGCTCCTCCCACTCTCAGCTGTAGCAGTCGCCGGCGCATCAAATAGTCCGCGGCTGCTAAAACGTTAGCATCCTGCCCATTGATGACCCACGTGTTTGCACCGAGCAGAGCACGTTGTCAACACGACCGTTCGGCATTCGTCTTTGGCTAAGGCGTTCGCTTGATCCTCGTAGGGAGGTCGGCGAATGTGGAATCGAATTGTGAAGCCGTTGTCGCTCAAGCAGTGTAGAATCCTTCCTTGACCTCTTATTGGCAAGTTGCAGGAAGGATCGATCATCGCATCTCTATCGCAAGCATTATTTCCCCATGGATCCTTTCCAGCGAACACAACTTGTTCTTGCCGCTAGCCATTCCATCGCATGTGCGGCGTATTGTTACTGTGTTGGTCAGTCTGGCGGGTTGAGATCTACGGCCAATTCTGTAAGTTTCCTCATGGTACATGAACCGAGTTCGTCTCTTCGCTATAGACTTTCTCGCTGATGGAGGCTTCCTCAAAGCGTAACGAAACAGTGGCCAAAGGCAATGTCGATACTTCGATAGGTAAAACGCAGACGGCGCGAACAGCAAGGCCTGGCACAAGTGACAACGAGAGCGGGCTGTCTGTCGCGATGCGTAGTAGTGGCCTCGCGCGCGCAACCTGAGATCGTGATTGGGTCGTCCGTTGAACCTTCGTACGACCACGTTCTGAAGGGCGACATTGATGAAGGATCGAAGGATCGTCTTTAGAGCGTCGGCGCAGATGCTTTTGGATGGTGTGGAGTTTGAGAGGCGAAAAGGACGGGAAGGTTGATGGAAGGAATGCCGGAAACCCTCGACGAAATGGCCCGACGCCAAAAAGTATCTGGGCGACGTCAGGATACAGATACATGTACTTTTGTGAGATCCCGGCGACCTCATACCAACACGTCTATGTTACACGTTTCTTCATGGCTCATCAGTGACCTGTGTTGTCGTTCCCGTCTCACCGGCGTCTTGGAGGGCATCAGCGTTCAAGGCCGTGAAACCTCCATTGTCCATCAACTTGACCGCGCCAGCTCGTACTAAGGCCTGGCTCAGATCGTCTTTCAGATCGTCCAGATCCTCTATTCCGATGCATAACCTGATGATGTCTTCAGGCATGGCGCGCTCTTTGCGCACGGCTGGATCAATGCTCGCGTGGCTCATGCGGCAAGGCATGGAAATCAGCGAGTTGACGCAACCGAACGAGACCGAAATGCCAAACAGCTTAGTGGACTCCACAATGCGCTCAGAGAGTGCGATTGACCCCGTCTCGAATGACAGCACGGCGCCTGCGCCGCGCGCTTGAGACCAATGCAGCTTGTATTGAGGATGAGACTTCAGGCCAGGGTAGCGGACCTTGAAGCCGTGAGTTTCGAGGAACTCAGCAATAGCCTGGGCATTGGCTTGTTGCTTCTCCATACGGACGGCCAAGGTCTTGATGCCGCGTAAAAGCAGCCAGCTGTCGAATGGTGCCAGTCCGCAACCGGTCGAGTTGATCATGAAGTAGAACTTGTCGGCCAGCTGCAAGTCGTTGACACCAATTACACCTGCCATGACATCGTGATGTCCGCTCAAGTACTTAGTGCCTGACTCGTATACGACATCGGCACCAAGATCCAGCGGGTTCTGCAGATATGGCGAGAGCATGGTATTGTCGACCGCGACGATGATCTTGGTGCTGACGTCGTGGGCGATAGTTGAAATGCCCGCGATGTCCACAATCTTGATCAGTGGGTTTGTCGGTGTCTCGAGCAGCACCATGGTGGTCTTCTCAGTGATTGTGCTCTTGACGATGTCCAACTTCGTAGTGTCCACATGATGCACGATGATTCCGTTGTTCTCTTTCAAGTATGTGAGCAATCTGTTGGTACCACCATACAGATCATCACCGGTGACCACCTCGTCGCCGGGCTTCAAGACTCGAGTAATGACGTCAAGAGCACCCATACCGGAGCCAGCGACCAGAGCGCGGTTGGCGTTCATGATCTTGGCCATATGGCGCTCAAGATGCGTGCGGGTTGGGTTTCCGCTGCGAGTGTAGTCATACTCTTGGCCCGGACCACCTTTGAAGGTCGCCGACTGGTAGATGGGCACGCTGCTGGCATTGTACTGGTCGTTGCTCTCGGTGTAGACCAGCTCGGTGGCCAGCGCATATTTGCGGCCATTCGAAGGGCTCGACGGAGCGGGCGAGGGTGGCAGGTCGTGACCGTCGAGGTCGAGGTGCTTGAAGGCCTTGCCGAGACCGGCGGAGGAAGACATTGTGTAATGTGGTTTTTGAACAGGACCAGAGACCTGTGTTACTGACTATTACCTGGGTAGAATGGCGGGCGAGTCCAACGAAGAGGACTGGGCGGTGTGGTAAGAGAAGTGCAGCTTGTGATTTGGCTGTGGTGAGTAATGCAATGTTTTGGTGTGAGTGAGAGAGAGAATGTGGGCGGAGTCGGAAAGCTGTGAGCAAGGGAGGTGGCGTGCGCCGGCAGCTGTCTGGCTCTCTTTGAGCCATTTGCCGCGAAGTCGGGCAAAGGAAAGCATGACTGTTTTTGGTCTCGCAATGCCTGACTATGCTAACGAAAACTTCTCCGAGTGAGTCGTGGTCACCACAGATCCTTTTGAGCGGAGCAGCTATGCACGCAGACTGGCAATATTTACACAAGTTTTGATCATCGCCCTCACAGCTTCACGACTTCTTTCACTCTTCGATCCTTTCCCACGACCAAGCGCAACTGTTTGCCTTTCTCGTCTCCGAATATGCCCTTCCGCAATACGTCCGTGTATAGCTCGTAGCAAGGATAGTCTGCACAGTAAGTCAGCTGGTGGTCGAATTGCAGCATCAGTCTCACTCACAGCCGTTTACGAAGTCGATTACTTGCTCCTGGCTCATGCCAGTCCCCTTCTCGGCCCTCATAGCTGCTTCCTGCTGTTCCCTCCAGTGGTATACATAAAGCGTATCTTCTGCGTCACTGATCCAAAGCTGTCAGCGAAGTCTTTTGAAGCTCATTCGGCGAAAGATGCTCACATGTGCATGAATGCGCCAAAACGGTCCGTCAAAGCATCGTACTCCCTCAACTTGGAATTGATAAAGAGCACGTCTTCCATCTTTAACCTTCCCAGGCGGCCTTGATAGCTGCCATCTTCCTCTTCTGCTTGTTGTTTGGCATGCTTCCATTTGCGTTCCACCTCATCATCGCTGAGCGCTCTGAATCCAACGCACCATCCCTCGAACACAATGACCTCTACCGGTTTGTCACCAGACTTGTTAACACTCTCCCATTCTGATTCTGATCGTCGATCTCCTGCACCATTGAACTGGCTCTTGTCATAGCTTGGTATTCTAATATTCTGTTTACGGTTCGCTAGCGCTTCGAATAGGGAGTTGCCAGTTTGAATGTCGTGAGTTGAAGGGACACCTCGATGTCGGACAAGAGGATTGTCAGGGTGAGACGCTGCGAGAGCTACTTGCTGATCGTGTGGAAGATAGAGGTCGTCGATTGAGAGCACGACTGTGGGAAGCGAATGTGGTGGGGATGAGAGAGTCTTGTTGAGGGTTGATACCTAGTCGAAGGTGAGCTACAACTACATGCCATTCGATGGCAGACCATGTACGCGCATTACGGTGCAAGAGACCTTTCATGTCCTGGTGGACTTACCAAAGTCGTCTTCCCAGCACCCTGAACGCCATTCAGCCCCAAGAAGAAAGGCGGGGGTGTCTCTCCTCTCTTCTCATGTTGCTCACGATGCAGCCTCAAGCGCTCGAGGATGAAGGGGATGCAGTGCTCCGACTTGTCATCAATGATGTCGGGCATGGTTCGGAAATAGCACAGACGAGAGTGCTCACGTGTACTAGGGAAGACGCGTTCAGAGCGGCTTTGCATGTGATAAAGCCGCCCGAGGAAGTTGGTACTGCCTCATCATACTGCCGATTGGCACCTCCCCGCAGGGATCAAGGTGTGGAGAGCAGTGTCATATGAACGGCATATGCGACGTCCACAAGACGGGAATATGGTCTCGCGATGTACGTGCAGATTGGATTTTGGAAGATAGAGTAAACACAAGGCTGGGGCCATATCCGAGGCGATAGCGATGTCTCGATGAGTGCATCATGCGGGAGTATGCGATGATCTGCTGCAATGGTTGCGAGCTTCTCGGCTTCCGCTCGTCTTGTTGCAGTGACGCAACAAAGAACACGATCGTTTGTATATACACTTGTGTTTCATTCTTGTCCGGGCAAGAGAAGGAGAATCCACATCACAAGGGCGTGGGACACCGGCATGAGATGTGGCTGTGGACTTCCCTTGTTTGACCTCGGCTGCTTTTTGATCTCATGCCGACGACCAAGGGTAGCATCAGGTGAACAGCTGGGCTGGGCTAGGTTCACGGCTCTTTTGCAATAGCTGCACCTTTCTTCTTCCCCCATACTCTCCACAATCCTCTCCAAATCTCCAACCTTTCCTTTATCACATATCTTCAAAATGGGTGGAGAACAACTAAGATGGGACGGCCAGACCGTCGTGGTGACCGGCGCCGGAGGTGGTCTGGGACGAGCATACTCCCTCTTCTTCGGTAGCAGAGGTGCCAATGTCGTTGTCAACGACTTGGGAGGAAGCTTTAAGGGCGAGGGTGGCAGCCAGACTGTAAGCGCTCAGCCAGACTTCCGTCCGAAGCATCTTTGTTTGCTGACACCCAAAACCAGGCCGCGCAAAAGGTCGTGGACGAGATCGTTTCTGCCGGCGGAAAGGCAGTCGCCAACTACGATTCGGTCGAGTACGGCGAGAAGATCATTCAGACTGCCATCGACAACTATGGCCGCATCGATGTGCTTATCAATAATGCAGGTATCCTCCGAGATATCAGCTTCAAGAACATGAAGGATGAGGATTGGGACCTGATTATGAAGGTGCACGTTATCGGAGCATACAAGTGCGCAAGAGCTGCATGGCCACATTTCCGCAAACAAAAGTACGGACGTCTGATTAGCACTGCATCTGCAGCGGGTCTTTTTGGAAGCTTCGGACAATGCAATTACTCGGCGGCTAAGCTCTCGCAAGTCGGCTTCACAGAGGCTCTTGCGAAGGAGGGTGTCAAGTACAACATTCTGTGCAACACCATCGCACCTATTGCAGCTTCACGAATGACTGCGACGGTCATGCCAGAGGAGGTTCTGAACAACCTGGGGCCAGAGTGGATTGTCCCACTGGTTGCGGTGCTTACCCACAAGTCCAACACCAGCGAGACTGGCGGTATCTTCGAGCTTGGTGGTGGACACATGGCCAAGTACAGATGGGAACGCTCGCGAGGTGCTCTCCTCAAGGCTGACGACACCTTCACTCCGGGAGCTCTTCTCCAGAAGTGGAGCGACATTGAGGACTGGACCAACCCACAACACCCGACTGGGCCAAATGATTTCATGACTCTTCTCGAAGACGCACAGAAGCTTTCACCGAGTCCCAAAGCTCAAGAGCTTGACTTCAAGGGCAAGGTCGCTGTCGTCACTGGTGGTGGTGCAGGTCTCGGCCGAAGCTACTGCTTGACTCTGGCCAAGTACGGCGCAACTGTCGTTGTGAATGATCTCGCCGATCCAGAGCCAGTCGTGCAGGAGATTCAGAAGCTGGGTGGCAAAGCTGTGGGTGTACGATGCAGCGCTGAAGACGGTGACAAGATCATCAAGACCACAATCGACAACTACGGTCGTGTTGACATCCTTATCAACAATGCCGGTATTCTGCGCGACAAGTCTTTCCACAACATGGAGGACAAGATGTTCCAGCAAGTCCTCGATGTGCATCTCCGCGGCACTTACAAGACCACCAAAGCTGCTTGGCCATACATGTTGAAGCAGAAGTACGGCCGCATTGTCAACACCACCAGCACGTCAGGTATTTACGGCAACTTCGGTCAGGCCAACTACGCCGCTGCGAAGTGTGGTATCCTCGGTTTCTCGCGCGCACTTGCACGAGAAGGCCAGAAGTACAACATCTACACCAACACAATTGCACCAAACGCCGGTACAAACATGACACGCACAATCATGCCAGAAGAGATGGTCCAGGCTTTCAAGCCAGACTACGTTGTTCCTATCGTGCTCATCATGGTTTCTGACAAGATGCCGAATCAACCAACTGGCCGTGTCTTTGAAAGTGGATCCGGTTGGGCTGGTGAGACCAGGTGGCAGCGCACTCAAGGTGCTCAATTCCCTATTGACGAGACTCTTCAGCCAGAGACTGTGGCCGCTGCATGGGACAAGATCGCCAACTTCGACAACGGCCCCACGGACAACCCCTCCGATGTCTCCGCCGCCAATGAAAAGATCATGGGCAACTTCGAGAACAGGAAGAACAAAGGTGGCTCATCATCTGATGGTGACGACTGGGTTGCGAAGATTGAAGAGGCCAAGAAGGCAAAGACTGACGGCACTGAGTTTGCTTACGACGAGCGCGATGTCATTCTCTACAGTAAGTCCTGCAGAGCATTTATTTTTTTGAACCACACTAATGATAACGTACAGACCTGGGCATTGGTGCCAAGCGCACTGACCTGGCCCTCACTTACGAAGGCCACGACGACTTCCAGGCAGTACCTACCTTTGGTGTCATCCCACCCTTCAACGCCGAGACTCCATACCAAATGTCAGACATCGTCCCCAACTTCTCGCCCAACATGGTCCTTCACGGCGAGCAATTCCTCGAGATCCGATCATTCCCAATTCCAACCGAAGCCACACTCGTTGCCTACCCTACACTTGTGGAAGTCCAGGACAAGGGCAAGTCTGCAGTCGTGGTTCAGGGCAGTATCACCAAGGACAAGAACACCGGCAAGGAGATCTTCTACAACGAGTCGACTGCATTCATCCGTGGCTCAGGCGGTTTCGGTGGCTCCAAGAACGGCAAGGACCGTGGCGCGGCAAGCAAGGTCCACAGCCCACCCAAGCGTCAACCCGACGCGGTCGTCGAGGAGAAGACGAGCGAAGACTTGGCTGCTATCTACCGATTGTCTGGCGACAGGAACCCTCTCCACATCGACCCCGACTTCGCCAAGGTCGGCGGTTTCGACGTACCGATTCTCCACGGTCTCTGCTCCTTCGGTGTCGCTGGTAAGGCCATCTTGAAGAAGTACGGTCAGTTCCGAAACATCAAGGTGCGATTCGCAGGAACTGTCCTGCCTGGACAGACTCTCGTAACGGAGATGTGGAAGGAGGGCAACCTCGTCATCTTCCAGGTGAAGGTCAAGGAGACTGGCAAGCCTGCCATCTCGGGTGCTGGTGCCGAGCTTGTTGAGGGTGCGAAGCCGAAGCTATAAGTGAAATATAGCAATGGTAAGAAGCAAGAAACAGAGGGATGAAATGTGATCAAGTCTATGAGCTTCATTGTAAGACGACTTTGGGCGTGTTTGAAAGATATGGATTGTATAGCGTATGGGAGTTCTTTACAATAACGTGTCGATGTTTCGATCTTCTTAGAAGTACCTCCTAGTGTGCGGTGCATGTGGCCAATTTTCTTCACTAGTTGCTCTGAAGGATCGTCTAAATTTGGGACACTACACGAAAGGGTCTATGCACTAGGCACGAAGGCTGCAGCGTATCCACTTCGCAACGCTAGCTATTGGAGATCTAGAACTTCAATATATAGTCGTCTGGACTTGTGTCGTTGTCCTGTCGTTGCCACGTTGCTTGCTCTGCTCGCCAGTTCTGCCAAGAACTTCACATGCAGAATCTGACTGGCCATCCACTTCACCTACCTCGACGGTCGAAGGATTTTGAGGCGCTATTCACTGAACCGCACCTCTTCGACCACGCAGAACCTGAGACAGGCAAACGATCAAGGCGACGACGATGGTGACCACAAGAAGCAGAGGTGCTGCGGCGCCAACAACTGCGGGATCCACCTTCCATGAGATGCCGCAGGAGCTGCTCGATCGCATGTGCCACTTCTGCGACAAGACGATGTTGAAGGTCTCTTTCATGCGGCTCTTGTCTGTTCAGGATTTCTTCACTAACACGCGACCTACAGCTTCTCCGTCTCATCTCCAGAGGGTTCAAAAGCTCGGCCACCAAAGCCCTGTTCAAGCACATCGAGGTCCAGCCCACGAAAGAAAGCTGTCTAAAGTGCCTCAACCTCATGGACGACCGCGAGCTTAGCAAACTAGTCACCAGCATCGCTTTTCACACAAGTCTGGATCCTGCACATACTTCCAATGCCGAGAAGGAAGACATTGGCTTGCCGCACATCAAGCCCTTCTATAAAGCGCTTTCACAACTGTCCAAGTTCGAGAATCTTCAGCATGTCTCTATTAACTTCGCCGAGTGTTGTGCTTCAGGCCACGGTTGGTTTAGCGAGGCTCCTGAGGACATTACCGTGCGGTCGAGAGTCTTGAGGGCTTTATACGAGGAGACGGAGTTTCCTGAGAAGCTGCACAGCTTGTCAATCAGAAACCTGCAGGATCTTCTGCCGGATGTGATCGCGGAGTCGGAAGGGTGGCGAAAGTTGCTGGGCAAGCTCGATGCTTTGGGCATACGAATCACCAGCGAAACCGACGAAGCTGCGCCAGAGCGGAATTTCGAGTTTGGGGAGCTCCATCAGTTCTATCGCAGCGATCTGAAGAACAAGATCCTCGCGCCAGTGAGGGAACAACTCAAAGAACTGAAGCTTTACGCCAACGAGATCTATTGGGGCCACTACCCAATGCTGGACCTTCGAGATCCTGAGATGCATTTCCCGAAGTTGGAGACTCTGGCGCTGAACAAGCTCGCCTTCGTATTCGACTGGCAGGTAGAGTGGATTCTGTCACATGCCTCCACACTCAAGGCGCTGCTCCTGGACGACTGCCCCATCGTTCTTGCCGGCAATGCGTTCCAGAGCATGAGCCGCCCCTTTGAAGCTCCACCCAACAGTATGTTTGATGATGACTACATCAATTGGAGCAATCCCATGAGATGGCACGACATCTTCGAGAAGTTCAAGACTGATCTCCCTCATCTCCGTCACTTCGCCATCAATACCACGGCAACCTCTTTCGTTAGCGTGGACCCCAGCAGCGAAGTCGACTCGTTCCAAGACATCTACTCGCTCGAGAGTGAGCTGCAGGTCGACCGGTATCGGCTCTTTGATGCGGGCATAGGGCCAGATCAAATGATCGCCATTGATACTCTTCGTGAGGACTTCACGGAGGATGTGAGCACGTATCCTGGCGAAGAGAAGCTGGCTGCGTTTAGGCATTCGTGGTGGGAGGATAGGGATGGCTTGAGTGAGGAGCAGATTGCGGAGATCAGTAATGGGGCGAAGTTCCCGGATTGTTGGAAGCAGGATTCGGAGGCTTTGAAGGAGTTGATGGACGTCGTCAATGCGCGGAGAAGGTGACGATCCATACTGTTCGTTAAGGAAGTGTTCCCAAGCTACCTCAAAATTCAGTCAAGCCAAGGCTGCCGCGTCAACTGCAAAGGTACTTCTCATTGCGAAGGTCGACCAAACCTCCCCACTGAATATCGGTTGCGAAAGCCTCGCTTGACTGCGAACGTTGTGCAACTCCCATTGAGCTCCTGATAGAGGATCGCTCGCATCATCTGCGCTCGGATAGACTGTGCATCTGTCAGTGACTAGGCATGACCTCCCATGGAACAGATGGCGCACTACCGAGTCTCACTAAATGTAACCTCGATCCTTGAAAGCCCTTCTGATGATCTCTCTAATGACATCCTGCTTCCGCTGATTGTAGTCAACCGTTACGCCGCCCGTCTCTCTCGTCTGCTTGGCGGCCTCCTCCTTGATCTTGTGATACAGCGTTCTGTCACTCTCGTCCTTCAGCAACCACTCTCTGAAAATCCTGTGTCTTTCAACCTCTGGACAATTTGGACCCCAGACATGCAAGTTGGCCGATTGTGGTTCATATGCAACGAAGAATCGATGCTCGTGCCAACCCGGTTCTCTGATCAGGAAGTGGAATCCCGCGGCCTCTAAAGCATCAACGTATGATGCTTCGTTGGCGCTGTCTGGTACGACTAGATCGATGTCGATGACATCTTTGGCCGGGAGGCCTGGAATGGAGGTTGAGCCACAATGATTGACTTCCAACGCGAGAGGTCCGAGGGCCTTCTCGATTCGATCTTTGAAATCGGCGAAAACTGATGGCCACGACGGGTTGGGGGCGACGATTTCGACTGGCTGTTTGACCCTACGTTCTGCAACTCGCTCCCACCGATCCGGAACGTACTCATAGTCTTTCAGTAAAGCTTCGACAGGAATTGCGGAACTTGACATGTTGAGTTCTGTCCTTCTGATGGATGTGAGAGTGAGCCGAAGGGCAGTACTGAAGGATTATTGCCAGCCTTGGGCTGGTATTTAGCAATGGCTTGCTGGCAGAAAGCTTTTTCGGATTGAGACACCGACACGGTGGTGTCCAGGATGAGTCATGCTCCAGGTTCTAGGTGGTCTTGTCCCGTCGGGCTCAAGCGAGTACAGTAAGCTACATACATGTATGTGTTCACTCCCGTATCGAATTCGAGCCGTCTTTGCAGACAACGAGCTCAGCGTACGTCGTGAGACAGGCTCGGGCCTATCGTGTTGCCGTAGGTACGATGGAAAGCATGATCGGGCCCGAGTGTTGTTGCACTGCAGTCTTCGAGGCAGGGTTGCGGCAAGATGGCTGCAATATTGAGGGAGAAGAACCTGTGGTTCAGCAAATGGATAGGGTAAGGTATGTCTGCTACTCGCTGATTATTAACGATAGGAGAGGCATCCAGATATCTCTCAGGTCACAGACCCTCACGCTAAGCTTGTTAAACTTGTCTCAGCTACCATTCCCTTCTTAGCTTTGGCACTAGCGTCTAAGCATTCACTTCCAGCGCGCCTGCCTGTGACTTTTCTGTTTGCGACCGCACCCATCTTGCTGCGCCTTCACCCGACACGAGCGATGGACGTTCGGCCTGTAGGGATACATGCCCAGCTTGGTGCTTCTCTGACTTACCTGCGGTGATACACTTCGCCTCCAACATGCCGCGACTTGTGCGACGCGCGCCGCTTGTCGAACGCATCAAAGCCTGGCTCGACCCTTACGACCTCCTCCTGTGGATCGCAGAAGAGCTGAATGACGATGCATATGACGAGTGGCTGAAGATATGGGCCGTACCGATCGGTATAGGTCTCAACATCGTCTTCATATTGGCAAGAGGCGCAAGTAGACCACACTCAGGGTCGGACGACGTGTTTGGAGATGATGGCAGCAGAGGAAGTGGGTGGTTTGCATGGATGGTGCGTCCCCTCATAAGAACCTGGATAGTGTAGCCAGGCGGTTTGATGGCGTTGGCTGACAATGTAACAGTGCGCATTCCTCGTACATTTCCTGACCCTGTCATGCCTGCTCAACGCCCTCTATACTTTCTTTCGCAAGCGTCATTACCGCATGTTTGAGCAGCCGG
This sequence comes from Zasmidium angulare, assembly GCA_002786045.1. Lineage (NCBI taxonomy): Eukaryota > Fungi > Ascomycota > Dothideomycetes > Mycosphaerellales > Mycosphaerellaceae > Zasmidium > Zasmidium angulare. The sequence goes on from NHNX01000019.1 coordinate 596,844, forward strand.
TCGATTTGCCTCCGGAGACGCCATCAGCACATCGCGTACGAGTAGACAGTTCGCCGGCGTCCTCTTCGCCTCTCCGCTACGTGCAGAGCGTCATCTCGAATGTAGCAGCTTCTCGTGCACATCCAGATGCTGAGCGTGAAGGTAAGTGCATGGATCTCATATCTGTTCAGGAATACGTGGAAGACAGAGCTGCAGATCATTCAACTTGATTGCTAGCATAATCAGCTATTCGCCACAGGCCAAAACACATACTGACATGCCTATAGTGTGGGAAATTAGCATCTGGGATCCCAAACCGTTCAATTTGTCACTTTTCACGATATTCTCGCCGGGACACCTACTCATCTACTACCTGCTGTTGCCCCCCGCAACACTGGACCCGCGCCCATCTATCACAATCGTGACAGCCGTTGCCTTCAGCGCCCTTCTCTCATTGCAGCTTGGGCTACTGAAATCATCCTTCAGCCAACAGTCTAAGGATAAAGCTATTGTACATGGCGAGGTGATGAACGAATACGACACGAAGTTTGTTCACCCGTTCCTCAATCGGCCGGTTCGCGACGTCGGCATTCAGACCCGAGAAAGCGCCACGTCACCTCGAGGTACCAAGACACGCGAGGTCGACATCTACACGCCTACGACTATTGTCAAGCGAGGTTTCAGGACGAACCCCAACACCAACTACGCTAGACAGTACGATCCAGACAACCTCTCGGCGCAGCCGTCAGAGTCGAGGAGAACCTCTGGATACGGAATCGACTTAAGCACACCTGGTCTAGACACTCCGACGAACGGCTATGTCAATGCTCAGACTCAGTTCTACTCCCGTCCAAGTACTGGCATGGCCGACTTCTCATCGCCCCTGAAGCCTCACCACGAACAGCTACGAGAACGCAGCCCCAGGAAGGGCGACGGTGGCAGCATGGGCATCTTTTCGCACGCTCAAAGCCCGCTGAGGAAGGCTGTTAGCAGCAACCAACTCATATCGGGACGGGAAGGTGTGGAACGACGTGGTGGAACGCCCTTGAAAAGAGTCAGTACGCCAAACGATCGTGGTAGTCTACTGAACGAAGGGCGCAGGCGGGAGAGCGGGCGCTTTTAGTCGTTCGTCTAGCTCGTAGTCTGCTCATGCCCGTTCCTAGTAGCGATGAATCATCAGCTTTGTACAGTGGATCATTGTTCCCTTTCCTTGCGTTGTCTCACTCACCTGATGCCCTGCCTCACCGCGCTAACTGAGGGACGCTAACGTCATTGGGTTGTAAGCTCTGAAACCTACATGCACTTCACGTCCTCAGCCTCCTCTCACATGCGAACTGCAAATCAGGAACACACTCAGCTTCTCTAGATCCGAGCGACACCTTCGATATGGCCTCTCTCCGGACGCTTGGCCCCAAAGCGGCCGCTGCTCTGGATGAAGAGCTCATGTCGTCGGGCGCCTTTTCAATCGACCAACTCATGGAGCTAGCGGGCCTGGTATGTGAGCTTCAAAAGGGTGGTGGCAGACGTCACGACTAATAATAGGACGTCAACAGGCCGTCTCTCAAGCAATGTACTCCCTCTCACCACCAAACAAGACTCCCAACGTCCTCGTAGCTTGCGGTCCTGGCAACAACGGTGGCGACGGTCTCGTGGCTGCCCGACATCTCCATCACTTTGGCTACAGACCCACGATGTACTTTCCGAAACAAGGCAAGAATGAACTATACCAACGCCTTCGCACGCAACTCGAACAGCTCAAAGTTCCCTTCACGGATGACTTTCATTCAGCGATGGGCAAGTCTGATTATGTGATCGATGCGATCTTTGGTTTCTCGTTCTCGGGGGAAGTGAGGGAACCGTTCCCTGCGGTCATCAGGGCGCTCGCGGAGAGCAAAGTGCCTGTGTTGGCGGTGGACGCGCCTAGTTCGTGGAATATTGAGGATGGCCCGCCAAAGGATGGACCGGGCGTGGGGTATCAGCCTACTGCGTTGATTAGTCTAACAGCACCGAAGCCATTGGTAAAGTGGTTCAAGGGGAGACATTTTGTGGGTGGGAGGTTTGTGAGTAGAGAGATCGCAGAGAAATATGGTTTTGATATGCCGCCGTATCAAGGAAGTGATCAAGTTGTTGAGATTGGGAGCCAGGGAGAGAAGTTGTAGAAGCGATGTCTTCGCAACGAGGGAGCTGTCTACAGAGCTCTGTTAATCCTATCTTGCAACGCCAGAAGCCAGACGTAGAGTACGGCTCGGACAGAAGCCCATCCACTTTCTGTCTCTGGCCCTTGCTGAGCTATCCTGCTCTCCTCTACTCTTGCTCCAATTTCCTCCCGCCAGTGAACGCGATTGGCAGCCATTTCGAGTACGCACTGACCCAGATTGATGCCAACGTAGTGAGCGCCAACACGATAACCTCCCCTTGCAAGCCCAAAACCTGCCGATCGGCCTCGAGATTGTGCAGATGGGGATCCAGCATATCCTCAGCAGCATCGAGAATACAGCGTTCGGCCACATTGCAATGGCCAAAGCCAAAGCCAGTAAGGCCAACATCAGTGCTGAGAAGGAGACGCAAGCCCTGATACGATTCGGAACCTTGACGTCCAGGACCGCCGAAGGTGATACAGACGTCCCTCACGTACTTGACGTTGCGTTGTCCTAGTGCATCGGCCCACGATCTGGCGTGCTTGGCGGATCCAATGCCCTCTCCGCTGCAGGGTCGTGAAAGGTGCACCGCTTGGAAGTTGACGTGAATTGTACCAAGCCGGGCAGTACTTCGAACATCGAATTGATCCGGTTTCGCCATTCGTCAAAGTTGCCCTCGTACAGCAGGCCGCTCTGGGTGAGCTTTCCTGGGGTGGATATGGCCATTGGCGATTGCTGCGGACCGATGTGGTCTGAGTGAAGAATGTTTTGGCGACAAACCTCCGAGGGAGGTGATCTTCCGGCTGGGGCTTGGTAAGGGCGAGTTGCTGATGTCTGGTTCTTGCTGCGCCTTGAAAGGCAGTCGCTATGACCTCCGAGCTAGGCGAGGCAAGTGCTGAGGGTCTCAGATGAGGACATGCGATTGGTATCTCCGCTTCGACGATCAACTGAACAAGCACCACAAAACACTTCGCTAATCACGCTTGCCATATCCATAGCCATTGGGTATCCCATAGCCTCCAAGCCCACCAGCTCCCAATCCACCTCGTTCCATGCCTCCCAAACGATCCTTGCCATGGCTCCTTAGCCTTCTCGGCAACTCCACGCCTCTGAAATATGTGACGCAGATCGCGGCCGAAGCGAGCGCAGATAAAGCACAGTACACAAATGTGCTGAATGTCAAGTGTCCTCCAATGCCTGTCCATCCCGAAGGTAGCGCTGTGTTTGGGTACCACCTCACGCTGAATCTTAACGGCAAAGGGTCTCCAATGACTATCCTGCTCGGTGGCTCTCTGCTGATCGAGTACGCGGTCGCCGCCGCAATCGTCCCAGGAGACACGCTCTTAGGCACGGCATGTACCAGCACATTGAGACTCGTGCTCACATGCAAATGACTCAACTGCAGTGTCCCCGTCAACGCGACGATCAAAGGCGTGTAGACGTCACTGAGACTCCCCTGACCCTCCGTCAAATCCTTTGACCCCTGTTCAAACTCCTCTTTCAACACGGCGGGCGGTAGAGGCTTAGTGGGTATTCGGCAGGTCAAGGGCGCATCGTTGTGGACGTAGAACTCGAGTAGGTGGAAGAACGGGTCGTCGATGAAGTCTATCGTGCAATTGATTTCCTTTTCAACCCCAAAGTAGAGCTCGAGCGGCCTGCCAGTCTCGTTGCATGTGAAAGCGGGCACGTAGGAAAGCTGTCCCGACTCGTCGGTAATATGTTCGCCGGTGTCACTGTTACCCAAGCCTTACGCGTCAGTCTTGCACTTCGTAGCCGTAGCGTCCCTTGCGTCGGTCGGGATCAACGTACATTGTTCGATTCAGACAAGACACTGGAATCGGCTGGCCGACTTTGTAACCTGGCTGCGTGAGTGGTTCTTGCGGTTGCGCCGCGGTGGCTAGAGTGGTGTAGAATGCGATGACGAGGCGGAGAACGAGTGACAGACGCGACGAAGGCATTGTTGGCGGTATTATGTACACGAAGGCCAAGAATGAGGTGTGGGCGAGGAACCAAGAAAAGTTGGGCACTGTCGTGGTCAAACACGTACCGCATGCGGATTCAAGTGAGTTTCAGGGGAGTTTCCTGCACAGAATATGTCAGAACTGCGAACTTTACAGCATTGACATATTGATGGTTGCTAGTCAATTCTCTCATCAATAGCCGCAGGTCTCCTTTGTTCTGATCTGACTGCGACACACTTCGATCTAGTGTACTGAAACCACTGAGCCAGCTCTCATCAACGTCGCCACCTCATCGTCGATCAACGGGCCTTTGAACGTCGTCTTGCCACCGATCTTGGGGATGAAATACCAGATACCGCTCAGAATCATGACTCCAGCAGTCACCACGATCGAGTAGTTCATGGTCGAAGCAGTGACATGATAGTCCGGCGGCCAGACTGACCAGAAGATCACGAAGATCATGTAAGCACAGGCGTAGATATTGTTAATGATCCCGAGGATGCCCGGGACTCGCCACGGGCCCCAGACAAGACGCGCGTTGACGACTTGTTCAACATCATCTTGAGAAGTTTGCTCGGTGTTGCTATGCTTCTTCTTGTCAGGATCTATCGAGGATTCTGCGGGAACGCTATCGGGCTCGGTTCCGTAAGGTAGGACATTGCCTTTGATGCGGTGGTAGAGCAGCATGGCAGCCGGAACTAAAAACGAAGGTCAGTATGTCACCGACACGAGTAGGGGTGTCTTTATGCTCACGAAAGTAAGATCCGTAAAACCCAGTGATCGTAAGTGACACTACGTCGTTGAAAGCAGTCGCTGATCCAATGTAGATAAGGGTGAGGAGCATAGCGATGAAGGTTACCGCCAACACAGCAACGACAGGAACCTTGGTCCGTGGATTGACTCGACCAAGATATTTGGAGAAGGGTAGCCCGCGATCTCGAGCAAACGACCATGTCATCCTGGATGCTGTGGTCGTGATGCCAGTAGCACAAGCCCAAGTCAAGGCAATGACTACAGCCAGCATGACGGTAGCTCCAGCAACGTTTCGAACACTATCGTAGAAGATCTGGATGAATGGGAAGCCAGTAGCGGTGTCCAGGACGGTCTCGATATCGCCCAGGCAATACAGGACCGTAACAATCATGATGAACCCGACGCCGCCGTTGATCAACATGGCACCAAGGATGGCTCTTGGAATGTTGAGGGCTGCATTTGAGACTTCCTCTGCGAGATGTACACTGGCGTCGGCGCCGACGAAGGTCGCTACGTTGCCAAGGAAGCCAACGCAGTATGACAATCCTTGCGTAGGCCATTCGCCTTCGTTCAACGCTGTGGCCCAGACTAGGTGCGACGAGCTGTAGGAGGGAGTCATGACCCACAAGGTCACCAGAATGGCAACGAATCCGGCAAGGTGAAAGACCAGTATGAAGACCTCGAATCTCGGCAGCCAGTTTGGGATCACAACATTGATGAAGATACAGCCAAGCATGACTGCCCAAGTCAGAAGTGTACCGTGCCAGAGCTTCCCATCATAGCCCGGATAGTCTAGAGTAAGGGCGCCTTGTATCATCGTGCCGGCGAACAAGGTTTCGGTCGCTACAGTCGCTATCCATGCAAGGCTCGTAAGCCAACCCACGATGTAACTTGATATTCTCTTATACTTCGGTGGTGCCATCATATAGACCTACGCGATCTTGGTCAGTAGTCTGCTGAATCCGAAGCCTTACGGACTCATTTACCCAGTAGTACTGCCCTGACCCATGTCAGTTGAGATTCGGATTCTTACAGGGTTGGAAATATATGCTTACCGCCTGCAATTGGTGCTAGTGATGCCAGCTCTGAGATGACCGTATAAACCGACATTGTAGAGAGCCAAGCAATAATGAAGCCATACAATGCTCCAGCTGGACCTCCGTTGTTCAATGCCTGGGCAAACAAGGCTAACACAGTCTCCCAGGTGATGAGCTCGCAGACCGCGAAACCAAACATAGAGAGGAAGGAGAAGCGTCGTTTCAGGACCTGCTTCTTGCCCAGCACTGCCAGCGTGGCACTGTCGGCCGTGTGGGCGGCAGTCATTGGTTCAGACATCTCGATGCGTTGTGTCGAAGGTGAACGAGTAGTCAATAGTTCTAGCTAGTGACTCTTTGTAGCATATCAACGAATAGCTTTAAGTAGTAAGCAGAAGAAGTCGGCCACGAATTCCATAAAGTGCCGTGAGGCGACTCAATTGGGAGAAAATTGGCGGTCGTGGTCAGCTGGAAAGATAAGAGCGGCGTGGGAAAGCAGATGTGCACTTGAAGACGGATGCAGGGACGTTTTTGACAGAGGCACTTTGACTTTGCGCTTGTTGCTCGCCGGTGCGACTGATGAACTGTTCACCTCCCGCTAAGATGGTGTTTCCATTCTTCCTTTTTGCTGTGTTTCGCAACAGAAGGGTTCAGTCCGAGGTAGTCGCAACGCATGCTACTACGCACAGCATGGTGGAACTCTGCCTGTTGCTGTATTGTCATCTTCTTGTGTCCCTGCCCGCCGGCCTTCGCCACGCCCTGCTGCATCTCGGGTAAGTATCTTAGTGGCGAGTGCGGAGTAGTGTGGCCCATGCAGGCGTGGGACAGGATGCGACGATGCATCTGCGTGTCGCGTGACGAACGCCTTCCAGCCATGCTTGAGACGTCGCAGACATGGCGTTGCTGAGGACAGGTGAGGTGGATGTGCAGATGGTCAAGCCTTTCCCAAGACGTCTTGAGCATGCTTGTCGCTGGCACGTGGCTGGTCAAGGTGCAAGGACGCTTAAATGTTCTGCCGGCCCCGTTCGAGGGCTGCGTCGAAGCCAAATCGACCTCACCTTCTCCTGCTTGCCTCACACATCACAACTATATTCATGGTTCACGACCTTGCTCGCGAAGGACTCTTACTTTTGCGATGCTGTCTGCTGCTCCTACACGGCGCAGCGTAGAGCTCATGAAATGGTGTCCACAATGCCTCAGTATTGAGGGCCATGCACTGGCATGCGGTGGCGGTGGCAGTTCGAAACCTTGTCATCGCACATAGGTAGATTTGCTGTCCTCATCATACATGAAGACGCCGTGTACATCAAGCTCTTCATACTGACATCCCGAAAACCTGTTCGTTGATGGATTGCTCCTCATCCAAACATTGGGTTCGCTTTCCTCTTGACAGACTTCTCGATGTGTGCTGCTTATCGCTACGGGGCATTGGACCCATCCAAGAAGGGGATCAGGCTTCTTTCATTCGAGTCAACCTCCCATACATCTGTCGACGAATATGTCAGATGCAAGATCGAACATATCTCGCTGGCTCACAACCCCCATAAACCCTACCATGCGATATCATACTCTTGGGGCAAAAATCCAAAGCTGACTACGATAGTGCTGGACGGCATCGAGACGTTGGTTCCAGAGAGTGCAGTCGCGGCGTTGAAGGGGACTTGCTACTCACCTCACAATCGGGCAACCTCTGTTTGGATCGATGCCATTTGCATCAATCAACAGGACCTAGACGAGAAGTCAAAGCAAGTGGTATTCATGGGCGAAATCTATTCCCAAGCGGAGCAGGTCTTGATCTGGCTCGGCGACGACGATGGCTCAACGATACCTGCCCGGAACACATTGCTTCGAATTGCAGCGGAGGGCCTAAGGTTGACGAATAATGGCCGTGAAATGGAAGCCCACCTCCAGAGCAAACTGGAAGACCAATCTCGCTCGTACACCCTCTATCCACCGCCTCCAGGATGTGATTGGACGGCACTCTTCGACTTCTTGGCTGCACCGTGGTTCTCGAGATTGTGGGTCTTGCAGGAGGTTGTACTTGCACGAAAGGCGATATGCTTTCGTGGCAATGTCGTGCTGGCCTGGCACACCATCAAACTAGCCATTCGTTGGCTTGCCCATCGAGTTTCATTCAACCCACCAATGCAGAACATTATTCTGTACAACCAAAAAAACATGGCCGGCTCGATCGGTTGGGTCAACATCACCTGGCTGGCCAACTTTCAAGGCATCAATTGGCGCGAGGCGCCGTTTTACATATTGCTCAGTGCAGCTGGGCAACGCCAAGTGACCGAACCGCGAGACAAGATCTATGGCTTGCTTGGGCTCGTCCAAGGTAGTCTTAGGCATTCGCCCGAAATGAGGCCACTTCTACGACCAGACTACCGCCGTTCTCTGAAAGAGCTGTACACCGAAGCCGCCTGGCTCGCCTTGCGGACGGCTGACACTCTCGATCTTCTGAAAAGTCCAGTATCAAGGCTTGTCAAGAAGCCTCGACGCTCTGGTGCGTTTGTCGACTTTCCATCGTGGGTGCCTACCCTGGAATCTCCGACTAGTACTACTATGTCACCAACTGCATCTCGGATTACACAGTTCCACGCGAGTCACGATCTACGCCCAAGCTTCAGCAGAGACAGTAAAACCCCAGACATACTGAAAGTGCGAGGAACCATCGTCGATCAAATTGCGAGTGGCCACATAGCCTTCACAGGCGGCGAGCATACCGAGGATTCGACCAGGATAGTGGCAGGGCTTATCGAGTACATTGTCAGTCTATTCGCAACCGGCTACCTACCTGGCACAACCGAGACTCTGAGATCAGTCGCGGCGACACTTGTCGGTGGCGTATACGGCGATACAGCTGACGCTGATGAAGCCCCGAGACTCGTGCCGGACTTTTGTGCTTTTGCGTTTGCAAGTTTGCAGACAGCAACACGATGGCCCAAGAATCCCTTACGGGGCGTAGGTAGTGATCGATTTCGGGCCATCATTGACCAGCTTCTATATCAGGTGGGCAAGGGCGGAGGCGACAAGGCGGCATTTGAGAACTCCACTTTATTGCATCCCGGCCCCAGAGCCTACATACAGACGGTTGGCGGACACATTGGAGTTGTTTCTGATGCGACAAAAGTTGGCGACAAGATCTGTATCCTACACGGTGCAGATCTGCCTTTCGTCCTTCGCAAGAAAGGGCCACACTGGAGGCTTATTGAGACTGCATATGTGTATGGTATGATGAAGGTGAGCCTTTCTCTCCACAATGGTCGAAGACGTTGAAGACTGACGAAAGAAGGGTGAAACTATCGTTGCGCTTCAACAACGCGGAGAGCTTGATGCGAAGACTGTGGTGTTCGAAATTTGCTGAAGTCTCAGCTCTCCTCATGTATCCTAGCATGCAAGAGCTGCTAGAAGCAGGTGAATGCCGTGACTTGTCTCTCGTGAAGGGTAGACGAGCCTCCGGTCATTCACTTTCTCCAAGCCGCTGGACATCCCAATTACGTCTAAGACAAGTTCGCTTATAGGCCTGATCGACTCCCAGCTTCTCACCTACACTCCTCGCTGCCACAGTCTCCTCGCGTAAGACACGAGATGAGGACAATTCTCATGCCTCTGAACGAGGCTGCACGCCGCAGTCTCGATCCTCAAGATTCGACACGAGGGATGACCAATACAGGCTCTCGAGATCACAAGGTCGATCCTACCGAGACGCAACTCGAAAGGTCGCAGAAGAGACTCGACCGCAACATCCAGCGACGTCAGCTCGGGCTTGCTGTGCATCGACTTGAAAACATGTTTCTGGACAGAGTGCCCAAAGACGCAAAAGCCGGGTTGAAGACAGCTCCACTCGATGACATGCTGCCGCAGGCTTCGGCTGTGGACACCCTCCATTCGCAATTCATCAACCTCAGCTTAGAAGTGAGTGAGGCTCAACCGCCAATACAGTTTCCGATGCTAGGTCGTCCAACCGCTTTGGTATTGCGCAGCTTGAGAATGCGTACAAGATACAGGCTCAAAGTGGCCTTGAACCGACGGCTGGCCACTAGGCACGAGCGCCCAATCGCTGGAGATGAAGCATCGAAGTCTGGAGGTCCAGTATTGAGCCGTCAAGTCGAGAGTTCTCTCTTTGGACAGAAAGCGCTGCAGCATTTGTGAAAACTTGGACGGCCATCGTACTAGAGACTCGAGCCCGGTCGGTCTCTCGCAACATTACATCTCTGTGGCTGCTCTTAAGCTTCACTTTCTCGACGGACTCTTCGAGGGGACAACAATGCCTACTCCGGCGAGCATTGAGCGTTTCGCAGATCGGCGAGACAGGCAGGTGTGCTATCGTCAATGCGACGTGGTAGGAAGTGTATTAGATTGGCGATGATACGCTCTCGATAGGAGTAGTGATAGCAACCGCAATGTCTCCAATGCAAGATGTCACCCGTGTGCTCGGTGGTTTCACACGCTTTTAGGATAACGTCGGCGATTCCGCGGGCTCGACACCCACCGACCAGGTTCATGACGATCTTGTACGACGCTCGAGATAAAGATCTCAAAGAAGCGCACGTGGCTGCCTCAAAGCCTCGAGAAGTGGTGTCAAGAGGGGATGAAAGAAGAGGTCGCATGGACTCTTTGACGAAGCATAGGGCACGCATCGGACTATTGTGCGATGTGCCTGAGCACCACGCTAGCGTAAACCTTCTACACCCGAGACCGAGGGAAGGGTCAGTGAGTGAGTGAGTAATAAGTGGCAGAGGGGTCGAGGCCTGGCCGTCGAATTGGGCCGCGATTTCAAAGCAGCCTCATCAATGTCCGATCAAATTGACCCGAGCTTTCGAGAAGACGACGAGGCACTGTCTCGACTCTTCTGACTCTGACAAAACTACATCTTCGCCGCCGCCGCCATCGCTCTTTTGGTACCCACCCTCTCGCTGCACTAGCCGTCTGTCTAATCCACCCGCCGAGCCAGCGAGCCCACCCTTCGAGAATCGTCTGATCTGATAAACGTGACGTACATCTTTTCGTCTACATATTGCCATTGACCGCACACTCTCTCACCAACTACTCCTGCTCCCGACAAACTCGCCAAAGTGTTCGCCAACGCCTTTCGCCGGACAGGCTTTACACCCCTCCGTTCGAGCATCACCGTACCCCTCGCCGCCGCGGGAGCTTTCTATCGTCCAGCACAGTCGGCCAATTCGGCCTCGTCTCCTACCCTCCAGAGCCTCAACCAGACGCGCAAGATGCATTCCAAGCTGGTCATAATAGGCTCTGGGCCTGCTGGCCACACTGCCGCCATCTACGCAGCACGCGCCGACCTCAAGCCCGTCATGTACGAGGGTTTCCTTGCGCTGGGCATTGCAGCAGGTGGCCAGCTTACGACGACGGACGAAGTCGAGAACTTTCCTGGATTCAAGATGATCAAGGGTGGAACTCTTATGGATAACATGCGTGCGCAGAGTGAGGAGTGTGGGACCACGATTGTGAGCCAAACGGTGGGTAAGGTAGATTTCAGCCAGAGGCCTTTCAAGTACTGGTTGCACCCTATGGGTGACGATGAGAACCTTGAGGAGGAGACACATACCGCGGACAGCATCATTATCGCGACTGGAGCGAAGGCAAGGAGACTGGATCTGCCAGGTGAAGAGAAGTACTGGGGTAATGGAGTCAGTGCCTGCGCAGTCTGCGACGGTTCCCTCCCGATCTTCAGAGAAAAGCCACTTGTGGTGATCGGTGGTGGCGACAGCGCAGTGGAGGAAGGTCTGTACCTCACAAAGAAAGCCAGCAAAGTCACCGTGCTTGTAAGAAGAGACCAGCTGCGCGCCAGCAAGACCAACGCCAGGAGACTACAGACCAACCCCAAGGTGGAAATCAAGTGGAACACGCAGGGCGTCGAAATCAAGGGCGATGACGGCCCAAGGGGTCTGATGAAGAGTATGGTCATCAAGAACACCAAGACCGGCGAGCAAGAGGAGATCCCAGCCAACGGACTCTTCTACGCTGTTGGGCACGAGCCTGCGACGCAACTCTTCAAGGGCCAGCTCAAGATGGACGGGGACGGCTATCTCATCACCACCCCTGGCACGACCGAGACCAATGTACCCGGTATCTTTGCTGCTGGTGATGTGCAGGATAAGAAGTACCGACAGGCTGTCACCTCAGCAGGTAAGCTTTGTCCTTCCAATTCGTCGAAAAGGGCTATGCTAATATGTTCATTCTCAGGCTCTGGCTGCATGGCCGCTCTCGAAGCCGAGAAATGGCTCGCAGAGAACGAAGACGACACCGCGAATGGCGTCGAAGCCGACAATGAAGTCAAGAAAGGCGCCAACGGTGACGCCCCTGAGTACCGATCGAACCCCTTGTTGTAAGACGGCGCACTTGCATATCGGGAGTGATCATAGCGGGTTGCCGCGCAGACGATAAGAAGCAGTAGAAGAATCGAATGCGGATTGGATGTCGTGCATATAGCTAGAAAGAGAGGAGTGAGGGAAAGAGCTATATACCCACAATTGCGATGAGTTCCTTGCAAGCAGCATTATGGGACCTCTCATAGATGAAGCATCAATCATCAATCATCAATTCAGAGAGCATGAGGTGGTTCAAATCACACCGAGCAAGACACTTCCTCTCTCAGAGCTATCACCATTCATTGCTGTCGTGTAAAGATGCCGCACCTTATGTTTGAAATATATACATACAAAGGTTGCATCCATGCAAATTCCAAGATGAGAACGCCAGCAGACCATGCTTCCTTTCCCACATGCGCCGCTCAAAGATCAATCCTCCATACGCCCCTAAAGATGATCCAAAACCACGCAGTTACTAACATTCGTCTTCCTTTTACTCACCCCGTTACTCCCACCTCCACCACCACTCACACTCCTCGGCGGTGGATTCTCCAGCATATACTCCTTCCGAATGCTGGCCGCATCCGCGTCCCACTTGGAGACTTTCTCTTCCCAATCCCTTCGGATCTGATCCGCCAACTCCTGTGCCGTTTGGCTCTGCACGAGATACGGCTGTTTGGCATCTTCGTCGGCCGCTTTCCACCACTTGCCGATGGTCTGGCGAATCATGTCGCGGCCATTGTTGGAGAGCTCTTTGCCACAGTACGCTTTACATTCCTCCCACTTCTCTTTGGTGAAGAGGAGGAAAGGATTCACACCGGGGCGGGTGGGTTTGACCGGGCGGTCGCCGATTCGCGTGAGGATTATGCTGACGACGGCGGCTTCGTAGTCGAGGTCTGAGGAGTCGTAGCTGGGGGCTACCCAAAAGGATGGATCTGTGGCGCATACGCTTTTGGCTGGGGGTCCTGAGGGCTTTTTCGGCGCCCAGTACGTTGTCACCGGGATGTCGGCGAGTTGTAGGCTGTCGTCCTCTTGCTTGATCATTGGCGCGTTGGAGCAGGCTTCAGCGTGTGTCGTCGACGAATTCAGGCTTTCCACAGGCGCCATAGTCGTCTGCTGATCAAACGGCACATGCAGCGTAGGCTGTTGGGGAGGCGCAAGACTCGCCATCACTTCAGCTTTGATGGGAGGAGGCCCTACGAGCGGACTAGGCAGTTTGATTACACCTGCCATGCTGTCCATGACATCCGCAGCAGCGCGCAGGCCAGACAGAAACGCTCCGTGAACGGTCGCAGGATGTGTGCCGCACGTTGCCTCTCCTGCAAAATGCAAGTTACCGATCGATTCCGCCATGAGGTCGTAATCGCCGGGCCGAGTTTCTGGTCCCACGTATGAGTATGTGCCCCTGGTGAAGGGATCTCTCCTCCATCTTGTGACAATTACTTCGAGAGGCGCAGGCACCTTGCTTTGGCCAAAGACAGTCCGCAGCCGATCGGTCACCTCAGTCATGAGCGTGGTAGTATCTGTCCATTCCGCCTCATGCGCCGCGTTTCCTGCCATGAGTGCAATGAGCATCGGCCTTCCACTGATCTTCGAGCAATTCCAGATGAGGTAGAATCGACCTCTTCTTCTCGCGTAGTCGGATGGATCTAGGCTGGCTCTCTGTTCCGCTTCGTTCAGCAGCCCGAACATGTCTCGGTCGTCGTCCCAGAAAGGCTTGTCATAGAGGAGAATGACCTAGAGAAGGCATTAGATTGGAAGAACTGCAGAATGCACATGACGTACCTTGTTCAACAGCCCGAAGCCCATGCGTTCGATTGCTCCCTGCTTCCACCTGGGTAAAGGCGGATCGAAGTCGATGGCACTGGATTTCAGCACGCCTAACGGTGCAGTCATGACCACCTCGTCAGCCTCGATTACTTCGCCGTTGGTGCAAACGATCTTGGTCGGTAATGCCTCCTTGCCTTCGTGGTCGCCGCCGTCGTAGTGGATGCTATCCACAATACGACTGAATCGAACATCAAGCTTGGTGGGTAGGTTCATTAGACCTCGTGGGAGTTGAGTGTATCCACCAACGATCTCAGAATGAGCACCTTCGAACTCATTGCCAGTATCCTGGTCGTGGCCACTGAGGCTTAGTTGCGATACAGGAGCTGCATTCGCATACTCGAGATTGGCGTGATGCCAGTTGAGAAGTCGCATGTCGAGCGGGTTCAGATCTATAAGATCCTTGTATTGTATGATGGCTTCATCCATGACTGTGCCCAGCGTTGGGTAGTCATGGGCGTTTGCAACACGTTGTAACGATATGCTCTGATTCCGAGCCACACCTTCTCTTACTTGCCAACCCATGTCCTTCACTGCTCGAGATGCACTGTGCATGGCGCTGCTTCCTTCGATGACCTGACTTCGCCCGGTAAGCTTTTCTGTCCCTGGAGGTGCATTGCGACGACGACCTCGCCTCGCTGATGGCTTGTGTGCTTTGATGTGCGCGGAAGGGAGAGGCTCGAGATGAAACGCAGAGAAGCCGTCAGGTGCGGGATCACGGCAGCGATTGATCAAGTCTTCATCGCCTTTGAGGGTATCCTGTCTTTGAGGCTCTGCTCTGAATTCGCCTGCCCTGTCCGAAATGTCGGTGTACAACTCGGTGTTGAGCATATCTTTCTCCTCGTCAATAGGCTTGCCATCGCAATCATATATTGTGAGGGCATCTTTCATCAGGTGATACCGCAGTCCAAGCTGTCCGCGTATGATGGTATCGAGTGGATTGCCGTGTTCGAAACCAGTGACAATCATTGCACCCATTTCAGCGGTGTTGCGCAGGTCGTCGGGTAAGCTGCCTTTAACTTGACTCCGTAGAGGTTTTGAATATACACGACCGCCGATGCGCTTTCGCCCTTCGAGAACAATGACTCTTGGCGGGCGTTCACCCATGTTCACCCATTTGGCAGCTTCTCGTCTGAAGAGCCCTTCCAGTTGTCGTGCGGTCGTAAGACCAGACACACCAGCACCAATGACCACCACTGTCCGTTGTCTGGCATCTTTACTGAACTTTTGCGGTATTGAAGGGTCTTTCGGTGCTTCGACACAGCCAAAGTTGATGTAGCCATTGCGAGTAAGCCAGCGATATGCGACCTCTGCGAGACCGAAGAAGCGGCTTTCCTTGGCACACCCGGCTGCCTCTTCCAAAGTGATGCTACACAGCGGGTTTTGGTGCCATAGTCTGAGGATCGCGTTTCGTATGTTGAGATAGACCGTGATTTCTTTCGACATCAGCAGGTCGACGAGAAGCTGATGTTCACCCACGTGTAATGAGTAAGGGTCAAGTCGAGAGGCATTCGCCGCTTCAATGCATTCACTGGCGAACACATCTGCAGGCAGACGAGACGGTATCGATGAGCGAGGTCGAAACTTGATATCTGGCAGAGGTACTTTCCGTGGCCTGCCAACCGGCCGCCCGGCCTTGGGTGAGGATTGTGCAGTCGTAGCTGGAGCGGACTCACTGACCGGAGGCTTCGGTTTTGGTGGTCGTCCCCGTTTCTTTGGGATCTTCTGGGGAGGCTGCGGCTCTATTGTCATGGACACATCCGTCTCAAGAGGCAATGTCGGCGCCACCGTGGGGGAAGGAATGGGTATCGTCGCTGATATTTTCAAAGTACCGTCGGACAGACGCTTTTTCGAAGGAGTGGGGATTTTTTTCCTGTCGTTAGAGGCCTCTTCTGCTGCGACCGATGAGCACACTGAGGAGATACCAGTGCTGGGGCCAGAATCTGAGGAGCCATATCGCTGCCATTTACCATTCACATCAAGTTGCCACTTTTCTTGGTGAATTGAACCGTCGGATGATGGGTCGAAGACATCGGTTCCAGTCGACGAGAGGCTGCTGTCGTCCTCGTCGACGTTTGTCGAGTGCGTGATATTGGCCATTGCGCCAGCGACGGCCTGAGGAACGGCTTCACACCGAACATCGGCCATTGCCATATCTGCTACCTTCTTCAGGAATTTGTGTTGTGTTCGGGGTGTGATATCCGCCTTGCCGCCACCATACTCGTTGGTCAATGTCTGATATTGGGGTGCGGATCGAGTCGTTCGGCGGGCTGGTACGGAGCGCAAGATTCAGGTGCCGAGTTTTCGTGTCGCTGGCCAACTGCACCGACGTGCTTGGTCTTTCAGGAACATATGAGCCAAACGAATGACTGCTTCGTCGCTTCTCTTCTCGATGGATGCGCATATCAAGTCGACGCCGCAGTCTGACCAGCTCTGCTTCCCCCTCGTGACTTCTTCCGTCCCGGCCGCCCCACACCTGGGACTCCTCCAAGTTAGCGTCCACCCCGACTTCATCTCTTGTTTCCATACCTCGGAACATGCCTTGTCACCAACACCTGCTTGCCGATGGAGGACGGCGGCGTTGTTTCCCGCATCTTACCTTAATCCGACAGCTTGTGCCAGCTTCATGGGCTACCTTCCGTCGCTGAGCTCAGCCGCAACGAAAGTCTGAAAAGAAGAGCTGTAAGACGGTAACATATCGGTCGGGCAACACACCTGAAGAACATCGAAACCGGCCGAGGGAGCCATACTAGCCGTTATACGAGAATATGACAAAAACCGGAATGGAAATGTGAGAAGTCGTGATGACTTGGGGTGGCTCAAGATGGCCAGGGTGAAGCAATACCATCTTCTGTGGATGTGGGATAAACGCATACGAGTATCTCCTGTAAACTTCCACCTCCTTGGAGAATTTGTTTCCTGAAGTCCCATCGTTTTCCCGGTCTTCAACTTAGTCACGGTACATGTATTTTAAGGCTGACCGACTGTCTACAGCCATGTCCATGGAGTGCCTCGTATCCGCGCCTCGAACATGAAGCCTGAACGTCTGACGGCGAAAGAGCAGTTTCCACGAAATGGATATACCTGAAGAGAACGCATTGGGCCCACCGAGCTTGCATGTGGAGATTCAGAATGTCGGTAGTAATGGATTGGGTTCACTGAGACGGAGGACGCAACCTCGGAACGACAGTGGAGGTGAGCATAGAAGTCTGGAACATCATATAGCATTCAGCTACCTGGATTTTCGCTGTCTTCTGATGCTCTGAACCCAAGCCCAAATCCCGCGCCGAGACCTGGTCTTGAGCTGGAAAAGCCCAGGCCAGTAGAGCCGCCACCGTTAGGCTCTTCATCTTCTTCATCCTCCATATCTGCGTCTTCGCCATCGGCCGTATCCTCGGGTGCCGTGTTGTCGCCATTCACACCTGGCTCGGGAGCTGCCTCGATCGCGGGCACACTATTCGTGGCTTCGGCACCAATGCCCTTCTCCTTTCTGATGGCCTCAAATTTATCGGCCGTCTCCTTCAGTGCACGCTGTATTCTGACCTCTTCCTCTGCTAGCCGAATTTTCTCTCGTTGCAATTGTTCCATGGCCTGTAGTTTCTGCATGCGCGAGCTTTGCATTTCTGACAGCTGCTTGCGCAGGCGCTCGATTGCACCATCAAGCGTAGGCAATGGTGTGATAATGGGTGGTGTCTTCGGTCGCAAGTCGGTGCTGTCAGATGATGTGGCGTTCTGCACGTATGTCCCGTGCTTGGTTTGCGCATTCTCGAAGGCATCGTTGCGCTCTCGCTCGCTGTCATCTGACTCTGCATCGGAGGCACCCTCTGCTTCGGCAATCTGGGCTGCCATCTCTTGCTTTCTTCGTCGTGCCGCTTCCGCTTCCGCTTTGCGACCAAGCGCAATTCGCCCATCTTCTGTAAACTCATCGAAATTTTCCATGATATCCTCATCGTCCGCGACGAGTCTGCTCTCCATTCGGCCGTATTTGTCTTTCGGCTTGAGTACCAGTCTACCTTGCTCAACCTTCATGACGTTGTCGTCTAGCTCTTCGTCATCTAGGTCTGGATCGTCTGGATCAAGTGATATGAATTCCTCTGCTTGTTGCTCCTTGGCCAACCGGGCTCGACGTGCCTTCTTCTCTGCAATTTCTGTGGCTGATGGTATTGCCGAGGACTGCTGATAGTGCGTCAAGGAAGAACCAAATTTGGAGGAGATGTCCAGCGCTTGTGTACCCGACGAGACCTGCTCCAATTCCGCGTCGCCAGCTGAGTCTGCATTCTGTGGTGTTGACGGTGTGCTGTCTTTGAGCTCTTGTAGCGAAGCTGCGCTATAATTCGGTCGGTCTTCCTCATCTTCCTGTGGCCTTACCGGAAGCTGCGACGCCAACAACGAGGACCGCTTTGAGGCATTTCGTTGGATCGCCACTCGCGACACACTCGACTTCTTCGGCGTAATCACAGCTGCTTCCGAGTCCTCATCGTCGTCGACGGCTGATGGGCCGAATGACTGGCGTAGTGAGGTTGATTTTCGAGGTTTCGTCGCAGGGCGTTTGATGACAGGCTCTGTTTGGAAGCACGCGGTCAGCGCATGTCAAGAGCTGGAAGACTTTTGCGTCAGAGTTGAAGGTTGAATTAATATTTGCTGTCACGTACCTGAAGGCCGTTGAAGATCTGACGTCTCGTCCTCGTCCTCGTCGTGCCCAATCTTGCGAGGCACGCGACGCACAGACGACGTCTTCTTCATGTTTGTAGTGTTGTCTGGGGAGCTGGACTGAATGCGCTTGGAAGAAACATTCATCTCACTTCGGGTGCACGTGTGATTGCGCGCTTCGGCAACGACTGCCGAAAAAGCTTGGCGTTGCTGTCCCCGCAACGTGCTCGAAGCTTGAGACAACTTCGCCTGCTCCTTGTCACGAATCCGTCACACGGCACCATAGCTTATAGTAGTGACACAGGCAGCTTAATGGCCAGTCACGCTCTAGCACCGATCTTGGAACCGGATTCAACATCTGCCAACTCCAAATCCGAAGGAGTGCGAGACCATCGCCTGGACATCAAAGGGTTGGCCTATCGTGAGAGCCGGTCTTGCATTGAAGTGCGCGACTAGTGCATCCTGGCCCCAGTCTTGGTCTGGAAGCAAGATCATGGCCTGCCTTTTCGAGGCCTATCATGTCTCTCCACTCTGTCCAGGGTTGGCTTCGCGGGACCACTATCGATTGATCACCGAAGTGTCGTATCGCGAAGTGCACTTGGCCATGCCAGCTGGAGCTACAATGTGCTACTTTGTGATACTACGTGGCGGATAAGGTGAATGTGTACCTTCATATCTACCCTTTACCGTATCCCTCCAAAGTACATGTAAGCTGTTTGCTCTGCTAATGTGAAGCATCCGCCCAAAACGATTTGCGTTTCCTGAAGCACGTCATGAAGCTACCTTTCGGGTTGCGAAAGGAGGACGAGATCGTGCATGGCGCTCCAATGGAAGTAGTCAACGAGCAGGTCGACGAGAAGACGAACGCTACGGTCGAATCGCACGCTGTCGACGATGTCAAAAGGATTCAGAAATCACACCAATTCGACCCGAACCTCCCAGATGCTACCGTCGATGCCATTCGCCAAGCCGCAAGAAGCAACAGCGTTGAGGCCGCTATCGAGGTTGATAAGCAGTTCGCTGAGGATTCCCCATACGAGGCAGTCAGAGCTGCTGTTCGTCCTACGGACGGAGGCGAGGTTGCAAATACCCTAAGAGCATGGATCCTAGGCTTTATATTTGTTACCATTTCGGCGGCAGTGAACATGTTCCTCAGCATGCGAAGCCCAGCAGTCACTATCCCGACCGTGGTCATCATGCTGCTCGTCTACCCAATTGGATGTCTTTGGGCGCGAATCATGCCCTCCAAAACGTTCACGACTTTCGGCATATCTTGGTCTTTGAACCCAGGCCCATTCACAATTAAAGAGCACGCTGTGGTCACTCTGATGGCCAACGTGACCTACGGTTATGCCTATGCCACCGACGCACTACTCGCTTTAGACGCGAAGTCTCTGTACAACATCCACCTGGGCTGGGGTTTCCAGCTTCTCTTCACGTTGAGCTCGCAGCTAATCGGGATCGCCATCTCTGGGATGTTCAGACGCTTTCTGGTCTGGCCGGCAGCGCTCATCTGGCCTGCGAATTTCTCGATGACCACGCTACTGTACGCTCTCCATGACAAGCGGCAACCAGATCCTTCACAGACCAATGGCTGGCGCATATCTGGGTATCGCTGGTTCGCATAT
This sequence comes from Zasmidium angulare, assembly GCA_002786045.1. NCBI lineage: Eukaryota > Fungi > Ascomycota > Dothideomycetes > Mycosphaerellales > Mycosphaerellaceae > Zasmidium > Zasmidium angulare. The sequence goes on from NHNX01000019.1 coordinate 617,149, forward strand.
GTCTCAATTGCATCCTTTGTGTGGTATTGGTTCCCTGGTGTCATTTTCCAAGGGCTCTCTGTCTTCAGCTTCGTCACTTGGGCCAGGCCTAATGGGGTCGTTCTCAACCAACTATTTGGCGGATTCACTGGCTTGTCGTTGATCCCATTGACATTCGACTGGACGTACGTTATGTCCTACCTTAACGATCCATTGCTATCTCCAACGTTCTCGCACTTGAATACGCTTGTGGGCTTGTTCATATTCATGATCATCACCACGATCGGGATTAGCTACTCTGGGGCGCTCTTTACGGACTATCTGCCGATCAACACGTCGACTACGTTCGACAACACACAAAACCAATACAATGTGACGAAAATCATGGGAGCCAACTTCAGCTTTGACGAGACGAAGTATAAGGCTTACTCTCCGTTGTTCCTGGCGCCGACGTTCGCACTCAACTATGGCTTGTCATTCGCATCCCTCACGGCATCCATCGTTCACGCGATCATCTTCCACGGTAAGGAAGTCTGGTACAGATTCAGGACTGCGCGCAAGCAAGAGCCAGATGTGCATATGCGTTTGATGTCGAAGTACAAAGAGTAAGTTTACTTTGGACCTGATCCCCTGGATAGCGGACTGGCTGACGAAGGTTTACAGCGCCCCTGACTGGTGGTATTTGGCTCTCTTCGTTGTTACTGTCGCAATCGGTTTGGGAACAGTTCTCGGATACAGTTCCCAGTTGCCCTGGTGGGCCTACTTCGTCTCCATCATCGTGGCTCTGGCGTTTGTCATTCCTTGCTGTATGATCCTCGGCATCACCAACATCATGCTGTCTCTGAACGTCATTTCTCCATATCTGGCTGGGTTCATGATCCCTGGCAAACCAGTTGGAGGTAAGGCAGCACCATTACGATCTATATCTCAGGCATTTGCTGACCTTGATGCTCATTGCGTTAGTCATGATCTTCAAAGTATACAGCACGATTGTCCTTGGCCAAGCCCAGACTTATACTCAGGACCTCAAATTTGCACACTACATGAAAGTACCGCCTCGCGTTACGATCGTGTGTCAGGTCGCTGCAACAATCTGGGCCTGCTTCGTCCAGATCGCAGTCATGAACTGGACTCTTACAACTATCCCTGACGTGTGCACCTCCGATCAGGTGAACCACTTCACTTGTCCAAACGGCCGCACCTTCTACAGCTCGAGCATCGTCTGGGGCTTGATCGGTCCACGCAGAATGTTCGGCGCCGGGTCCATCTATGTCAAATTCAATTATTTCTGGCTTCTAGGTGCTCTTCTCCCAATCGCTTTCTACGTCCTCCTCAGGGTCTTCCCTACGAAGCGACTGCGCTGGCTCCACGCTCCTGTCATGCTTGGAGCAATGTCTTGGCTTCCGCCAGCCACGCCGCTGTCGTTCTCATCCTGGGCGATCGTCGGCTTGACTTTCAACTGGGGCATCCGAAGACGCTTCTTCGGATGGTGGTCTCACTACAACTACTTGACAGCAGCGGCGCTCGACTGTGGACTGCTGATCTCCACGATCGTCATCTTCTTGGCCATAACTTTACCAGGGGCTTCAATTTCGTGGTGGGGAAACGTGAAGGTCTTTGAGACGACTGATTATCTCGGCACAGCTATTCGCAAGACTGTCGCAGAGGGAGAGACATTTGGACCAAATACATGGTAGTGAAGAGCTCAACATCGCGGTGCACAACGTTCGAAGTGGCGAGGTAGCTTAGTAGTTGACATTTGATCATCTCGTCATCCGACCATTTCCGCAGTCAATATACTTCATGCAGGTGCCGAGAGGATTCCCTTGCCATCCGAGCCGACTCTGACGAAACTGCGAGGCAAGTGCCATCGAACACTCTGGGAAGAAGGCTGCATCCGCATGACGAGTGGATGTAGCTGCCATCTCGGTGCGTTGTAGCGATGTTGTCATCGTGGCAGGTCGGGCAGTTTTTGTACAGCTTAATGGAGCTCAAATTGGAAGCCAACTTGGTTTACCCATACCTACGTCTCTCAATCATATAACGAATACTGAACCAGCTGTTGCACCTTAACAAGGAAGTCCGAGAACCACAAACGCTTACAACCAAATCAATGCCATCTCCATCAACCCCCATCTCAACCTACGGCCCACGCCAAGCCAACTTCCACCTTGACAAGACCTTCGTCGACGAAAAAGTCATCACCCACGACCATCACGTGAGAGCCCACCACGAACTCCCCTCCTTCCGCGAGCACTTCAAAATCACCCATCGCGACCTCGCAAACCTCAGTATCCTCGCCCACGTCACCCGCGTGCAATACGGCTACTTCCACGATGACCCGGCTTGTCTCGTGTCGTTTCGTTTCCAGTTCCAGGGAGGCAGTGGCCATCATACGTGGCGATTTGACAGGGCGGACGTAAGGATCAAGTTCGAGGCTTGTGAAGGGAAGGACGGAGAGGATGATCCGGTCGTGGTAGACTATGGGCCAAAGCGTCTCGTCTCGAACGGCACAGACGAGAAGAGAGACTGGTGGTACTCTGCAACGCTCTCCGCGACAAGCGCTTCACCCGTAGCGATCTCACCCACGGCATCCGTCTCCGCAGGTCAAAGCAGCTCATATCAACACCACTCGGCAACAGAGATCTCTAGTGCGGATTTCACGGACCATGAGCACAGCGAGCCGAACATCGTCAAGTTCTGGCTGCGCGAGGATGAGAGGCAGAAGAGTAGGATTCCGCTTGAGTTTGATTGTGCGGTGATTGTCAGGTACGCTGGAGGGCCTTTTCAGGCAGCTGTTGATGTCAAGGTCGGGCCCGTGTTTGATCTTCTGGCGACGCCTTGGGCGCCGGAGGATCCTGTGGTTTTCGAGCCTGGAGTCGAGTATGGCGAGCCCGTGAAGGGTGGTCAAGTCGTGGACTTTGCGAAGTTTGGGGCGGAGCCGTGGAGGGAACTCATTGCGCCGGATCTGAAAGTCAGGTAAGATGCAACGACTTATCGTATTGCTTCATTGTGTGTGCTAAATTGACGTAGCGAGATGTTGAGTGATCAGCAAAATGGCAAATAGACGCTGCCGCTCACCTACGCATGTGAACGAGGCTTCGGGTCTTGACCATGAGATGTAGCAAATATTCATACCGCAGATATCCATGACCTCGTAACGTTCATGCCCGTCGTAATGATACGCTGCCGTCGTATGCCGTCAAAGTATGCTCGCTGAGCGCTTCCATCACAAATTCGTATAACCAAGCTTCAAACATATCCATCTCTTCGAATCGAGACACTCTCATGAAAAGTCCCTCAAGTAAGAGTAGCCATGGCGGCCGCAACAAGCCTCGCCTTTCTCCGCTCTGCAGGACAAGAACTGGTCAGCCAATGTCCAACAGAGGGGTAAGCAATACGAGCCTTGGAAGGTATGTATGTCCAACCAAAGCCGCTCAGTGCGCAGACCGAACCAGTGCCATCCTACCTTTCCGATCTTTTTCGACACGAATGACGTTTCTCGGTGGACTTCTCTCCCTCTCACGTTCGTATATCACCAGCTCATCTCTTGGGCGGTCGCGGTATTCAACAAGTTGAAACTCCTCTTCAGGTCGCTCTCGCAGACGGACAGCCATGTCACGCCGCTCTTCTGCCTCGCGTTCGAGACGCAGGGCACGGCGTTCGGCCTCCAGGGCTCGGATCTCGGTGTTGATGTCGCGGTCGGAACGGTACTCACGTTCAGCTAGGACAACAGTGCCTGGATGATGGCTTGGTATGCGTTCCTCAACGACCGTCTTCTTCTCCTCGTAGAACTCTGGTCCTGGAGGTGGCGGAGGAGCGGATGGCGCCCTGAATGCTGATGGTGGAGGTGGTGGCGAGCGAGTCTCTTCGATGACCGTCTTGCGCTCCTCGAAAAAGGTCCCTGATGGAGCTCTCGACCGGGCGCGAGAAGGTGAATGACGGCGGCTAATGCTGCTTCTCACGCTTGGTGAAGCCTCACGTACAGACTTGGAGCGGTGAGAGCGAGCGCCGACGACGGTAGGTGGGTTGATCCATTCAGTGCGCTCGATCTCTTCGTGTTCGCCGACCGGAGGCGCAGGAATCGCTTCGACCTCATCAATCTTCTCTTCAAAGCGATACACCTTCTTCTTTTCTGCTGAGGAAGTTAGTCTCTTACGTACTGTACAGTCAGTCCACGGCAACTCACCGCCATCCTTGTAGGTCTCCGAGATCTGAATGACTTCGTCAATCTGTTCCTTCTCGAGCGCGATTCTGAGCACGAAGAAGTCGTCCTCCTCGTCGAACGGATAGCCTAGATCCATAATCGCCTCCCGTCGCACGAGCCGCTTTGGCATTCTCGTTTTGCCTTTCTTGAACCTTCTTTCTTCGCGTACGCTTTCCTCAAAGGCCGTCTCATGGAAGCTCTCATGAATGCTTGGCGCTGAAGGGGGCTCGATATCCTCGTGTATTGACAACTCGTGAAAGCTTTCGTGTATACTCGGAGCCCGGGTGCTCTTGGCCTTAGTGCTAGGCGCTCTTGTACTTGGGGCTTTCGTGCTGGCCCTGACACTTTTGATCTCCTCCACAGCCGAGCTCGAACTGCTGCTGGAGCTGCTGGGTGCCTTGGAAACCGGCTTCTCGCTTCTCGGCCCTCTTCGTCGATGAACAGAGCGTTCTCGCTGAATCTCAACCTCACGATAGTCTTCCGGCTCGTAATCACGGTAGTAATGGGCTTCGTCCCAGCCATCTCTGTGGCGGCGGATAGGTAGAGGCACGGGGGTATATGGCGGTATCCGGAACTCTTCTTTTTCGACCCGCGAAGTACGCCTGTCAAAGGTGTCCAAACTGCTCTGTCGCCTCAAAAGGCCAGGCCTTGGCGGGCCACGCTGGTCGTAATCCCACTCTTCCCTAGTGATACTCTTCCGACGAGCCGGGACGAGAGCCATTTCGGCGACCTCGCGTGGATCCAGCTCACCAAAAAGCTCCTTGTCTGTTCTTCGTCGTGGTCGTGAACGCACGCGGTCCTCCTCCCAGAAACGATCCCGCTCTTCGAAACGGTGACCTGGACGAGAGCTCTCCCGTCGCTCGGCTACGGCGATGTCGCGACGTCCTGGACTATCTCGCTCGACGAAGCGGAAGTCATCCTCGAAGCGAGCGGGAGGCCCACCACGGCTGAACCGTTCGAATCGTTCGCGATCCCATCGTTGGGGAATATCGCCATAGGCTAGGTCGTCATTCGAGGACCTGAAGCGCGACATTGCAACTGCGCTGGCGACTGCTTGTGACACCTCTGGGCCGAATCAGTTGAGGGTATAGGTGTTTGGATGCGGTCAGTCGTCGAGGAAGGACGTTGGTTTGAATGCAGGTCGGTCGTAGTACGGTTGGGAGCAGGCGCAACGCTTCTATCCTTTTCCAACTTCAGTGAGGCTGGCAGCACAGCAGGGATCAGGCCTGGAAGCGGGCTGGGTGTGGGTGCCCAAACGAGCGCCCGAAGTGCCTCTGTAGACGACGGGATGGGCTCCGACGACTGACGGCTCCAGGCTGTCAACGTTGGGCTGTCAGCTGGTGTTCGCAGCGTTGCAGAAAGGCCAAAGTCGTGCCGGCAAGATTGGGCTCCAGGACGGTCAGGACGGTCTGAAAGCTGGCGGGACGCCAGATGACGTTGTCATCCTGCCAAGCATCATCATGTGCCTGGACCTCACCTCCCCGTCGTCTTTCACACATCATCAACAGCGTGGTCCATTTGCGTCCAGCATACTACGCACGCGTGGGAGGGGTATTATCGATGCAGTTCAGATCCTGGAGATGCTTCTGCGAGCAGAATTCGTGTCCAATACATGGACCGAGCATCTCCTGCCTGGCTGTAGCAGGGAAGTATCTACTTCAATGTAATTGCGCAAATGAATGTCTTCAGAACATCACGCTCACCATTGATGAGTATCTTTTTCTACAACATGATCGGCGCTGACACTGCTCTATTGCACATTTCGAAGACGACAGCACAGGTACAAAACCAGAAGCTGACGAGCCAATACTGTCGAAGTGACAAGAAGCTGGAGACTGTTTGTCCTTGAAAAGTTGGGACCATGGCTGCGAAGAAAGCTACGACTGCGCATGGCGTTACCGTTCCGTTGAGGTCAGGCGTATGATGGTGGGCAACTTTGTATGGCTGTGTCGTGAAGATGAGTCGATTGTTGATGTCTAGCACGAGGACGGGCAGTGTGCCCGGGCACTGTTCGAGATCATACTCCTTCGCGCTTCCTCACAAAGAGCTGGTCTGTTTGGTATCAGGTGGAGGATCACTCGCGTAATACTCTCACAAGCTAAGTTCAGGCCACGATCCTGACCGGCCTCGCACCATTCCGACGAACTTCTATCAGTCTCATATCTGGAGTCGTTTGGAACATTCTGCACATCATTATGACCTCGAGCAGTGAGGTAGCCAGTCCTTTGGTGCCTGCGCTTCGGTGGATTTGTCTTGGTGAAAGAGCTGGCGCGTTGGTCTGGCCTGCTCTCAAAATTGGTATGAGTGCCTGCGATAGTGGCAATGGCTGCGGTCAGTAACGGAGGCAAGTCTTGGGAGGAGCAGATCGAAGAGACGACAGCTGACCCAAGCTTTCAGGAGCTCCTTCCGCATGTGACAGAGCGGCTAAGCCCGCACAAACGGCGCCTGCAGCCGAGAAGAACACCACCACCGCCGCCGCGGCCATCGAATTTCAAACTCTTCCGTCGCTCACTCATTGCATCCCGTCCACGAGCACATCCAACCATGGCCGTTCCGCTGGATGAGCTACTCGCCTACCGCGACGACCTCACCGACGCTGTCGACGATGGGCCTGTCACTTCCAGCTCAAAATTGGTTGCTTTGTCCCAGTCGGCGAGACTGCACACTCTGCACAACACGCTCTTACACAACTTGACGGGGGAGGCGTATCCTGCAGAGCCGATCACTCTTCTGGCTCAGAACGGCCAAAACTACCCTCCGGATGAAATGGCCAAGGGATGGGCAACTTGTCCGCGCTACTTCATGTTCGCTACATTCAACCGACTGGTAAGGCCTCACAATATGCATGTGCAATTCTAAAGGCTTACATGTGTCAAAACTGCAGTTGACGGCTCCTGTTCTTAGGATCCAGTGTGTCTGGGAAGATATCAGGAGTCACGCACCTAACGCTCCGCTGGTCCTGAAAGTCGCGGTGGACTTCCACCTTAACTCGATGGACAACGGCACCCCAGGCATTGCCGATTTGGCCAGTGTCCCGACCCTGAACCGTATGGATGGCAGACTGTACGATGAGCTCCGCTTCACATGCCATGGCGCTACGTCCGAAGGGTTGCCAAACGCGCAGAAATATCGGACATTGTTGGGACGTCACGGTGCGAAGGTCATTGCGCAGCTCAAAGGCTTCCTCAAGCGCTCGGCCGAACAGCGTGTCCGGCTCGCCTTCCACAGACCCTTGAGGGCAACCAACAACACCTTTGGCAGCCTGCTGCCGTACGTCATCGGCAAGGACAAACTGGCTTCTCTCGGCGCGCCTTCTTGGAGTGCTATCTTGCCACTGATGCCTGAGCCCAATCTGTTGGAGAGAATCTACGCACCTTGTCCATACCCAATGGTGACTACATTCGAATGTGGCGACACATACGCAACAGTTACGGATGCAGTCGTGGAGCTCTATGAATCTGCTCGCATTGCCGCCCTCGAGCAGGAAGTCGCTTTGCGCGAGTGGGCCAAGCCTGAACAGAGTCATCCGCACCGTGGCGTCCTGTACAACGTGGGCGGAGTTGTGGTAATGGCTGTAACTTTCGGGAAATTCAAGTCGCCTGGCGGGATGCACTTCTCCCTTCCGGACAGTCTCTCTTGCAAGATGTCTTGGACGAGTCCAATAGCTGGCATCCAATTCGCTTGCAACGCGAGCCATTGTGCAGCGGCGCCCGTGAGACTACCACCATATGATGCGCTCTTTGTGTTGACGCCTTCTCCTGAGCTACGAAATGCTTGCATCCCGCCATCACCTTATCTCGACACACGATTTGAAACGCAGGTCAACTTCGAGCTCAAGTTTGCACAGACAGCGAGAACACAGCTCATGACTGCGTGGAACCTGCAGCATCCGGATTCGAGTCGATGGTGCGCACTACGATATCAATGTCAAAAGTTTCAGTCAGAGATAAATGCTAACCCTTCATAGGCACGATATAATCCTCAATCAGCGTCACGACTTGCCTGTTGTCGACCTTGCCACCCAAAGGGCGCCTGAAGTCACACCGCCGACTGACTCGGCTATCCAAGAGGCTTTCGACAGTATGCTATCCCAACACGACTGGAATGCAGAGCAACTGGAAGCCATAGAAGCCCTTCGTTCTTCACTGGGCGGTGTGTCAATTTTGACTGGACCTGCAGGCACTGGCAAGGTGAGCAGTAAAGTATTTCAATCTGAGAACCAAGGCTAACACTACTTTGCAGACCTTGGTCCTCCAGGCTATCACGGCATTCCTCCGCACTGTCGGGCTTCACGTCCTGGTACTTGCTCCAGCGAATACGAATTGCACAGATTTCACACGAAAGTTCAGACAAAGCTATCCCGAACTGGACGTCACGAGATGTTTTCCCATCAGCCGCGACTTTAGCCCGGACAAGATAATGAAACAGAAGCGCGCAGAAGAGCAAGGACATGACGATGTACTAGATATCGAGGACGACGGCGACTTGGAGTCATCAAGTCCAGATCATACGTCCAAAGTTGTCGATTTACTTGGCTTCGAGATGGTACGGGCAGAGATGCAGTCGACACACGAGAAGTACACCGACGAAGAGTGCTCTCTTTCCGCGCAGGTACTGAGGGCTGCTCGAGAGGGCAAGTATTCTCTCAAGCAAGGCTCAGCTGAGATTGACATGTGGTCGGAATTGAAATTGTGTGTCGAGAAAAGCGACTCTAGACATTTCGACTGGTTGGACAAGAGCGCTGTCGAGGCCTACGACAAGCTCTACCAAGCGTGCAAGGCACATTTCATGAGTCTACAGAAACTTGTCGTGACAACAACAGGTAAGACCTCCAATACTGGAAGCCACGTTGCTCGTGTGATATATTTGCTGACCAACGACTATTATAGGGAATTGCCGGTGCCCTGACATTACAGACAACTTCGCCCGGGACAGATACGACGTCCCTTGTGAGGGCCTTGTCATCGTCATCGATGAGGTACGTGTAGCAATGAGTGGAAAGCGTCCGCTTGCAAGTCTCTGAAACTAGCTGACTCCCGCTCAGGCGTGTAAGGATAGGGAGATCGATACTTTGTCGGCACTCCTTATACCTGACTACCGCGAGCGCATTACAGGTGTGGTGATGCTCGGCGACGAGCGTCAACTCGAACCGACGAATACCAGCGCCAAAGGCCACGTGGTTTTCAATCCATTCTCAGGCCGGTTGAGCCTGCCTTTTCTCACGAAACTTAAGCGTCAGGGCTTCCCCTGCGTTGAGCTGAAGGAGCAACATCGGATGTCTCATCACATCAGTAGGTGGCCAGCTACCAACTTCTATCCTGACGGCGCAATGCGCGACGGCCCGGATACATTCAAGACTCTCAGGTCATATCAGCCGGGTTTGTTTGCTTGTCTCAAGGGCATCTTGGACGACATAGAGTCTCGCGCCCAGACTTCGGAACTCGAAGAGGACAAGAGAGTAAGATGCCAATATCTTCAGGTGAAGGGCACGCGCGACCACTCCAGTAGGTCGCCATTCGTGAGAGAACATCCGCGATTCTTCTTCGAGCGCATCTACTGGGCGCTTCGTGCGTACTATGGCTCAAGCATGAAGAGCAATGTCATGGTTGTGTGTGCCTACAAGTCACAGAAGCGCTGTTGGTTCGAGGCGATCAGCCATCTCCAGCACAAGTACCGACTGCCGAACGAATTTATGCCGGACGTCCTGACCATTGACAGCAGTCAGGGTTGCGAGGCCCCGGTCACCATTATCGGTAAATCAATCTCCATAGCGCTAGACTATGGCATTTGCTGACAGTGTTTTAGATTGTAGCATTCAAGGCTACAGTGCGACCACTCAACCTGGAGACATTGGGTTCTGCGACGACGATCGCCGCATGAATGTAGCCTTCACCAGAGCTCGTGAGGTATGTTTACCGACAACCCATGTCTCAGGTACTTTCTGACCACTTATCACAGGTCCGATGGGTCATTGGAGGCGATTGTCAACCACGAAATAGAGGGAAGCGCGAATATGGCTGCGGTCCAAGCTATGTCCGCTATCGAGACGAGGTGGAAGGCACGTCGCAGCTCACCGTCGTGCCAGGGGAGCCCATCACTGATACCGATGGAAACTGGTTGGACGAGCTGAAGAGGAAGGATGTAGAGTTGTCGATCTGCTATGCCGACGAGGCTATGGAGTGAGCAATGCCAGGAGGTCTGACCGTGCGCGACTTGAGCTGTCTGGGTAAAAGTGAAGGACAGGTTATTCCCTGGGCGCGGCGCGAGCTTGCAGGTAGGTACTCTTCTGCTGTGAGTATGTACTTTCGTGTCTCATTTGCCATGCTCTTCATGTCAACACGATGGCTCGAGTGGCTTCAACGAGAAGCTCAAATTCACTCCCCAGACATTTCACATGTGTGCGGGGCCGCGACTGCCGTTCGCTTTTGCACTTCACGACACACCACAACATCACCACCACACCTCGATTTTGGAGGTCAGTGAAACAGAAAGAGATGGATAATACCTCCACTGAGGCGAGCGCCTCATCGTCGACATCCTCCGAGACTGCTGTCACCTCCATTCCCGAGACCTCATCGCTGTTTGCACACCACAAGCTGCTGGTCGATGCAATCACGAAGGGGCCGATCACCTCGAACACCGACCTCGCTGCGCTCTATGATTTCAGCGACTCCAGCATCGACAATTCGCTGCTGAGAAACTTGACCCACATCTCTGAGCCTGCAGTACGATGCGCCTTGATCGCTAAGGACTCTAAGTTGTACCCGCCCACGCGAGCAGAGCGCAAGTGCGGCTACGACCTGTACTTCACCTTCAACAAAATGGTCAGCTTCCTTTGACTCCCTCGACATTGACGGTTGCTCACATGTCCACAGCTCTTCGCCCCGTGTATCCGCCTCGAGTGCCGAATTCAGAAGCACACAGTCGCTCTGGAGTTCCACTTCAATCCTTGTGAGGATAAGCAGCTATTCGATTTTGTCTGGTCTCGGAAGAGCGAGTACGATGAGATCTCGCTCAACGTCAACGGAGCCACGTCTCAAGGGTTCAACAATGTCCAAAATGTCAAAGAAACGCTCAGCGACGACCAAAAGACGATCTACGAGATCCTTCGCTCCCTCATAAAGCCTACGGAGGCTGAGCCACTGAAGCTCCGCTTGTGGGTGTCAGATCTGGATGCTGTGAGCAAGAAAGAGCTTCGAAAGATACAAGACCTACTCCCAGGTGGTTCTCAACCAGTACTCCCCTCGATTGGTAAACCCGAATACAGCTGCTTCCCAACTGGCGATACCGTGATTCAGAAACCACACATGCAAATGCAACTCAGCGCACCGCCGCCTCAGGTACCTCTACCCGCCAGCGACACGTTCACTTCAATGGATGAGTTCGTCACTCAACATACTGTATCAACGGTCATGCAAGACTGGGAGAGCCAGACCACTCTGTTGACTTTTGCGAGGGGCAAACACAAGGTCACGATCTACAGCCTACCGCCTTTCACCGTCTTTGCCATGGACTTTGGCACTGACATTCCAGAATTTGGAAATATCGCCAACACTTCAAAGTTCAGACTCCCCAATGAGCTGGAAGTCGACATGGAGATCGATATCAGCCTTGACTCCCTAAACATCATCTCCGACGGTGCCGCCCAAGTCGTCCACAACTTTCGGACTTTCAGGGTCTATCACGAGACACAGCCACTGGGTCTCCCGAAACATGATGCCTATTTCTTGGTGGATGATGATCGTTCGCCTGGTCGGCTTGACCGTTTGGCCAATAAGCCAAAGGCCAAGGATCCCAAGTCCCACGCTGTGTTGCGCTTCGAGCCACACCAGAACAGCTTCCTGTTCAAGTCGCAACAGACGACGATCTGCAGACTACAGGACTCAGACTTTGACCCGTGGAAGGCTATCGTCCTCAACCAGCTGTACGACCAAATCGAGGACAACAAAGACATCACAGAGGGCCTTGATATTGCACCAGACGTGGTAGCAAGCGCTAAGAAGTGGCTCAGGGGGTGCATGCCCTGGAACCAAAAGCAACTCCAAGTGATCGAAACAATGCTGAAACCCAAAGGTCGTCTCCCTCTATCCATATGCAGTGGAATTGCTGGAACAGGAAAGACTACCTTGCAAGTCGCCTTCGCTATCTTCTGCGTAAAGCTAAGCGGCGGCCGTGCTCTCCTCACTGGTCCTGCAAACGCCAACGCCGACTTGCTGTCCAAGGCCGTTCACGACTTCGAAGGCGTCCACTTAGAAAAGAAGCTGAGAGTCTATCGGCTGTACTCTGGTTCAAAGAGAATCCCACTGGATCAGATGATAGCCCACCAGGTTGTTAGACCAAAAGCGGGCCACATCAATGGGAATTGCAACACTCTTGAGAATCTGAAATTCGAGACGATCGGCAAGAAGAAGAAGGTGGGAGCCCTGGATCTCTCTCTTGGGCAAGGCGTTCTTGACGAGGCGCAAAAAGGAATTCTCAAGCACAAAACGATCGTGAGATGCAAAGGAATGCATGCAGAGCTGGAAGTCTGGTCCACCTTGAAGAAGCTCTTAGAGAGCAGTGCACAAGGCGATAAGGTGAACTCGCCTCTGCTTCACGCTGTGTTCGATGCAGCCAAGTACCATCTGCTGAGTATCACTGACATCCTCGTCTCGACCAACGGCAACGCTAGGTGCAAGGAGATCGAAGCATGGTCACAGCTGAGTGCCGGGAAGAAGCTCAAATTCTTCGGTGTCTTTATTGACGAGGTATCATATCCAGAGCTGGAAGCCATCATGCTTTGTCGCAGACACTTGCTTACCCTTTCGATAGGCTGCCAAGGAACAGGAGATCAACATCCTGAATGTGGTTACGGCCCCACTTCCACGCACACCGGACGTATACGTCTTCTTTGGCGACGAGCGGTATGTTCATTCCTTAACAGCTGAGTCTGACCATAGCGCTAACAATCATCCAGACAGCTTGATCCGACCAATACTTGTGCGAAGTCCAAGTTCCAATTCAACCCCTTCAATGCACGTTTGGACACCTCTCTCTTCGGCCGTCTCATCCGAGAAGGTTTCCCAAACGTCACACACCTTACAGAGCAGCAGCGCATGCATCCTTGTCTCTCGAAGTTCCCCTCCAAGACATTCTACAAGAGCACCCTCCAGGACTCCGAAGGCGTCCAACGTACTCTAGAGGATGTCAAGACAGGTCTTGCTCCAGTCCTTCACGGTATCATCGCTGCACATGCTATGGGTATGGAGGCTGCTGATAAAGCACAAACCTACCTTGACACCGCCACCGATGAGCAAGCACGCTTGCATTACATTGAGATGCCGGGCCACGAAGAGACATTCAATGACAAGAAGTCAAAGATCATTGTCGGCTACATTGACATCTTCTTTGATCAAATCTTCCCAGGCCTGCAGGACTACTTCAAAGACACTATGGAAGACGAGGTGATGCTCATCGTAGCATATGGTCTGGCAGTGAGTGAACTCCAACTTATTCCAGATCTCATGTCGTCGCTAACAAATATCTAGATCAAAGAGTATGAGCAACGTGTGAACGACCTGCAGCGTTCGCAGCACTTGCCTCGCTCCCACTACCCTCGCATCCTTACGGCCAATTCTTCTCAGGGCCAAGAAGCAACGATGTCAATCGTGGATGGCTCTATGAAATGGCGCGAGTATCTCGGTGAGCTCATCAGAGCCACTTGTGTTACTCCATGCTAATGATACATCAGGATTCATGAGCAAAGAACGCCTTTCCAACGTAGTGTTGACGAGAGCCAAGGAAGTGTGCTGGATACTTGGTGGTGAGCTAAAGCTCAAGAGATCGAAGAATCGCGGTATGGCGCTTGCGCCGCTCGTCAAATTGAAGCTCGAGCTGCAGACCACGGGTCAGGTACATACCTTTACCAAGCGAAGGGGTAATTGAGCACGAGCCACGCGCGTTTGCGCCGCAGCTTATCACCAGAAGGTCAGGAGACGGCATAGCACATCTGGACTGGATGAGAGGCTGAAGGGCGTACAACAGAAGGAGATCGGAAGGAGATCATCACGTCCCGTGCTAATGCTGTTTTGCACCGAGACCTCCATAGACTCCTACTTCGCTCTGAAATGCAAAGATTCTACTAGGGTATCTCTGACCTAAGATCTCTAGCTGTACCAACGTGAGCATCATACATGGTCGAAGCTTGCACCCAAGTTAGGGATTCGATCTGACCAGCACAACGCATCGAGGCCAGGAACAAGGCATGTCTCATATCGTGATCAACGTTGCGCTCGGGCACGCAAAGATCGCACTCTTCAAGCCGGCAAAGGCATGCTGACCATTGGTGAGGTATGTGGACAGGTACCGAAATTAGCAATGGATGTACAGAAGCAAAACACTTGCTGAGAATCAGCGAGCTCTTGAACCATCTCACTCTCTCGCGATCAGCAACGACGACTATGCTCCTGATCGCAATATTGTGGTGCCTGCTCTTCTTCATGTTAGCAGAGAGCCTACTGCTTCCACCTCAGGGTGACAACATCCTTGTCGGGAACTCCAATGAATACATTCTGCTGACTCCTCAGCTCCTTCCTAATCTGGAAATCCACTAAGCATGTGAAACACAAGCCTTCGAAAAGTCGAGAGCGACAAGTTCAGTCAAGATGGAACGATATTGCAAATCCACAGGGGTAAATTAGAAGCACCGCTTGATCCAACCTGAACATATATAATCTTCTCTCTCCCACAGATCCACATTTCTATTCAGGGACTCATCTCCGTCCCTCTGAGGTTTCTCAAGCCTTCGTGACGATACTCGTTGACTCAGCATTATGTGCATGGCGAGAGATGTGCTGGAAGATAGTGCTTACGTTTGGTCGAAGATTCGTGAGGAAAGAGCAGCAGCGTCGCATGCACCACACCACGTCTCTTGGCAATTTCGCCAAGGTGCCCGCGTCAACAACAAACAATACACACACACCTGCATGCAATCACGAACTCGAGTAGACATGGCCGACTTACAGTTTCCTCATCCACTGTCCCCCGCCAATGATAGGCCAAACATCCAATGGTGCCTCGACCAAATGGCACATTCACCAGCCCAAAACCAGAGAACGGCCACCGAAGACGCCCATTACCGTCTCCTCCGCGACCTTTGCAGCTCTATCCTCCGACGCTCACAATCGTTGGACCAAATACAAATCGCGAGGCAAGAAGAAGACGGAGCGTCTGGAATGACCAGTCAGAACTTGGCAGAGCCGCCAATGCCGACCGCTGAGCAAGCAGCATTGATGCAGCAGGGCTTCGCCTTGAGGCTGTATCCAGATGGAAGCAGAGAATGGCGTCCAGGTCCCAATGCTCGACTATCGTCTCTGCCACAGCTGGAAAAGCTGCCTACACGTCCTGGACAGGTCGTCACGCCAGATTCTTCGCGGAGCAAGACAACTTCTCCTAGTCCGTCCACCAACCCGTTAGTGGACAACACTGCGGTACTTCCTGGTGTACTATCGCCGACAGGTAAGTCCTTCGATGGTCTCCGCAATCAACAGCTGACACAATTCGTAGATGATCAGCCACAACAGAAGTTGTCCAGGAGAAGGCAGACGGCTCCTGCTCCAGCGCCAACAACTCGGGCACCTCTGCATGACTTCCGATCTGCCCCTGTCGCGACAGGCGGGCTACTGATGGAACTGTCCGATTTCTCGGATGATGAGGAGTAATTTCTCACCTTGTAGTCGGAGACTTGTTCTCTCCACTATTACACTTCTATGGTCAGAGCTTCGTCTCTAGCTGTACTCGGTGGTCTCTCCGCTGGCTTTTCTCGTGCAGGTTCATCCTGTTCCACTCGCGGCGGCAGGCTCGTCCTGTCGCTGTGTATACCCTTCCCCCATGGTGGTTGATTCCGCTGTCCCCCTACGGTGGTTCATTCCGCTGTTTTTCTCCCGCGGTGGCAGGCTTGTTCTGTCGCTGTTGCCCCCCATCTATCTCTTTCAGGCACTCAAGTGCTTGGAGGGGGGCCATACATATGGTCATAAATCCTGCGTGGGAATGAGCACTTACGCCGCAGCTCATCACATCACATCACATTCAGCATGCGCTGTGGCAGGCCTGGATTGGATGAGAGGCTGGGTAGCGTACAAGCAGCGTCTGGGCCTCATTGGTAACAAGCTCTAACACAAATCTCGTGTTGAGACCTTCATTATCCTTTACCTCTTCTTCTCGTGGTACTCGAGGTCGCGACATCATCGTGTGTGACCGGCTAAAGCCCCAGGCAGCCACATCATTGCTGTGAGTGACCTCCACTCTAACCAATCCTCCCAACCAGCAACGCCTGACGTTGAACATCACGTGACGGATATCATCACCATGCATGCCACGACTGCGAGCAGCACGCCATGGTAGCTCTGTATCTGCTCCATGTTCGCGTGGCGGTCCTTTCCCCGAGGTGGGAGCTTATCTCATGTTCTTCCATCACGATTCGTCTGATTCGCTCTCGATGAACCGGGACGCAGCGTTGAGCGTGAGGACGGGGAGGAAGGTGTTGTTGGGACGACATGTGACAGTGAAAGCAGCATCATGCAATATATGGGTAGCCACAGCTCGCATGGACGGAGCTATGACCGAGAGGACAAGACCATGTGTCCAGAGCTGTTGCGTGCATCTCGCTCTCGCCATAGCGTGACGCGCTGGAATGGAAGACGACAAACAGCCGGGATTGGGAAGAGGTGGAAACGGGGCGAGATCGTTATCGCTTTCATCGTCTCGCGATTCGAGAACTTTTCGTCGGGATCTCTTGGCATCTTTCCGGCTTTGCCCTGCATAAGTGCCGAGTTTCAAAGTAAGTCCGACGAATGCGTGAAACGAGGGCAGCTGTCATTGTGGAAAGCGCGTATGGAGCAGACAATGGCAGGTGATCGTGAGCGTGATACAAGCGCCATGTGATACAGCACATGCACATCGTTGCTGGTACCTTGAGCTCGTTCTCGTCGTCTGGAGGCACGATATGGATGCTTGCTGGAAGGGCCGGAGGGAAGGGTCGCCTGGCCGCTTATTGGCTAGCGCCCCTGGATTCTGTGGGGTGCTGGGGCAATCGTTGAGAGGCGTCGCTTTTTGGCGTCAGACCGTTGAACTGGCTGTGAGCGAGAACGACAAAGACAATCGTCACTGCCTCTTAAGAACCCGTCGCCGCCTGCGTTCTTCACTTTCCCCTATCACCTTCGCACCTACTCCGTGCAGGCCACTTCAACACACTCCAACCTCTTGACTCTCGTTCGTTTGAGGGGTCATCGCACTGCACTCCGGCTCATTCGACGAGCTCCAACCCGCTGAGCGAATTCGCCGCCAGCGTCATTTTCTCGCAACCACCTACCACCACACACACAACCGACAACATGCCTTCCCACCAGCCTACGAGCGGCATGCCTGCCGTCGACCCGGCCTATCTTTCTTCACAACCGTCTGCGGCGTCGAAGCCCGCGCCTCAAGAGCCTGTGAGGAACACAAAATATGACCCCAAGAAGCCCCACATCACCGAGACTCCCTTGACTCGCAAGAACTGGTACAAGCACGTCAACTGGCTCAATGTCGTCCTCATTGTCGGCATCCCGCTTGCTGGTTGCATCACTGCGTTCTGGACGCCATTGAGGCTATCAACGGCGATCTTTGCCGTTCTCTATTACTTCGCAACGGGCCTCGGCATCACCGCAGGATACCACCGACTGTGGGCACACACTTCCTACTCGGCCAGCACACCGCTGAAGATCTTCCTCGCCGCCGTCGGTGGCGGTGCCGTTGAAGGTTCCATCCGATGGTGGGCTCGCGACCACCGTGCTCACCACCGCTACACCGACACCGACAAGGATCCATACAGCGTTCGCAAGGGTCTGCTCTACTCCCACTTCGGATGGATGCTCATGAAGCAGAACCCAAAGCGCATTGGTCGTACCGACATCTCCGATCTCAACGATGATTTCGTTGTCGTCTGGCAGCACAAGAACTACCTGAAGGTCGTCCTCTTCATGGGCTTGATCTTCCCATCGCTGGTTGCTGGTCTTGGCTGGGGTGACTGGCTTGGTGGCTTCATCTATGGCGGTATCCTTCGCATCTTCTTCGTCCAGCAGGCCACCTTCTGCGTCAACTCACTCGCTCACTGGCTCGGCGACCAGCCATTCGACGACCGCAACTCCCCACGCGACCACGTCATCACCGCACTCGTCACCCTTGGCGAGGGCTACCACAACTTCCACCACGAGTTCCCATCCGACTACCGCAATGCCATCGAGTGGCACCAGTACGACCCGACCAAGTGGTTCATCTGGACAATGAAGCAAATCGGTCTCGCCTATGACCTCAAGCAGTTCCGTTCTAACGAGATCGAGAAGGGCCGTCTTCAGCAGCAACAGAAGAAGCTCGACCAGCAGCGCTCCAAGCTTGACTGGGGTGTTCCTCTTGAGCAGCTCCCGGTCATGGAGTGGGACGACTACGTCGACCAGACCAAGAACGGCCGTGCCCTCGTCGCTGTCGCTGGAGTTGTTCACGACGTGTCCGACTTTGTCAACGACCACCCAGGTGGTAAGGCCATGATCCGCAGCGGAATCGGCAAGGACGCCACCGCCATGTTCAACGGCGGTGTCTACCTCCACAGCAACGCCGCTCACAACTTGCTCTCGACCATGAGGATTGGTGTCATCCGTGGCGGCATGGAGGTCGAGATCTGGAAACGGGCACAGAAGGAGAGCCAGGGATCGCAGATCTACAAGGATGAGAACGGCAACCGCATTGTGCGTGCTGGCTCGCAAGTGACCAAGGTCATTCAACCTCCCGCCAGCGCCGGCGCGGCATAATCGATGTGGATCTGAAGTTGAGCGTTGTGTTATTTCTGGCGCGTTTTAGCGGTACTACATGGGGCGGGTGGAGTTTACCCTGGATTGGAGGTTCTTCTCACAGTCGTTGAGCAAGACTTTTTGGCCTATTGGCCTAGACATGAGCAGCGGCTCTGTTAATTCCGCTAGCTAAGAACAATGAATGTACATTGTACAATTCGAACATCATCACCTCGTCCCTTTCCCACAACGTTTCTCCGTCTCGTCACTCGGCGTAACACGAGTTCGAGCAAGTCACCTCTACTAACGTCTACTTTTGTAGAGTCCCGCCGCCGTCTACCAGACGCAGACCGCTCTCAAGGGGCATGTCGACGGAGAAGGCCAGTGGGATACTTTCACATGCCAAATTTGAAGCCAGGTGCTGGGGACTGGGGACGGCCGCTAGCGGCCACGCTAGGCGCACCTGCCTTCTTGTTTGCGACTTCCTCGACTCCCGGTCACTGTCACCACCAGAAAACTCCACAATATCTCCCGACGCCGCGGCCCCTGATATGGCCACCCTCGGGGATGATGTCGCACGACTGAACAACAGCCAGCAAGGTCAAGAGGCGGAGCAGAAGAATGTCTTCCCTTTCTTCAAGCTGCCGCGAGAACTGAGAGATAAGATTTACGCTGAAGCTACTACCGACATCTGGACTCTGATCCGACCGCGAAGAAAGGTTGGCGTTGCTGAGCACCTCCGCTGTGCATTGATTGAGCATGCGCCTTGCGTCCGCCTCACCCTCGTGAACCGGCAGCTCAAGATAGAGTATGAGGAGGAGATGGCTCGCAAGCCAGGACGGTCAACGCTCACCATGGAGCTGGATCACAGAAGAGGTTATTGGGATGACGAACTCAAGTGCGTCTGTGTTGGAAAGACCTTGTGGAATGCTCCGGGCCCATCACTAAGGCTTGCACTGTCGCGCGTGCAGAATGTCATTTTGACATATCGGGTGCAAGACCTGAGAACCAAGGATTACCTTCGTAAGTCGTTCAAGAACTCGCAATCATCTCTTGCAATGCCTTTTGACACTCGTTGCAGTAGATTCACCTCATACCTACTACAACCCATTCACAGGCTTCGAACGTCTCGTCTGGCTTCTGACGTCCCTGGAACATATCATGTGTGTCCATTACGACGATCGAGATGAATTTCAGCTGTGGTATGAGTTCCGCTATGAGCCTGCAGAGCATCAGCCTGCCTACGTGCGTGGTCTGTTCTCCGACGGCTTCACTACCGGCACACTGGACGATGCGGTCAAGATCTCTTGCTCCGTGGCACTATCTAACGATTCGCTAGCAGCAGAAGGCTTTTGGAGCGATATCCCGGAATGCTATAGACACTCCTTTGATGGACATTTTGCTAGTCGGGAGCTGTATCACGGCCCTGCATCCGTCGATCCTCTGGATATGGACGAATCAGCCCTGGTGATGGATGAAGTTGAGTCGAGGAAGGAGTCAGAGGAGTATTTCAAGCAGCGCGAGGCGTTGGCACAGGTGGCAGGACATGTTCCGCGAGTCTGGACTGCAGGCTATCGCGTGGCATTCGACCCATAGGTGTTTATTGATCCAAGGAGTGCCAGGACTGTGAACCCAGAGGAGATCAATGGTCAGCGACGGTCGCAGTACAGAAGAAGAGGCTTCCCTGTCAAGCGATGGCACAATGGAGGCCTCCTTAGACAGACTTAGCGACGATTCGTCTGTAACGATCAGAACTGCGACAGGGCAACCACAATACAGTAAATACCCCGCTCTCCAGCACCTCTCGGTGTCGCACAAGATCTACCAGTGTCACCTGAGAGCGCCAGCACACGTTCGAGCCACGAGGCGGTCAAACATACCATGCCCTACTGTGCAAGACTGCGGCTCAGGAGGACATCTGCAGGCGTGCAAAAGTTGGGGGCCGCAGCCGAGGCTGAGTCACCGCAGTATGATAACTCGCTTGGCCACTTGCATAGCTGCATGCGCAAAGTCATTGCTGTGTGCGACTCATCGGCACCGAGCAAGCCCTATGACTGCAGCCATGGCACGCCTGATGTTATTGGTGATGGGGTCATTCCGTGGAACAGAGGTGGAGTTCTGCTTTGCATCGCAAGATCGTGTAGACGATTCTTCCCTGGATCAAGAAGTCGATGAAGCCTGCGGTCAGTGCACGTAGCAGCATAGCCTTCTGTAGTTCGGCTGAGTATCCATGCCGAATGAAAACCACGTCTGAACATGCAGACAGGATCTATCGGCGTTGAAGATCAATGTGGTGGTTCGTCTCGATCTGGAATTCACTTCGACAGCAGCCGATTCCTCCTTCCTTCCAGAACTTCTGCACTCCTGCCGGAACGTCAGGCCCCCAGATGTTATGTTTCAAGGCTCTGACCAAATCACCTAGATTGACGGAGACCGGAAGTCTATCCGGCACGCTTACGTCCGGTGCACACAGCCGTACGAGTTGCGCACTTCGCATGTGGTCGTTCGCAGCTCCAAAGCGGTCGAAACTTGGGGCCAAATGTCCAAGCACAGATAGGTGGGGCACAGCTCTGTAGGAGCATGCACATTGCCTCACCGTTGTATCGTCTGAGGGCTGCGGCTTGTCTTGCAACGACAAGGCTACTGCGATCTGGCAGCGGTGGGGTGATGGAAGAGGTGAAGTGAAGACGCCCCAGCCACTATTCTACTCCGCCAAGCTGAAACACAAAGCTCGGGCCCACCACCGTCTCGCCGCTGCTTCTCGTGGCTCGCTCGCTCCCTTCTACCGTATCTATTTTTGTCCCCATCCAAACCATCACCAAGTTCGCAACGGCGGGGTGAGCTATCGACGAACAAAATATTGCTTGTATCCCGGCGCCCTCGCTGGCAGAACCGGACACGCGAAACACCCACGCGCCCTCGACCACACCCGCTGCCCCTTCTCCTCGTCGCGTTCAGCTCCTGGCCAACGTCGAGCCAGCCCAGACCGGCGCACTGTCTGGTACGACGGAACGAAGTTGATGCGCGCCAGGAAGTAACGACCTTGTTATTACTGCGAAGATGGGGAGGCGCAAGATCGAGATTAAGCCGAGTATGGTGTCACCACCCTCCTGCCATTGTCCTCGTCGCGATTTAGAGACACCCCCCTGGCTAACCACTCTCCCTGCTTCTAGTTCGCGACGACCGCAACCGCAGCGTAACCTTTCTCAAGCGCAAAGGCGGCCTGTTCAAGAAGGCGCATGAGCTCTCCGTCCTGTGCTCTGTCGACGTCGCTGTCATCATCTTTGGCCACAACAAGAAGCTCTACGAGTACTCGTCCTCCGACATCAACGAGATCATCGGGAGATTTCAATATGTATGTCAAGAGCAAGGTGGAGACGAGGACAATGCTAATGGGTGATAGTATGGCGGTGCACATGAACACAAGGGTCCTCAGGACTTTGCAGATAAGCATGGCGGAGGCGACGACGATGAAGACGAAGAGGGAGGCGAAGACGTTGCTGGAGAGGAGCGAGGGACGCCAGCGCCTGACCACCCCATGATGCACCCGCAAATGGCACACCACCCTGGCTTTCAACATGTTCGACAAGGCACACCTTCTGGATCGCCTCCAATGCACAATGGGCAAATGCCGCAGTTCCAGCGCGGGCCATCACCACTACCGCCAGGCATGTCGCGTCCCTCGTCTCGAAACGCTCAGCACCCCTCGCAGCAGCACATACGTCGAACAAGCTCCAACCTAGTCCCTCAAGCGGGTCATCCACAGCCCAGCTATGCCTACACGCCCAATCCACCTTTCTATAACCCGCAAGCGCAAATGCAACGGCCACCAGGGCAGCCAGTACCAGGCCAAGCTTCGTACCCGCCTCCATTCCCACCGCAAGGACCCAATCATCAGCAAATGCAGCAAGCGTATATGCAAGACAATCGGAGATCATCAATGCCACCGGCCTACCCGCCGCCGCCTCAAGCCAACATGCAACGACATCAGTCTCAGGAGCATCTGCAGCCGCCTCACACGCAAGGACACCCGTCACCCCAACCTCAGCAATCTCAGAGACCCACGCCTTCGCCTCAACCTGTACAGCAGCAGTTTCAAAGCCCGCCTATGCCTCAGCCGAAACCTTTACCTGCACACGCCAAGTCACATAGCATATTCACGCCGATAGATGATAGCAGATCCATGCTCGCGCAACACTGGGGTCCCACGAGTCAGGCGGAGATGCCGCGGTCAGATCCTGAGATCAAGATCGAGGGTGGTGGGCCGCGGTCTGCGTCGATAGATGTGGCTGCCATGCAGCGAGAGAACCAAGCTAGAGCAAATGGACTGTCACCACGACCAGGTCATCAAATGCCGCCACCCAAGTCACCGCAGCCACCACAGCGAACAGCCAGCCAGCCAAACATTCCTCAACCCTCGAGATCCAACACGAATCAATCAGAGAAAAAGCCGAGGTTGAGAGTGCAGATACCGAGTGAACAGTCGGGTGATGAAGGCGGTACGGCTGAATCTGGTCAAGGTGAAGATGAAGAGTCATCAGGCACTCAAGGTAATGGGCAACAACAGGGGCAGCCGTCGCATGGTGTAGTCCTCCCTCCTCCATCACCAAGCGCAGGCGCTTTGTTATCGGCAGGGGCTCAAGGACCGCCTAACCCATTCGCCCGGCCAGCACCGCCCATGAGCACGAATCCACACGCAGCGAATCGAGACGCGGCCAACAATCACATCGAAACCCCCATCTCGGCGTTACCGTCAAGATTCATGAACGACAACCTTCTGCCATCGCCATCGTCCTTCTATCCGGAATGGGGTTTTGGAAGATCAGGGGACAACAACATGCTGCCCTCGCCGCTCAACTTCCAAACTCCCGTCGTATCGAATGGCTCGGGCTGGCGGGAGGAAGAGCGAAAAAGGAGCAGCGAAGACCAGGAAGGGGGTGATCCGAAAAGGACGAAGAATTGAACGCCGCTAATGCATGAACGACTTGGACTTTAGGCATGGTGTCATTTGAAATTGTAAGGGCTTGGGAGATGGTGTGTATGGGATACGAGTGCTGGGACATGAAGCGCATCAGTTGCCGGGACCGAATGTCAATCTAATAGGAACGGGGCGTTTGGGGCGCTCTCGAGACCTCGTGGGCGTGTAGCGTACGCCCACGAGGTTGTGTTACGACCATCGAAAAATTACTGTTTCACGATTCTTTCCTGGTCTCACGGTTGTGTGACTTGCCACGTTCTTTGCGTAGCTTGGTTGTACAGTCGGTGTGGGACCGAAAAGGATGACCCAGGCGAACAGCAAAACAAAAAAGATGCTGATTGGCCTCGCCGTGAATCGGACACGGATCTTCCAAACACACCACGCTGCCGAAGCAGATGGGGATACAATCGGGCGGGTCACATCCGATCAAACCGACAATGGCCGGTGAGGATGAAAGCTGACTGAACGCCCTCTGTTGTTGAACATGCTGACCACTGCACCACGAGGCCGTGAACTGTTGATGGAAGATACATATGCCAATACGTTTATATGTCCAAGCCCAAAACGACTGTAGGGAGACTTTAGATTGGGCAAATGGTTGTTCTTTTGGAGTGGAAGGAGTATATTCTCGACGGGTCACATGTAAAAATTAACGATCTACACTACCTAAGGTAGGTACTCAAGGGGATTGTCGGTATCTACTCACTCTACTTAACCGAGATTGACAATAAAACACCTGTTAAAGTGTTAAAGAAGTAGGTAATCGACATGTGTAACCCGAAAGGTCTAGCTAACAGATTGTAGTCATTGTAGCAGCAGAACGACGTTTCGAGATGTCAATTAGTTCTTAGGGTCTAAAGGCATGCTTTCGTTCTAGCCTATATCAGTGGAGTCAACGAAGGCATAAGCACTTTAGGTAGGAGCACAGAAGAAGTGAGACACCTACGATCTTCTCCTTCTCCTTCTCCTTCTCCTTCTCCTTTTACTAGTAGGCAACTACGCTAACGATGCAGTAACAGTCGCATAGACATGTAACGAATCGTAGGGATATCTTGCACTTCGAGTCGATCTGTTCGCCGTAGTCCAGGCATACCTGCGGTGCTATAGCCGGAGCGTCTCACTTCTTCTGCTACCCTGTCTAACTTGGACAGGAGATCTACAATGACAAGAACCCTTCAATTGGCAAAGGCAGTGATCTTTAGTGTCATAGTCCCGTATCATCGTATACAAACAGCCTGTCTAGCCTTGCTCAAACCTTCAAGCTCTCGCTATCGGTCTCCTTGATCTGAAGCATCTTCAACTTCGAATCTTCTTGTTGCATCTCTGATCTATCGTGAACAACCACAGACTCCAGGACTGGGATGCGGTCTTTCTCCTCGAACAGGTTGGCGAGTTGCTCCAGGGTGTAGCCCTTGGTTTCTGGAAATTCGAAGTAGATGACGGCAGTCCCAATCAACAGCATGCCGAGATAGAAGACAAAGTACCAGTATCCAATGTTGTCCAGTGCAATGGGGTTCACGTATTGATTGACCGTCAACGCTGCTTCGCTGACAGCGATCTGCACGGCCAGGCCCTTTGTACGGATGCTATAAGGCAGTAGCTCCGTTGTGTACGAGTACAGTAGAGGGTTGCAAGCGATGTTGAAAGCGGCGTTGTACAAGAAGAGGAAAACCACCGTCGAGTATGCGGCGCCTTGGGACCCGGTCTTCGCGTATTGGGCAGAGGATATGGTCAACGGTACGTTGGCACAAATCATCCCAATGAAGGAGGCAAGCCAGAGCGGCCTTCGTCCTATGGATTCTGCGAGGTATGCACCAACAAGCGAGCAGACTAGGTTCCAAATCTGCATGCCGCCGTTGATGCCAGTCTGCTGATTTGTAGAGGTGATTCCAATGGAGTCCAAGATCGGCGAGAAGTAATAAGAGATGACACCTTGCCCATTCCACAACGTGAGCAACGCGACAGCAACACATATAGCGAATCGCTTGCGATTTGCTTTGGGCTTTAGGACTTCTTTCCACGTCTTTTGCTTGCTGGCGGTCTCGAGGTCGAGCGTTTCAGCAATCTGAGCCATCTGGTATGTCACGAGCTGATCATTGACGGCTCCATTAGCGTGGTAACGAGCAAGGACTACCTGTGCCTCGGAGTGCTTGCCGCGTGAGCAGAGATACCTAGGGGACTCTGGCATGAAGAACACCGATAGGACCTGCAGGAGGGCAGGTAACCCTTGAACGAGTGATGGTATGCGCCAGGACCAATTCGATGACAGATGGCCAGTACCAAAGCACAGCCAAGCGTTGACGATAGACCCGACGTACCAGAGCACATTGAACTGTTTGCAGAGGTCAGCTGCACTCATTACTACCATGTCTTCGATGAAAGTCTCACCGAACTGCCAATGCGACCTCGCATTCTCGGGTGAGCAAGCTCGTTGAGAAGACTTGGACCGGCATTCGTTGTAAAGCTGATTCCCACTCCGATCAAGACACGACCACCAATGAACATACCCCTGCCTTGAGCAGCACTTTGAACCGCAGCGCCAGCGACACATAAGAAAGAGCCAAGGAACAAGGCCGGTCGACGTCCATATCTGTCAGCGAACGGTGAGACGAAGAAGGCCGCGACGAAGCCCGCAACGAAGACTGAGGCTGTGATGAGGCCGATCGATGACGAGGTAGGATTGCCCATAGCTGTAACTGGGGTCAGTCAAAGCATCGTTGTCGCGCTAAGGCTTCATTGCCCTTTTTGTGCGTACCTTCGAGCCAAGGTTGCATCGACTGCAGGCTTCCAGTGACGCTCTCGTCATACCCGACAGTCATCTGGGAGAGTAGGATACATGCCTGCCAGAAGACTAGACGACGAAGGCCTGAATCTCGCCACCACTGTGCATTGGTGTTGTTCTCCAGGTCCTTGTAGGACTGTGTTGCTGCTCGAGTCAATACCATAGTGCTGCTGCAGCCATACTATCGTCCAGAAAGGGGCCAAAGGTAAGCATTTGTATGCTGGCACGTTGTCGTTGTATTCTGAGACCTTATCTCGCCCGCGGCCAACAGTCTATACTGGCCATGCAAACTCGGCCGTGACTCGCCCGGGCTGCGCGTTCGTGACCGCCGAGACCCGACCACGCCATCTGCCTCTGCGTTATCGGTGTTGCCCTTAAAGTCAAGCGTTTCCCAGCGATTGATACCAGATTTGGACTTTTGCATCTTGCACGCTCTGCGGACCACAGCTGCTGTCACCATGCCTCACTTTGAGAACGAGCCAACCATCGCCCTCGACGAATCGTTCGGAGACTGGAGGGATACATTGATCGAGGATGGGTTTGTGGTGCTGAAAGGAGTTCTCACGCCGGAGAAGGCACAGACGTATGTTGATCGCATGTACAAATGGTTGGAATCGTTTCCATATGGATTCAAACGCGACGATCCGAACACCTGGAGACCAGAGTGTCTGCCGAACAACATAAAGTATTCCTCGCTTCACGTCTTTCCCATTCGCGGCTGACACAAGTCCAAGGGGTGGCATGTATCACGATTATGCCGTGCAACATGAGAAGTTCATGTGGGACGCCAGATGCGAGCGCTCGGTCCTCCAGCCATTCCAGAAGCTATGGGGAACGGACGAACTGCTTGTCTCGTTTGATGGCATGAACTTGACTGTTCCTGTTGAGCCACGCCCAACTTCTGCACCCTGGCCTCACGTCGACCAAAGTCGGAGGCCACTCCCGTTTGTGTCTGAGCCATATGCTGACCTTGACAATCAGGTCCGCTACGCAAAGGGATGCAGTGCGTCCAGAGTATCTTGAACTTGGCACCGAACGGTCCAAAAGATGGTGGACTGATAGTCCTCAAGAACTCGAGCAAGCTCAATGAGCTATTCTTCAAGACTCACGCCGTGAAGGAGGGCAATACATGGGGTCCTGCAGACTGGCATGGCTTCTCACAGGAAGATGTCGAATGGTTCCAAGCTAAGGGCTGCGAGATGGTCAAGGTCTGCGCCGATCCCGGTGATCTCGTACTTTGGGATTCAAGGACAGTCCACTATAATGTCCTCCCTGAGACAGACAACACTCGAGCTGTTATGTGTAAGAGCGAATGGCTGATAATGCACAGCGTACCTGCTGACCCACCAGATATTTGCTACACCCCAGCGCGATTCGCGCAAGAGGAGGATTTGCAAGAGAAAAGCAAGCTCTTTCAGGAGAGGGCCGGAACCGTAAGGATCCCCTATGTCAATACAAAAGGAGGCTTTTGCTGATTTCCTAAGACACATTGGCCTCATGCCAACATCTTCAAATCGGGCGTCAAACATCCAGAGCGGCCATTGGGACAGTCGTTCGGTAGAGATCGACCGCTGGAGGAACCTGAAGAGACGGAAACGCTGTTGAGGTTGGCGGGAGCTCTGCAACATTGAAGGACAAGAATGCGGTCCATATCTGTTATGAGATCAAGATCTGTGGTCGTTTGTGGTCAGAATGTCGTGCTGTTGAGCAAGTCGTTTTACAATCTTCAATCCTTCTCTGGCAACCATGTTGTCGGACTGCACTTTGTCCAGGAAATTGAGACCACTTTTGACACAAGTTAGTAACTCCTCGGTCGGTTGATCGGTGCCGCTTGCCTCCATGACCAAAGTGATCGAGGCGCAAAAGACGTGCATAGCAAGAGCCCTATGTGCCTGATTAGCAGGGGATGTAGCGTTACTCCGACGTTCAACTCACCATGGGCGAAGGTGTGAGAAGTCGGCATTGTCGCTCGATGCGACATGGATAATTGCAATTGCAGAGCTCAGGCACATCGCTCGTGATCCGTCGAACGTCAAAGAGCCTTCAAGCCAATGGCCCTGGAGGATTCTGTTGGTCACGATGCGATGATGCAACAGTACCAGCGTCAGACTTCGTCGTTGAAAGGCGATCCAAGGCAGTACATGTTCTTCTTCTCTGTCACGATGCGTAGCTTGGTCACTCCTAAGATGTGGCGGTAGATCGATAATCAAGGAGGCCAGCTCCTCATCTGCTGAGGATACTATCCGAGCAACTTGACGAGCAGACCACGCCTTGGCACGAAGTGTAGCTCTAAAGCGGTTTACAACGACCGATACCTTGCTCATAGCAATATGGTATTGCACAGGCTTGGGAGATTGTGTGTCTTGAAAGGAGGCGTCAAGCAGACTTTGATCGTGAAGCGCTTGCGGAAAGGCGCAGTCGAAGTCTGTGGCAGAAATGCATGGGTTTCTGACCGGGATTGGAAGCCACTCGCAAATAATCAGAGTCCACCAAAGCCTGCGCCGAGTTTCCCGCTGGAGTAAGGACTCGTCTTGGTGTTCGCTGTCTGTGCCCAATTTCAAAGCTTGGGCCATGCGGACAGCGACTGCCCAAAAATGCGAGTGGCGAGCCGTGTCACCGATATTGGTGGCTACGATTCCCAAGATTGTGACGACCTGCACGACTCGGACTTCTGCGTTCTGCATAAAGTCTGCCTCATCGAGATAGTACAGCGCTCCTTCATACCAGTTCTTCAAGAGCCTGGTCCGATCTGGCAAAGGCGGCTGGGTCCTGGCGAATTCATGCTCATCCATGAACAGAAGCGTCGAGGACAAAACGCTAAAGTACAGAGCAAACCAAAGTAGGTCCGCATTCTGCTGGCCCTCCCAGAACTGATCGTGTTCGTCCTCGAAATGTGGGAAAAAGAACGCGTAGTGGATCCAGGAAGTCCAAACTCCAGCACGAGTGACTATTGCATAGCTGCATGCTCTTGCAGGAAAGTGTATAGATTCTTTTCCACGAGAGGTTCGTGGTCGGCTCGACTGGCCAAGTTCATCCCAAAGCTCTGCTTCGCATCGGTCATTGACATCGACGATGCGACTGATTGGTTCATCTTGTGATGTCTCATGACCGATCAGCGCGGACAGCTCTGCGTTCTCGCCTAAGAGCTCAGCATAAGAGAGATCGCCACGAGGAGAGTCCGCAGTCCTTAATTTTCCTCGCACGCGGACCACTTCGCGACGGCATTCAGTGGCGGCACCACGAGCTATGCATGCACGACAAGGTATGTCTTTCGAGCACTTGATCTTTCTGGCTGCACATGATGCGCACGAGAGTGGTGCTCGTTGTGTAGAACGGACTGGTGGCATTTGTTTGGCGCCATGAGCCGGACTCTTCTCACATCGTGTCGAACTGGCGGGCTCTGCAAAGTGCGGAGCAAGAGTTGGAAACGCTCAAGCGGTCAAGATGAAAAAATAGTATGAACAATGCCGCTTTTCGGGGCTAGAAGGAAAGGTGAGGTGAGGTGAGGTTGAGATAGGGGACTTGAGTTTGCGCTAATTACGCTCTCCGGGGCATCTTTTCCGCGGATCCGCGCTGGGTTGTCATCACGTGATATCAGAGGCAAAATTTTGCTGACAATTTCTCAACGAAAAATTCTTCAACCAAAACAAAAGGCAAAACATTCAGCACCCGGGATTCCCACGTGGTCACCCACCGCAGTACTAGTCAGGCGGTCACTTGCTTGAGTACACCAGAGCGGACGGGATGGTCTATATTCAAGTGCCTGTGGCCGAATGTGCTTGTCTTTCTTGGTTATTCATTTATGAAGCCACAAACAAACAAAAACGAACGATGAGCTCCTGCAAACGAGTGAGGGTTCGACGTTTACTTCATGGGGTGATCCTACCCCCGCAAAATTCTGAAGTACAGCTGTTGTTTTGGATGGACTGTGGCTGATGGGTTCCCCGCACGACGACCCAACTTCCAGTGTCTCTACCAACAGACCCGTTCCGAACTCTTCGTCATCCTTGTTCTACACCTGTTCGCGCCCGTCTACCGTATTCCTGACCTCCTTTGCAAGACTCGCTTAGCTGGAACGATCCTCATTTTGTGGATGGTCTGATCGCCGCAGGTCGCGCTCCCTCTAAGCTGGCAGAATGTGCTCTGTAAAAGGTCAGGGCAAACGATCGGGCTGAGTTCAATGTCGGTGGAATATTATCTATGGACCTCAAGCATTTTGCACGTGGCCTGCCGGGACTTTCATGTTGGAACGTGGAAGCAATTCGCGGGTGCTGGACGCAGCGAGGATTGCTCTGGGAGGTGGAGATTCGATCTCGATCAGAGGCGACGACTCAAATACAGTTCCACGGTACTTCTGACGCTGAGTCTGGTCTTGGCCTGAAGTGCGCAAGCGAGATCTGAACAGGAGTCGCCACGCGGTCATCCACGGGTTGCATCCTTCGTCACCAGACTTCGCTGATGATCGTCAGGACTAGAGCCGCTCGAGACTTGCTCATAGCAACATACCCATGCTCGGAAAGTCAATGTTACGGTCGGTCGTCTGCTCCAGTCTCAATCTCAACGGTGAACATCGCCATGAATAGGACCTCAAAAGATTCAGATAGGCAAGCAAACCAACGTCCACCTGCGACATGTGTAGATTGGATGCGTTCTTGAACCTCCTCGATCTATCCGGTGAGCACTGAGGGAACAACAACACATGGTATAAGTAAGTCCATCCATCGCACTCAATCAGCTCTCCATTCCAATCAACAACCTACAAACACCAGCTTTCTCAACCCACCCACGTTCGCTACCCACTACAACCATGCAGTTCACGATCTTCACCATCCTGGCAATCACCGCCACAGTTCTCGCAGCTCCTACCGAGTCTGGCAGCAGCTCTGGCTCTGGCAGCAGCTCCGACTCTGGAAGCGGCTCCAGCGCTGGCAGCGGCACCTGCGCTTCGGGATCTAAGATCTCCTGCTGTGTCACCAACAGCGGCAACAGCGATGCCCTCGGCAACGTGCTCGGTGGCAGCTGCTTGCTCGATCAAGTCTCCTTGCTGTCCGGTGTGTATTGAGGATATCAGACGGAGTCAAGCAATGTGCTTACTGTCTACAGTTCTGGACAACCAGTGCCCTGCCGGAAACACCTTCTGCTGCCCTACCAACCAAGATGGCACCCTCAACATCAATGTGTCCTGCCTTCCCAGTCAGTATTGGGATAGCACTATCATCACTCGATATATGCTAATTCCGTTTAGTCAATGCTTAGGCATTTTCGAGCAACGAATGGGCGACGGGCTTTGTGAACGACTTTCGGGCATCTTGTATGTCTCAAGTATGGTACTCGATGTTCGGCGGTTGCAGAGACAGGTGTTGCAAGAGATTCAGGTTGGAGGGCGCTCACAACATGACCTTACGACAGGCTCGATACTAGCAAGCGTGGCATATAGGCTAAGAATCAAATTGCTGGTTGTAGAAATGATCCGTTACGAAAGTAGCAGTCGCCTCAAAAGAAGTTTCCAACCGCATCCAGGGATAAGATGGTCGCAGGTCGTTTCCAGAGTATGCCTGAGCGGGACGCAAAGGTCTTATCGAGTGCCTGTGGCCGAATGTACCGGACGATGACAATTTGTCGTGCGTGACTCTTTGCAGATCGTTCGTGACTTCGTCAAGCAAGGCCGCCATCCACGAAAAGGCCAGTCTCAAGAAAGTTGATTGACAGCTGATGCCTCTCCTTGACAACTTGATGACCACCTGGCCCCCCGGCGCCGCCTGGTCGACATCCCATCGCCTTGAAATCTCCCTAGTCCACACGGAGGCAGTCTTCTCCGCCTGTTCGAACCACTCTGCAGCCCCGAGGCCTCGTCGTTGCCGAGCTTCTCGCACGAGACGACGTAGATCAACCGTCCTCACAGTAGCGTTTTCTTGGGGATCCTCATGGATGCTCGTTGCAGCTAAAGTCCCATGATGACAAAGAGGCATCGAAAGACACCAGGGAGTCGTTGGATCAGGCGATACAACGATAAAGTGGCCGCGACCCGGAGTTGGTGATATGCTGGAAAGATCTGAGCATGGCTTGCAGTAATACTCGATACTGCACGTGGCTACAGGTCCTGAGCAACAAGAGTTCAATCTTGGTAACTTCAGACCCCGTCTCGCCGCCTTCTCAGTGCCTCTGCCTTCGTCCGCCCGGCCCTAGACAACCAGCACGACGCAGTGGAATGCCCTGGAAGCCGTCGCTTTTAGACCACCTCCAAGTGTGTGTCGCAAGGTCTACGTCCGAATCACGCAAACAGTCAAGGGTTAACCACACCCAACCGTTCTGCGCATAAATCTCATACCTGCGCCTCTTTGCCTCCGTATCTTGTGCGATAGGAATATCGTCCTGGATGTCCCAAACAAGGTGAGGGACCTGAAACTCCTGGTATATCGACGGGCCCGCGCCCGGCCAGATCTGACAAGACTGTACTCTTACCCTCGGCTCACGGGGCAAGTAATTTCGTGCCACATGCGAGAAAGCGTGCCACTGCTCCCAGTCTTTCTCATAACGAGACGCTAAAGGGTCATCCACCGCTGACCCAGCCAGAAAGACAGTCGTCTGAACACTGCAACCACGCAACAACCTCGCTTCGATCCAGTCCCACAGCAGCCCCAATGTGAGCGGTCCGTCGAAGTATTCATGTCCCTGACCGGATATCAGAGGAACGTTGTTGCTCCCTCGCTCGGAGCACGACCACGAGTGCCACCAGTCCAGACGCTTGACGGGTGGCTGCGTGACGTACATTCTTCGCCAAGATGCACAGTCCCGTGCGAACGCGAGACGAGAAGGGGCGTTGGCGACTGTGCCGTCTCGCGCCCAGGGTAGGGTTCTCAGATCGGCATAGAGACATCTCTCCGACAGTAGAGCATGCATTGACATGGAAGAGAGCTGCGGAAAACTCTCTTGCCATCGAAAGATCGATGCGAAATGAGACTCCAGAACAGGGTTGATCTCAGCCAGTGTACTGCTCCTTGTTTCGTGCTCATTTGAAGGCCGGAGAAAAAGGTTCTCCTGCAAGATGTTCGAGCTATCGATAATTCGTCTCCATCGGCGGCATACTCGCTGACAGTTCAAAAGCACCAATGTCTCGGCCTGATGTAAAAAAAGCTCCACCATCTCTTGGATGGAGAAGAAGCGATCGCGAGCGGGGTGAGGGATGGTATTCGTTGCTGAACTCATTGCAAAGGAAAGGAATGCTTGATACTCTGATATGTGATGAGAAACACGAGTTGCGGAGCTGCAGGCGCTCCGGGCTGCTGCAACTTGCCTCTTTCTCCAGCTCAGCACTGCATGTGGCTGGAGCTGTTGAGCGAGACAATCTCGGACATTGGAAATGATGATGAGTCTGGAAGAGGTCGAAGAAAGTCGCATAGAGTGGCGGGACAGATGCTTGTCTCAGCGGTAGCTGTAAGCAACTCCTGGATCGCACTAGACCGAGTAAGCAAAGGGGACTGTTTTCGAGTCTGTATCCGCGCTAGCAGTTGCCCGTCGAGACCAAACGTAAAATCTTGATGAGATCTACGTCTGTCTCCCTTGAACTCCTCCTCGCCTTTGCCAGTCGGTATAGGCATCTCCAAAGCTCGACCAAACATATGAAGATTTCTTCGAGCACAATTATCTCGGCGCCCAAAAGAATCTATCTGACGTCAGGATCCGCCTTCGGCTGAGGTATGTCTTCTGGGTTCGAAGTGAGATCGTCCGATATCTGACTCAAGTTGAAGAATGGATGTGAACGATTGTACCGCGGGACCCAGGGGCTCAAAGCTCTTGCGCTCGAATTCTTCTCTGAGGAGCCTGGGATGGCAGACTTCATTCCTTCACCGTTACCCTCATCCCTGCCCCTGCTCTTCTCAGCTTCATCATCAGGGGCCTCGACTGAACCGTCATTCTTGTCGATAAGGAGCTGCTCAACGGGTTAGCTCTGCCTCTTCTGATGCCAGTGCTGTACGTACGAGGTTGTTCTGCTCTGGAGAGGTAGACTGATGATCCTCGTCCTCATCGTCGTCCTCATCGTCGTCCTCATCGTCCTCATCGTACTCCTCGTGACGCTCAAAACGTCGTGCCCTAGCTGCAACTTCGACCTTCTCTGCAGCTGCAGCCTCGGCCATCAGCCAGTCCATACTCCCGACGACTGGTCTGGCAGATTTCTCTTCTTCGGTTGGTCGGAGCGGCAAGGACGGTGCAGGCGTCGTTGGAGCGTTGCCTTGAGCGGTAGAGGGTGAGCTGTCAATCGTGGAGCCGGTGCTACTACCTGTAAGTATCTCTTGCGGGCTAGCATCCGCCGCACCATCGTTTTGAATGTTCGCTCGTTGCTGTTCCTGTGTACCGTGCTCTTCCTCATCCTTCTCCTGCTTTTGTATGATCGCCGTGAGCTCATCAATGTGCTTTTGAAAGATTTTCAGTTGATCTGGATTTGCGTTTTCGGTAGCTACCTCTTTCATCAAGGCCTTCAGTTCTGGATCTGACGAGGCACGATTTGCCAACATGCTGACGACAGGGTCTGGCTGTGCCGTTTTGTCCTGCTGTTGCGCCGGGGCGGGTGAAGAGGCAGGGATCACATCGGCGCGGGTTTGCATCTCGTGGGCGCTTGTCTCCTGGTGAACCGCAGTGCTTGCATCACCGCCTTCAGCATGAATAGTCGAAGAGCGTGACGAGCCGAGGGTTCTGGCCAAGTCGAGTCCCCTCTGTGCACGACTGGAAAGCAGCAGCATCAGATCATCGAGGAGTGCGTCGTGCCGCATCACCTCAAACTCGTGCTCATAGTCATCCGCGTCGTCGCCATCATGGTCACCGTCGATGCTGTCGTCCTCGCCGTCGTCCTCATCGTAGCCATCGTAGTCGTCATAGTCGTCCTGGTCATCTTCATCGTCCTCGTCGTCATCGTCATCTTCAAACCCCTCTGCATCATCATCAGACCATTCGGCATCCGGTTCATCCTGCGGCAGCTCGAAAAGCACAGTCCGGCAATGCGGGCAACTGTTGACTTGAGGTTGCTTCAGCCATTCCACAGCGCATTCTCGACAGTAGATGTGGGTTTCGTGGCAAGGGAGGCGAATGAGGTTGACTGGCGGGTTCTGTTCACAGATCGGGCAGCTCAGACCTTCTGTCGGGTTGACGACCGGTTGCAGGCTGTTGCTGAGGAATTCGTCGCGAGAGATCATTCTCGAGGATGCGATGTTCTAAGTCGAAGCGTGCTTTTGGTGAGGGTAAAAGGGCGGAAGATTTCCAAGAAAAGTAGAGGAAGTGTCGCAAAAAGGAGTTGCAGCGTGTCTTATGCGGGTTCGTGCAGGCGCTGTTTGTATGTTCTTCGAACGCTGTTTGAGTCACTCACGTCAACATCCACTTGAGCTCGATCTCGTCAGTTCCCTTCATCACATGTTTGCTGCCACGGTTAGGTTGAAGTGTATCCACCAACACGATAAAGGGTGAAACCACAATCTGAGTTGCTTTGACGATCACGATACTGCTGAGCGACGCCGGCCTTCCACCCAACTGCGCCAGGACGTCAGTATACATACACGAAATATTTGTTCGCCTTGTCTGTCACGTCTTGAAAGCCAAGTTCGTATCCAGCAGAAGGATCGTCGGTAGTGTTCGCCTTTCGTCTCGATGCATTCCGTCTCCACAATAAGACCCAGAGGCCGACGATGCTTATGACCTGGATGCCAATACAGAAGAACATCATGCCGACGCCGAGCTCGTATGTAGGAGCCTGCTTTGTGAGGAAGAAGAAGGGACCAATGAAGTTTCCCAGACAGTAGCCTGAATGCATTGGTGAGTTCCCCTGAGCAGCTCCTTCACGTTGTGGCGTACTTACCAATAAGCAGCATGGCATTCGTGGCCACCTTCTTCGTATGGCCGGCCGTATTCGCGGTCGCAACAGACATGCTCAATGTCCAGGTCGCTGTGTAAGAGAATGATATCCACAGACACACAAGCCGACCGTACGGTACAGACTGTGGGACTAACCATGTACCAATAGTGCCAGCAAGGAATGGAATGAGGCATACAAGCATCACCACTAGGCGTGCGTTGGGGTATCGAGAGGCAAAATACGTCGCTCCTGTGCACACGAAGAATTGCACAGCGCCACTGGGCATCTGAATGAGTGTGGTGTTGAGGGTTGAGAAGCCCATGCCCTTGATAATAAGACTTTGAAACTGTCGAGTCGTCAGCATTGGTCAGTCATATAAACGTTTCTCACCCACGTTAGTCAGTCCACCATTGGGGGCGTTGCTTGTCACAGCAAAAATGAAGAGAAGCCACGTCTTGACATCTAGTAGCGCCTCGATGAACTGCAGCCGGTCAGCATACTTCAATGACCTCACGAACTAGAAGCAGTACTTGATCTTTCTTCCAGTGCTTGTTTTCGATACCCGTCTCATTCTCCTTGATCCGATCGATTGCGGCTTTTCTTTCGTCTTCTGAGAGAAACTTGGCTTTCAAGGGACTGTCGGGAAGGAAGAACAGAATGACAACACCCCAAAGAGCGGTGATGGCACCCCAAATGAGAAAGATGTATCGCCAGCTGGGGAGGCTTCCGCCTATATGTCCGATGCCAAACGAAGCTATGCCAGCAAGGACCTGCGTCTATGTCAGTCTACCAACCAGAGTGTTCGTGGTGTCCAACTTACGTATCCAATTCCAGCGCTGCCAACCCATATGCCCATGCGAAGCGGTTGCTCGATGCGGCGATACCACATGGAGAACAGAAGCATTGTGCCTGGGTTGATCGAGGCTTCAAACACTCCGAGGAAGGTACGTGCAGTAGCGAGACCGGCGAAGTCTGTGGCGGCAGCGTGGCACATTAATACGATGCCCCAGAGAATCACAGTGATGCTCATGAACTTGGCGATCGGCAGCTTCTGAAGCAACAAGCCTGTCATCAATGGTCAGCGTGGAAGTGACAAGTCAAGGCTCTTGTGTCGACTTGCCTGTTGGATATTCCCAAGCGAGACTATACCGGTGTCAATGGAGTCTTCGACAACATATGTAGCACGTGCACTCACTATCCAAGATAGAACAGCGCACCAAGCCAAGAATACTCGGTGCCGCTGAGATGTGCATCATCTCGTACTCCAAAGACAGCCGCGTAACCAAGAGTCGTCTTGTCGATCGATTGCAGCATATAGGTAATACATCTGCCATCATCAGCTCCTGATCAAACGTCGAGTCCTCAATACTGACATTAACGGCATCAAGCGCAAGTCGATCTTCCACAACAACGATCTTTGCGTGGCAGTGTCGCCCTCGACTCCGCGAATGTCCTCATAGACGCCATACGCTGCGTCGACATCCGCTTTGTTGACTGAGTCCCGAACGTACTTCTTCACTCCTGATTCCACATTGGCCATGGCGAAGTAAGGTAGTAAGTTTCACACGAGACATTACCAGGTTTGCGGTTCGCGGTATATATCTTCTTGTGTCTGATCGGTATCGCGCGGTATCTCCAGACCCGTCATTGTCAACGACAGATAGGAAGGGCAATGTTGCTAGTCTCGACCCGATTGCCCGGGAAAGAGTTGTCCGTCGCGGGAAACCCTGCAAAGGGCAAGATGTTGGCCGCTGGCGATATCTTCGACCCCTGTCGACCAATCGATAGGGAGACAATGCAATGCCGCAGTGAGATGTTGTCCTCCTTCACAGTGGCTTTTCCACGAGGATATCGCATTAATTGCTGCAGCAGTATCTGACTTGGATCGAGCAACAATGCAATCATATCAAGCGCTTGACATCGACCCGAGAGTCAAGCGGGTTCTGAAGAGCACGCCACTCTTCGATCTTCACAATGACTTGCCGCAACAGCCGTGAGTATTGTTTATGGCACCGTGCGAGACTCAGTGGATGACTCCGTTGACAGGCGGGCCTGCTTCCATGGCAAGATCCACGACAACCCAAAGTTCAATTTGCAGAAGGGCTTCGAGAGGGGCATGACAGACATTCCTCGACTCCGTATGTTCCGTCATTAGCTTTCATATCAAGCAGACCAGCCGAGCTGAAATCGTGGGTGCCAGGAGAGGGTGCCGTAGGTGCGCAGTTCTGGAGCATTTGCGTTCCTTGCCTTCGATCCGCAGAGAATTTCTCGACCCCTGAATATGGCGATATGGTACTAACTCTGGTATTCACTTTCGCGACTGTGCTAACATCGCAAGGCACGCGATGCGATCGAGCAGATCGATATGACCGTTAGGATGGTCCAGAGCTATCCAGATACGTTCCAGCTTGTCTTCGAGCCTGAAGATGTCGAGAAGGCATACAAGGATGATAAGATCGCGTGCTCGATTGGTATTGAGGGGTACTTCGCCAGCTCGTCCACAACTTTGCGTTCGCTAAGTCGTCGACAGGCTACATATGGCAGGCAATAGTATCGGCATCATCAGAGCGTTCTACTCCCTCGGCGTGCGATACGTAGGTCACACTGCATTGGCTAACGCTCTGGATTGCTAAGCAATTTGTTGCAGTGCACACTGACACATGTGTGTAATAACGCCTTTGCGGATTCGTCGACATCAAAGGTCGGTCCAGTCCATGGAGGTCTTTCCCATCTGGGACGATCCGCGATCAAAGAAATGAATCGACTGGGTGTGCAGTTCCAGCAAATCGTAAGGGATCCGTGACTGACGCTCGACAGGGATGTTGATCGACCTCTCACACGTCTCTCCAGATTGCGCTCGGCAGGCGCTGGAGCTGACACGAGCCCCAGTCATGTTCTCGCACTCCAACGTTCAAGCCGTATTCGATTGCCCGCGCAATGTTCCCGATGAAGTCTTGGACATGATACCAGCGAATGGAGGTCTTATTGCCGTGACTTTTGTACCTGAGCATGTCACCGCAAGAAGACAGGACGCCAAAATGGAGATGGTTTTAGATCACC
Organism: Zasmidium angulare; assembly: GCA_002786045.1. Taxonomy (NCBI): domain Eukaryota; kingdom Fungi; phylum Ascomycota; class Dothideomycetes; order Mycosphaerellales; family Mycosphaerellaceae; genus Zasmidium; species Zasmidium angulare. The sequence continues at coordinate 656,797 of NHNX01000019.1, forward strand.
TGTGTGCAAGCCACGTCAGTCCGACCTTGAGCATATGCTGACGGCCTCCAGGTTCTATATTGCAAATCGAATCGGATGGGACCATGTTGGCTTGGGATCCGACTTTGACGGCATTGCAAGCGTGATACCTGGACTCCAAGATGTGCGATGCTATCCTGCTTTACTACAAGCCATTCTAGAACGCGGTGCGACGGAAGAGCAGTTGGCGAAAGTGGCCGGTGGAAATATGATTCGAGTCTGGCAGGGTGCAGTCGAGACTCGTGATCGAATGAAGGCGGAAGGCGTGTTGCCGGTGGAGGACGTCTGGGAAGGTCGAACCTGGTGGCGATACGATGGCTACTGTAAGCGTGTGGACAATCTGTTTCAAGCTTCAGAAACTGATTCGTGTCCTCTCCAGATCAAATGCCGGATCCAGATCCAGAAGACAAGCTCGGTTTGGACTGGTACGGAGTGCCTCCTCCAGAGACCGGGTTGTATCATGATAAATAGCTTGAATGGTGAATCCGAAGGTTCACACTCAAAGCGACACGTCCCATAAAGCGTCGAAAGGGTAGTCCAGCGAATCCACAGGCAAGAAGAAGTCTGAAGAGAGCTCGTTGAAAGCTGTCTCGGGGTCGAATGCGTTAATGGAGTGCGCATACTCTTCCACCGTTGTTGAAGGCAGTGCTTCGCTCGTGATCCCCATCGCAGCGGCTATCTTGCTTATGGGCTCAGTGCATCTCTCCAGGCAGAAGTCAGCCAGATCCCATTCTGAGGCTTCGCGTGCCGTCTGAAGACGGCGCTGAAGACGGACGAGCTTGGTGGCGCATTCTTTCTTGGTCGCAAGGTCCGTTGATTCTAACAGACATCGCAAGAGTATCGTGGTGGCGGAGACCAGCAAGTGTGCGGTGTCTGGAGTGATCAGCAATACGGCCACATGGGCACATAGTGAGAAACATTACATGGTAGCCAGAACTCGGATAGCTGCGAAGCCTCAAGAGAGCACACGAATTCCGTCAACGCAGACGCTGCTTCTCGAAGCATGGCAAGCCGGTACGATCTTGCCTCAGCTAGGGCCAAGCTCGATGTCTATAGGGGATCAGCAAAGTGCTTAGATCAGATCCTTTTCTGCATTGACCTACTTTGAACGCTATGCGGCAGAGCAGCAACCTAAGCGAGAGGAAACAAAAGCGTAGATTGTTCGCTCCATTTGGAGATGAAGAAGGTGGAGGTGTCGATGCGCAGATTTGGAGGAAGTCGGGCAACGACGCTTCCCAGTCGTCTAGAGCACATTCGAGTCGCCGCACATGTCTTGAGACTTGCTCTTGATCCGATTGCAGAGCGTAAACGAAAGGCAGCAAGTCTCCCAAGATTCTGGACAGAAGGCAAAGCTGGAGAAACGAGCGCGCGGATCTTTGATGAGTCTCAGCAGCTTCTGTTGTGAGAAGGGCCTCTGCTTTTGGCAAGGGGACGTCGCAATTCTGCTGATGAATCAGAGGTGGAGTGCCATGTGCAAGGCTTGACCTATTGCCTTGTCAATGACTGTATCGGTTCTACAGTGTCGCACATACCAATAATCATGTATCAGCACACCCCACCAAAGTTTGATGCGCACGTTTTTCTCGTGCTCCGTGGCTTTCCAGCTTGTGGGATCTCTGTGAAGTCCAAGACTGTGTGCTAAAGTCACAGTCCGTCCAAGTGTCACAATATTGCCCGTGATCGACAACACTGGCCGGCCTATGAGGTCTAATAAGCTTGCATGCACGGTTGAGATTGTTGGGCCTAGGAAGTCTTCTTGAATGGCAGCGACAGCTTGATTCCAGAGAAACTGTTTGTGTATGATCAGTGGTCGAGTTCTCACAAGATTCTAGGTACTTACAACTAGATCTGGCCTTGGTCGCTGTTTAAGTCTCTCTGAAGTATTCCAGAAATGTGAAGCCGATGCATAGATATCGCAGATCAATGCCGAAGACAACCTATTAGGGTCCTTCTGCCAGACTTCATGAAACGTCTTTTCATGTAGAATCGGAAAGCAAGGATGGAGTTTATCGAAATATCTGACGTGTTCAGCAGCTGCCAGCAAGCGTATGGGTGCGCTGGCCGTACAAACCGAGGACATCCGTCTTGGAAGGTCCCAGCACCTGCTCAATGATTTCTCGCTGCGTACGACCGGGATCCACGGCTGTAGACAGTCCTTGCCGTCTTCTAGGTACGGTGAGATAGATGATGGGATTTCCGGGTGCACTCGAGATCAAGCTGTACGGCTTTCCAGTAGAAGCTCCAACAGGCCCATTGGAGGTAAGATAGTGCTCCAGAACCTCGATGTCTTCGGCCATGGGTGGATTCAGAATGAGCGACGACTCGGTGGGCGATGTGCCAGCGACACTGGGAAACTGTGCGAGACCTCTCTCTGGAAAGCGAACTTCTCGATCGGAGGAAGATGTCGTTTGAGTCTTACGCCGCTTCGCCGGTGATTCGCCATCAGCATGCTCATTTTTCTGCGAATACTCGCACGTCAAGGCCCTTTCTCTGCAGAATCGACATGGCTGTCCCGGTAGGTCAATGTTACAACGGATCTTTCGGTGCCTGTTGAGAACATTCATCAAAAAGATCTCACGTATCTACACTTTAGTAAAAGTTATACCTGCAAAGGTCACAAGCTGGAACTTTGTGCGAGCGGTAGGGGCGACTCTCGGCCGGAGTTGATATGATGGCATTGTCCATGGCGTTCCTCTTGATCAAGTCAATTGATTTTGATGAGAAAGGAGAGATAGACGAAAGATAGAGAAGCGATGTGATCTGCTCGGCAAGTCCTCGTTGGCGGAAAAAGCCGCGGCCGCCCGGGCGATTATCCCATGGCAAGGCGCGTATACCTCATGTTGTTCTGTTGGCGTGACTTTGCGCAACAGTGTCTATCTTGTCAGAAGCAGCGTGCTGGAAAGAGACACGACCGTTGTTGTTGTTGAGGTGAGGAAGACGCGTGACGACGACGCGAAGATGGTAAAATTGGTGGCAGGGAAGGTGCAGGGGTCACGGGATGATCTGGGCATCGAATCAAATCTTGCTGAACGTCAACGACATCTTCCACATTGTTTCTGATCTATCTACCGACTTCTTCCTTCGATCACAGCCTCGCGTCTACCTGAGGCTTTGAGCCTTCCCGCTGCGTGACTGAGTACAGTGGCTTGGTTCCGGGTGTCAACGCCAGAGCTTCCTCGATGATATCGAGGCCCATCTCCAGCTCCTCGTCCGTAGTCGTGAGAGGCGGCGCCAAGCGGAATACACCACCAAAAGATGGCATCGTGCTGAGTTGAGCCCACAGCCCAAGTTGGGTCATCTTGGTCGCCACAGCAGCACCCAGTTCGGGATCGCCCTCCTTTGTCTCGCGATCAGCCACAACTTCCACCCCAGCCATGAGACCACGCCCTCTGATGTCGCCGATGCAGCCGTAACGAGACTTGAGGACTTGCAGCATTTGCTGGAACTTCTCGCCGAGCTCGCGCGAGCGCTGGACGAGGTTGTCTCTGACGACAATTTCCAGCACTTTGTCACCAACGCTGGCCGGCAGGGGATCATTGATGTGGGTCTAATAAAGGTAAGCATCTTTGCAACAGTACATGCTGAGCAGACTCACGGTGTAGAACAGGAAGTGGTTCTCCTTGGCGAACTCAGCAATCCTGTTACTGGTCACAACTGCACTCAATGGCAGCCCATTGCCCACTGTTGCTGAATCAGTCGATTATTGAGGCATACAGATTTCTGCAGGACTCACATGTCTTGCTCAGCGTTAGTACATCTGGAACGACACCCTCGTCCTCAGCAAAGTGTTGGAACGCGAACATATCTCCTGCTCTGCCGATGCCCGTCTGAGCCTCATCGATGATTAGCAACATGCCTCGTCGCTCGCAGTGCTCCTTCACAGCCTTGAGATACCCCGGCGGAAGTACCAGCATCCCTCCAGAAGACAGGATGGGTTCAAGAATCAGTGCCGCCAACGAACCACACGATTGACGATCGATCAGCTCGAAGCCATAGTCAAGCTCTGTTCGCCAGTCATAAGAGCCGTCCGGATGTCTGAAGATCGATCGATACGCGTTAGGTGTTGGCAATGCAAAGTTGCCGGGCATGTTGGGTCCATAACCTGCTCGACCAGCATGATACTGAGCGCCAATCGCCGTGCCAGTAACGCCATGCCAACTGGCCGCCAGACCAACGATCTCGAATTTGCCTGTGTAGAACTTCGCAAGTCGAATCGCAGCTTCGTTGCTCTCACCACCCGTGCTCAAGAAGAAAGCCTTGTCCAATCCAGGTGGTGTCAAGCCGGTCAATCGCTTGGCCAAGGATATGACAGGCGGACTCAGCATGCCCGAGAAGAGGTGATCAAGATTCTTCGCATGGCTGTGAATGGTCTCGACGATTTCTGGGTTCCCATGGCCGATCAGTGTCGACATTTGCCCTGAAGTCCAGTCGAGCATACGAAGCCCCGAACTTCCTACGATCGTACGGCCTTCGGCATGCACAATGACTTCTGGATGGAACGATGTGCCTGGAGATCGTTAGCAAAGTATCTGCTCATGCTGATGAGGGATCTGGAATACCATAATGTAAAAGCGATTCATCGGCATCGCGCTGGAGCTGAGCCTGATCAACACTGTCGTATAGTCGAGCCATCTTGGAGGTAGATCAAAGTCGTGACGGTTTTCCAGATGCAGTCACGCTCTTTCCGACGGTTCTTGAGAATGACAATGGATGTCAGCAGGTTCGTCTTATCTTTACGTAGGAACAGCTTCCTGGCAGTTTTCCGCGAGTTATCCGTCTAACGCCAGGCGACTTGCCCGACGGACAACTCATGTTGGCAACGGCGCCGGCAGACCTTGCGAGCGTCACACCGATGGCCTGTACGAAGCCTCTCGATATCTTGACGACTGTACGAGCACGATGCCACGCACGCTGCACTCGCCTCTTTTCGGCGATCATGAGCGTAAAGGTATTGCCTGTAGGGTGCTCTAGCATGCTCCTATCTCTTCCGAGCAACCTCGGAAATGTTCGGGTCTGGGACAACGGCACCCCTTGATGCGGCGTGTCGCTCATTCGTTCTCGCTCAATCTCGCAACTGTCATGCCTCTCTCTAGTACAGGTGTTGTTAGCGATCAACAAAGGTCATCATTGCCATCGCTGATCAATGGCTCCAATCACCTTTCTACGGGCAGTTTAGAAGAGGGGAACAGCTACGAAGCTGCCCCGGACGGATACCGAGGCAGCGGTTTAGTAAGTTGATGACCTTGTCTTATATGAGAGCTTCCAGTTTGTGGTTTGGGAGCTGAGGAAGCTTCCTCTGACGACATCCTCAAAATCATAAGAACCTCAATCGAAAACAATGACATCCACCCAACAGAGACATGTTGATGTGCCGTGGCTGGCCAAGTCTGCCTTTTCTCGATGACATTCATCTTAGCGATGAACTGACAAAGGCAACAGGCCAAGTGGAGACTGCTGTCTGAAGGGACATATTCATGTCGGTAACCCTAGGGGCAAGTTCGAGACCATATCTGGTGTCGATACATACATCGTGTCTCCAAACCCTGGTCAAAGCAATGTAGGTATTCGGAATCGAGTCTTTCAATCTCAATTGACAGCTTTCCAAACAGGGCCATATCTTGTTCTACTACGCAGATGTACGTTCGCCCTACTTTGCGTGATCCAGGTATGCGCAACTCATTAGCAGACAGGTCTTTGGGATGTTCACCAATGCTCAGCTAGTGATGGACTCTTACGCAGATACGTTCACAGCTCCTGCATTGACTTTTCATTGCTGACATCTCCGCACATGCTGGTTACCTGACCCTCGGACTGGACTACTTCCAGAACGACCCGATCTTTCTGCACCGCGATAACAACAGACAACCAAAGGAAGGCTTCGACTTCGAATCCTGGAAGAACAAGTATGCAGAATTCGCGGAGAAGAAAGTTCCAGAATGGACCAAGGAAGTCAAGGAAATGTACGGAAAGCCCAACACCAAGTACGCATGTGTTGGCTACTGCTTTGGAGCGCCATATGTCTGCAACTCGCTCGCAGACGGTACCTGCCAAGTCGGCGGCTTCGCGCATCCGGCCTTCTTGAAGGATCACCACTTCCGCAACCTGAAGGCACCATTGTATCTCAGCTGTTCTGAGATTGATCATACTTTCGGCACGGAGTCGAGGAACAAGGCTGTTGATATTATGATTGAGGACAAAAAGGAGTATGGATTGCAGCTCTTCCACGGGGTTGAACATGGCTTTGGGTTGCGAGCAAACCTTGATGTGCCATATGAGCGTGAGTTTGACAAGCGCGCTAGATGTCTGTGTAAAGTGGCTGACCCGTCGTAGGCTGGTGCAAGGAGCAGTCGCTGAAGAGCTTGGTGGCTTACTTTGACTTTTGGCTGTCTCAATAGTGTGTGATATACTGTAGTAGACCTGAAGAAAGTCATTCTTCGAAGCGTGGCAATCGAATCCAAAAACAATTCGAAGGTCCTTTTTGCACGAAGGTGATGCCAGCGGAAGAATCAAAAAGAAATCTAAAAACATGCAACAACCGGGATTCCCGTGTGGTCACCCAACACAGTACTAATCAGTCTCTTGACAGTTTCACGGTTCGGAGAGCGGACGGGATCCAGTATATTCTGTCAGATGTGGTCGCATGTGTAAGTCCAGCCTTTCTTTTGGTATACAAAGGTCAAACTTCAATTCATGTCTTGAGCTGGACTCGAAAAAAAAACATCGCCTGGCTTCTGGCCCCACTTGGTCTCGCAGGCTTGCCCACGACTCGGTCTACATGTATGCTAGTAGATTCATTCGGGGTAGATTGAGGCAGATACTTTTCAAGCACTGCGGGAAGTCTGTGTGAGGTTTTCTTGGAACCTGCCCCGAGCGTAATGGCGTGAGATATCGCTGGACTGGGACTAGATACAATGCAGTCGCGACAGTCGTATATCGATCGAGACAGGCTGATGTTCAGAATGTTATGGGTTTGTTGTGGAGCATTTGACACGTTACTCAAAGTAAGATGGGACGATGTGAGTAGGTCTGAACGGCGGCAGTGAAAGTCCAGTGGAGTGATGTCTAGACTCACCAGCTCAGCCGCAAGCCAGCCCACAAAAGGTATCGAGGTCTGACGTCGGAGATTATCGTCGAGCTTCGGCAACGTCACGACTAGAGGCGAATTGGGTCGAGGTTCATCAAATCGTGGATGGATGCGTGGATGCTTTGCTAAGCCAGCGGACTTAGATCAATCTATCGCCATCCATCTCTTCTCTTCCATCTTTCTTGTACATTATCTCCCTCTTCCTGACCTACTGGCACTCCTGCGGCCTGCCATACTGCCTGCATCCGACCCAGCAGAGCTTCTTCGACCGCTGTCACGAGAGTCACGAGAGCATGGTCTACGGCCGGAGCCAGGCATGGCGGACAGCGCTGCGACAGTCACAACTCCGCGCATATACAACCTCACGAGCGCCGTGCAGAGTATGTCAGGCACAGCTGTCTGTAGGGTCGGCATCGCCACAGTTTCAGCATAGAGTCCCGCATTCTTATCTCCGGACGACTGTACCACTATCGCGAGACTTTTCAACTTCGCCAGCAAGGAGAAAAGAGAAGCCGCCTCCATCGCCTGAGGACGAAGCTGAGGTCAAAGAAGAGCAAAAAGAGGAATCAGTGGAGAAAGACGACAAGGTCGACGCAAAGAGCAAGACATCGGAACCAACACCCATTCCGGGCGCAGATGGCAAAGCAGCGAGTGCGGGCAGCGGTGGTAGTGGCAAGGCAGGTTCTGGAGATGGCAGCGATGGTGGCAACCGAAAACGAAAGACGCCTGGAAAAGAGGTTGCGAAACTGCAGATACCCGAGGTCTATCCTCAAGTCCTGGCCATACCTATTGCACAAAGGCCTCTATTCCCTGGCTTCTACAAGGCCAT